>JADLZK010011245.1:0-600000 GCA_015847255.1 Hyparrhenia diplandra | reverse complement strand
GAGACGTGCCATGGAGACGCAGGGTCGGCACGCCCGCAAGCGTGCCCAAGGAGTCGAAGAAGGCGCACGCCAACACCACAACCCGGGGTAGGAACGGAAACGCAGGTGAGTTGCCTCCTCCCTCTCGCACCATGGGTCCGCACCTCGACTCCTTCGCGCCGGTGACATCCGGGGCCATGGGGGCTACCGCTTGGTGAGGAATCGGGGAGGATATTCCCTGTTCTCGTGTTCTCCCCGTCGAGCGACGCAGCCACCCTCGCCTTGGTGGCGGCACTAACCCTAGCGGATCCTCTCGATCCGCAGCAGGCGGCCCAAGGAAACACGGCCGGGATTCGGGAAGGATCGACGACAGCAAGAGGAACTCGGCGGCGAAAGGAGGACGCCACAAACGCCTTTTGCCTCACGAGGTAAGAGATCACCCCGATGCTGATCTTAGCGAGCACCGTTCATATTTGGTCGCATAGCTTAGAAGTTGGGGTAGCAACGAGATTGTTGTGAAGCGTGACGCGAGTACCGTTGCTATAGCCTCCGATTCAGTTCCCCTCCGTGGAGCTAATCAGGTGAAATCAAGTCGGGTCCACGCTAGGAGGTGATACCCGCTCTTTTTTACAGGTTGTTCAGGCTCCTCTGAAGCCTGTGAACGCCATGAATCGCAAACCATTCAACGCTGGTCGCAATAACAGGTTTGAGGGGAATAGAGGAAGGGACTTCAGGAACGACTGGCATGGACAAGGCGGTCGTAATTGGGTTCCGAGAAGTGGAGATAGAGGTGGGAGATTTCAGAGTGCAGGTCGTGGTTTTGGGGACAGAGAGTTCAGAGAACAAAATTATCGGGCTGAACCAGTTCATCAAGCTGAAATCAGAGAAAGAGTTGAAAATCAAATGAACAGAGGAGGGGGTGAAAATCGATGCGAGGCAAGTGGTTCAGATCCAAAGAAACAAGAGAATCAAGGGAAGGTGATACTTACTAATAACAAAAAAAAAAAGCAAGTATAGGGGAGACTCAAGGAAAATCTGTTAAAGATGCTGGGACAAAACAAATCACTACAGATCAGCAGGAGAAGACATTATTCTGCCAAAAATGTGGTAAAGTGGGACATACTTCTGCTGACTGCCTCAATCCAGTAGTATGCCCAAGGTGTAAGGCTGAAGGACATGTGGCCAGGGTATGTGATAAAAAGATGCCATGGGATTATATTGCTCCATTCTATGGCTTATCTGCCTATGGACAGGGGTTCCATGTGATTGAAAGTGCTAACACAGATGAAGGAATCAAAGACATGTCTCATGTGGCTCTGGTTACAGTTCTTGCAGGGGAAGTGTCAGCAAAACAAATTGAGGCTGAGTTCTCTCTGAAAGCTAGGAAGCAGTCCACATGGAGATGGTATGCAAAGAGAGCAGGAGAAAGAAAATATCAGATGAGATTCCCAAACAAACAAGCTTTGGAGGATGTTACTCACTTCATTGAGATGAGAATGAGGACTGTACCTGAAGCAGTGATAAAAGTGGAAAAATGGAACCCTGCCATTGGATCCAAAGGGGCTCTTGATGTTGCATGGTTCAGAATTTCAAACATTCCCCCAGAAAAGAGATCATATGCCAATGTATGCATGGTTGCCTCAAAGGTGGGACTGCCACCGGAAGTGGATAAAGATAGCTTGACTAAAAATGATTATGTCAGGGTGAAAATTGGATGTATGGATGTGACTAAGGTACCGCAATCGTCACCGGGGCTGCTGGACTTTCTCTTCTATGATTATATTATACAAAGGGAGGTGATACAGAAGGTCATACCACCCAAAGGCTGGTAATCAATGGATCAGGGATGGCAGGGATAATACAAGGGATGATGCTCCATCACCCAAAAAACAAAGGACTGGACAGGAAAAGCTCTTTGGCCAGTCTGGTACTAAGCAAAAGATTATTACAGGAAGCTCAAATAAGGAAAAACAGAAGGATGATGTTGGTACCAAAGAAAGGGGTACAACAAGATGCTCAAGATGAAAGAAGACGCATAAGCAAATGTCTCAAGCTAGCTATGGAAGTGAATATGATGAGTTCATTGATGGTGATCTAGTTTCTCCAAATACTGGAAGACTGAGATTTGGGAATGATGAAACAATTCAAGTTGGAAGTGTTAGTTGCATCAACATTGGTGATAAAACCAAAGCACAATTATCAATGAATATGGCTCAAACTTCATGAAGTATAGGCAAGACCCTTTGATTACTTGTGAGATGAAACAAATGCTGAATCAGTATTCCACAAATTCCTTCTTCCAAATTGAGGATTATCTGGGACCTCAGAACAACAAGCAAAAGCTATCTACTATTGAGGAGGAAAAAGAAGAACAAATGGAGATTGCAAGGGCAGTATCTATGAGTCCCATAAAAGACAGTCAGGATGCTCCTGAACTAGGTCTATCCAGTCAAGAGGAATTTATCATGGAAGAAGATCAAGTTGTCAAAGATGGTAAACTCTCAAAAAATCTTCAGAAAACAGAGGAGACAGTGGATGCTATTGGAGCCGCAGCAAAGGTGGATGATGAGACAATGGCAGAAGTGGTCATCTTAACACAAAGCAAGAATGGAACTGATGGTGAGCAAAATGCTACAAAAGATAAGGCTGCGGGGGATAGTCAAAGTAAAGAAGCTACAGAAGATATGATTAAGAATCTGCAACAAGACAAAAGTGAGTGGTACAAGTGGCAGGATGTGAGGCAAAGCAAGAGGATTCAAGCTGCTGGAATCTCACACACAAGGGACGCTTATCAAAGAGCAGAAAAATCCATCAAAGGAGAACAATATTGAAGGTATATCTCGTTGATAACCAAAATTCTTTTGCTATTCTTGCAAATACTCATTTGTATGAGATAGCTAGTAAAATGGGCATTAAGAGTGACTCTCAAAATTTTGAGTCAATTGATTTACTTAAAGATCTTGAATTAGCAAGGATGAAATTAAATGAGGTTTCTACAGCTAGCAACATGTCTAGTTCTGTAGATGAGGAAAAAGATGCAATGGATGACCATAATGTATTGGAATGGGATTCTGATGACTCTATTAATGAGTCCTATATCAAAATCCCTAGCAATAAGAAGAGCAAATCTGCTAAAAAGAAAAGAAGAAAAACCTTGGCCTTCAGAAGTTATCCTGTTGATAACCTGATGTCTGAGGAAGAGGATAAGTCAAAGGTTAGCCCTGGACTTAACCTCGGGGGCAAAAAGGAAATTAAAAAGTTATCCAATGATAGGAATCATATGGAATTGTAGAGGGGTGTCAAAAAGGGTCTTAGCTCCTTCATTAAAGAGCTAATTTGGGACCATAAGGCTGAATTTATCTGTTTGCAGGAGACCATGAAAAGGTCCTATACTGCTTCTTTCTTTAGAAAAATTGACAATAGCAATGATTTTAATTGGTTCTGGACCCCATCTAATGGTAAATCAGGAGGGATGTTGAGTGGGGTCAGAAAGGAGAGGTTTGATGTTGAAAGTTTTGAGAATGGTCAATACATGATAATTGCAAATGTGTATGACAAAAAGCTCAATAAACATATGTCTCTGGGTAATGTGTATGGCCCTGCCCATGATGACCTGAAAGATGAATTCCTGGCTGAACTTTCTAGATCTTGTTTTAAGGTTAAATACCCCTTGCTCATTGGGGGGGATTTTAACATTCTGAGATATAGTTCTGAGAAAAATAAAAATTTCTCTGAGAATAATTTCTCCTCAATCTTTAATCAGATCATTAATTCATATGAACTTAGGGATTTACCCCTGTCTGGTGGGAAGTATACTTGGACTAGTAATAGAGATAATCCAACTCTGGAGAAACTTGACAGAGTGCTTATCTCAAGTTCTTGGGAAAATGATTTCCCCTTATGTAATCTCAGAAAGATTCCAAGATTCATGTCTGATCACAATCCTCCGATTGTCGAAACTGATATAGAACAACAAATTGGATCAAGGCCTTTCTGTTTTGAGACTTCTTGGCTCAAACATAAGGAATTTGACGCCAAAGTAAAAGAAATTTGGAGCGTAAAAGTAATTGCTAAAACTGCTCTTGATGTGTGGTGTATCAAAATTGATAGAGTCAAAAAATTCCTAAAAGGATGGGGTTTAAGCCTTAAAGGGCATACTCGGAAATACAAGAGGATTTTGAAGGAGGAGTTGGAGATATTGGAAAAAGAAGAAGAGAATCATCCACTGGATCATGTAAAATTGGGCGTAAAAACTTTTATCCAGGGAGAACTCTTGAGATTATTGGAAGAAGAAGAGTTATACTGGCACAAGAGAGCTAATAGCAATTGGCTCTTGCAGGGTGATTGTAACACAGCCTTTTTTCATAGAGTTGCTAATGGAAAGAAGAGAAAAAATACTATCTATTCATTACAACATGAGGGCCAAACTATTGAAGGGGATGATGCATTAATTGAACATGCCTCTAAGTTTTATAAGGATTTGTTTGGGGCCTCGACCCAAATTTAGCTTCCAACCGGATCCTAATTGTTGGGAGCAGGAAGAAAAGGTAACTGATCAAGAAAATGAAGAGTTACAAAAAAGGTTTAGCGAGGCAGAAATCAAAAGAGCAATCTTTTCAATGGAAAAGAACACCGCTCCCGGGCGGATCATATCCCCATTGAGTTCTACCAACATTGTTGGGAAATAATCAAAAGTGACCTTTGTACACTTTTTGAGGACTTTCACAAAGGTGACCTTGACATTGGTAGAGTCAATTATGGAGTGATTTCTCTCCTGCCAAAAGTCAAAGAGGCAAATAACATTAAACAATATAGACCAATTTGTCTGTTGAATGTGTGTTACAAAATTTTCACTAAAGCCATGACTCTGAGATTGGAAAATATTATGGGCAGAATTACCAATAAGTGTCAATCGGCTTTATAAAAGACAGGAATATTATGGATGGAATTTTTATCCTTCATGAGGTTTTACATGACACTAAAATCAAAAAGAAGGAAGGTTTGATTCTAAAGCTGGACTTCGAGAAAGCTTATGACAAACTAAACTGGCATTTTCTTCAGGAATGTATGAAGCAGAGAGGGTTTGGAGAGAAGTGGTGCAATTGGGTGCAAATGGTGTTGAATACTGGTACTGTGAGTATCAAGGTAAATAACAAAGTAGGAGGGTATTTCAAATCCAAGAGAGGTGTAAGACAGGGGGACCCCTTATCTCCTTTTTTGTTTAATATAGCTGCTGACTCATTGGCAAAAATGGTAAACATGGCCCAAAAGAATGGTTTACTCAAAGGACTTGTACCTGAATACATAGAGAATGGAGTAGCCATACTACAGTATGCAGATGATACTGTATTATGCATCCAAGATAATAAAGAGCAGGCTACTAACTTGAAATGGCTTCTGTATATGTATGAAAACATGTCTGGCCTGAAAATCAATTTTTCCAAGAGTGAAGTGATGATGATCAGCCAGGAGGATGGGAAAAATCTAGAATATGCAAATATGTTCAACTGTGCTATTGGTAATTGGCCCATGAAGTACCTTGGAGTCCCTGTGGCTGGTTCTAGATTGCACATAGCTGATTGGTTATCTATCTGTGAAAAGGTGCTTAAAAGGCTAGATGGTTGGAAAGGGAATGCATTGAGTTTTGGAGGAAGACTAACCCTCATAAACTCCCTCGTCTAAGTAATCTCCCAATTTATGCTATGTCTATGTTTTTACCGCCTCTCGTGGTCATTAACAAGATAGACAAAGCTAGGAGGTGCTTTTTTGGCGGGGTGGCAATATAAAGCGAAAATACCATCTTGTTAAGTGGTCCATTATCACTAAATGTAAGAGGAAAGGGGGACTAGGCATCAAAGATTTGAGAAGAATGAATATAAGTCTTCTTTGTAAGTGGTGGTGGAAGATAGAGAATGGCAAGGGTATCCGGAATGAGATTATAAATAGGAAGTATCTTAAAAAAGGAATGGTAGCCCTAGCCACAAGAATCGAAGAACTCCCCATGCGGAATGACCTTCAAGGTCGGACACATCTATCCGAAGGGGAGAACAAAGAAATGTAGGTAATGGAAGGAACACTAGCTTCGGCATGATAAATGGATTGGAAATGTCTCCTTAGCGCACAAATTTCCAGATCTATTTGAAATAAACAATGAACAAAAAATATATCGGTGGGCTGATATCAAACAGAAAGGTTGGAGGTTATCCTTTAGGAGATGGCTTTATGAGGAGCTACAAAATCAGCTAAGAAGGCTTTATGACATTATTTTTCGGATGTGACACTAATGAGGAAAGGGATAAACCCAAATGGGAGTGGGAAAAATCTGAAGGTTCTCTCAGAAAAGTCTCGTATATAAATATCTTAGCGAGACATGAAGTTGGCTTAAATAACAAAAAAGAATCACGGAAGGCCAAGCTTCCCCTCAAGATTAAAATTTTTATGTGGTTAACCTTCAATAATGCCATTCTTACTAAAGATAATCTCATCAAGAGAAAATGGTCTGGGTCACCAAGTTGTTATTTCTGCAATGAGAATGAAAGCATCCATCATTTATTTTTTGAGTGCTATTACGCTAAGTACATCTGGAGTATTTTAGCTCATTCTTTTGGGGTGAATTTTAGACCTGCTAATCTGGTTCAATTCTGGGCATGGGCTGATATCATTCGCATAAAGCCCAGAAATGCATGCCATCGGGCTAGCCGCTGTTTTTGGGCTTACACGGAGAATGAGAAATCTTGTGTGTTTTGAGAAAAAAAAGGGTGCGCCTCCCTACGAGATTGTCCATTTAATGTGTTCATTTCTTACATATTGGGCGGGATTACTCCGTGAAGATTGGAAGGAGCGTAATCCAAGGTGCGGAAGTGATCAAGAGCACAGCGCTGAATCTTCACAAGCGCATGCACCCTACGGCGAACCAGGAGATGCAACTCGTTCCGTTCCGGGGTTAATGACTAGCTAACAAGTATGTGAAGTCAAGTTATGATCGTCCACAAGTGAAAAGAATGCCGGAAGTGGACAGCTCCTGCTTTGTTGCAACCCGATAGTTTAGTTGCTTGGTTACGTTCCATGAGATCGTTTAGTCAGCGTGTTATCCTAATCTGTAATAGGATTTCGGAGTGTTAAAGTCTTTTAAGTTTTGGCTTAGCCCCCTCTTATGCTCCCCGGGTGGGTATAGGAGGGGGGATACGCTTCAGTAGGCGCCTAGTAAAAGTCCCAAACTCTCGAAATCGGATACTATTTGTAATTTCGTTACTAGCGTAATGAAATTCGGTTTTTACCGTTGTGGAAAAAAAAAGGAGGAACTAGATGAGCATCTAAGCCTAATGCCCGACCGACCTGCTCTCAAGATTCCAGCACCTTGGCTGCAACCCGTCGTTCCACCGATTACGTAAGCTCCGTTGCGGGATCGTTCTCGTTCTCAAAGGCGCCATCCTTGCCGCTCCTCGACGCGATGTATCCGCTGCCCGAGCCCAGCGACTGGTGACCAAGCTTCAAAGCCTCTCCCTTTGCGGGCTCTTTTTCGGTGCCTGTTATTCACACGTCGACACCGTGTTTGACAGAAGCAGCCCGTCTATATCCTAAGGAACTGCACGTCCTCGCCATGTCTTCATGTCGTCGTTGAGGAATCCTAGGTGAGCTCTCATGATCCACCTCTATCTATCTTCTTGTGTTCCTTTGATCGAGGGAGGCATGTACCTTGTTTTCGCCAACTCGAGTGAAGCTTCATCGCCGGCTATATATATGCATGGCCTCCATCGTAGCTTTCAGACACATCATTTTTATCTTGATGTCATCGTTGCTAGCTCCATGAGCTCTTGATGACATCATTTGTTTTCTGGCCGTATACAAGCTCGTCATTCACATGCAATTCTGGAGGAAGCAAACAAGGGGCATGCATGTGTATATACACGAATACACGATCAAGTAAATGCCCCCATACACTCCAGCAAGCAATTGGCCAATGGGAGAATATTTGTCCGCACTTATACTTTCGTGTAAGCCCTTTATCTATCCACCTTTAATCCTTCACTGTTTTGACATCTAAACTCCATTTAGTTCAATCTTGTTGCGCTAGTGTTTCTGCTTTTCATGTCACATGTTTTTCCATAAATAGTTGAATATTAAATTGATTAATATATGCAACCAATTTTAAAATTAAAAACAATATAGTTAAATATCGAGCTTTTTCTATGATTGGTGTACTGTTCTTAGTTTATTCTTCTTGCCTTTTGCTTGTATGTGTGGTTCTTGCTACGAGTAGAACGAGGACTGCTTGTGAGTGTTGAAGATCGAAAGGTGATGACCAGGAGCAAAGTATCGGAAAATTGGAGCAAATTTAAGAGGCAAGTATAGCTTGGGAATTACTTATCGTATTTAACATGATCATATAACTTAATGAATGTTTATGCCATAAACGAAAAATATGCTTGTTAGTAACATGGGGATTTGTCTCGCTTTAGCGAATCCGGTATTACAATACAGCTATGGGGGTTATATGGCTCGACATTAGTTCCCTAGAGATCATTTTTCTAGCAACTTGGAGGAATTGCCGAATTGGATATAGGATGCTCTCTATCCCGAAGGTATGTGTATAGGCTGCGGTAATGTGCCATATTGGAAGGGGGGTTCTATGTCCGACGACTTAGCTGCCCCAACTTGTTAGACGAACCTTTAGGGGCTTCTTAGTGGTTGCTTTGGTGCATGGACCTTATAAACCCATGCATTTGGGAATCGCGACTCATAGTGAAAGTGTACACCTCTCAGAGTTTGAGAAACTGGTATACTAGCCTTGCCCAAGGTCACGGGCGCCCTCGAACCATAGCATTAAGGATAATGACTTGTGTTTATTAACATTCATGTTTATCGCTTTTATGCTTTACATTACTTATGTTAAGATGATCATGGTTTAAAGGTATGTAAATACCCAGCTATGCTTGTTGAGTTAGACATGGACTCACTCTTGCTATTTCACCCCACCACGGGAGAAGTTTAGGCTTGTGATCAACCGCTTAGTCGGTCCCCTCGTGGAGTCTCGCACTGCAGGATCGGAGTGTTTTTTTCGCCGTCTCGCTAGCCGAGGTTATGTTCTTTATGTTATGTTCGTTATAATTTAAGCATTGTTGGCTTGATACTATTCTTTACTTGTTGCTATATGTGAGATTTGACTTCCGTGGCTCTCATATATGGTGTGTATCTGGTTTTGTTCTTAAAACCGGGTGTTACATCATCAAATATGAATGTTAGCAGTTAGGATGAGAATCTTATTAATTAATTAAACAAGTTATTCTTATATCTACATAAATGAGAGGAAATTAATTCTAAAAATATGTTTGCTCCCATATCAAATTGCACATGTGCTTGTACTCCTTCCATCCATAAAAATGCAAATGCTTCGAGTAAAACAATTTGTACTTTGATCAAAGTTATATACAAAATAATAACTTTCATGATACACAAATAGTAAGTGTCATTAAATGAGGAAATATATATATATATATTAGTATTTTTTTTTATTAAGGACATATATATGAATGTTAATACAATTCATTATAAAACCGTACAAACCTCGAGAAAAAGAAATGCATGGTATATGTCCGATTGATTACCACGGTTTGTCGAACATTACCGCATTTTTGCGTGTGGCTCTCCGGGTCGTAGATTTTATTGTGTCGCATTTTTAGCTTTTTCAATGGTTTCTTAGTTAAGCCTTGCCTAATAAGGTATTGCTCATCCTCACAAAAGTCTAGGATGAAGGCCAGTTCTTAGCTAAGCCTTGCCTAATATTATATTTTTGTCACTAATTTCTTAGCTAAGAAAAATCCTAAAAATGGCAATGGTTTTTTGTTCTTTTCTCTATTTATTACAAGTTGCTGGAATCGAAGTTAGTTCCCCAGCTCACCATGCATGAGATCGTAAAAGCTAAGACAGGCTGGATTGTAAATTCGGATCCTATATCACAGATTGCAAAAAGCTAGATTGTGCAAAATCCCCTTGTGAAATCTAGACGGGGGCTATAGCCCGGGCGCCGGAGATCTATCGGAAGATGATGAGTTTCCAAATCTGTACGAGCGACGCATCCGCTTCTTTACAGGCTGCATGCATGTGGAGTAGCTCGTACGTGTCTCCCATAATGTGCCCATATGCATGTATAGTGCTAACATTCCCTTGTTAGTACACTGCTGCTTCGTGCTGGACTGCTGGCCCAAGATTTTAATCAATGCGTGCAAACGAAAATCGCTGCTGCAGTGCCTTGCACTGTGCTCTCATTTACACGCGCATGTTCTTGGCTTCAATACGTACTGCAGCAGTAGTACTGCTGGATATATATATATATATATATATATATATATATATATATATATATATATATATATATATATATATATATATATATATATATACACACACACACATGCCAGAGTTTTGATTTGATGTTTTGCAACATCAATCAATCGGGCGTGGAAGGCCATACCCATACCCCAGTGAATAATTTTCGAAAAATATGCTCGAAGGAAACTGAATAAGATTAAGCTTGGTTACTGTTGAAGACTCGTCAGAATCCTCGAAGAATTGAGAGTCGCTGTCAAGCAACAGTGCAAGTCAATTATCAAAGACCATGCATCTGATAACGATGAAGTCAGTCGGCGAGATGTCGCTTTCATCATGAAGGTGTGCCATGCATAATTGAAGGCAAGCCACGTTGCCATTCCAGAAGATAACTATGACAACGATAATTGAAGACGAAGGACAGCTCAGCTCAAGGACACTTCAGAAGCCTGTCCAGAAGGCTCCTCTCGCTCTATAAAGCGAGAGGTCAGACGCCTGCAATCCGCATCCGCATCAGCATCCGCATCTGCATCCGCAAGACCACCACCATCATCGCCAACACTCATCATCAACCATGAAGACCCCGATCTCAGAGCCCCTCTGAAGATCATCCACCACCATAATAGTAGTAGTAGTACTCCACTACCACCACTGTATAAATCCATCCTTGTAAATTAGCTTGTGACGGAGGTCCTTGCGATCCTCTCCTGCTTGTAAGGTAATAAGGTTTGTGCTAAGTGCTTGGGGTTTCGAAAGGAAAGCCGTATGTAAGCTTGTTTGCTTTAATGGAGCAGTTTTAGCTTTGAGAATCCCTCGCTTTTCGTAGAGTCGTCCATGTAAGTTTGAGCTGCCTGTTCTAGGGACCCTAGAAGAGAAACCTCTCGTGTTGAGTTGTTCTCGTGTTAGCCCGTTGAGGCGTTTGTAGAGAACTTTGTGTCCACAGAGAAGTGTTCCCTTCGGGTGGAACTGCCTGGGGAGACGAACAGAAGTCTCTTAGCGTTCTACGTCACGACGGAAAGTGGCTGTCAGGATAGCGTTAGAGGGATAGGATTAGCTGCTGCTGTTCTTGTTGAAGAGAGCTAGTGATGCATACGGTGAGTACCGAGTAGGATCAACACAAAAGCATAGTCGCACGCGTGAGGCGTAAAGTTTGGTCTCGCCAAAATTTCTTGCAAAGATCCTGTGAATTAAATATCCGCACGCATACTCATAATCACGCATTACGCTAATAATCACGCATCTAATAATCAAGTGTCGCTCTCGTCATACAGTAACCTTGAATATTTTAATACTCTTGCACGCATCAGAGTAAGATTCTTTGAGTATTATATTGCATTGCATAGTGTTCTGAATATAATAATTGAAGTTTGCCTGAGCCTCTCAAGGGAGAGTGCGCTGTTCATATTCCCGAATTTGAATAGTGCTGAAATAACCCAAGAATATTCAAGGATATCATATCATACATATTGAATAATTGAATAACCATTGTTATATTTTTTTATAATATTGTGTGTGTGGTATCGGATTCAGGTTAATAATTTTGAAAGTATAAATACCTTTTCCATAATGGAAGAAATAGATAGCCAAATTAAAAGCTATGAGCAGAAAATAAAGAATATCCCTAATGAATACTTTAATAATGGAATAAGCAAATGGCCTGCTATAAGAGAAAAAGAAGTTTATTTTATAAGGGAAATTTATAGACTTAATCAACTCAAGCATGAAGTTGAGTTGAATATAAATAACAAGAAAATCATTGAGGATCACAAAGATAAAAATATGGTGCAGCATAATAATATTATAGAGTATGAGATAAGTGAAGATGAGCAATGGGAAATAAATAATAAGTTGTTATTAGAAAGTTACGAAGAAGAAGTAGATAATGCTGAAAATTATAATAATTTTATAGACTCCTTAGGTGATGATGAATCATGCAATATAGATAATGCTATGGAAAGATTAGATATAATATCTAATAATATTAATGTTTCAAGAACCAAAGACCTGAATTAATGGACCAAGATAATTGTGTACATGATTGGGTAAAAGGAAGAGGTGACTATAACATAAAGTGTACCTTCCTCGCATATTCTATCCTAGCCAAGATAATAGAGCTACATGCAGTACATGCTTAAAGCAAGCATGTGTTTCATGTTTAAAAACAAACAATCGAAATGGAGACATGAAGTAGAAATAGAACTAGAAGATAGAATATTAACAAGCGAGTTAGAATTCTAGAGAATAGAATAAACAATTTAGAAGAAGAATTAGAAGAACTAAGAACTAAGATAGAATTCAATGATATAAGTAAAATGAAGAAAAAAAGCTTTTGGTAACACTTGAATTAAAAGATCAAGCGTTTCAAATAAAAATAAAGCAAAGTGTTAAATAAAAATAATGATAAGACAATGCAATTTAAAGATGCCATATTAAATTTTGGAAGTAGATATATAGTTAAGTTGCCATTTAAAGAAATAGTAGGAATAAGAATACCTGTAAAATTAAACTTAACTCCTACAGTTTCCTATAAAACATTAGCATTATTAGATACCTAGGTTGTACAAAGAACTTAATACATGATAAATATTTTGCAAGATGCCCGTAAATAGTCCATACAATAGATCAAAATAAAGCGTAAATGTCTCATCGACATGTCCGGAATAACAAGATTCCATAATCAAATAGCTTATAATGTTGAAATACAAATAAATAATACAAAGTATATAATAGATGAGATCACAATAAGAGATCTATCCAGGATAAATGTTGATATGTTGTTAGGTTTAAGATTTTTACAATTTTCTCGTGCAAACAACAATCATACATGAACAAGGAATTACATTTGTACCTTATCAAGATAATATCCCATATATAAATGTAAGTGGTAAGAAATGTAAATTCTAATTTAGAAATTGAAGAAACTAAAAAGAATATAAATGAAGAGTTAGGTGAAAATATAGAAGACTTTTATATAACAAACACATGTATAGAATGTTTTGGGTTACAATCTTTAGCGCCAAATTGGTATAGAGATATAAAATCTAAAAAAAGATATAGATAAAATAGTTCAAAGATTAGAAGATATCCAAATAATTGGAGAAATACGAATGAAGTATTGGGATAAGAATGGTATAATATGCAAAATTAACATAATAAACCCAAATTACATAATTAAGACTAGTCCTATAGAAGCAACCCCTAAAGATATAGCTGAATTTAAAATGCATATAGAAGAGCTACTAAAGCTAAAAGCAACTCATAGATCGCCAGCCTTTTATAGTCGAAACCATGCTTTGAAATAGCTAGAGGAAAATCAAAAATGGTTATTAATTATAAAAGATAAATGATAACACTATAGATGATGGTTATAATATCCCAAATAAACAAGAATGGATAAATAGAATACAAGGTCAGAAATATTTTTCAAAATTTGATTTAAAAGTCGGATTTTGGCAAGTAAAAAAATGGCGTAAGAATCAATAGAATGGACTGCTTTCACATGTCCTCAAGGTCATTTTGAATGGATAGTAATGCCTTTAGGATTAAAGAATGCCCCTGCATTATTTCAAAGAAAATACAAAATATATTTAATGAAAATCTAGAATTCATAATAGTTTATATTGATGATATTTTTAATCTTCTCAAAATCTTACAAAGAACATATAGCTCATTTAGAAACTTTCTTTAGAAAGGTAGAACAACATGGGTTAATATTATCTAAAAAGAAAATGGAAATATGCAAAGAAAAGATAAACTTTCTAGGTCATAAAATTGGAGAAGGAAAAATTCATTTGCAAGATCATATTGCTAAGAAAATTTTACAATTTCCCGATGTCATGAATGATAAGAAGACTTTGCAACAATTTTTAGGTATAGTAAATTATGCTAGAAATCATATTGAGAATTTAGCAAAGTTAGCTGGACCTTTGTATGCTAAACTAAGAAAAATGGACAAAAATATTTTAACTCAAAGATATAAAGCTAGTAAGAATTATAAAAGAAAAAAAGTTAAAGATTTAAAACCCTTATAGTTTGTAACACCCCAAATTTTATGCTTTTTTGAAATAGAATAAAAATGATTTATTTATGTATTTATGTGTTCATAAAATATAGGAAAAATAATATTTTTCACCAAATTAAAATTTATCATAGGAGTTAGCAACATTGCTGTGCATACATGCTGGTGCATTTATATTCTTGTTCTGAGTGGTTTTGTTTTAAAGACCAACTGATTTCAAATGCTTTTGAAATTGGGATTTGAAATAGCTCTGAAATAAAAGAAAAGAGATTTATTCTCTCTTTCTCTCTTCTATTCATGATGGCAGCCCTACGTGATGGCCTTTCTTTCTTTTTTTCCTTTTTACTGGACCGAGTGGCCATTTCATTTTCTCTTTGGCCCGTCGCCCTCCAATTTCTCTAGGCCCGTAGTGGTTTTGGTCCAGTTCCAGCTCGTGAGCGCAACGCTGCTCTCCTTCTCCTGCTGTCGCTGTTGACAGGGACCAACATGACACCGACCCGGCCACGATTACTACGCGTACCGTGCCTCTCTCCTATATAATCCAAGCCACAGCGCCAACGGCACCAAGACGTCGCCTCGCGCCTTGCAACAGCAGCCGCAAAACCCCTAGCTATGCGCCGCCACCATCTTGACGATCTCGCCGAGTTGTTCCATCTGCTCTCATTACCAGCTAGCACCACCTGCTGCCTCTACAATCGGCCATCGTCTCTCTTGCTGAATTGCCGCCGACGCCGCCGTTCGACGTTTCATCTTGTCTGTAAGCAAGCCGTCAAGCTTCGCTCTGATCTCGCGGAGTCGCCGCTCCTTTTCCCTTCGTAAGTTTGTTGTCAGGCTTCTTTGCCTCGTATCAAAGTCGAGGATCCTGCTCTTTTCTTTGCAATGTTCAGTTTTGCTCACGTCATCAACGGGTTCAGGTTGTTGTCGTCCGCTTGATCGTACCCTACAGGAAGCCATCATCGTCCCTCCGCGTTTCATGGCTTCATGCCCGGTCTTCTGAGCTTGCTTCCCGTCGTCAAAACTGCCCATGGTGAGCTGCCCATGTTCCACGTACTCTTTCTCCTCGTACTGGACCAGAACCTAACTGTGTCGTCTATGGCCACCCTCGCCGGCGCTACTGCCTGCTAGCGCTGCCCTCTGCAGGCATGTGCGATTAACGTACGCTGCCATGCACCAGCCATGTTCCTGGCTTTAAATCGTTGCTAGCTACATACGACATCATGATGACACATATGTTTTTCCTTGCCGTTTTCCTTTACAAGATTAAATCCACAAATACAAGAGAAATACACCACATGTTAGTTGTTAGATTCATAATGCCGAGACCTGTGCAGCAAAGCTCCATCGTTGGCCATGGCCACCTCCTAGCTTGCATGTTGATGTCATATCTAGCTTGATGATGTCATGCGTATGATTTCTGGCCGCTCTCCTTGAGGAAAACAAATCTAGAAAATACCATGCTAATATACATATATATGCAATCATCCCGACAAGCTAGTTTCACCTTGCCTTGGTTTGATTCAGTGTCTACACCAAGCAGCAACCTAGCTGTTCATCGTTGCAAGCACACCGGCCTGCATGCTCCTGTAGCGCCATGCATGCTACAAATTCCAACATACAGTACGTTCATGATCAGCACATCTAACCTACGCACTTTGCCTATAGTCTTTGCTATCCATCCAGATTCAAATCTTTATAAGTTTTTCGTTTTAAGTCCAAATCGATCCGTTCAAGTTGCGTTAGATTCGTAATCTCGTAACCTACATGTTAATCTTACTAATATTCAGGTTTTAAACTTTTTAAATTTCGAGTTTGTTTTAGGCTTATTATTTTATTATTATTAAACTTATAAAATTCATATCTACGCTGTTTTAAGTCCGTTTTTGGTGATCCTTACGTCGATGTGATTGTAGTGACGTGTAGAATAGTTTTATGTACTTTTTAAACTGTTTTCCCACTGTTGGTGTACTGTTCTAATGGTAGTCTTGTTTGTCATGCATGATTGGATCCATGTGTTTGTGTGTTGCTGATTGGAATCGAGTAGATCGGGTGAGCTTTATGTTGTTGATCTCGAAAGAAGACCGTGATCTATAAGAAGTTGATGAAGAAGGTGTTTTTGGGAAAGCATTGGACTTGAAGAAAGGATCTATATTTAAGGCAAGTATAGTTTTGAGATATGCTATTTTTAAACCATGATCTTATAACTTACTTAATGTTTATGCACTGAACGTTAAATATGAATTGTTGATAACATGTTTCATAGGGCTTAAAGAGCTTGTGTTTAATTATTTATGATGCTCTTAGCTCTCCATAAGGACTTATCCTTTGGCAAAATCTGGGATTTACCGTACAACTATATGGGGGTCACATGGCTCGACTCTAGTTGTTCAAGGGTTTTACCTAACTTTGTTGGTGGTTTGCCGAATTGGGAGAAACGGGGTTGTAGCTCATTTGGCCATTCAATATTGTTAGGAGGGTCTTTGAACGACTTTATATGGTTTTTTCTCGCCCTCAAAACCATGACCCGTAGTGAAAGTGTACACCTCTCAAGCGAGAGTTAAAAACGATATATCGCCCGTGTTCGCGGTTATGAACGGCCCGGAAAACCGAGGGAAGGATTTACTTTTCGTTGATGATGTTGTTTATGATATAACCGTTGTCTATACATGCTTATTAAATTGTTCATGATTTATTGCTTCATGCTATTCATTATTTATGTTATAATGATCATGGGTTTTTTGGGTAGATATTGCCTAGCTATATTTGCAGAGTTCGACATGGACTCACTCTTGCTATTCCCCACACCTCGTGAAGAAGTTAGGCTTGTGATCAACCAAATCCGGTCCCCGTGGAGTCCACACTAGAAGATCGAGTGTTTTTTCGCCGTCCGCTAGCTGAGGTTATGTCTTTTATATTATGTTCGTTATATTTTAAGCATTGTGAATTGATACTACATTTCATTTGTAAACTATATGTGAGATTTGACTTCCGTGGCTCACATATAGCATCATCCGTTTTGTTCATAAAACCGGGTGTTACAAATTGGTATCAGCTCCGTGCTGACTGTAGGACGCAAGCCTAGTTAGAATTGGACGTCTTTGCTTTCTTTCATCCTCGGTTGGAGTAAGATCGGTACCCAGATTAGCATGCTCAAATGGAGTATAGATGCACTAATTGGACGCATGCTAAGTATAAGAGGCACCGGAGCAATGAAGCACACATCATAAGGAGGGATATCCCGGGAAGTAGTATGAAGAGATGAAGGATGACAAGCGAAAAGTGTTTCCCTAGATTTCTACCGAGTAATTCATATTGTGATTAGGATGATCCTAGTAGAGAGCAAGATGAACAAATAAAGGAGATGACTGTAGTAATCCAAGTCCTCCATCAGAAGCTGGAAGATAGTCAACTAGAGTTAGGAGTATTAAGGCAACGTTATGAGGAAGCTCTTGATGATATTGATGAGTGGAGAAGTCGTGTTGGACTACCAAGGATCGATGAAGTGGAGGACGTGTTCTGCCCATCCATATGAAAAAGGTGTTGACCTGGATGTCGCCTCAATCACACCGTGTTTAAGTAGGAATTTATGCCCCTTATGCAACAAAACGTTAGTAACGCAAGTTTGAGTCAATTGGTTGAAGTGTGATCCTTTAATGTTAAGTTGATTTGTCATTATGCATATGCTTGATTTGGATCTTTGTATTGAGTGCAATGAACTTGTTGGTTTGTCCACAATTTCATTTAGTTCATAGGATTAAGGTATAAGGATTTAGTGAAATAAATAGTGGGGTTGGTTTTCTTGTATCTGCCTCATCCTGTCTTTTCGGAGTAATCTGTCTTCTTTGGTTTATACCTCTGCCCTTGGACCATCAAAAATCATGGAATAAATCTGGACAAGAGTAGATTTCCATATCTTTACCTGAGCGCAAGAATCACCTTCATATCCTATCTGGTTTGAGAGTTATGAAAATCACAAAATGATGCAACTGCGCTGTCAGAAATCTGGAACAGATTCGGTTGTGTGCTGTTTTCGACCAAATTAAGTGCTTAATCTGGAAAAGTCTTCTATAAGGAAGTTGTAGAGAATTTCATCAGCTTTCCAACGGTATAAAGTACAACTTCATCGGATTTACAGAATGGGAGTTAGAGGTGTTTTACTGTGCTGCTGTTTTTCTACTCGTGAGAAATTTCAGAATACTTGGTCTTGCCCATACATGTGAATTTCCTTGGATATCATAAGGTCACCAAGATGGATTAATTCACATAAAGATAAAATTTATGCCACCCCTTCTTGATCCCCTAGTTAGTCTTTTCTTAAGGGGGGTAGCCACGCTGAAGAAGTTGCAAGATGAAGATTGATATATTCTAGTTCGTCAGTTGGAAGCATATGCTATCTTATGGTTGAGATGTCAACATCGAGCACATGCATTTTTCACTCAAGGTTGATGACGGATGGATCATCTACATGGAGTTTGTGTGTTTGTCATGATTGATTTTGTTTCTAGATATCACTTAGAAGTTCACTTAGAACTCCTGACAAGTTAGTTTTGATGGCATAGGAACAAAATGGTGGACTTCTCTACAAAGGTGGTCAGTGAGAATCGCTTGGATAAATCTTTCGTGGTTATGATGTCTCTAATGATAGAATTGCATGAAGAACTCAAGAGTGACGTGTTGAGTTGAAGTCGCCTAAGTATGCAAGAGTGTTTCCTTGGAATGATAATGACTCTATTGGAGGTTGAAGAAAGGTTTACCCAATTCTCTCAAGATGTTATTACTACAAGCGAGGATATTAAGTGGTGCTTGGATGTCAAGTCGACTATGAAACTTGTGGATTTGGAGGTATTATTCTATTGGTCACCAGTGCAGTAGTTACACATTTTATAAGTGACGTCTACATGGGTGGTAAGAATTCACAGGACATACCAAGTTGGTTTTGAGCATGTGATATTAATATTGGATTGAAGTGACCATAGATCCATGACATGGAATTATATTATGGTCTAGATGAAGCATATGTCATTGTTGATCCTCTTAGTTTAGCAACTATGTTAATGGAGATCAGACACCAAAGCCTACAGAGCTATAAGTAGATTATGAGAGTTGAGCAGCTCAACCATAGTAAGGGTACTAATAGTTGGAACTTTGGAATGGAACCTACATTGGATCAAGAGAGTCATGTGGGTCAATTGGAAGGTCTATAAGATGGTTGAGGTGCTTAAAAGGTTACGAAAACTAGTCCCTGGTTACCCCTGGTCTATCTCATCTTAAGGGGGAGTAGTGGCTTAAACTCATGTGTTTATTTCTCTCAAACTATCTTCAAGTTACGAGTTTATCTTGAAGCTGTGAGTTTGTCTTTTGGATTAATTACCCTCTATTTATGATCATCTATCCCTGCTGAAGCTACTTTTGTTGGCCACCAGATAGTAGGAAGCTAGAGGTAAAAATATGGAGTTAGAAATTGGATATTGCGGATTAGAAACTGTTATGGCCTTGCCATTTGAAATTGTTGGGGACAAAGAAATGTCATACAGTTGATCATTGGATGGTCTTTATGAGAGGCATAAAGAACAGTAGTGTGAGAGTAAGCTAGCACAAGACAAGTGGCTTGATAGTTGGAAGTTACCTTAGAGTTGTTTGGAGTATCCTTTACAATTTTGGAATCAGTGAGCACATTGGAGTAAGGATAATAGGCATGCAAAGCCAAAAGGGACCCTAACCAAGAAAATGGAAATACTCGAGGAGTGACAAAGATTCGCAGATAGAGTATCTCAATCTCTTCAATCTTTATCTTCCGAATCTCGGGACGAGATTCATCTTAAGGGGGTAGATTTGTAACACCCCAAATTTTGCGCTTTTGAAAATAGAATAAAAATGATTTATTTATGTATTTATGTGTTCATAAAATATAGGAAAAATAATATTTTTCACCAAATTAAAATTTATCATAGGAGTTAGCAACATTGCTGTGCATACATGCTGGTGCATTTATATTCTTGTTCTGAGTGGTTTTGTTTTAAAGACCAACTGATTTCAAATGCTTTTGAAATTGGGATTTGAAATAGCTCTGAAATAAAAAAGAAAAGAGATTTATTCTCTCTTTCTCTCTTTCTATTCATGATGGCAGCCCTACGTGATGGCCTTTCTTTCTTTTCCTTTTTACTGGACCGAGTGGCCATTTCATTTTCTCTTTGGCCCGTCGCCCTCCAATTTCTCTAGGCCCGTAGTGGTTTTGGTCCAGTTCCAGCTCGTGAGCGCAACGCTGCTCTCCTTCTCCTTGCTGTCGCTGTTGACAGGGACCAACATGACACCGACCCGGCCACGATTACTACGCGTACCGTGCCTCTCTCCTATATAATCCAAGCCACAGCGCCAACGGCACCAAGACGTCGCCTCGCCTTGCAACAGCAGCCGCAAAACCCTAGCTATGCGCCGCCACCATCTTGACGATCTCGCCGAGTTGTTCCATCTGCTCTCATTACCAGCTAGCACCACCTGCTGCCTCTACAATCGGCCATCGTCTCTCTTGCTGAATTGCCGCCGACGCCGCCGTTCGACGTTTCATCTTGTCTGTAAGCAAGCCGTCAAGCTTCGCTCTGATCTCGCGGAGTCGCCGCTCCTTTCCCTTCGTAAGTTTGTTGTCAGGCTTCTTTGCCTCGTATCAAAGTCGAGGATCCTGCTCTTTTCTTTGCAATGTTCAGTTTTGCTCACGTCATCAACGGGTTCAGGTTGTTGTCGTCCGCTTGATCGTACCCTACAGGAAGCCATCATCGTCCCTCCGCGTTTCATGGCTTCATGCCCGGTCGTCTGAGCTTGCTTCCCGTCGTCAAAACTGCCCATGGTGAGCTGCCCATGTTCCACGTACTCTTTCTCCTCGTACTGGACCAGAACCTAACTGTGTCGTCTATGGCCACCCTCGCCGGCGCTACTGCCTGCTAGCGCTGCCCTCTGCAGGCATGTGCGATTAACGTACGCTGCCATGCACCAGCCATGTTCCTGGCTTTAAATCGTTGCTAGCTACATACGACATCATGATGACACATATGTTTTTCCTTGCCGTTTTCCTTTACAAGATTAAATCCACAAATACAAGAGAAATACACCACATGTTAGTTGTTAGATTCATAATGCCGAGACCTGTGCAGCAAAGCTCCATCGTTGGCCATGGCCACCTCCTAGCTTGCATGTTGATGTCATATCTAGCTTGATGATGTCATGCGTATGATTTCTGGCCGCTCTCCTCGAGGAAAACAAATCTAGAAAATACCATGCTAATATACATATATATGCAATCATCCCGACAAGCTAGTTTCACCTTGCCTTGGTTTGATTCAGTGTCTACACCAAGCAGCAACCTAGCTGTTCATCGTTGCAAGCACACCGGCCTGCATGCTCCTGTAGCGCCATGCATGCTACAAATTCCAACATACAGTACGTTCATGATCAGCACATCTAACCTACGCACTTTGCCTATAGTCTTTGCTATCCATCCAGATTCAAATCTTTATAAGTTTTTCGTTTTAAGTCCAAATCGATCCGTTCAAGTTGCGTTAGATTCGTAATCTCGTAACCTACATGTTAATCTTACTAATATTCAGGTTTTAAACTTTTTAAATTTCGAGTTTGTTTTAGGCTTATTATTTTATTATTATTAAACTTATAAAATTCATATCTACGCTGTTTTAAGTCCGTTTTTTGGTGATCCTTACGTCGATGTGATTGTAGTGACGTGTAGAATAGTTTTATGTACTTTTTAAACTGTTTTCCCACTGTTGGTGTACTGTTCTAATGGTAGTCTTGTTTGTCATGCATGATTGGATCCATGTGTTTGTGTGTTGCTGATTGGAATCGAGTAGATCGGTGAGCTTTATGTTGTTGATCTCGAAGAAGACCGTGATCTATAAGAAGTTGATGAAGAAGGTGTTTTTGGGAAAGCATTGGACTTGAAGAAAGGATCTATATTTAAGGCAAGTATAGTTTTGAGATATGCTATTTTTAAACCATGATCTTATAACTTACTTAATGTTTATGCACTGAACGTTAAATATGAATTGTTGATAACATGTTTCATAGGGCGAAAGAGCTTGTGTTTAATTATTTATGATGCTCTTAGCTCTCCATAAGGACTTATCCTTTGGCAAAATCTGGGATTTACCGTACAACTATGGGGGTCACATGGCTCGACTCTAGTTGTTCAAGGGTTTTACCTAACTTTGTTGGTGGTTTGCCAGAATTGGGAGAAACGGGGTTGTAGCTCTGTTGGCCATTCAATATTGTTAGGAGGGTCTTTGAACGACTTTATATGGTTTTCTCGGCCCCCAAAACCATGACCCGTAGTGAAAGTGTACACCTCTCGCAGAGAGTTAAAAACTGATATATCAGCCGTGTTCGCGGTTATGAACGGCCCGGAAAACCGAGGGAAGGATTTACTTTACGCTGATGATGTTGTTTATGATATAACCGTTGTCTATACATGCTTATTAAATTGTTCATGATTTATTGCTTCATGCTATTCATTATTTATGTTATAATGATCATGGGTTTTTGGGTAGATATTGCCTAGCTATATTTGCAGAGTTCGACATGGACTCACTCTTGCTATTCCCCCACACCTCAGGAAGAAGTTAGGCTTGTGATCAACCAGTCAGTCGGTCCCCTGTGGAGTCCACACTAGAAGATCGAGTGTTTTTCCGCACGCCCGCTAGCCGAGGTTATGTCTTTTATATTATGTTCAAGTATATTTTAAGCATTGTGAATTGATACTACATTTCATTTGTAAACTATATGTGAGATTTGACTTCCGGGCTCACATATAGCATCATCTGGTTTTGTTCATAAAACCGGGTGTTACATAGTTACCCTTAGAGGATAATTATTTTATTATAGAGACAGATGCATCGTAATTAGGATGGGGTGCTATACTTAAGCAAAAGCCTAATAAATATTCATCGAAGTTAGAAGAAAAATATGTAGATATGCTTCAGGTAAATATAAATTAAAAGCAATAAATAATACCGATAGAGAAATTCTAGCGCTTATAAATGCTATAAATGCTTTTAGATTATACTTAGGTTTCAAAGAATTTACAAGAAGGACAGATTGTGAAGCTATATGTAAATACTATAATAAAATTAACAAAGAAGAAAAGTTCAACTAGAAGATGGATTTTGTTTGAAGATATCATTATTGAAATGGTTATAAAGTTATATTTGAGCATATAAAAGGGAAGGATAATAATTTGCCCGACATATTTTCACGATCATCCTGCTTTTGCAGAATGAAGAGGGGATCAAGCCCTAGTCCATATGAAACCGAATTTTATCATTTTGGAAATGATAATAAGCTAAGAATCTTCCCACCAAAAACATTTAACTTTAAACCAAAAAAATAATGTTATCTTAGATAATGTTCAACAATGCATATTAGATAATTTCTCGCATCAATATAATAATAAAAGGGAAGATAAAGGTTATATGTTAGCAATATTAAATAGTCCGGCGTAATATTTTAATATAATCAATAGAAAAATACAATCAAGAATAACACCTGAATACAAAGAAGAGATTCCTTTCTATGTTATATATGAAGGAGCTAGGCCTGAATTTATACAAAATATGAAGAAGTTATAGCTCAAAAAATTAGAAAGAAAGAATAAAGGGGAATACAATGGAAAAAATATACGTAAGTTGATGAAGCTTTATCAAGAGCAAGAAGATTAATAGGAATAAATTATTTCATAGAGCCGTAAGCAAAAGACTATATTCAAAAGCATAAAAAATAAATGAGAATAATATCAATATGACTAGTGCAAATACCTCGGAAGTTTGTTCATCAAGAATTCCCTCATATAAAGATATTGCAAAAAAAGGATATATTGAATGAAGATATTATTGAGAGAAAAATAAAAGAAAAGCTAGAGGCTATAATTCCTCAATTAAATAAAAATATAAAAGAAGAATTATTGCGAGAAGCAAAATATGAAATAAATGAAAATTTTCATTCTCGTATACCAAGAATATGAAGAGAATATAAAGAAAGATTATGAGGAATACATAAAGAAAGATTATGATTTAAAAATGAATCTAAATACATCTGATTATGATAATATTGATGAAGAAAATAATGAAATGATAGACGAGAATATGTTAGATATTCGTGGGTCATGGGCAACCACCGAATATTATTAATAAACCGAGGATACGGATTTTAAGATGATTTTGAAGATATTGCTTGAATAAGCAAAATAATATATTGAAGCTCAATACCAATGTATATATTTGCATATATTGATAAGGTGTTATCAACAATTTGGCCGGGGAATAACAATAACACACATGCCGAGTTTTGATTTGATGTTTTGCAACCTCAATCAATCGGGCGTGGAAGGCCATAGCCATACCCCAAAGAATAATTTTTTTCAAAATATGCTCGAAGGAAACTGAATAAGATTAAGCTTGGTTACTATTGAAGACTCGTCGTAATCCTCGAAGAATTTAGAGTCGCCAGTCAAACAACAAAGCAAGTCAATTATCAAAGACCATGCATCCGATAACGATGAAGTCGGGCCGGCGAGATGTCGCTTTCATCATGAAGGTGTGCCATGCATAATTGAAGGCAAGCCACGTTGCCATTCCGGGAAGACAACTATGACAACGATAATTGAAGACGGCGACAGCTCGGCTCAAGGACACTTCGGGGCTCGTCCGAAGGCTCCTCTCGCTCTATAAAGCGAGGGCCGACGCCGCAATCCGCATCCGCACGGCATCCGCATCGCGCATCCGCCAAGACCACCACCATCATCGCCAACACTCATCATCAACCATGAAGACCCCGATCTCGAGCCCCTCCTCAAGATCATCCACCACCATAATAGTAGTAGTAGTACTCCACTACCACCACTTGTATAAATCCATCCTTGTAAATTAGCTTGTGACGGAGGTCCTCGCGATCCTCTCCCCGCTTGTAAGGTAATAAGGTTTGTGCTAAGTGCTTGGGGTTTCCCGAAAAGGGAAAGCCGTATGTAAGCTTGTTTGCTTTAATGGAGCGCTTTTAGCTTTGAGAATCCCTCGCTTCAGAGCCGTCCATGTAAGTTTGAGCGTCTGCTCTAGGGACCCTAGAGGAGAAACCTCTCGTGTTGAGTTGTTCTCGTGTTAGCCCGCTTGAGGCGTTTGTAGAGAACTTTGTGTCCACAGAGAAGTGTTCCCTTTGTGTCCCGTTGAGCCGTTTTTCCGTCGAGTCTCGAGGATTCTCAATTCTCAAGGATTCTCGACGAGTCTTCAACAAAGAACCAAGCTTAATCTTATTCAGTTTCCTTCGAGCATATTTTTTTCGAAATTATTCACCGGGGTATGGGTATGGCCTTCCACGCCCGATTGATTGATGTTGCAAAACATCAAATCAAAACTCGGCATGTGTATTATTGTTATTCCCCTACCAAATTGTTGATAACACCTTATCAACATATACAAATATATACAATGGTATTAAGCTTCCAATATATTATTTTGCTTATTCAAGCAATATCTTCAAAATCATCTTCAAAATCCGTATCCTCAAAGGTTGGTATATCTCGATGGATAGCCAACAATTCTTTGTATTCTTTTCTTAGCCGACATTCTTTACCATAGTTGGGTTTAATTAATCTTCCAACTCCTCTTTGTATTACCATATATTCATCATAATATGCTTGGAAGAATATTTTCGTTATTTTATTTTGATACATCATATGATAGTTGCAACAAAATATGACATGATCTCGCTAATTCTTTTTTTCTTCAGAACACCCGGTTTTAAGAACAAACCAGATGATGCTATATGTGAGCCCCGAAGTCAATCTCACATATAGTTTACAAATAAATGATAGTATCAATTCACAATGCTTAAAATATAACGAACATAATATAAAAGTATAAACCTTAGCTAGCAAGCAAATGGAAAGACACTCGATCTTCTCGTGTAGACTCCACAGGGGACCGACCGACCGGTTGATCACAAGCCTAACTTCCTCCCCGAGGTGGGGTGAAATAGCAAGGGTGAGTCCATGTCGAACTCCGCAAGCATAGCCGGGGGTTATGAGGCTAAGAAGCCGACACTCGCCTTAACCGCAGCTTGCTTTTAGAGTTGGTCAAGTTTTAAGCTTAAGCATAAAGGAATCCCATTAACCCATTTATCACAAGTGTGGACAGATATCAACATCAATTTAAAATCAACAACAGAGTAAGCACAAAATTCTATTCATAGATGTCTCCAAGGCCGTTCATGACCGCGAACACGGTGACATGTCGGGCTTTAGTTAACTCTGCTTGCAGGTGTACACTTTCACTACGGGTCATGGTTTCCATCGTAGTAGGTTCTCAACTCCCTAACCAAATGAAGACCATATAAAGTCGCTCAAAAACCCTCCTAACAATATTGAATGGCCAAATGAGCTACAACCCCGTTTCTCCCAATTCGCAAACCACCAACAAAGTTAGGTAAAACCCTTGAGCAACTAGAGTCGAGCCATGTGACCCCCATAGCTGTACATCAGTATATCCCTGATGATCACAAATGAATTAAGTCCTTATGGAGAGCTAAGAGCTTCATAAATAAACAACACAAGCACTTTCGCCCTATGTACCATGGCATCAACAACTACTCATCTCGATTTAATCCATAAAGCAATAAATAAATGTTTGTTGGTTGAGCGCTAGCAATTTACTACCCAATGCATAACCCATAGGAGAACAAGGATCAAGTAATCAAGACTAGGTAAATCCTTAAGGGTAACCAAGGAGGACACATGCATCATGAATTATTAATTAAGGTGAATAGGACATCAAGGATGATCCCAAGCTATACTTGCCTTGAATGAAGCCTTGAGCTTGCTGGTCTTCTTCCCAAAATGCTCGACCATTCCTGAATTGATCACCGTCTACTCAACCGATCACGCAAAGAACACACAAAACATATAGGCCAATCATGCATAACAAACAAGGCTAAAATTAGAACAATACACCAACAGTGGAAAATCAATTTTAAAAGCTTATAAAACTATTCTACACGTTACTATGATCACATCGACGTAAAGATCACAGAAAATCGGAGCTAAAACGGCGTAGTTATAAATTTTACAAGTTTAATAATAATAAAATAATAAGCCTAATATAAACTTGAAATTTAAAAAGTTGAAAACCTGACTATCAGTAAGATAAACATGTAAGTTATGAGATTACGAATCTAACGCAACTTGAACGGATTGATTTGGATTTAAAACGAAAAAAGTTATAAAGATTTGAAAACTGGTGGCAATTCTGTAAATAAGCAGAACAGGAATTTCGAAATAAATAAAATAAAATTCTGAGTTTAATCCGAGCCAAGGACCTCGGTGCAAGAGCTGAATAGTTGTAATGGCCTTTACGCAAAATTGCCAGGCCGAACAGGTATTCAATGATGACGACCGTCGGATAGAGTTTCGACGGCCGGGATTAGATCGTCCAGCAGCCGGGCGGCGCTGTCGCCGACTTGAGAACGACCACAGCGGCGCCATGGCCGGAAGTTCGCCGGAAAAACCGAAACCGACGCTACGGTGCACGGTTTGGCAGAGACTTGACCCAAACGGAAGAGAACTCGAAGACGAACTCACCTAGCATGAACTCGCGGACCGAAACAGCTCGAGGATGGCTCGCGACGGAGGATAGAGAACGGCGGCGACCTACAGCGGTATTGAGACGATGCTGGCTGCAGAACGAACTCTGGCGGCGAAATTCGATGGCGACTGCTAGGTTTCGCGGCTGCTGCTTGCACGAGGGCTGCGATTAGATGGGAAAGCGGACGCGTTGCTGGACTTATATAGGCTGCACGGCACGCGGATTGCACCGGTACGAGAAGGTATCCGGTGACCGGATTGGTTACGATGTCCTGCTCGTATCCGACTCGAGCACAAAACCAGAAAAGGAACGACTCAAACTGGAAGCCAAGGCGCTGACAGGTGGGTCCTGGCGTCAATGAAACAGAGAGAGCAAAGGATGGTGCGCTGCGCTCAAGAGCTTGCAGCTGGACTAGCCAAAGCCTGTGGCCCAAAAGAGATGAAAGTCAAGGGCTAAGAAAAGAAAATGGCCATCAACAGGGCTGGTGGTGGGGTGCTGGGCTGCTGCAAGCGAGCGGCCAGGCCAGGAAAGAGAGAGGGAAAGGCTTGGGCTGAAAATGAAAATAGAGAGGGGAAGAAAATAAAAATAGCTTTTCTTTTAGTTCAAAAGCATTTGAAATCATTTGGTCTTTGAAAGAAAAACCACTCAGTACAAAAAACATAAATGCACCGCATGAATGCACAACCATGTTTCTAAATCCTATGATAAATTTTTAATTTCACAAAAGTATTTATTTTCCTATATTTTATGAGCACAAAAAATACATAAACAAATCATTTTATTCTATTTTCAAAAATGCTAAAATTTCGGGTGTTACAAATCTACCCCCTTAAGATGAATCTCGTCCCCGAGATTCGAAGTCGATGATCGAGATATAGAGATACTTCGTCTTCGTATCTTCGTCACTCGAAAGTATTTCCATTTTCTTGATAATGAGGTCGCCTTGCTTTTCTTATCCTGATAACCCTACTCCAAGTGACTTGCCAAACTCATTCCGAATAAGTAATTCATAAACTCTTAGTGACTTCAACCAACTCTCAGCGTCTTTCAACTGTTATCCAACTTGTTCCTTTTTAGTAACCTCAAATGAGTTGTTGCAAATGGGGTACTAGCTTACTCTTCAAACAACACTCTTTTGCTGCTTCGTAAAGACCACCTTAGGATCAATTGTATGTCAATATCTTCTCCTCTTATGATCCCAAACACCTAAGTCTCAACGTGTTATTCTATATCCCTTTCTACACCATACTATCCAATCCCTAACTCCGTATATTTACCTCTAATTCCTATCATCTGGCGGTCAACATCGGTAGCTTTAGCAAGGATAGATGATCATATATAGAGGGTAATCCAAGAGACAAATTCACAACTTCACAGATAGATTTGTTGAGAGAAACAAGCACACGACATTAAGAGACTACCCCCCTTAAGATAGGTCGACCAGGGTAACTAGGGAGTAGCTTTCATAACCTTTTAAGTACCTTATCCGCCATATAGACCTTCCAATTGACCGCTGTCACTCTCTTGATCCAAAGTAGCTAGGTTCCACCAAGTGTAAGCCATTAGTGATTTCATTCTAGTTAAGATACTCAATCCTCAAATATAATCTTAGTCCTTTCTGTTGTTACTTCCAATTAACCTTCAGGATTCCCATTGTTCCTATTTAAGCTTTATGAATTACCAACTCTTTGTAATAGTGGCATTCACTTAAGTCCACACACAACTTGACCTTAGTGTCATATTTGAACCTTCTTAGCATAAATACTTTTTCCCAAAGTAGAATATTCACTCAACTTCAAACATTAGTGACTTGCTCAAGTTAAGTCGCTCAAACTTTGGACCCAAATTTTTAGCTTGTGGTGTCGTCCGAATCTTCTTAGCATTACTCTTCTTTGCTAAGGGCATCGGTCAATGACTTCTACAACTCTAGATTAGTAGAACCTTTTTCCAAATTATCACTCTTGATTAGCCCAATCCTTCTAGAACATGCGACTTAAGTCCATATCAGTGGTCCTATATATTCCTTACAATCCATGTAGACACACTCTTCAAAACCATGTAACTGCTACACTGGTAACCAATACAATAATACCGCCAAATCCATATGCTTCATAGTTGACTTGACATCCAAGCACACTTAATAACTTCTCTTGCAGTAACATCCTGAGAGACTTGGGCAAACCTTCCTTCAACCTCCAACAGAGTCATACCATTCCAAGGAAACACTCTCGAATATTTAGATGACTTTAACTCAACTTGTCACTCTTGTGTTCTCAATGAAAATCCACCATTAGAGATATTATATCCTAAGAGAGAAACTTTTCTAGACAAAACACTCAGCATGCTTGGATTAAATACTTAGGTTTTCCTAATTCATCATAGAACTAACTATAGAGAAGTCCAATATCACATTCCTATATCATCAAGGCTAACTTATCTTGAATTGTAAGTTGAACTCCAAAGTGTTGTGATAGCTTGAGACATAATACAATCATGTCAAGCACACAAGCTCCTTGTAGACGATCCATCCGTCAACACCCTTGAGTGAAAATTGCATGTGCTCAATGTTGACATCTCAACCAGAAAAATAGCATATGCTTCCGAGTGAAGAACTAGAACATATCAATCTTCAACTTGCAACTTCTTCAGCTTGGCTACCCCCTTAAAGAAAAGATTACTAGGGGACCAGCAAAGATAACTTAAACATTCTCCTCAGTGAGTCATCCATCTTAATGGTCCTGTTGACTTCCAAGAGAAATTCAGATGCATAAGCAAGAACAAGAAATCTGAAATTTCTCGCGAGCAGAAAAAACAGCAGCTCAGTAAAACACCTCTAACTTCTCTTCTGTAAATCCGATGAAGTTATACTTTATACCGTTGGAAAGCTGATGAAATCCTCTACAACTTTCTTATAGAAGATTTTTCCAGATTAAGCACTTAAATTGGTCGAAAACAGCACACAACCGAATCTGTTCCAGATTTCTGACAGCGCAGTTGCATCATCTTGTGATTTTCATAACTCTCAAACCAGATAGGATATGAAGGTTATTCTTGCGCTCCGATAAAGATATGGAAGTCTACTTTTGTCCAGAATTATTCCATAATTTTTTTATGGTCCAAGGGCAGAGATACTAGCTAAAGAAGAGAGATCGCTCCAAAAAGACAGGATATGGCAGATACAAAGAAACCAACCCGACTATTTATTACACTAAACATTATACCTTAGGCCTATGAACTAAATGAACTTGTGGGCAAACCAACAAGATCATTACACTCAATACAAAGATCCAAACCAAACATTATTCATAAGCACAAAGCAACTAAACATTTCAATTTCACAACCACCACGGACTCAATTTTTGCTACTAACGTTTTGTTGCATAAGGGGCAGAAATTCCTACTTAAACATGATGTGATTGTAGTGACATCCAGAGTAATCCTTTTGCGTGTGGATGGCTGGGACATGTCCTCTACTTCATTGATTCTTGATAGTCCAACACGACTTCTCCACTCATCAATCTCATCAAGAGCTTCCTCATGATGTTGCCTTACTTCGCCAAGCTCTAGTTGACTATCTTCCGGCTTCTATGCTCCAAAGAACTCTTATACTTAGGAGGCGTCCACTTAGTGCATCTATATTCCACTTGAGCATACTGATCTGGGTACCGGTCTTGCAATATATGCACCAACCGAGGTTAAAAGAATACAAAGGCGTCCAATTCTAACTAGGCTTGCGTCCCAACGGTCGGCCGGAAGTGATACCACCTTTGTAACACCCGGTTTTAAGAACAAACCAGATGATGCTATATGTGAGCCCTGGAAGTCAATCTCACATATAGTTTATAAATAAATGATAGTATCAATTCACAATGCTTAAAATATAACGAACATAATATAAAAGTATAAACCTTAGCTAGCAAGCAGCGGAAAGACACTCTGATCTTCTGGTGTAGACTCCACAGGGACCGACTGACTGGTTGATCACAAGCCTAACTTCCTCCTGAGGTGGGGTGAAATAGCAAGGGTGAGTCCATGTCGAACTCCGCAAGCATAGCCAGGGGTTATGAGGCTAAGAAGGCGACAATCGCCTTAACTATTGCTTGCTTTTAGAGTTGGTCAAGTTTTAAACTTAAGCATAAAGGAATCCTATTAACCCATTAATCACAAGTGTGGATAGATATCACCATCAATTTAAAATCAACAACAGAGTAAGCACAAAATTCTATTCATAGATGTCTCCAAGGCCGTTCATGACCGCGAACACGGCTGACATGTCAGTTTAGTTAACTCTGCGCAGAGGTGTACACTTTCACTACGGGTCATGGTTTCCATCAGAGTAGGTTCTCAACTCCCTAACCAAATGAAGACCATATAAAGTCACTCAAAAACCCTCCTAACAATATTGAATGGCCAACAGAGCTACAACCCCGTTTCTCCCAATTCTGGCAAACCACCAACAAAGTTAGGTAAAACCCTTGAGCAACTAGAGTCAGAGCCATGTGACCCCCATAGCTGTACTGTATATCCCGGATGATCACAAATGAATTAAGTCCTTATGGAGAGCTAAGAGCTTCATAAATAAACAACACAAGCTCTTTCGCCCTATGTACCAAGGCATCAACAACTACTCATCTCGATTTAATCCATAAAGCAATAAATAAATGTTTGTTGGTTGAGCGCTAGCAATTTACTACCCAATGCATAACCCATAGGAGAACAAGGATCAAGTAATCAAGACTAGGTAAATCCTTAAGGGTAACCAAGGAGGACACATGCATCATGAATTATTAATTAAGGTGAATAGGACATCAAGGATGATCCCAAGCTATACTTGCCTTGAATGAAGCCTTGAGCTTACTGGTCTTCTTCCCAAAAATGCTCTGGACCATTCCTGAATTGATCACCGTCTACTCAACCGATCACGCAGCAACACACAAACATATAGGCCAATCATGCATAACAAACAAGGCTAAAATTAGAACAATACACCAACAGTGGAAAGTCAATTTTAAAAGCTTATAAAACTATTCTACACGTTACTATGATCACATCGACGTAAAGATCACAGAAATCGGAGCTAAAACGGCGTAGTTATGAATTTTACAAGTTTAATAATAATAAAATAATAAGCCTAATATAAACTCGAAATTTAAAAGTTGAAAACCTGACTATCAGTAAGATAAACATGTAAGTTACGAGATTACGAATCTAACGCAACTTGAACGGATTGATTTGGATTTAAAACGAAAAAGTTATAAAGATTTGAAAACTGGTGGCAATTCTGTAAATAAGCAGAACAGGAATTTCGAAATAAATAAAATAAAATTCTGAGTTTAATCCGAGCCAAGGACCTCGGTGCAAGAGCTGAATAGTTGTAATGGCCTTTACGCAAAATTGCCAGGCCGAACAGGTATTCAATGATGACGACCGTCGGATAGAGTTTCGACGGCCGGGATTAGATCGTCCGGCAGCCGGGCGGCGCTGTCGCTGGACTTGAGAACGACCACGGCGGCGCCATTGCCGGAAGTTCGCCGGAAAAACCGAAACCGACGCTACGGTGCACGGTTTGGCACGAGACTTGACCCAAACGGAAGAGAACTCGAAGACGAACTCACCTAGCATGAACTCGCGGACCGAAACAGCTCGAGGATGGCTCGCGACGGAGGATAGAGAACGGCGGCGACCTACAGCGGTATTGAGACGATGCTGGCTGCAGAACGAACTCTGGCGGCGAAATTCGATGGCGACTGCTAGGATTCGCGGCTGCTGCTTGCACGAGGGCTGCGATTAGATGGGAAAGCGGACGCGTTGCTGGACTTATATAGGCTGCACGGCACGCGGATTGCACCGGTACGAGAAGGTATCCGGTGACCGGATTGGTTACGATGTCCAGCTCGTATCCGACTCGAGCACAAAACCAGAAAAGGAACGACTCAAACTGGAAGCCAAGGCGCTGACAGGTGGGTCCTGGCGTCAATGAAACAGAGAGAGCAAGGATGGTGCGCTGCGCTCAAGAGCTTGCAGCTTTTTTTTTTTTTTTTTTTTTTTTTTTGAGAATGACACAGTACAACGCAGACACTCACAATACGCACGCACACTCACCCCTACGAACACACGTGACGCAAACCCTACCCCTATGAGCACCTCCAAGGACCGGAAAGGCCGGCAGATCCTGAGATTCTCGAAGTCACCATTGGCGCCTGTCGTCGACGGAACGCCGCTACCACTTAATGCATAACGCCGAAAAATCCTAGGAAAATCCCAGGAAAAGGTCACGAGCACCGTGATTTGAACCCCGGTGGGTAGCGTCCCACCGGACCGCCCTACCATTGGACTACAAGCCAATTCGCTCAAGAGCTTGCAGCTGGACTAGCCAAAGCCTGTGGCCCAAAAGAGATGAAAGTCAAGGGCTAAGAAAAGAAAATGGCCATCGACAGGGCTGGTGGTGGGGTGCTGGGCTGCTGCAAGCGAGCGGCCAGGCCAGGAAAGAGAGAGGGAAAGGCTTGGGCTGAAAATGAAAATAGAGAGGGGAAGAAAATAAAAATAGCTTTTCTTTTAGTTCAAAAGCATTTGAAATCATTTGGTCTTTGAAAGAAAAACCACTCAGTACAAAAACATAAATGCACCGGCATGAATGCACAACCATGTTTCTAAATCCTATGATAAATTTTTTAATTTCACAAAAGTATTTATTTTCCTATATTTTATGAGCACAAAAATACATAAACAAATCATTTTATTCTATTTTCAAAAATGCTAAAATTTCGGGTGTTACAGCTTCGCTGAATATTCTCCAGCTTATCATGATTCGTTTTCTTGGCAAACAATTCTTTTTATAATCTTCCTCAATTGTCCATATATAGAATAAAATGATTTATTTATGTATTTTTGTGTTCATGAAATGTAGGACAATTAATATTTTTTTCATTAAATTAAAATTTATCATAGGCTTAGGAACATGGTTGGAGCATTTATGCCGGTGCATTTATGTTTTTGTACTGAGTGGTTTTTCTTTCAAAGACCAAATGAATTCAAATTCTTTTTCAAATAAAAGGAAAAGGGTATTTCTTTTTATTCTCTTTTCCTTTTCTCTATATTCGACCTGGCAGCCCAACGTGGCCTTTTCCCTTTGTTCTTTGGCCCATGCGGCACTTCCATTTGGGCCACTAGCAACTGGCCGGTGCAGCACGCAAGTGCAGAGCTGCTGCCTATCTTCTTTCTGTCGCTGGCACCTCTGGACCTCCTTGTCAGCGTCGTTCCTCAACCCCAGCTCGAGTCGCTCCTTGACATCGTAATCGAGCCGGTCTCCAACTCAGACACCGAGCCAGACTCCAAATCGATCTTGACCGAGGACGCCTGCCAAATCCGTGTGTGCCCTACTATATAAACCTGTGATCGCATGCCCTTTCGTAACCCTATTCGCAGCACCGCTTTTCCCAGCCCTAGCACACGCGCCGTCGGCCGGCAATCGAGCTACAGCAGCCACCGAAGCCTAAATTTCCGCCGCTGCCGAGCTCGACATCGACTTCGTCGTTTCATCGCGGCTGTCGTCTAGTCGCCGCCGTAAGCCATCTGCCGAGTTTCACGAGCAGCACACCCTCGCCGTGCTTTCACTGCCATCAAGAATACCCGGGGTGAGTTACTTCTCACCGTGCCTTCGCTTTCGTCATGAACGCCCAGGTTCACGATCGCTCTTTCTGAACTATGCTCAGCTGCTCCATGCACTAGCTCGGCCGTGTATCTGGTATGTACATCTCCAAAGCAAGCAAGCATGCCCACCCAAGCCTTTGTTGGTACGTTGATCGTCGTCTGCTGCCGACTCATGGACTGTTGGTGAGTATATCTACAGAACCTCCTTCTTGATCTTTGCCTTGTTTCCATACGTCATCGCTATCTTTGACAGGAAGAGTAACTGCACGCCGGCCATGGCCTCTTTCATAGCTTGCTGATCATTAGCTTGCTTGGTGACATCATATGATGACCTCATATGTTTTGTTGCCGTTTTTCTTTAGAAAAATAAATATGGAAATACGATAGAAATACATGTGTACACATATCATCCTGCGCCGTCTAATCTATGATCTATGGCCTTGATTAGATCATACTCCTTCACCAAAACTTTATTAAAGAGATCCTAAGCTCCTCCAACATCTACTCATGGCCTTTTCAGCAATTAAAATCAACTTTTATTATTTTTTTCGAAAATCAAGTTTCAGTTATTTATAGTTTTACCGTCCGCCATCTTCATCCGTGTGCCGTCCTTGAGCTGTATTCGCCCACCTAAACCGGTTCAGGTGAGATCGCGAAGTCCTCCTTCTAAACGGACTAGGATTATGATTCCTCCTTCTAAACGGACTAGGATTAGGATTCCTCCTTCTAAACGGACTAGGAATAGGATTCCTCCTTCTCCTCTTTCTATATCCCAGCCAAGGCCGGAGAGTTTTGGTAGGAGCCCTTGGCAGGTTTCAGCCTTTACGCTATGCCTTCGAAAGCGTATCATCATCTAAACAACACCAGTTTACGCTTCCAGTTATTTACAGAACTGCCATCCAGATTCAAATCCTTATAACTTCTTCGCTTTAAATCCAAATCGATCCGTTCAAGTTGCGTTAGATTCGTAATTCCGTAATCTACATGTTAATCTTACTTTTAGTCAGGTTATTAATCTTTTAATTTTCGAGTTTATATTAAGCTTATTATTTTTTTAAAAAGCTAATCTTGTAAATTTCATATCTATACCGTTCTAGCTCCGATTTTTGTGATCTTTATATCGATGTGATCGTAGCAACGAGTAGAGTAGTTTTATGAGCTTTTCAAACAGTTATTTTACTGTTTGGTGTACTGTTATCTCATTTTGTCTATGTTTGCTTTGTGTTTGATTGCATGCTCGATTGTGTGTTTGTTTGCGTGATCGATTGAGTAGACGGTGATCAATTCGGGAACGGTCAGGAATATTACTTTGAAGAAGACCAGCAAGCTCAAGGTTTCAATCAAGGCAAGTATAGCTTGGGATTTTCCTTGATGTCCTATTCACCTTAAACATTAATTCATGATGCATGTGTCCTCCTTGATTGCCCTTAAGGATTTTTACCTAGTATTTGAATACTTGTTCCTTGACACCTATGGGTTATGCATTGGGTAGAATTCTTGCTAGCGCTCAACAACATTAAAGATGATTAATAATTATGTTATAAGAAATTGTTGATCACATGGTTCATAGGGCGAAAGAGCTATGTTTTGTTTATGATGCTCTTAGCTCTCCATAAGGACTTATCCTTTGGCAAAATCTGGGATTTACCGTACAACTATGGGGGTCACATGGCTCGACTTTAGTTGTTCAAGGGGTTTACCTAACTTTGTTGGTGGTTTGCCGTAATTGGGAGAAACGGGGGTTGTAGCTCTGTTGGCCATTCAATATTGTTAGGAGGGTCTTTGAACAACTTTATATGGTTTTCACTGGCCCTGAAAACCATGACCCGTAGTGAAAGTGTACACCTCTGCGCAGAGTTAACCAAACTGACATGTCAGCCGTGTTCGCGGTCATGAACGACCCGAAAAACCGAGGGAAGGATTTACTTTATGTTGTTGCTTACTTATTTATTCACTTGATCATGTTACTTGTTGGTTATACTTGTATAACCTTGTGAATATGGGATAATGGGATTCCTTTACTGCTTAAGCTTAAAACTTGACCAACACTAAAAGCAACCGCAGTTAAGACAAGGTCGGCCTCGAGCCTCATAAACCCCTCGGCTATGCTTGCGAGTTCGACATGGACTCACCCTTGCTATTTCACCCCACTTCAGGAGGAAGATAGGCTTGTGATCAACCAAATCCGCTTGTCCCCGTGGAGTCTACACCGTAAGATTGAAGAGTCTTTCCGCCGTTTGCTAGCTAAGGTTTTTACTCTATGTTCGTTATATTTTAAGCATTGTGAATTGATACTATCACTTATTTGTAAACTATATGTGAGATTTGACTTCCGGGGCTCACGTATAGCATTCATCTAGTTTTGTTCTTAAACCGGGTGTTACAACAATATATTAGGAAATCTATATAAACCCTTTTTTATATATATGTCATGAGTTGCTGGTCTTATTGGTTGTGTGAATTTTGGAGGATTGGAAAGAAATTGATCTTATATTTTCCACGGATACAAATTAACTTTTTTACATGCTTCTTTAATGGCTTTTCAAAGATCGATTTATTTATTTCTTCTAATGTACCATAAATATCATGGATTAGCCCATGATCTATAATGGTTTGGAGTGATATATCATCATTATTACTTCGTTGTATATTTCGAAAGTATTTCAAGTCTATGTCAGCCATAAATATTAGAAATCTTTGATGAGGCTTGACAATGACTATATCATCAATTTGGATTATAGGAAAGATATTTGCTTTAATATAAATTCCTGGATGTCTTTCTTTTCCTTCATATATTTTTAAGAAGTATTCTTGTATATCTTGAAAGGTCTTGTATTGCCTTTTCAAAGATATTTTGCCCATATTAAATCTATAATATCTTGTGTAAAGTATGATAAGATATGTTCGGTTTTAAAACTTAATCTGGGATGAGAAATTTTTGTGGAATATTATTCTCATATTTGCTTCTTTTTTTCTTTAAGCCTATATCTTCTTATTTATTTTTCTCAATATTGGCTGTTATGTTATTTTTCTATCTTTTGGCTTGGTTGAGCATAGCATGCATGCTTGTTTTAAAACAAAGATTGCATGTAGCTCTTTCTTCTGATCTTGATAATATATGCAAAACACACATCTTATATTCATTCCTGCAAAAGGAGATAAACATATATTAGATAAAATATGGTATTCTTCTTTCTTATTCTTGGAAATTATTTGATCCATCATTTCAATTTTTAATCCAGATAATTCATCAATTAAATCTAATTCTTCATCACTTGATTCTTGTTCTTCATCATATTCTATCTTATCTGCTTTCTATGATTGAATATATTGATTCATCATCCATTATTTCACCATCACATACTAAAATGTTTTCATTTACACTATCTATAATTAGAACCTTTTCTTGTTCTTCTTGCTTATTAGAATATCTTTTCTTATCTTTATTAGGACAAGTTTTGCTTAAATGATCGGAGAATTACGGATGAAACATCTGCAAGTACTATCATAATTCTTTCTAGGATTATATCTTCTAACATTTCTCTTATGTAAGAAAGGAGCTCTATTATCGGGATCTTCGTAGAAAATATCTCTTCTTCCTTCTTATATTTTCTTGTCTATAATTCCTAGGATATTTTTATACTTAGATCTTTCTTCTCCATATGTCAATGGTATTTGAACTATATTATTACAAAAATTATAATCTGATTGCTTCATTGATCTTTGAGCTTGTATATTAGTGCATATCTTTCTTAATTGTTTAAAAACAAAAGTTATAGCCCGAGAGATATTATATGCATTAGTACTGTTTCTTTTTATATTCTTCAAATATCATAGATCCTAAAGGATCTGGCAACTTATGAAAATATTTTTCAACTATTCCTGTATTATAACCTTGTTTAGCGCTTGTGGCATTATATAAATAATGTTGAGAAAAACTGCTTTATCTTCTTCCAATTAGTTAATGATAACTTTTCTAATACTCTTAATCTTTCATTTTGTAAGACAAGAAAAGCCTAATTCAGGGATCTTCTCCTATTACTATACTTGATATGATATTTGCAAAATTATGTGGATTACTACCAGCTCTTTTTAATTCTCAAGTAAAATATAGGGAAAGATTCTACCCATTGTTCCCATAAAACTTTAACTGATTCCCCTAAAAAAGTTTCTAAATATGTGATCATATCTTCTACTCTATTTCCTATATTATGTTGATTCTGTATATATTTTTGTACTATTAAGTTTTTCCATATGCCGAGTATATTTGGCCAATCTATAGGATCATGTGTTTGCTAAAATCAATATGGCACCATCATTTTTATGATTCTGAAATTGAACTTTTTCTCAAAATCTCTTCTTTTTTGAACCCATATGAGTATATTGGCCTGGTATATAATTATATGTAGAATCTTCTTTTTCTCGTGGCCATTTTCCTAGATTTCTAGTTGGTCTTTCTCTTTGATCTTCAACCTTTATATCCGACCTTTTTTTCTCTTTTGATGAAGATGGATCTATATCCATTGCTTCTATAGAATTATCTATTCTATGTAATTCTTCATATTCTAAAGGGTTTGTAACCTCTACCAAATTATTATTATTATTGTTTAGCTCAATTATATCTTCATCGTCTTCTTCTTCATAGCTTTCTAACAACAACTTGTTATTAATTTCCCATTGCTCATCTTCACTTATCTCATTTTCTTCCATATTTTCTATTTTATTTTCTAGTTCCTTTTGGGCCTTATTTTCAGTTTGCTTAGACACAACTTCAGTGTTTCTCTATTGGAACATTAAACTTTTTATTATTTATTTCTTTTTGCTTAAGTTGATTTAGTCTATAAATTTTCCTTATAAAATAAACTTCTTTTTCTCTTATAGCGTGCCATTTGCTTATTCCATTAGTAAAGTATTCATTAGAATATTCTTTATCTTACGCTCATAATGCTTTATTTCATTGTCTATATCTAAAATTTCTATGAATTCACATATACTTTGTTTCTTCTATTTTCTACAGACTTTACTTCAACTAGATGTCTCTAAATCATCTAGACTTCTATCTTCATAACCTACAAACCTAATACTTGGTTGAACCTTCTTTTACTTTCATAGCTTATAAAGTCTTTAGGTTGCTTTAAAATCTTTTGGCTCAATAAGAGAACTTATATTCCACTTTTCTCCCCGCCCTTTCTTCTCAACTTATTTTTAGAGGGCTCATAAATTTTATCCCTTTAGACTGCATATTTTCAATTACATTATTCACATTTATTTTATATTTTGTACCACTTCTATTAGTTAGTCTTCCTAAGAATTCTATGCTTACTAAAAGATTTGTTCCTTTAAAATCTTCATAGCCTTTAGTCTGAAATCCAAAAGCCATCTTATCTATAAATTCTTTTTAATCGCATTAATAAATCTGAGCTATATATGTTATTAGCATATTTTCATTCATATCACCTTCTAAAAATCCTAATGCTGCTTTATTCACTGAATCCCATCTTTTATCTAACAAAGTTATTAGAACTTTTGCTCCTAATTTCTTTCTTGTCATTCCTTTAATTCCTATGATATACATTCCTTGGTGTATATATCTATATCCACTATATTTTAATCTATTTTCAATTTGCTTATTAACTATATTTAGTTGAACAGATTATTTAAAACACTTAATTCTACTTCTCTAGATATTCTGTATAGCCCATTTTTATTTTCAAACCAACCCATTTGATATATTTGTTGAGGTTTTATTTTTCTTAAGGTATTTTTCTGATATCTTTCAAGATCTCTTTCTACATCTATCATTTCTTCTAATGTTTCAACATTTTCACAACATCCTCGTTATTTTATCCATAAGCCCTAAGGGTTTTATGTCTCTATTTATTACTTGGAGGGATTTGTCTCTTCTAGATATGCTTTGTCGTATTTCCATTTATCTGAATTTAATGATCTATTAACTACTTCGTAGATGATAGCACAATTTCTTTGTTATACTCAACAATATTGGTATTCTCAAGTTTCTTATATAGGTAAGTTATATCCTTTTAATATAATCAGTATTCTCGCTACTTCTTCCTAAAGAAACTTTACTTTCTTCCAAAGCTTGTAAAGTTAATTCTAACTTATTATTAATAGCTGAATATTGTTCTTTTAATCGCTTATATTCTTTTTGAAGACTTTCAAATTTTAGTTCTAGATCGTCTTGTCTTTTACCCCAAGTTATATAGAAATTATGTATTAAGTCTACTAATAAATTTATTTGACCGTGTGAAGTATGCCAAGTATGTTCTTCAGAGCTATTTAGTCTGCACTTGATATTTATATTTTCTTTAGTCTTTACGACTTTCCAAGATTAATTTCTAAATTCAAATAATGTAGCTTTTCAATTTTTACTAAATTTTTTGGTAACTACTTTAAATATTATTAACCCGAATCCGATACCACACACACAACAATAATATAAAAAAAATATAACAAAGGTTATTCAATTATTCAATATGTATGATATGATATCCTTGAATATTCTTGGGTTATTTCAAAGACTATTCAAATTGAATATGAACAAATGCGACTCTCCCTTGAGAGGCTCGGGCAAACTTCAATTATTATATTCGTAACACTATGCAATGCAATATAATACTCAAAGAATCTTACTCGATGCGTGCAAGAGTATTAAAATATTCAAGGTTACCGTATGACGAGAGCGACACTTGATTATTAGATGCGTGATTATTAGCGTAATGCGTGATTATGAGTATGCGTGCCGATATTTAATTCACGTGATCTTTGCAAGGTCAAGGCGAGACCAAACTTTCGCATACGCGTGCGACTTATGCTTGTGTTGATCCTACTCGGTACTCACCGTATGCATCACTAGCTCTCTTCAACAAGAATAGCGGCAGCTTAATCCTATCCCTCTAACGCTATCCCGACCCATTTTTTTCGTCGTGACGTAGAACGCTAAGAGACTTCTCGCTCGTCTCCCCAGCAGCGCCCACCCGAAGGGAACACTTCTCTGGGACACAAAGTTCTCTACAAACGCCTCAACTAGGCTAACACGAGAACAACTCAACACGAGGTTTCTCCTCTAGGGTCCCTAGAACAGACGCTCAAACTTACATGGACGGCTACAGAAAAGCAGGGATTCTCAAAGCTAAAATCGCTCCATTAAAGCAAACAAGCTTACATACGGCTTTTTCTTTCGGGAAACCCCAAGCACTTAGCACAAACCTTATTACCTTACAAGCGTGGAGAGGATCGCGAGGACCTCCGTCACAAGCTAATTTACAAGAATGGATTTATACAAAGTGGTGGTAGTGGAGTACTACTACTACTATTATGGTGGTGGATGATCTTCGAGGGGGGCTCTGAGATCGGGGTCTTCATGGTTGATGATGAGTGTTGGCGATGATGGTGGTGGTCTTGCGGATGCGTATGCGGATGCCGATGCGGATGCGATTGCAAGGCGCCCGCCCTCTCGCTTTATAGAGCGAGAGGAGCCTTCGACGTGCTTCAAGTGTCCTTGAGCTGAGCCGCCCTTCGCCTTCAATTATCGCTGTCATAGTTATCTTCTCGAATGGCAACGTGGCTTGCCTTCACTATGCATGGCACACCTTCATGATGAAAGCGACATCTCGACGATCGACTTCATCAAGTATCGATGCATGGTCTTTTGATAATTGACTTGCACTCGTTGTTAGACAAATGACTCTCAATTCTCGAGGATTCTCACGAGTCTTCAACAAGAACCAAGCTTAATCTTATTCGCTTTCCTTCGAGCATATTTTTGAAAATTATTCACCGGGTATGGGTATGGCCTTCCACGCCCGACATTGATTGATGTTGCAAGACATCAAATCAAAACTCGCATGTGTATATTGTACAATAATATAAAAAAATATAACAAAGGTTATTCAATTATTCAATATGTATGATATGATATCCTTGAATATTCTTGGTTATTTCAAAGACTATTCAAATTCGAATATGAACAAATGCACTCTCCCTTGAGAGGCTCAGCAAACTTCAATTATTATATTCGTAACACTATGCAATGCAATATAATACTCAAAGAATCTTACTCGATGCGTGCAAGAGTATTAAAATATTCAAGGTTACCGTATGACGAGAGCGACACTTGATTATTAGATGCGTGATTATTAGCGTAATGCGTGATTATGAGTATGCGTATGGATATTTAATTCACGTGATCTTTGCAAGGCCGGGCGAGACCAAACTTTTCGCCACGCGCGCGACTATGCTTGTGTTGATCCTACCGGTACTCACCGTATGCATCACTAGCTCTCTTCAACAAGAACAAAGAAGAGCTAATCCTATCCCTCTAACGCTATCCTGACAGCCATTTTCCCGTCGTGGACGAGAACGCTAAGAGACTTCTGCTCGCCTCCCCCCGTGCGCCCACCCGAAGGGAACACTTCTCTGGACACAAAGTTCTCTACAAACGCCTCAACCGGGCTAACACGAGAACAACTCAACACAGAGGTTTCTCCTCTAGGGTCCCTAGAACAGACGCTCAAACTTACATGGACAGCTACAGAAAAGCAGAGATTCTCAAAGCTAAAACTGCTCCATTAAAGTAAACAAGCTTACATACTCTGGCGTTCCCTTTTCGAAAACCCCAAGCACTTAGCACAAATCTTATTACCTTACAAGCCGGAGAGGATCGCGAGGACCTCCGTCACAAGCTAATTTACAAGGATGGATTTATACAGGGCGATAGTGGAGTACTACTACTACTATTATGGTGGTGGATGATCTTCGAGAGGGGCTCGAGATCGGGTCTTCATGGATGATGATGAGTGTTGGCGATGATGGTGGTGGTCTTGCGATGCAGATGCGGATGCCGATGCGGATGCGGATTGCGGGGCGTCACGGCCTCTCGCTTTATAGAGCGAGAGGAGCCTTCGACGACAAGCTTCAAGTGTCCTTGAGCCGAGCCGCCCTTCGCCTTCAATTATCGTTGTCATAGTTATCTTCTCGAATGGCAACGTGGCTTGCCTTCACTTATGCATGGCACACCTTCATGATGAAAGTGACATCTCGCCGACTGACTTCATCGTTATCGATGCATGGTCTTTGATAATTGACTTGCAATCGTTGTTTTCGACAAATGACTCTCAATTCTTCGAGGATTCTCGACGAAGTCTTCAACAAGAACTGCTTAATCTTATTCAGTTTCCTTCGAGCATCACTGGGTATGGGTATGGCCTTCCACGCCCGATTGATTGATGTTGCAAAATATCAAATCAAAACTCGGCATGTGTATTATTGTTATTCCTCTCTACCAAATTGTTGATAACACCTTATCAACATATGCAAATATATACATTGGTATTGTGCTTCCAATATATTATTTTGCTTATTCAAGCAATATCTTCAAAATCATCTTCAAATCCGTATCCTCGTTTTATTAATATTCTCGTGGTTGCCCATGACCACGAATATCTAACATATTCTCGCCTATCATTTCATTATTTTCTTCATCAATATTATCATAATCAGATGTATTTAGATTCATTTTTAAATCATAATCTTTCTTTATATATTCCTCATAATCTTTCTTTATATTCTCTTCATATTCTTGGTATACGTAATGAAATTTTTCATTTATTTCATATTTTGCTTCCTACAATAATTTTTCTTTTATATTTTTCTTTAATTGAGGAATTATAGCCTCTAGCTTTTCTTTTTATTTTTCTCTCAATAATATCTTCATTCAATATATCCTTTTTTTTGCAATGTCTTTATATGAGGGAATTCTTGATGAACCAAATTTTCGAGGTATTTGTAGTAGTTATATTGATATTATTCTTATTTATTATTTTTTATGCTTTTGAATATATTCTTTTTGCTTCTGGCTCTATGAAATAATTTATTTCTATCAACCTTCTTGCTCCTGATAAAGCTTCATCAACTTCTGTATATTTTTTTTCCATTGTATTCCCCTTTATTCTTTCTTTCTAATTTTTGAGCAATAACTTCTTCATATTTTGAATAAATTCCGTGCCTAGCTCCTTCATATATAACATACAAAGGAATCTCTTCTTTGTATTCAGGTGTTATTCTTGATTGCATTTTTCCATTGATTATATGAAAATATTCTCGCTGTGCTATTTAATATTGCTAACATATAACATTTATCTTCCCTTTTATTATTATATTGATGCTTAAATTATCTAATATGCATTGTTGAACATTATCTAATATAACATTATTTTTTGGGTTTAAAGTTAAAGGTTTTTGTGGGAAGATTCTTAGCTTATTATCATTTCCAAAATGATAAAATTCGGTTTCATATGGACTAGGGCTTGATCCCCTTTCATTCCTCGCAAAAAACATGATCGTGAAAATATGTCGCAGATATTATCCTTCCCTTTTATATGCTCAAATATAACTTTATAACCATTTCCAGTAATGATGTCTTCAAACAAAACCCATCTTCTAGTTGAACTTTTCTTGCTATTAATTTTATTATAATATTTACATATAGCTTCACAAATTGCCCCATCAGAAATTCTTTTGAAACCTAAGTATAATCTAAAAGCATTTATAGCATTTATTACCGCTAGAATTTCTCTATCAGTATTATTTATTGCTTTTTAATTTATATTTACCTGAAGCATATCTACATATTTTTTCTTCTAACTTTGATGAATATTTATTAGGCTTTTTGCTTAAGTATAGCACCCCATCCTAATTCTCGATGCATCCGCCTCTATAATAAAATAATTATCCTCTAAGGGTAACTCTAAGGGTTTTAAATCTTTAACTTTTTCTTTTATAATTTTACTACCTTTATATCTTCAGAGTTAAAATATTTTTGTCCATTTTTCCTTAGTTTAGCATACAAAGGTCCCGCTAACTTTGCTAAATTCTCAATATGATTTCTAGCATAATTTACTATTCCTAAAAAATTATTGCAAAGTCTTCTTATCATTCATGACATCAGAAATTGTAAAATTTTCTTAGCAATATGATCTTGTAAATGAATTTTTCCTTCTCCAATTTCATGACCTAGAAAATTTATCTTTTCTTTGCATATTTCCATCTTCTTTTAGATAGTATTAAACCATGTTGTTCTACCTTTCTAAAGAAAGTTTCTAAATGAGCTATATGTTCTTTGTAAGATTTTGAGAAGATTAAAATATCATCAATATAAACTATTATGAATTCTAGATTTTTATTAAATATATTTTGCATTTTTCTTTTGAAATAATGCAGGGGCATTCTTTAATCCTAAAGGCATTACTATCCATTCAAAATGACCTTGAGGACATGTGAAAGCAGTCCACTCTATTGATTCTTCTCGCCATTTTTACTTGCCAAAATCCAAATTTTTAAATCAAATTTTGAAAAATATTTACAGCCTTTTGTATTCTATTTATCCATTCTTGTTTATTTGGGATATTATAACCATCATCTATAGTGTTATCATTTAGTCTTTTATAATTAATAACCATTCTTGATTTTCCTCTAGCTATTTCAAAGATGGTTTCGACTATAAAAGCTGCTGATCGATGAGGACTTCGACTTTCTCTTATTGCTTTTAGTTTTAGTAACTCTTCTATATGCATTTTAAATTCAGCTATATCTTTAGGTGTTGCTTCTATAGGACTAGTCTTAATTATGTAATTTTGGTTTATTATGTTAATTTTGCATATTATACCATTCTTATCCCAATGCTTCATTGGTATTTCTCCAATTATTTGGATATCTTCTAATCTTTGAACTATTTTATCTATATCTTTTTTAGATTTTATATCTCTATACCAATTTGGCGCTTAAAGATTGTAACCCAAAACATTCTATACATGTGTTTGTTATATAAAAGTCTTCTATATTTTCACCTAACTCTTTCATTTGTATTCTTGTTACTTTCTTCAATTTCTAAATTAGAATTTACATTTCTTACCACTTCTGTTATGTATGGGATATTATCTTGATAAGGTACAAATGTAATTCCTTGTTCATGTATGATTGTTGTTTGCACAGAAAATTATAAAAATCTTAAACCTAACAACATATCAACATTTATCCCGATAGGTCTCTTATTGTGATTTCATCTATTATATACTTTGTATTATTTATTTGTACTTCAACATTATAAGCTATTTGATTATGGAATCTTGTTATTCCGCATATGTCGTAGACATTTCTGCTTTATCTTGATCTATTGTATGGACTATTTCTCGGGCATCTTGCAAAATATTTATCATGTATTAAGTTCTTTGTGCAACCTGCATCTAATAATGCTAATATTTTATAGGTAACTCAGAGGGGGGTTAAGTTTAACTTTACCGGTATTCTTATTCCTACTATTTCTTTGAATGGCAACTTAACTATATATCTACTTCTAAAATTTAATATGGCATCTTTTAAATTGCATTGTCTTATCATTATTGTTATTTAACACCGCTTTATTTTTATTTGAAACCGCTTGATCCTTTTAATTCAAGCATTACCAAAAAGCTTTTTCTTCATTTTTACTTATATCATTGAATTCTATCTTAGTTCTTAGTTCTTCTAATTCTTCTTCTAAATTGTTTATTCTATTCTCTAGAATTCTAACTCGCTTGTTAATATTCTATCTTCTAGTTCTATTTCTACTTTATGTCTCCATTTCGATTATTTATTTTTAGACATGAAACACATGCTTGCTTTAAGCATGTACTGCATGTAGCTCTATTATCTTGGCTATCATAGAATATGCGTAAGGTACACTTTATGTTATAGTCACTTCTACCTTTTACCCAATCATGTACACCATCTTGGTCCATTAATTCAGTTTTTGGTTCTTCAAGAACATTAATATTATTAGATATTATATCTAATCTTTCCATAGCATTATCTATATTACTTATTTCATCATCACCTAAGGAATCTATATTATTATAATTTTTCAAAGCATTATCTACTTCTTCTTCATAACTTTCTAACAACAACTTGTTATTAATTTCTCATTGCTCATCTTCACTTATCTCATATTCTTTAATATTATTATGTCGCACCATATTTTTATCTTTGTGATCCTCAATGATTTTCTTGTTATTTATATTCATCTTAACTTCATGCTTGAGTTGATTAAGTCTATAAATTTCCCTTATAAAATAAACTTTTTTATCTCTTATAGCGTGCCATTTGCTTTATTCCATTAGTAAAATATTCATTAGGGATATTCTTTATCTTCTCGCTTCATAGCTTCTAATTTGGCTATCTATTTCTTCCATTATGGAAAAGGTATTTATACTTTCAAAATTATTAACCTCGAATCCGATACCACACACACAATAATATAAAAAATTATAACAAAGGTTATTCAATTATTCAATATGTATGATATGATATCCTTGAATATTCTTGGTTATTTCAAAGACTATTCAAATTGAATATGAACAAATGCACTCTCCCTTTGAGAGGCTCAGCAAACTTTAATTATTATATTCGAACACTATGCAATGCAATATAATACTCAAAGAATCTTACTCGATGCATGCAAGAGTATTAAAATATTCAAGGTTACGTATGACGAGAGCGACACTTGATTATTAGATGCGTGATTATTAGCGTAATGCGTGATTATGAGTATGCGGCGGATATTTAATTCACATGATCTTTGCAAGGTCGGGCGAGACCAAACTTTCGCCTACGCTGCGACTATGCTTGTGTTGATCCTACTCGGTACTCACCGTATGCATCACTAGCTCTCTTCAACAAGAACAAAGAAGCTAGCCTAATCCTATCCCTCTAACGCTATCCCCGACAAATTGTTTTCCGTCATGACGTAGAACGCTAAGAGACTTCTGCTCGCCTCCCCGTGCGCCCACCTCGAAGGGAACACTTCTCTGTGGACACAAAGTTCTCTACAAACGCCTCAACCGGGCTAACACGAGAACAACTCAACACGAGGTTTCTCCTCTAGGGTCCCTAGAATGCACGCTCAAACTTACATGGACGGCTACGTAAAAAGTAGGGATTCTCAAAGCTAAACCGCTCCATTAAAGCAAACAAGCTTACATACGACTATATATATATATATATATATATATAGGTATTATATTGGGAGCCCCTGCTTTCAATAGGTAACGGAAGCCTTGGACCAAACCGGTGATTTTTGGTGCCACCAAACCACCGCGTCCCCAACCATCTCCACCGGCCCATTGGCCCGTCCTAGCGACCCACCAAGCCCAATCATCTCGGGCCATATATATCTTCCGAAACCCTAGTCCCCATCCACCCCGCCGCCACTCCACCCAAACCAAAACTGCGAGATCCACCGATTTTTTTTTAAAAACAAATCTGCCGGGCTGTTCAACCCCCACCCTCCGCTGGGCCGGCGATGGCGTGGCTCTCCTCCCCACATGATGCAAAATCGCCCTATTCTCAACCCGTGGCCGGCCGAGCGGCATCGGGCCCCGGCGGCTGGCAACTGGGCCTCGCGGGGAGGGTCGCGGCGGACTCACCCGGCTGGCGGCGGCGCGCGGCGTCCGCACGCGGGTGCATCTGACGACGGCCCCACCGGCTTCATCCTTTCTGGGCGCTGGGTAGCCCCACCTCTTACCCGAGCTCGCCACGTCTTCTTGTGGGCCGCCAACCTCCCCGAGCCCGGCGCGTACGGGACGATCACGCCATGGTGGCTCAAGTCCGTGGCGGCAGCCTGGTCTCCTCCCCCCAGCAAAGACTCCTCGATTAGCGCTCCCCAACAACAAGCACACCATCGGATCTCGGGAGGCCAAGTGACGAGCACGCCCGTTGTCGGCGCCATCGACCGTCGGCCGTGACGTAGTCCCAAGCCGCCCCCTACCCGGGGCCGGCCATGCCGCAGTCCAACAGCCGCCGCTATTCTGATCGATCCGACGCCGCCGCACGTCCTGGCTGGGTCTCCCCGCCATTTTTCTTGTTTTCGAACCGACTTTGAGTATTCAAATCGGCTTTTGATGTGATTCTCCTTCTTCCTATGGATCCGATGCTTCCGTGGTGAGGTGGAGGTTGATTCGCTGGAGAAAACAATTCCATTGATCTAGAGTGGGTGTGCGGGCTACGACACGCACATAATGTGCATCCGCTAGTGCCCCTCCCTTTCCCCGGGTTTTGAATTTGCACGCCAATTGATGAAATTATGCATTTTTAATGCTTCCTTACTCCGTTTTTCATACAAGATATGCACGGATGATGAAATTATATAGATATTCTTGCTAGCTTCTTGCACACATAATTTTTTATGCAACACTCGTGTTTATATGCTTTGCAAATATGAAAGGAAAAATAATACTTTATATGCTTTGCAAACACAAACATAGATTTCTATGCACATGTTGTGAGCATTGCCGCCGCCGATGATGAGATGGACGACATATGCGCGCTGTTGATGCAGCCATGCCTCGACGCCCGACGGTGGTGCAATCGGCGACGAAAGCAGCAAAGAATGCCAGCCGACCGGGCCGGTGCATGGTGGGCCAACGTGATCGGCGCGGGCGCAACGAGGATGTCTATGAGTCAGCCGCTTGGGCGACGAGAGGCATCTGTGCCAATGCCGGCCCTAGTCGACGACACAGTCACTAAACGATGACATCCTTCGGGCCTCTGCCTTCTCCCGTGCCTCCTCAATCCATTTTTCTTATTTTCATATGCAAAAGCTACCAAAGATCGCTGTGGGTTTCTATTTGTGCAAGCAATTTTCTATGCATTAACCGTGTGACACAATGGTTTTCCAATGATATTTTGATTTGGTTTTGTTTGCCTCCTTGCAGAATGTGATTTGTGGCAAATGAAGAACTACCAAAGCAGGCAAGCAAGAATGGTTTCCATGCTCTTGATTTCGCACCGCCACACCGGTGGAAGGTGACCGTGTGGACATCCTCCTGGCGACGGCAAGCAACAAACATTCTTGTGCATGGCATTTCCATTTTGATTTTTATGCATTTTTTGATCGAACCATATATTTGAATCCATATTTATTCATATTAATTAATCATATCTCCAGCTTGAGCGCCTGGCCCGCCCAATGGGGCTGCTCGGGCGGTGGCAGCCCATTCCCTCACCATTGGCGCCGCTTCCACCGTTTATATGCGTCTTATTCCACAGTTTATATGCATCTTGTCCCACAGTTTATATGCCATATGCATTTTTGTAGGCACTGATTCAATTTTGTGGTGGTGTAGCTGCGAGCTCGACCTCCTGAACAGTCACAAACGAGTTTGGCTGAGTAGACAGCGATGGCATCTTGGTGTGAGGAGGACGCAACAAGGACGACGGTGAGTTCATATGCATAAAATCTAGATATGCATTCTCGCCTAGTGAGGAGGTTGATGCTCCTCAATCCTCATTTTTTTTTGATTGATATGCTCCTGCGGTCCTTTCCAAATCTAGATGCTAATGAATGTGGATATGTTTAAGAATTTGTTTCTAGTTTTTATGCAAACCGTGTAATACCTTGTATGCTTCTATGCGCAATTAACTAGCTTTTATTTTTGGTTTGTATGCAATGTTATTCTCTTAATTATGTCCCTAAAGTGCCTATGATTATTTGGTTTGTATGCACTGCCCTTCTATTGATTTTTCTATGCTTTGTATGCATCTTTATGTTAACTTTTATGCTTCAAGTGCGACCATCAATATTAGTTAGGGCTAGGAGAACCATCATCGATTCTATTTGCATACACACCTATTTGGCCACGATGATGACACTCGCGTCCCCCATTAGATTCTACCACGACAATGTCTCACCGTAGCTCCAAATTATAAGCAAATTTGAAAGGGAAAATTTTAGCTTTTATGCTATGCAAACTTATGTTTATATGCACATGTTTTGAAATGCATGTGTAAATAGGTTTGTATGCATGGCTAAACTGTAATTTGGTATGCACTGAATCCTCATTATTTTATATCTGATTTCGTATGCAGGAACATGATTTATGGCAAATGAAGAACTATCAATGCAAGCAAGTATGGTTCTATGCAAGTGGGTCCGCCGCTGACGACGGATGTAGGGACTCCCTACCGGGATTAGGGAACTGTGAGGTCGGCCCCATGTACCACAGTGGGAAACGTTTTTGTTGCCGATGATTGCTTTGTTGATTTTTTTGTGTTTTTATGCTTGTGTACAGAAGTTTACACAAGTTGCTATGCGTGCCTGTAAACATTGATACACATTTACTCGAGTTGCTGATTTGTGACCAGTGCTATAAACTTTTATATGCATCTTTTGGCCAGTGCTATATGCATCCAGTTGTTCAATAATGAGTCATGATTTTAAAATTTAAATTCTAGAGAAGATATATCTTTATGTTTTATATGCATCCAGGCAAGTGAATATATGCATCTCAACCACTAATTTCTATGCAACGTCGATGCTAAATTGTTTATATGCACACAGATGATTGAATATATGGCATGATTCAAATTCGAAATTTAAAATTTTGGAGAAGACAAGAGCACCTCTTAACCAAAGGCAATAATGAGACCGCGATCCAAAATTCAAATTTCTCGAGAAGATGATATGTCTCTATATGTTATATGCATCCGCACGAGTGAATCTATGTAATAAATTTTGGGGCAAATGTCCTTTTTAAATTCATATCCCCTACCACGCAATGTTTTTTTGGGGCAATTGTGTTTTGAAAAGCATGCCTCTACTAGGCTTTAGGGTTTATATGAATGGTAGTAAAGGTTCATATGCATCAACAGGGTTCAGGGTTTAGTGTTTAGGGTTTAGGGTTTACAGTTTAGTGTTTAGGGTTTAGGCTTTAGGGTTTAGTGTTTAGTGTTTAGGATCTTGGATTTAGGGTTTAGGGTTCATATGAATGGTAGTAAAGGTTTATATGCATCAACAGGGTTTAGGGTTTAGGGTTTAGGCTTTAGGGTTTAGTGTTTAGTGTTTAGGATCTCAGAGTTAGGGTTTAGGGTTCATATGAATGGTAGTAAAGGTTTATATGCATCAACAGGGTTTAGGGTTTTAAATGCATGCCCCCTACTAAGCAATGGGTTTAGGGTTTAGGGTTCCTATGGATGGTAGTAAAGGTTCATATGCATCAACAGGGTTTATATGCGTCCCAACCACTAATTTCTATGCAACACCGATGCCAAAACGTTTATATAAATTCGGACAAATGAATATATGCATCAAATCAGCCCTTATGCGGCACGATTCAAATTTTATATGCATCCAAATGAATATATGCATCTCAACCTCAAGTTTATATGCATCTACCAGGCAATCTGTCCTCCTGAAAACCGACCATGTAACGTCGACGCCAAAACTTTTATATGCATCTGAATTAGTGAATATATGTGTAGGATCTGATGGAAGCCTAGAGGGGGGGTGAATAGGCTTAACCCCAAAATCGACCTGTTAAAAAAAAAAAAACTGTCGAAGATATCAAAAGAGGCGCAGACCGCCACGGGAGTCGATGAAAATGCACGAGACGAGAATGGACTTCTCTCGGGCAGGTGGGCGGCACTGCCGCGTCCTCGTCGGCGACACCGCCGGTGGACAAAACCCCGAACACCACCAAATGTAACTCCACGAGCTAGAGTTCGCTGCTCAAGGTTTCCACCGGTTCCCCGCACACAAATACTTCACGAAAAGCTAGCCAAAACCGGCGTAAAACCCAAGAACCAAGTAGATCGGGTCAAGCCCTTTCTCACAAGACAAATATGCAACAAAGTAAAGGGAGAACAAGTGAGACAAGGATTTGACCCGTGGTTCACCAAGCCACACAGCCGGGCTACGCCCACGTTGTTGAGGTTGCCACACAAGGCTTAGCTTGCCCACCGGCTTGCTTTTTTTTTCCTCGCTCACAAGTCTAGGAGTTAACCCTAGAGATGTGGGGTAATGTATTGTGTAGAGTGAGGTTACAAACCTCCCAAGGCTGCCATACGAAGGGGGGCAAGCTCAAGGGTGACGCCTAGCCGTTTAGGAGCAAGCTCCAAGAGCAAAGAACCCTAGGGTTCCGGCCAAACGTGAACCAAATGCTCTTTTGAGTGGGGAAGTAGTAGATCCGGTCTCCAATCGAAGTTTGCAGTCTGTTTCTCTCAAAAAAATCTCCGGTGGGAAGTGAGAGATTGAGTGGGGAGCTCAAAGTGCTTCAATGGAGGTGAGAGAGAGAGCAAGAGGTGAGTGCCGGCCGTTTCGCCGAGGAAGAAGAAGGTTCGAGCCAAAACCGCTGGGGAGGGGGTAGAATGGGTATTTATACCCCACGGGCCCAACGGTAGGATTTAAGTGTGGCACCGCCAAGATTTACACGCAGCATCAGCCGCGCCAACCCGACAAATGAAAAGAGTGAATCTTTGTAGAAAAGTCGGGCCGGTCGTTCCTGAGTTGAGTGTTGTGTCCGGATTTGATGTTTAGAGCACTTGGTCCACGTACCCGAGAATCCTAGGATCCCTCTTAATAGTACGGCTTTTCCTAAACTCAAGATTTGAAATATAAAATAATTTAAATGCCTTGAGCTCTAATCACCACCATCTAGCTTATTTGGTGCCTTTGGACCCGCTCATCAACTCCACATTTTAATCCCTGCATGTCATCTTCGTAAAATCTCATTAGTCCCCTAATTCGGTGGTCATCAACGCCAAAACCCACTTAGAGCTTGATTGCACTTACAATATGCATTTTATCCATTAACTTCTATACAACGCCGACTCCAAAAGGTTTATATGCATCCGACTAATGAATATATGCATCTCAACCACTAATTTCTATGCAACGCCGATGCCAAAACGTTTATATGCATCCGGACTATGAAATATATGCATCTCAACCACTAATTTCTATGCAACACCGACGCCAAAACGTTTATATGCATCCGGATGAATGAATATATGCATCAAATCAGCCCTTATGTGACAGGATTCAAATTTTGGAGAAGACGAGAGCACATATCATGTTAGTATGCACTCACATAGAAGTTTATATGCACAGACTGGTAGCACAAACTATTTATCCTCATACAAAAATTTTTGAATTTCAAAATTTTTGAAAAAATATTCGAAGTGGAGCTTGAATCATGCACAAAAGTGTCAAGAGTTCAATGGTGAAAACCGTTTTTCAATCGGATGATTCGTTGAGGAATTATCGTGAAAAAACGGAAGAAATTCGAGTGCATATGTGCATGTCAGCATGTGTCAGGCTGTGTCAGTCCGCGTCAGCCTCTGCCAGGTGGAATAACCAGCTCACGGAAGGTTCGTATGCGTCGCCAAAACTGGTTTAAATTCACTCAAACCACTGGTTCGTATGCATCGTCGCAACAAAAAGGGCCGTATGCATTCTCGACCTGGATGATATGCGTCCAGTCTGCTGGGTTTGGAGGGGTCCCCCCACCTGCACGCGTCAGCACCTGGATTCTGATTGGCTGGCTAGTTGGGCTAGGTTGGGCTTGATGGGTGGGTGGAAGTTGGCTGCAGGCTTCCTCTAACTACTAGAAGCCCTAGGGCTCCTAATAGTGCTATATACATATATATATATATATGTATATATGTATATATATATATATATATATATATGTATATATATATATATATATATATATATATATATATATATGTATATATATATATATATATATATATATATATATATATATATATATATATATATATATATATATATATATATATATATATATATATATATATATATATATCCTGTCGATTTTAGGCTATAAATTAATGTGTTATCACCCATACAGCCACTCCAAACCCAAAAAAAAATGAGTAACGTTGTCGCAGTAACTGAGCTCTCTCGCTGCACTTGCAACAGCAGCACGTACAGCACATCGTCTGCTGCTTCGACTGCTGCTGCATCGTCAATCCAGCCGCTGCGCTGCTGTAAGAGAATTGAAGGAACGTGGACGATAAATATATAAGCCCATCACCATGCATGAGCTAGCAACAATTAATGGTGTACTCGATCTTCTGTTAAAAAAAAAAAAATGGTGTACTGATATAGGAGTGTAGTGTAGTACTACTTTCATATATGGCACACACTGTTGAAAATAAAACATCTACTCCGTATGACACATGCACCGTCATCTCGGAGTCGGAGCTCACTTTTCTTCTATACCAGTATGCATGCGCATGCTGCAGTGGCGCCACATCGATCCACATGCATGCATATATCGATCCGTGATAAATTTGATTCCATGAGCCAACGATCAGGCCGGGGATCGTAGAGTTGTTGCCGTGTCGTTGTCGATCAACATTCAACCAAGCAATACACTCTCTGCTAACCACATGCACGAATTATACGATCAACGACATATAGTAATAGTGATGCATGCATGGGATCCACGTACACATTCATCATAATTGATATATGCATGTGATTGGAATAATCGATGAATAAAATGTTTTTTGTTTGAGGGATCGATCGACGATGAATAATGTTTATGTGCACAAGCCATAACTTTATGTCTTGGTCCAATCACGAACCTGCATATCCATTCACTATACGGTGAGTTTTACCTCGCTTTTTATTTTGTGACGGTAAAAACGACTCTAACGTGATTTTTTTAAATAACTCTAACGTTTAATTTAACTAATTGTAGCGTGATTTTTTAACGTGAATATATGTGAACAAGTTTTAGTTTTTTTTTTTTTTTTTTTTTTTTTTTTGAGAAACATATGTCAACAGGTGGCAGCAGGAGAACAACACATGAATATACATGATGCCTAAAAAGAAGAAATGGGCCTAAATGCAGCCCAGACCTTGCCACAAACGTAACTGACTTCATGGGCTTTAGGCCTGTTTGCTTGAAGGCTCAGGGTTTGGACCGACCCACATGTCATCCACTCATATAAAGAAGGCAGTAAGTCATCCGAAAAAGTCTGCAATGATGTGTGTGGTGTGCGTGTAGTTTGCAGAGTGACGGACAGAATTAAGATGGGTGCAGTGAAGAAGCAAAGACGAACACACTGTCCAAGCTTTGGGATTATATCCTCCCAAGGGGCTATTATCGCCGAAGAATGGGATGAACATACTTACGAGAAGTAGATCTATGCAGGTTTGCAATATATGGGATGTGTGTCTTTACAAGGAGATAATATGCTCCCAACATTGTGGGATAAGGCTCCAAAGAAAATGATAAGCAAGACCATTCATAATAATGCTTTTATGCGTTCTAAAAGGGGATTATTACACGTATATACGTCGGGCCGGTATTAACACAAAACTTAAGACATTGTTAAAACTATATAAGTGATTACGATCCGAATTTGACCGCCGTTGTTACTGGCAGCTCCTCATTGTCCCAATGACTTGAAGACATGATTCGAGAGCTTAAGAAACCAAAGACAGAGACACTAAGATATAATTTCAATCACACTCACATATCCTCAACATCCCCGCTTTGATGATGTGGGGTGACCTTCATACTCTAACTTCACTCCTAAGCTTGCGGTGATGACCCTGAATTTCAGCCTTATCTTCTCCATCGATCCTCGAATTTGTTCATTCTCCGGGTCGAGGCGGATAGTCGCCCACTAGTGCGACTTTAGTTGCTCGATATTCTTCCCGATCCGAGCCGAGAAGGCATTTTGATCAATGAGAATTACGGACGTCCACACATCCGCACAGCCCCCGAAAGAAACCCAGTTCTTCTTCACACCGACTTGGAAACCCATCTTTAAAAACCAACCTGCCTTCCCTCTTCCTTTCCGGATGCCAAACCATCATTATAGCCATTTTTATACCCCTCCCCGTAATGTGTCTCATCTAAGAGTACTGTTGGGTCAAGAAAATCAGCCTCAATCTTAGGTTGCTGATCCATTATATGAACAAGAGCCTAGTTTAGCTATGCAAATGCATAGTTTTCAAGAAATGTGACTCCAGAAATCCTACTTCACGTGAAAAATAAAAAGCCTTAGCATAGAAACTAAATGAACACATGCTGAAAGAGAAAAAAAGGAGCTAATAAAACTGCATTCAAGATAGTACTGTAAATTAAGAGAGGGAACTGCAAATGTATGAATGTTTTCTCTAAAATATCACCTTTTTTTAAATGCCAATAAAAAGTAAAACTGATATATTAAAAGTTGAAGTGAAACAACTTGATATTCAGAAATCAGAACACAGAAATGCAAAATGTATGTTAGTGATTATACATAGCAGAGTGCATCTAGATAAGCCAAAATGACTTACAATTTGAAACAAAGGAAATAATAGTCATGCAGGAATACGTACAAATTCATCATATATTGATACATGCATGTGATTGGAATAATTCGATGAATAATGTTGTTTGTTTGAGGGATCGACGATGAATAATGTTTATGTGCACGAGCCGTAATAATAACTTTATGCCTTGGTCCAATCACGCACCTGCATGCATTCACTATACGGTGAGTTTTGGTTAATTACCTCGGCTGTTCATTTTGTGACGGTAAAAACGACTCTTAACGTGCTCTCAAAAAAACGACTCTTAACGTGATTTTTTTTTTGAAAATAAATCTAACATTGATTTTTAGCTAAATGTAGCATGATTTTTTTAACGTTAATATATGTGAACAAGTTTTTTTTTTTTTTTTTTTTTTGAGAAACATATATGTCAACAGGTGGCAGCAGGAGAACAACACATGAATATATGATGCCTAAAAAGAAAACATGGGCCTAAATGCAGCTCAGAACTTGCCACAAACGTAACTGAGTTCATGGGCTTTAGGCCTGTTTGCTTGAAGGCCTCCCACATTCAGGGTTTGGAGTAGACCCACATGTCAGCCACTCATATAAAGAGGGCAGTAAGTCATCAGAAAAGGACAAAAGGTCTGCTATGAGGTGTGTGCGTGTAGTTTGCAGAGTGACGGACATAATTAAGATGGGTGCAGTGAAGAAGCAAAGACGTTCGACACTGTCCAAGCTTTGAGAATATAGAATGGGATGAAATACTAATTATGAGAAGTAGATCTATGCAGATTTGCAATATATAGGGATGCGTGTCTTTAAAAGGAGATAATATGCTCCCAACATTATAGGATACAATAAGTCAACGAGTGCTCCAAAGACAATGATAAGGAAGACCATTCATAATAATGCTTTTGCGTTCTAAAAGGGAATTATTACAGGTATATACGTCAGACAGCAGGTAATAAGACAACACATAAGACATTGTTAAAACTATATAAGCGATTATGATCTGAATTTGACCGCCGTTGTTCTGGGCAGCTCCTCACGGTCCCAATGACTTGAAGACATGATTCGGAGAGCTTAAGAAACCAAAGACGGAGACACTAAGATCTAATTTCAATCACACTCACATATCCTCAACATCCTGCTTTGATGATGTGGGGTGGCCTTCATACTCTAATTTCACCCCTAAGCTTGCAGTGATGACCCTGAATTTCAGCCTTATCTTCTCCATTAAATCCTGAATTTGCTCATTCTCTGGGTCAGACAGAGGATAGCTGCCCACTAGTGCAGCTAGTTGCTCAATATTCTTCCTGATCCGAGCTGAGAAGGCGTTCTGATCAATGAGAATTGCAGATGTCCACACATCCAGACAGCCCTGAAAGAAACCCAGTTCTTCACCGACTTGGAAACCCATCTTTAAACCAACCTGCCTTCCCTCTTCCTTTCCAGATGCCAAACCATCATTATAGCCATTTTTGTACCCTTCCTGGTAATGTGTCTCATCTAAGAGTACTGTTGGGTCAAGAAAATCAGCCTCAATCTCAGGTTGCTGATCCATAATATGAGATCCTAGTTTAGCTATGCAACAGACTGTTCTCAAGAAATGTGATTCCAGAACCTGCTTCATAGTAAAAAGAAAAGGCTTAGCATAATAAGAAACTAAATGAACACAAGCTAAAATAAAAAAAAAAGGAGCTAATAAAACTGTATTCAAGATAGTACTGTAAATCAAGAGAGGGGAACGGCAAATGTATGAATGTTTTCTCTAAAATATCACCTTTTTTTATAATGTCAATAGAAAAGTAAAAGTGATATATTAAAAGTTGAAGTGAAACAACTTGATATTCAGGAATCACAACACAGAAATGCAAAATATATGTTAGTGATTATACATGTACTGCGTATACAATTAGAAAGCCAATGTCAGAAAGTGTAGTCATAATAAGGTTTGGCACGATTGATACATATGCTTGCATATTTTAATGCCATATAGAAATAATACAACATAATTACAGGCGGAGGATATCTCAAGAACAAAGCATGATGAAAACTAGGACTTACAAACTAATCTGAAGAATTTACTTACGCTGAATCGAACCACAAGAAACTAAACTGAAGGATTCAAAGTTCCCTGAACCAAAATATGAAGTGTCAAGTGTGCAATGACACCATCCAACCAGGAAAACGATTCTTTGAAGGAAAGAAAGAGACCAGGATGTGGTAATTGTGTGCACTGAAGGCCGGGAACCACGGACCACATTTATTTTTCTCCTTCAACTATCTGTATTTGTGTGAGTTAGTTTGCAGGAGTCCTTGTGCTACAATGCAGGATTACTTTTGCCCTTGAATTGCAATAATGGACTAAAGGGTAGCCAAGTTCAAAAAGAATGGTAGCTTGGTTTGGGGGTATGCCAACTTGCAATAAGGTTCATGGAAAAGAAATGCATACTTGCATAGTACCACCTGGCTATACATACACCTAATATTGAGCAAATCCAGAAACATGTGCATGAATTTTTCCTAGAAAACTCGATGCACATATATGTTTTTAATAAATAAATAAATAGCAAGCCATATTAAAATTCTAAAAGCATCAGCAGCCTTGCGTAATTGCATTTTGCTGTTCTGGTCCAAGTTTGCATATTGCCATGCCAGCAAACAACCAAGCCTGCCAAACATCTCCATGAAATTCCCAAAATCGAAATAAGAATACACAAGTGCTTAGTGCTGAAGTCTAACATATCAAATTGATAAAAGATTAAACTATTCGAATAATCGACTTTGACTCGAGGCTTCCAGGCTTGGAGGAGAGCTCGGAGATCAGTAGATCAGTGATCAATTCGTCTCACCTCCCGCTCACAGTTCCATTCGGAAGCCCAATTACATACTAGTGAAAGAGCTTGCAAAGCTGCACCAGAACTACTTGAGTTTCTTCCTGGCCGGAAAAGGTCAAGCAAAGAGTTGGGGCATGGGAGAGGGACATCCGAACATGAAGGGGCTACGGCCACGGGAGGGGGAGGGAATAGGAGACACTTACGGTTGACTCGCCGCCGATATACCGCCGGAAGGTGGTGGAGCTCGCCGCGCGCGGGGGGACCTCTGCAAACGGGCGCCGTGCGGCTTGCGGGCGGCGGCGGCGGGCGTCTGGCAGAGCTGCCGGCTGCCGGCTGCGCAGGATCTATCGGTAGTGCTGGGCCCGGGCCCGTATCCTTAATGGGCCAATACATCTGATGGGCTTGATATCCGCCCAGAGAGCGGAGGATTCCGGTGGCCTGGAGATGCGCCTGGCTTGGGCCGCCCGGTCCAGGACTAGATGGAAGCGGGCGTCGGCTTCGCCTTCAGGCGGCTCGGAGCCTCGGACCGGCTGACTCCGTCCAGGAGCGCCACCGCGACGCCGTGGGCTGAACTTGAAGCGGCGGACGGCGGTTCAGACAGGCGGCGCAGGGCGGTTCCGGCAAGCGGCGGCCCAACCCTAGTTGTGAGGCGCGCCGTGCGGACGAGAAAGGGCGGCGGGGTGGCGGGAGTCTCGGGACTGAGGTGAGGGGCTCATCCGTGCCGGGAAGGTGAGTGTCGCGGCATTTATTCCAGTTCCAGTGGCAAAACTTGGTAGGGAAGTTCATATGTCAGGTATTTTGGGGAGTAATTTCTTCTCCTCTGCGTCCTGTATGTATAGAAAAAGAGAGGGAGGGAGAGAAGCCACTTGCTAGCTTCACGATGGATTGGATGGTAGAGCTTGACAGATTCGTAAGACATGCACCCAAATGGCTTTCTGCACCCTTCTTTGGAATATAAATTGCTTTAATTAATTGATATTAGTGCATTGTGAACTCAAGGATGCATTCAGTTGATAGTACTCATTATATAGATGTTCTTCTCTTTCTAGTATTTCTGAATGCAGATTTCTACCTGCAGCTCCCATTGAGCAGCCATGATGGAGAATTCCTTGGAGGTAGCAGAGGAAAGATGAACCAGATGGAGAGCTATATGAAGTTCTATGCAAGGAAGATGATCTAGATGAAAAAAAAAAAGAGAAGCCATACGAGGCATATGAGACTGAGGAAGAATTATTATAAGAAGAATATCCAGAAGAATATATGCTTAAGGAAGGGGGCTATGCTATGAGGATGTCTGAGGAAGATCCTTGTGATGAAAATGTGCCAGAGGATGAGCAATCTGAGGAAGATGTGCCAGAAGATAAGCTGTATGAGGAAGATGTGAGTATGTGACAGATTATGGCTTAAATAATCTTATAGGGAAGGTGATGAAGTTCAAAGGGCTACTACTTTGAGATGCGGCTAGTAAGCTTTCTGTTGAGGAGGCTTTCACTACATGGAAGGACTTGGAGAAGAACCATTGGATACATCCCTTTTTCTAGAGGCAGTACTGAATTATGAAAAATTTTCACCAGATGCTCAGTAGTTCTGAGCAACTGATCCTGATGCAAACCAGTGCATTCTGATGTCTTTTTGTTTGTCATCAGGCGATTTGTATCAGATTGCAAGTAAGGACTTGTCTAGTAATATGTCACTCCAAGTTTATATAGATGTTGTTGGCTATTCATTTGTGTTGAAAGTATGATTTGTCAATTTGGCACTGTCATTTTGCCATTTTGGTCATTAATTTGTGAATTGAAAAACATGCAAGCCACTGTATTTGTTTGGCATACTGTACTGTCCGTAGGCCATAAATGATGAGGGAGTTGTATTCCCTAGCATTTTGTTCTTATCAGCTAGTTTGATCTGTTTTTGTTCCTGACTTCCTGAGTGACTGAAAAAAATATTATCATTGTTGATCAGAGTTCAGTGTTACAGATGGATAAGAAATTCTTGTAAAGGGGTCTCTCAGTTACAAATTCTTCTGCTGCAGGGTGTCGAATGTTTACAGCAAAATTCATACATTCCATTATGAGAAAGGAAAAGTCTGACAGTTTAATCACACTATTTTGGGCATCGATTCCTTACTAGACAGGCACTACATGCTGTATATAGTGTTATCATAGTAAAGCCTTTACTTTGTCATTATTTGCTATATTTCTTACTGCTTTTAGGAGTCAACTAGTTTTTGGTATGAAGATTATATGAACCTATACCTAAGGCAATAGAATTCAGGTCATACTCAGAACTACAAGATCATGTGTCTTGTTGATCATCAGCCTGCACAAAGGCTGGGAAGTGTACTCTGGCTGACCGAGTGTAGTGTGTACATTCAGATATAGACAAGAGCGTTTCTCCATCTGCTTGTTTGGCTCTATGCTCTGCATACTGCAGTTGCCCAATTCCTAAATCTGAATTTGTGATGCTGATTGTGTAGTAGCACTGGTTTTTTAGGTTCAAGCAATGCTTTGCTCGTGCAGCTGGAGTCAACTGAAAGCCTGAAACACTTTACTCCTACTCACGCTGTCACGCAGGAAGGCAGAACGCCAGGAATAAACAGCGTGGGGGCAGGGAGGCCGAAGCATGTGGCATGTTTTCTAATCAAGAAAAGAAAAAAAGAAAAGAATGAAAAGGGTGCGATAGGCCATGTGGACGTGTCATGTGCTGGTCACGTCAAAGTCAATTATTTAGCCATTTACCACTGCTCTGATCATCAGGTCATTGTAAAGAAATGCAAGAACGGTCATGACTCATCAGAGATTCCGAGGGTGATGGGGGAACTGACGCGGATCAGCCGCGTCACACGACTCCGCGTCACACGTGTCACGTCTTAACACGGCTGCGAAGACTTTGATGTGGATGAGATCTGGAACTTTTTTATTCGGGGCGATTTTCTTTTTATTTTACTCGTAGTTGGGACAGGTCAGAGGGAGCTGCTGGGACTGGGACACATCCACATCCGCAGCAGCTAGCCAATGAGCGGACACCAAGGCAGCTGGTAGGCTCGCCTTTAACATCGCTCTCCTCGCCCGCCGGTCTCAGCGGATCGTTCGTCGTTCGGGATTGGGGGATCGTTCATCCTTCAGAACTTGATCAGTGAGGTCTCAACCTTGAACCGAGCGAAGGATGGGGTTCTCCTTCTTCACCTCGCGAGCCGGTGCTCGATTGCTGGACGGGATCGCGCGCCCCGGCGTCTCCACCGCAGCACTTCTCTTCGCAGCGGCCAGGTACGGTGCGGGTGCTTCCCTCTGTCGCTTTCTTCCCACCAGAAATCTGCCCAATTTTGCTCCTTTTTTTGGGGTTTCGTCGCGTGATTTACTGTTCCTTTTTCTGTTTATACCCATTTGCTTTTGTTTTTTTCTCGTTGCTTTCCTGTTCGACAATCGTAGTCAACTGTGTGTGAAGGCCAAGCTGGGATCATGTTCTTGGTCCGTTTACTGCACTTTTGGAAAAGGGAAAAGCACCCCATTATTCTAATCCGTACCTTCGGTTGCTCCCAAGATTTCACTTTGATTACTCTGAGGGCTGCATTTGTTTGTAAGCTACTAAAAGATTGGTTGCCGTTTTGCAGTGGCGGAGGCCTTGTGGCGTACGCGGATTCCGCTGCGGAGAGTGCTCCATCTCAGGATGCTCCCAAGAAGAAGGTGCTGGTTCTTGGGACTGGCTGGGCTGGGACGTCATTCCTCAAGAACCTCGACTGCTCCCGGTATGAAGTCAAGGTCATCTCGCCCCGGAACTACTTCGCATTCACTCCTCTGCTTCCCAGTGTCACATGTGGCACTGTTGAGGCACGCAGCATTGTGGAACCGATACGGAGGATCCTTGAGAAGGTACTACTTCTTTGCCAATTCATTCTGTGCTATTGTGTGCTCAAAGCAATTTGGTGTGGTGTTTGTTTATAGTTTATATATTCTCCTACGAATGAACCATTTGGGGTACAGCCCTCCTTACTCTGAATCTATTGGGTCTTGAATCTTGCCCTGTGTTGGTTAACTAGTTCATAAATGTAGTCAGCATCGTTTGATCATAGATGTAGTTTATAATGTGTAGTTCGGATGTATATAACTGATATGTGTAAACATGACATGGGATTATTTCATAAATCACAGCGTTGCACTTTTTTGTGCAAACTGGCAGTTGTTCTGCCTTTTCATTAAGAGGGAAGCCAGTCTTGCCCTTTTGTGACTTATTCAGTTATCCGTAATATGTCACAATAAAATTTGGTTGTCGAAGTGGCATACATTGACATCAAAATGCCAAAAGATTCATTTCTTGTTTACTAGGAGTGCTTACCTTTATACCCTGTATGACTTGGTAGCGTTCATTCACTTTCTGAGTTTCTGTGTTAGTTGAGTGACACGCTGACTGTCTTCTTGTTCATCTTGTCTTTCTTTTTTTGTAGAAAAACAAGGATATCACATTCTGTGAAGCAGAGTGCTTCAAGATTGACGCAAATAAAAACTGTACATTGTCGTTCTGCTATTGGAACTAATCTTGATGGGAACGGTGATTTTATGTTGGATTATGATTACTTAGTTGTTGCTCTTGGAGCTACTGTAAGTACATTTAACACTCCTGGAGTGCTGGAGCACTGCTGCTTTTTGAAGGTAAAATTCCCTACATATTCTAGTATGATCCATATATCCGTTATAAGCTGTAGTTATTCTGCTTGATTTTTTATAACATCATAAAGACACTTTTGATTTTGATCTCATTGTATAATCCTGTGTGAAATGAGACTCTTCTGCCTAACAAAGCCTGCAACGATAAAATCTTATGTCAACACATAGATTTCATTGCATGAAAGAAGCTGTCAAATTGTAATCAGGAAAGAGAGTCAAATGTCAGTTTACACTGAACCATCAGACATGATGTAGTGCACACCCATTTGGAACACATATATAGCTTGTAGGTACTTATGTTAAGCATATGTGGGGTTTTTTTTTTTTTGAAACAAATGTGGTTTTCTTTTTCACACGTTAACATTCCCATGGAGCACCTTCTCTGAATGACCCTGTTGTGTGACTTTGCCCTTAATGCAGTATGAATCTTCAGTATTCTTATGGTCATTCTTTGAAGATTTACATTCATGAAGCTACTAACTGCATCATCTATCATATAATATTTTCTGCATTCCTCTATCATGATATGGCTTCACATCATGAAAGTCAGGAAGTAGAGGATGCTCAGAAGATACGGAGGAGTGTGATAGATTGTTTTGAAAAAGCATCACTTCCAAATATTAGCGATGAGGAGAAAAGGAAAATCCTACATTTTGTAGTTATTGGTGGTGGACCTACTGGAGTTGAATTTGCAGCAGAGATGCATGATTTTCTTGTCGAAGATTTGGTGAAACTATACCCTGCCATTCAAGACTTTGTGAAGATAACAATAATTCAGTCAGGAGAGCATATATTGAATATGTAAGGTTCTCTGAACTTCTTAGATAGTCTTGTTGCAGTAATAGTCATATTTGTCTTTCATGTTGCTGTAATATTCCTGTGTACTTTGGATACAAAAACTTCCAGGATAGCTTAGTGAATTTGTATTACAGTTGCAGTTGGATGCTTTTTTTTCCTCCTTTTTTTCATGGGAAAGCATTTCAAATTGGATGAAAACATTAACACTGTTGCTGTGTTCAAAATCCATTTCTGATTTAACCTCAGCATTTCAAATTGGATGAAAACATTAACCATGAGCTGAATGTCTATTTTCTGCTAATAGGTTTGATGAAAGAATAGCTACATTTGCTGAACAAAAGTTCCAGAGGGATGGCATCGAAGTGTGCACAGGCTTCAGAGTTATAAAAGTGTCTGATGATTTGATTACAATGAAGAGCAAATCGGCTGGTGACGTGGTATCAGTTCCTTATGGAATGGCTATTTGGTCTGCTGGCATTAGTACTCGTCCTGTCATCATGGACTTCATGCAACAAATTGGGCAGGTTGTTGAATTTCTCATTACCAGTTTACCCATTTATGACTTGCTCAGAAATAGTATGACTCCAATGTTTAGTTAATGTATCAAAATATTCTCTCTTGAACAGACTCATCGGCGTGCCTTGGCAACCAATGAGTGGTTAAGAGTTCGCGAGTGTGAAGGTGTCTATGCAATTGGTGACTGTGCTACAGTGAGTCAAAGAAAAATAATGGTATGCGCAGAGCCTTTAATCCCTATTTAGAGATAAAGCCTATTGTTTTTGCTTTCCAACAACTTGACAGCTTGTAAAGGTCAACTGTCATGTCATTTACATCAATTCACAAGCTTATACTGATATTCTGTGAATTGTGAATGCATATATCAATTGGTTTATTGCTCGATAACTTCATATGTATGAGATCTACCATTCTGTAGCTCATATGTATTTTTCAACAGCAAATCGCTCTGACAATCTGTTTCTACACTCTTTCAGGACGATATTTCAATGGTATTCGAGATGGCAGACAAGGACAATTCTGGCACTTTAACACTGAAAGAGATCAGTGATGTTTTAGAAGATATCTGTTTAAGATACCCGCAAGTAGAGCTCTATATGAAAAGTATGCACATGCTTGATATTGCAGATTTAATAAAAGGTGCAATAGGTGATTCTCACACGGAGTCTATGGTGGTTGATATTGAGGAGTTCAAAAAAGCTCGAGCCATGTTGATTCCCAAGTGAAAAATGCTCCAGCTACAGCTCAGGTCTGCTCTATGGTGTCTGTTAGCAGTATAGCACAGACAGTGCTATGATTTGTGAATAACCAATTCTCCTCACTGTTAGGTTGCTGCACAACAAGGACAGTATCTTGCTGAATGTTTCAACAAAATGGAAAAATGCAAAGAGGAACCAGAAGGCCCTTTGCGCATGACAGGGGGATCTGGCCGTCACTTCTTCCGCCCATTTCGGTATTTAGCTTTCTGTTCACACTCCAAAGTCATGACTGCATAGTTGCATGCTATGTCAGACCTGAAAGGCATTATTTCTGACAATCTTAATAATAGCATAGAGACTAATAATTCATATTCAGTCAACACAGATCAACTTTTATTATGAAAGATGGTCAGTTCAGAACATGTTTTTATCCAGTGAATACTGTTGCTAACCCAAATAGATTTTTCTAAAAAAAAAAAAATAGGCGTAAACATGTAAAGCTTATACTGAAACTGTTTGCTCTCAACTTATTTCTGCATTGTATGCCTACTCATCTCTTGATACCGTTGCTTTCAAGCTACAAGCATTTCGGGCAATTCGCACCCCTGGGTGGAGAACAAGCCGCTGCAGAGCTCCCAGGCGATTGGGTCTCCATGGGCCACAGCACTCAGTGGCTCTGGTACTCTGTGTATGCCAGGTAGAAACTCACTCTCGAGTTGTATGCATACTCATTTCTCTGACCGGAGAAAGCATGACCCCTCATTGTGTCTGCATGTTGCTATTCTCTCTACTTCAGCCACCGCCTTATCCTTTTTCATCATGAATAATCAAGCCTTTGTCCTCAGAAGTCATTTTTTGTGGCAGCTCATGACTGTCCTAACTCGATATCATTGTTCTCTTCCCATGTATGTATCCAGCAAGCAAGTGAGCTGGCGCACGAGGGTGCTGGTGGTTTCCGATTGGACTCGCCGGTTCATATTCGGGAGGGATTCAAGCCGAATTTAGTGGCGCCGCCGCCGAAACCAGATGCATCGTCATCCTTCTTCTGCACAGGGTTTCTTCTGAACAATAATCGATTTGCTGCTGGAGCTTCAAGCAAAGCTGTTTCCCCACCCCGCGCTGGGTCCTGCCAACGAAACTGCTCTTTTTTTTTCTGTGTCTCCTGCTACATGATGGATGGATGGAAGGCTCTCAACATGTGAAGCAGCTTTGGATGAAAGAGGCCCCCTTTTTAGCTTTGCACTGTAGCCCCCGGTTTGGAACATGGCATCAGATTCTTGCCACGAGAATCGAACTACTTCACGTGAAATTGTCGCGAGCAATTGTTTGTACACATGACGTGCAAGTTCACTGTTATGAATTGTTTTTTTGAGGAAAAACAGGAGGGGTTTTGAGCCCCTACTGTGCCTTTATTGCATTAAAATAAACAAAGTCTTACAACAAGTCTCACGAACTGTTATGAATTGTTGCTGCAGTTCTCATCTGTTTGTAGTATATATGAATTGAAGCCACCAAAACAACCAGATGAGAATGATCTGTGGTCTCAAGTGTTGTTCAGGTTTTCACTGCTTGTAACAACAGCGATGATTCTGATTACTGACAGCAATAACGGCATGTCTGCCTCAAGGGTGGCCACGGGATGTAGTACACCTACACCACATGGTGTGGGAGCCCCGGGCATCCATGTGTTCTCTAGTGTCTACCCAAAATGTCAACGGGGACCCGATCCCCGATTCCTCGCGGGGAATTCCCCTGTTAGGGGACGGGGATGGTACTGATTCTAGCCCCACGGGGATTAAAATGGTATCGAAGTCATCCCCATCGGGGCTGGCGGGGACGGGGATGGTTGGGTTGTCCCCGACCCCGATCCCCGCGTCCCCGCCCCGTGAGCTTGCAGCGATTATGCAGGAGCCTAAGGCCCATGTACGAAGGCCCATCATCCCGAGTATATAAACTTCGTAACCCTAATTTTCTCCACTCATTCCAGCGAATCCAACATTCAGTCCACCGCCGCGCCGCTTCACTCCTCCAATCCCGCCCCCAGTCCCACTCCCAGGCCCAGCCGCCGGTCGCCCAGGCCTAGGGTGTCCCGTCCCGCGTCGGATCCTGCCGCCGCGCGCGCCCGTCTCCAGCTCAGGGGATCGACCTCGCGCTGTCTCCATCTCCACGCTCCGACTCCAGCTCAGGTCCGAGCGACGTTCCACGTCCACCGCTCCACGTTGTCTCCATCTCCAGCGCGGCCACGGGATCCTCCACGCACACCTCCTCCCTCGCGCTCCCTCTGCGCCCAACTCCCCACAGGCGGGCGGCGTTCACGCACAGCTCCAAGTGCTGGAGATTCACCACCGACAGAAACTGTCTAGGCTTTCTCTGTTGTCTCTCTCTCAGTCCAGTTATTGCTCCTTCTGCACTGGAAGGCAACGTCAAAGCTGAACAATCAATTTTGTGAGATCTGCATTATATTTTGGCCACCTAGGGAGCTACGAGTTGGATTGTTGGAATCCGTAAAAGTGATTTGTGGTCTGTATGCTTTGTTTGATGTTGCAAGATGAGTTTTTTTTTTTTTAGCATTTTGTACACTTCTGGATTGTCGATTTGAGGAGTTCTTTTATCTTGTAGCGGGGATGGGATTCCCCGTCGGGTATGTAATCCCCGCGGGGGAACGGGGACGGGGAGAAAATGTCCCCCGTGAGCCTTCGCGGGGACGGGGACGGGGAAATTTTCACCCCACGGGGACGGGGATGGGGAGGCTGAACCCGACGGGGAATTCCCTGTTGCCATCTTGGGTGTCTACCCATGGAATGCCGAGTGGTCCATTTTGCTGCTCACGCCGGCCTCTTCTGCCGCAGCTGGCCTTTCAAAGTCACGTGCTGTATGTAGTACAGTACTCCTAAACGCTCCCCACGTTCGACCGTTAGTTTATTACCGGTTGTCATAAAAATCTGCTTTGGATTCACTGGAAATCTGGAACAAGTGCAGCTTGCAGAGCATGTAAAACAGGACAGGTTCTTGTCCCTCGGTACCTTCATTTACCACTCAGTCACGGTCTGTTTGTTTGAGGTACAAATTTTGGGCTTTTAGCTCAAAACTTAAGACTTTCTTGGCTTCTTACCGTTGTTTTTTTGCTATTGAATTTTATAACAATTTTTAGTTTTGGTTGTAGTGGTTTTTCTTTTTCATATATTCTCCTAAAATTACATGCTTATATTTTCTGCTACACAGGCAAGTGTTGGTTCGTTAGAAACAATTATTTGTCATGAGACTTTTACACCGGAACATTAGACGAATCTGTTTTTTTTTTTTTTTTTTTTCATGCAATCCGGTGAGAACCATACAAAGCAGATTTTATATACTTGAAGGTAAAATCCGGCGAGTACGACGGTAAATCGCTGGAGCAGAAGATACAAGAGGCATTTGCAGATGAGATCCATCATCCATGGTCCATGGACACGACATTTCATCAGTTCATCCTGTGATGTAGTTTTGGCATCTTGGTAAGTGCTCCACTCACGTTGTCTTCTCTAGGTAGTAATACCAGTATGCCTTTCATGACAGAGTTATGGTACAAACCTGCATTTACACCATCCAAATCAATGCCTGTGCCCTGCCTGTACATCCATCACTGGAGTGGCCGGCGGGGAAAATCATTGAAAGCAAAGAACAGGTAGGGCTCATCCTCTGATCCTTTTTCTCACAAAAGAAATCTATCAAGTCATCTCCAAGCTTAAAGCCCAAGAGTCCTTAGTGTACCTTACTAGATTTGCACGCACTTGCCAACTGATGATTAGTGATTACCCTAGCTATAGACCCAGCAGTGCCTTTGTTTCGCCGCATGTCCTGGCCCAGACCACAGGCCAATTAAGAACATGCTAAACAAATATACATTTTAAAATGTCATTTTGAACTGGGAACAATTTTATATTTGCTACTGAATGACTGACTATATTATGCAACTAATGCCAGACTATATGGACTAATGTGTCACTGACATTTTGTTCCACAATCAGCTTCGCAATGACACATGTTGTTCATCATGAGACATGAGTTCATGTTGTAAATTGTAATGTTGTTGTTTGCCATTGACGGCATTTGCGAATTCTTTTTGGGGTGCCGTTAGACTGACCAATTTCATGTTTCTATATACTTACTCTATACATCTTAATCATCAAGGTTCTCTCTTTTACAAAGACTCTTTTCCGCACCCATCGTTTTATTTATATCTCTACTTTATACCAACTACTATTTAGTGAGATTCTACTTATAATGTTATCTAAATATACCCGTGTGTGAGATCTAGTTTTTGAAGGATTTATTGATACGAATTTAATGGTGTAATCGGAATTTGATTTGATTTTTTAGTTTGTGAGCTATAACATTTTTTTTAGTTAGTTGAAATAGTGGGACCCGCTGTGCATGCTCTCTCGCTCCACTTTTCCCCCTCCTCTCGTGCGCAGAGGACAGCGCGGGCCCATGCATTGCTTCCAGGGTGTCCTTCCGATCCCGGTATGCGTAATCAGAGCCAAGCTCTGGCTAGGGAAGCAGGCCACGTCACCTAAAAATTTCTCAACCGTTCATTCACGTGCTACAAGAAATCCTGCCGTCCACGTATACAAACCAGCCACGACTTCTACATCGCGAAGCCTCCGCAGCGGCCCCGAACATTGCCGAGGCAGGACAGGCAGGCCGCGGGCGCCCGTGCGCCACTCCCAAGCGCACACTGCATGCACCCGTACGTCCAGAAGCATCCTCGCTTATTTGCCTGATGACGTCATGCCTAGGTAATATGGCTGTTTCCCTTTAGCAAAATAGATCCCACAATACACTAGAAATACACATATAACATATCAGCAACAAACCTCAGTGGACATGGTTCGCAGTGAACCGCTCTCTCCTCCCCTGGATAGTCCACGTCCCTTGTGTTACCTTGATAATAGGCATAATACACATATGTACGCACCTCTTTTCTTTTAATTATAATTAATTACTTGGTTACAACACCTAATTTTAACTATTGTGAAACTAAATTATCCTGCGGTAGACGGCTGCATATAGTCACAGCTTTAGTGCTACTAAATAGGATGCAATAATTTTTATATTTAGCATAATGGGTTAAAACTTTCGTAACATGGATGGATATAAATACACTATATTGTCCAAAGCTTCTTACTCGAACTATAGCGACATTGCAAGCAAAATGCAATCTACACTTTGTATGTTCAAAAAAAAATGATAACCTAAGCATACTAGGCTTATATGCCATTCTGCTTGTTTCCGGGTGGAATTAGTATAAAATGCTCCCTCATCCTCAGTTGGCATTTTTTTTTTTTTGAAACGAACCGGCGGGAGAGAGCTGCCCGCTATATTAAAAAGAAGGAGACGCCCGGGCGGCGCAAGTTACAAAGAAAAAACAAACGCATAAAAGGAAGAAAAAACTAACTAAACTCACCCGGTTGGATTGAGACATCAACGCTGGTTACCACTCAACGCCAACATGGCCAAAACTCTAAAACAAACACAACGGCAGAGAAGGCCGAAACAATCGCAACAACCACCCACCACCCGCACAAGTCGCGGTCGTTGAAGAACCGCGGTGACGAAAATCCAAATAAGGAGGATAACAAAGGGGGGACGCCACCACACCGATAAGGCCACCGCCATGCGGGACCCTATGCCAGAGTGCCACCGCAAAGCAAAGCCGCCATCTAACGGAATGAAAACACCAAGACCGGAAGCCTCCACAAACGCTACGGGGACCTCGCCGCTTCGCCGTTGTACTCATCTCTTGTCTTGCGGGGGCCTCATTGCCACGCCCGCCACAACGCTCATGCTCGGTCTTGTTTCAAAGGTTGCCGTCAAAAACAACGAGCAAGGCTGCCCACCCACGATGATCGTCCCGGCAATCGGGCCGCCGCCGCGGTCGACATTCCATCGTGGCATCTCCGGTGCAAAAAGGATGCCGCCATCGGAGACAGTAGGGTTGTCGCTTGCGCCATCATCCGACGTTGTACCACACGGTGATTCGATACATCTTGAAAGGACCCGCCGCGATCCGGGCCGCAAGCCAAGTCGTCCTCGTTGCCGTTCTTGCAAGCGCCGCCCACCGACGTTGTCCCGCACGACCGCGGCCATTGCATAAGCAATGCCGGCCGCCGCGATCGGCAAGTAGCCGAACGACAAAGAGAAGACACCTGTCCACCAACAAGAAAGCAGACCTCCTCTCCCGTGGTGAAGCCAACACCCTTCGCGCGCCTTCGCCACAACGGAGGAGGCAACAACGCGCGAAGTTGTCAAAAGCGATGGACCGGCACACCGAGTCGGCGGGGTCTCTAGAAACGACGCCTCAAGGAGGGCCGACGCCAATGGCGCCGCTCCGCCGCCGTCGTCGGTAGATGGACGGGGTTTTCACCCAGAGACGTTGTGCGGCAGGATTGTAGCTCTCTCATGGCGCCCCAACGGGGAGGGGCGACGTCAATGACGCGCCGCCATGCCACCAACATGAGTTGGCGAAAAGCTTTCGCATGGAGCATCCAATCCCCGCCGCACGCGCACAACAAGGCACACCGGCACCACCGCCGCGACCGCCCACCGCAACAACTCCTCCGTCGAAATCCACGTCCCGCATCGCCGAAGTCCCGCACACCAACTGCCGCACCTCCCAGCCACCAACTGCCGTACCGCCCAGCGCAGTGCTAGCCAGCAAACGAGCTGTGCGACCCGGCCATGGAACCACAGCAGTCCTCCAGCGCCGCACATGCATCTCGTCGCCGGCCGCGCTGAGCACTCCCACGCCGACGGAGTAGCCCAGAGGACTGCGCGCCGAGGCACCACCGCATCCCGCCACCGTCACGCACCGCCGACCGTCGCCGGAGTCGCCCCCCGACCTCGCCGAGGTAGCAGCCACCGGATCCGGCACCCCACTGCTGCCCGACGTAGATCCGGCCAGGAGATGACCGGATCCGGCCTAGGGGGCGCCGGATCTCCGCTCCTGCACCACATCCGCTGCCATGGCCGGCTGGCCGCGCCGGGGATCTCCGCTGCCCCAAAGCCGACGCCATCGAGCAGGAAGCCCCGCCGCCGCCGTCCTGGGGGCACACGCGGGCTCCCGGCAAGCCCCTCCGGCGGCGGCAGGGGAGGGAAGAACGGGAGGTGGGGGCGCGGTGTGGCGGCGGCGTCGCCGCCCGTGTCGCCCGAGCGGGGGCGACGCGGGGGCTTGCGCTGTGTTTTCGTGCCCCTCAGTTGGCATTTTTAGTAACGCTATATTTTGTAGAGTAAAATGTTAAACAGTAGAACAAGTGAACAACAATGGTATTGGTAATACTCTCGCACATTTATAATTTTCTTACTATAGAAACCACTGGATAATTTAGTTTATTCTTTTCTTTTGTCACGATATAGAATGCAGCATACTATATAGAATCAATAGTACAATATCAGTCCAACCAAATAAGAAAAATGAAATCACACTGACTAATAAGGGTCTCTATTTCTATATAACTGCAATAGAAAACTATGTATTACAAATAATGAAAGGCTCCAACAAGAAACATATATGCAAAATGGTTGGCAATCCAACAAACTGTCAAGATCTATTCTTTCCACATAACTAGAGTGAACATTAAATTTCCTGGGAAAATCTCAAATGGATATTAGGTAAGTTTAAATCTTAATTGATGCATAAGGTAGGTTGGAATGCTAATATATCCTGGACATGAAAATCTTTTGTTCAGTGTTCTTCCATGTCATGTACCGGCTGAGAGCAAATATCTTAGCAATTTGTACGAAACGACGGCCCAAGAATATCAGTGTCACAATTATCAGCAAATAGGAGTAATACTCTATAAAAATATGGCCCATTCAACGGACCGCGCGGCAACGCCGCGCGTCTTTCTAGTGCGATCGATTTTTACAGATGCCACATTGGTTTGCAGTAACGCCGGTGCAGACTTTTTTCGCCTGTAAAAACGAACGTGGCACAACGTGGCATGTACCGGTGCTCTTTACAGATGAGCTTCATTACGAGAATAGTATGAGAAGCCGTTGCTGTACTGTGACTTTATCTTCAAGTATCATACGCTGCTACGGAGCAGGTTTGGTGACCAAACAGCACATCTTGCATGAATCACCAGGACACAGACACAGCTGCCCACCCTGCCAATTGGGTACCAACATAAAGAGAAGCGTAAAGCCATTTTGCCGATATTTTACTCCCAGAAAGGTACTGGATGCTGGCCTCATAATACATGATGAGCAGAGCACTGCATAATCACCAACTCAACTGTAGCTCATGGCTCCATTATATGATATCCCAAGGAGGCGATGAAACAAAGGGCATTCAGCATCAGCATCCTTTAACTCTTTCTGCAGACTCACTCACCCAACCCACTGATGCAAGCCATCATTCCATCCCATTGCTCTCATTACAGCAATTTGCACCTAGAGTGTACTCCATATATGCTAACAATTCATTAATACTGAGTTACTGGCCAAATGAACTAGTATTCGTTTAGCTCCTGATGACTACCAAGTACATACAAAGTTAAAGTGAGATGGGAGCGTGACAGAGAAAACAACAACTGACCAAGCCAGAGATGAAGCTGCAGGCTACACAGATAGACAGAGAGATAGCAAGATTCCAATGGAAGAAACCAACAGGAGCCAGGCAGCATGGCAGATTGGCAAGGGTGGGTAACTAGAGGACAGATCAGAGATTGGTGCCGGCACTACCAACCAGCCTACCCATCTGCCCCAAGCCATAGTGGCGTGCACTGGCTACCATTTTAGATTGGTGCCGGTACAAAACTACCATTTGTCTCAGCACCTTGCACCACCATACATACATAGCATCTCAAGCTCCCAATCCCAAGATGAATGCTACTACATAGTTAGACAGTGTTCTTCTTGTGGTGACCTCCACAGCACAGAGTGCAGAGATGGGAGAAGCTGAAGAAACACCAGGAGTCAGCAATGGTGAGGCACTGGAGCTCATCATGTCCATGGCATCCTCTGCACTGGTCTGCTCTGTCTCACAGTTCCCAGCCAAGTGGCAGTCCATCAAGGACAAGCTCCATCAGCTCTGCTGCAGCCTGAATTCACTGTGCAGCGGCGTCGGCGGCGGCGACAGCGACGTCAACAACGATGACGACGAGGAGCATCCTGTGTTGCCTGAGCTTCTGCGGCTGGCTTCAGCAACCGTGAGGAGCATCCACGTCGTTGCTTCTCAGTGCAGCGACGGGTCATACAAGGGTGGAAGGCTTCGTCTGAGGAGCGACCTGGACAACCTGAGCTGCAAGCTTGATGCGCACATGAAGCAGCTCAAGGAGATGGCTTCCTCCGGGGCGCCCTCGCCGTCGAAGGCCATCGTCGCCGTCAGGCCCAGCGCCGAGGCCAGCGTAGGTGAGAAGGCGTTCTACCTCAAGGATCTCTTCTCCAGGATCAGGATCGGCGGCACCGTCCAGAGGAGCCAGGCACTGGCCACCATCAGAGAGCTCTTGGCAGAAGACGAGTTCTGCGCAAAGGTTGTCGCTCTCGACGTCGACGACGGCATCTCCTTGCTCACCGGATTCCTCGAGTCCACCGACGCGTGCATCCAAGAAGAGGCAGCCGGTGCCGTCGCCGTCGTCGCGACCTCCGAGTGTTACAGAGGAATGCTGGTGAAGGCAGGGGTGATCGCCCCGCTTGTCCAGCTGCTGGAGAACACGGCGGACACGGAGAGAGCGGCGCACGCGCTGAGGGAGAGAGCGGCGCACGCGCTGAGGGAGCTGACGGAGAACTCCGACAACGTGTGGGCCGTCTGCGCGCACGGCGGCCTCACCACGCTGCTGCACGCCGCGCCTGCGCCGGCGCCGGCAGCAGCAGCAAGCTCATCAGCTCGTCTTTTGCAGTGCTGAGGAACCTGAGCCGGGTGGAGGAAGTGAAGATGTTCATGGTGGAGCAAGGCGTGGTCACGGAGCTGGTGAAGCTCTCCCAGAAGAAGGAGGAGGTCCGCAAGCTCGGCGCCGTCGAGTTGCTCCACGCCATGGCTCTGGACGACGCCGACGTCAGGGAGGAAGCCGTCGGCATGGGGGTGATCCAGTCCCTCCTCCAGTTGATATACCCTGACCTTCCCTACTCATACAAGGCCAGGGAGGTTGCTCTTGCTGCCATCTGGTTCTTCTCCTTCTCTTCGGCGAACTCCTTGGATGACCTCATCAGCTCGGATGTTCTTGGCTGGCTGCTCTTCTACCTGAACAATGGCGACTACGCCGTCCTCGAATGCACCCTCAAGATCCTGAGGCATCTCTCTGAGGTTTCTGAGGAGTACAACAGGATGATGGGCAGAGCAGGGTATTTGAGCGCCCTGTCAAGCTTGCTTGGAGCGAAATCCTGCCGAGTCCGGGAAATGGCGGCTCAGGTTCTCTCCAGCTTGCTGATGCTTCACCCCAATCGCGTCATCTTCGTTCAAGACGGCGACAATCTGAACAGGCTGCTGCAGCTTCTGATCCAGCTGAGGGCAAGCTGATGGCAAAGGACCTGATCCTCTCTGCTATCATGTCCTTGGCTGAGACCCACAGTGGAAGGAAGAAGATTGTGACATCAGAGAATTTCTGCTGCCTGAAAGAACTGGCAGACTCTGGTGACTTCGACGCCAAGAAGATCGTCAGGAAACTATCTACTAACAGACTGCAAACCATCTTCAGCAAAATATGGAGTGTCTAAGTTATTTCTGACTCCTTTTTCACTGAGGTTTAGCTCTAGTCTATTTCATTCATGTCCATAGGCTTTTTCTTTTGGCTTTGCTTGTAATCTCGACACATCCATCATTATGATTCCTTTGTGATATATATTGCATCTTCAGTTAAATTCAGACTTTTTTAGGAACAGGGTTCTAAATTCAAGCTTCCTTGTCAGTCTTCTACTGTGATCACCTCAAGCTTCATTGTGTGATTTATTGCAAATCTAGTAATTCTGCCTTACACATACAATGGCAGACAGAATGTTCAGACTATAAGATTTGCGTGTAGCGCTGCAAACATATGAGTATATGACAATAATCCATAGGTCAAGAATTACATCAGAAATATGAGCTAAGGATAGGAGGAGCATATGCTGAACTGCAAACCAGCCAATCTTCTGTACTACATCTGCATCTATAGATAATCCAAAGAAAACTTAAGCAACCGACCAATCCGTTATGATAGGAGCAAGTGGGAGTTAGCAAGCTGTCAAACTAACGGTTCCTGCAACATTGTTACTGGCAACAGCAGTGAGAGTGTTTAGTTGGTGAAATATTTTGGGTTCAGCTTACTGTAAGACTTTTGTTTGTATTTGTTAATTATTGTCCCACCGCACACTAAATAGGGTCAAAAAGATTCGCCTCGTCTTATTCAGCCAAACTATGTAATTAGTTTTTCTATTTGCCTACGTTTAATGCCTCATTTATGCGTTAAAAAAGATTTGATGTGACGAAGAACCGCAAGCGACTTTTGGGGTTCTTGCATGGGAACTAAACACCCCCGTAGTAGACAACTGACATGTCAAAGCAGCCAAATGGAGGACAAACAAGAACAGCACTAAAATACTGGCATCGCTCTCATATCATACCAAACAGTCATCATCAAATATTCAGACAAAAAAAGCAGGTTGTCTTGTTCGCCGGTAGTTTGTTTTCTTTCTAATATTCTTAGGATTTGGGCATTCGGCATTCCCGTGATGCTTCAAGATGACCTCGTGAATGGCTGGCTGATCCAGTAATGACTGATCCAGGCTATGTGGTATTGTGGTCCAAAGGTCCAGTCTGGCCTCTATTTGTTTGTATATCTGAATATCTCCAAGGTGAAACTAGTAGTGATGTGGATTCATGGTTTGTGCAGTCCTTATTTTTGACTGCTGAAAAATGTATTACTTGAACACACCACCCGTTTTCACTAATGTTTCACAGTTTTCATGCATGATTGTGGTACAACATTCAGGAGAAAGAACATACAAACAATTGCGTACTGTTATTGATACTGATAGCCAAGGACTGCATGATGTTATGGAACTAAAACATTGAGAATAGTAAACATTTTTCATCAGCTGGATTGGTGGAAAACTTGGAGAACTTGTATGTGCTACTGATACAAACCATACAAGGGACAGCAATTCATAGTCCCCAGAGCAAAATAAGCAAATGCATTTCAAAATTAAAGGACACAAAGCAAGACAAATAAAGGAGGAGGCACATAAACCACAGAATGATACTGTATTTCATCAAACCAAGAACATACTTATTACAATTCGAAACAAGAGCACCAGCAGGAGCAAACCTATTGTTAGAATTTATATATGAATAGTTCCCCTAAAATTCATATGAAGAAATTCTGATAAATCTCAAAGGCCCAATATTTGTGTTCCCTAATGGGCTTTATTGTTTTAGCCATGAGCAAAGGTGGGAGGTGCAATATCAATTAGTACCATATTGCTAGTTGATATGGAGGTAGGGAGTTTTCCTCCCTATATATTTGTACCAAGCCTCCCGAATTGACACAACATAATAACTACAATTGGGAGTTTCAATTAGAAAATCCTAAAGTAGTAAAATAGTATTTTCCTCTTCTTCTTCTTCTTTGGCCGCTATCGCCAATCTCCGCCCCCGATCGCTATGCGTGCACCAAAGAACCGGCGCGGCAGTCTCCGAGAACCGTCGTCTTTGCGATCTGCACCGGAGAAGGCGAATAAGGTTTTTGGGAAGTGCTCAGTCGCCGACCGCTCCCAAATCTTCTACGACTACTTCATCAACGTGATCGCCGACGCTTCTTCACCACCAAGTACTTCTACATCGGCGTATACATCCGTGATTTAATTTTATTGTTTTATGATGCTCAATCTATCCAATCTCAATGGTGTGCTAGTTGTGCTTACACCTATTACTATGATCATGCTATGCTTGCTATGCTATATGATATTAAATCATGCTATGATACGTGATATGAGTTTCTATCATGCTAGTTTGTTAAACATGCTTGATCTAGTCTTTCAATTTGTCATGATTTATATTATGGAATTAATCTGAAATTGCCTAATATTCCAACAATCCAAAAACCTTATTATAGGCTTTTTCTTGATTTAACTATGGCTGTTTTTTTCATCGACGTCTTTGAGACTAGAAAAATTTTCTAGTGCACATTTTAAGAGATGGCGAAGTTAAGGTCATGCTCGGCTAGAGGCTAAAATGTTACGGATTACTGTTGGATCACCTCGGGGAAATATCTCTAGAGATAAGAGAAGATTCCTGGGAGACAACATTATCTTTAGAAGAACAATCCTAAATAGTCTTGCTAGTCATCTAGAAGATGCAAACTTGCATTTCCAAGATGAGAAGGCATTGTGGGATCAACTGAATGCAACCATTGGTACATCCGAAGTTGTACATTATGGAGAGCTTTTATGACTACAAGATGGTTGCTAACCGGTCTATAGTCAAGCAAGTGCATGAGGTTCAACACATGGCAAGAGAATTTGAACTCCTTAAGTATGTCATACCCAATAAGTTTGTAGCCGGATGCAATATTGCTAAGTTGCCTTTTTCATGGAAGAGCTTCGGCTGAATTCTTAAACACAAGAGACGAGAAAATATCAGTTGTAAACCCGATAGCATCTCTTGATGTTGAGAAAAGATTCGGGTGAAGAATACTATTGATAAGGGGAACAAGAGCCATTCTAGCACTAATTTTGTGCGAAAAACCCACATGGCAAGAACAAAGGGAATAAATCTTCCAATGCCAAATTAACAACTACCTTTGAGAAGAAGAAAAATAATGATGAGGTGCTTTGCTTCACTTGTGGGACAGCTTAGTCACTTTTCCAATGGGAATAATAAGAATGTCAACCTCGTGACTATTAGCAATGCTTGATGAGGAGTACAAAGAATGTTCCTACTGTACTATCGGTATTTCAATCACCAAGTTGGTGGGTTGATACAGTGCTAATATTCATGTGTGTGCTGACATCTCTTTGTTTTCTTCTTATAAAGAGCTACAAGGTTCTTCTGTCCTAATGGGGAATGGGTCACATGCTTCGTTCGTGGCGTTGGCACGGTAGATCCGAAGTTTACTTCGGGAAAATTGTGCAAAACAGAATGTGCGGCATGTCCCAACTATTCGCAAGAACCTTGTTAGTGTTTCCCCCTTCTTTTAAGAGATGGGTTTAAGGTAGTGATGGAGTCCAATAAAGTAGTTATGTCTAAGCATGGACAGTTTTATTGGTAAAGGTTATGATTTGTGGTGGCTTGTTCCGCCTAAGTTTGGCTGATTTTTGTAATAAGTCGGTGAATCATATTTGTGGCACAATTGATGATAATTCAAGTGTTTGGCATTCTCGGTTATGTCATGTGAATTTTGGTTTGATGTCACATTTATCTAGCTTGCGGTTAATTCCGTGATTTCACCATTGCCAAAGGTTCTAAGTGCCATAGTTGTGTGCAATCTAAGCAACCCTCGAAAGCCTCACAAGGCGGCGGAGGAGAGACACTTGGCACCTCTAGAGCTCATACATTCCGATCTATGCGAGATGAATGGTGTGTTGACTAAAGGTGAAAAGAGATATTTCATGACATTAATTGATGATACTTCTAGATATTGCTATGTTTACTTACTGAAAACTAAAGATGAGGCATTAGACTACTTTAAAATCTTTAAAGGCTGAAGTTGAAAATCAACTAGAAAGAAAAATTAAACGCCTAAGGTCGATCGATCGTGGTGGTGAATATTTTCCTATAATATTCGATGAGTTTTGTGCGGAACATGGTATTATTCATGAGAGGACACCTCCCTATTCGCCCGAATCCAACGGGGGTTGCCGAGAGGAAAAATCGCGCGCTCTTGACTTGGTTAACGCCATGTTAGACACTTCTTTGGTTTATCTAAGGCATGGTGGGGGAAGCTATATTGATCATGAGTCATGTCCTGAATAGAATTCCAAACAAAAATAAAGAGACAACACCATATGAGATATGGGTTGGAAGGAAACCATCACTCTCATACTTTAAGCACGTGGGGATGCTTGGCGAAAAGTCAATGTTCCAATTAATAAGAAGCGTAAGCTTGGACCAAAGACGGTAGATTGTGTCTTTCTTGGATATGCTCACAATAGCATTGCCTATCGATTTTTAGTAGTAAAATCTGAAGTTTCGATATGCATGTTGATACTATCTTTGAATCTCGTGATGCTACATTTTTTGAGAATATATTTCCTATGAAAGATATGCATAGCAATGCTAAGTTTTCTACTTTGAATTAGCTCCCGATATTACTATACCTATCGAAGTCTCCCCGTTGAGTCGTTTGAGCAACCACTTGAGGAGGATGACAATGAAGTTCCCGTGAGGAACAAGAGACAAAGGATTGCAAAATCTTTTGGTGATGATTTCATTGTGTACCTTGTGGATGATACTCCCACCTCTATTTCAGAGGCTTATGCATCTCCGTATGCGATGATTGGAAAGAAGCCGTTCGTAGTGAGATGGACTCGATTCTTTCTAATGAAACTTGGGAGCTCTCTGAACTACCTTTTGGTTATAAACCAATCGGTTGTAAGTGGGTGTTCAAGAAAAAGCTTAAACCTGATGGTACTATTGACAAGTACAAGGCTCGGCTCGTAGCTAAGGGCTACACTCAAAAGGAAGGAGAAGATTTCTTTGATACTTATTCACCTGTTGCTAGAATGACCACTATTCGAACACTACTATCCTTGGTCTGCCTCATATGGTTTGATCATTCATCAAATGGATGTGAAGACAGCTTTTCTTAATGGAGAGTTGGATGAGGAGATCTATATGGATCAGCCTGATGGGTTTGTAGTAAAAGGTGAAGAGCGTAAGGTGTGTAAATTATTGAAGTCTTTGTATGGCTTGAAGCAAGCACCTAAACAATGGCATGAGAAGTTTGACACTACGTTAACTAGTGCCGGTTATGTTGTCAATGAAGGCGATAGGTGTGTGTATTATCGACATGGTGGGGCGAATCTGTTATATTATGCTTATATGTTGATGATATTCTAATCTTTGGAACAAACATGAATGTCATAAATGAGGTCAAGTCTTTCTTGTCAAAGAATTTTGATATGAAAGATCTAGGAGAGGCTGATGTAATTCTAAACATTAAGCTTATTAAGGAAGAGAGTGGGATTACTTTATCGCAATCTCACTATGTTGAGAAGGTCCCGAGCCGTTTTGGCTTTATGGATAGAAAGCCTTCTCCAACACCTTATGTTCCTAGTGTGACATTGCGAAAAGAATAAGAAGCGTACTAGAGATCAACTCGGGTACTCTCAGTTGTTGGTTCACTCATGTATCTAGCGAATGTAACCCGGACCCGGATATCTCTTTTCTTTGTGAGCAAGTTGAGTAGGTATATGTCCAACCCGGGTGATGATCATTGGCATGTACTAGAAAGGGTCTTGTGCTATCTTAAAGGTACAATGAGCTATGGAATTCACTATTCTGGGGCACCCAGTGTGCTAGAGGGATATAGTGATGCGAACTGGATTTCTGATATTGCTCAAATCTACGCCACAAGTGGGTATGTATTTACTCTTGGAGGTGGCGCAGTGTCATGGAGGTCTTGTAAACGCACTATTTTGACTAAGTCAACCATGGAAGCGTAACTTCTTATCTTTAGAAACAAAGATCTGCGCAGAGGCGAGTGGCTGCGTGAGCTCTTGTCGACTTGCCGGTGGTTGAAAAACCCGATCTGCACCGCTATCCTTATGAACTGTGATAATCAAACAAAGATCACTAAAGTGAATAGTGCAAAGGATAATTCAAAGTCAACAAGACACGTTAAAAGACGTTTGAAGACCGTCGGGAAATTGAGAAACTCCGGGTAATAATCGTATCCTACATACGAGCATGGATAAAAACCCCGCGGATCCCTTTACTAAAGGGCTATCACGTAATGTGATAGAAATTGCATCTAGGGAGATGGGTATGAGACCCATATGAGTTTACAGTAGTAGTAACCCAACCTTTTTGATCGGAGATCCCGTGACTAAGGACACAGGAAGAACAAGCTATTGGTAAACCGAGGAGAGTAAACTAATAAACCCTCTCTATGTGAAGATGCAATACTCTCAAGAGCGAAGAGGCTCTGTATGGTAGGTTGGCGAGAATGCCTTAATATGTCCTATTGACTTTATAAGTAAAGATCTTTGTCCCTCTGAGCATTCTTGAAAGGACATACCTATATGAGTTCGACCGTTAAACGTCGCGATCTATGAGATTTGGGTGATCTCTAGTAAGCTCATGAAGAGACTAAGGAGTATGACGTATATGCTCCACCCACGGAGAAAGGCTGCTGGCAGCCAAGTACTAGTTTGACTTTGAGTAAAACTCATTCGCACAAAAACTTGCAAGATGTTCAACTTAACAGTCTCTGCTGAAACACTAGTATATAAAACAAAAGGTGAGATAAAGGAAAATATCTATCTTTGGGCGGTTGAGATCTGGTGGGGATTGTTAGAATTTATATATGAATAGTTCCCCTAAAATTCATATGAAGAAATTCCGATAAATCTCAAAGGCCCAATATTTGTGTTCCCTAATGGGCTTTATTGTTTTAGCCCATGAGCAAAGGTGGGAGGTGCAATATCAATTAGTACCATATTGCTAGTTGATATGGAGGTAGGGAGTTTTCCTCCTATATATTTGTACCAAGCCTCCCGGGAATTGACACAACATAATAACTACAATTGGGAGTTTCAATTAGAAAATCCTAAAGTAGTAAAATAGTATTTTCCTCTTCTTCTTTGCTATCTATCGCCAATCTCGACCCGATCGCTTGCGTGCACCAAAGAATCGGGCGAGCGAGGTCTCCGAACCGTCGTCTTTGCGATCCCGCACCGGAGAAGGCGAATAAGGTTTTGGGAAGTGCTCGCGTCGCGACTGCTCCCAAATCTTCTACGACTACTTCATCAACGTGATCGCCGACGCTTCTTCACCACCAAGTACTTCTACATCGGCGGGTATACATCCGTGATTTAATTTTATTGTTTTATGATGCTCAATCTATCCAATCTCAATGGTGTGCTAGTTGTGCTTACACCTATTACTATGATCATGCTATGCTTGCTATGCTATATGATATTAAATCATGCTATGATCTGTGATATGAGTTTCTATCATGCTAGTTTGTTAAACATGCTTGATCTAGTCTTTCAATTTGTCATGATTTATATTATGGAATTAATCTGGAAATTGCCTAATATTCCAACACCTTTCACTCTCTTTTCACAAGCCAACACAAAAGTACTAGCAATGTCTCAAGGTGTAAAAAAAAAAATAGGACATGAGATATGATATGAATGTAACAGTAGACACACTGCAAAAGAGGCCTCACCCATATGCAAGCTCAAGTTAAGCAAAGCACTCATGGACGAAGGGGAGCGAAGCTGTCAGAAGGAATTGATTTATTGATCGAAGCCAAACTTCTCATGCTTCTGCTTCTTCTGCTGCTGCTTCAGGTGATTCAAGCTCAACCACCCGTGCCTGGTAGGGCGTGACCTGATTGCCATCGTCCGCTGCGGCGGCGGCAAAGAAGGATCGCTTCCCAACCAAATCTGCAACACGCTTGGCACACCCTGAGTCACGCGGGCTCTCATCAGAAGGTGGCATGGTCTTGATCCTTGGGAGTAGCTCTGCAACCTTGCCAACTGTTTCAGGGAGACAGCTCGTCATTCGACGGCTCAGTGAGATTTGCTCTGATCTCCTCCCTCTGGCTTGCAGCACTAGCCGGTCGTGGGAGAGACTGCTTGCACTTCTCTGCCAGGGACGAGCCAGGAGTGATGCTGTAGCGGCTTGGGACGACCCTGACCTTGGAGCTCCCCGCCGGCCTCTTCGCTGTGGCTGGATTGCTGGTGTGATTGCCCACCACCACGCCGCCTTTGGGCTTGAGCTCATCAGCGACTTTGTTAACCACGGCCGCCGCGTTCCCTCCCCTCGCCGCCTCTGCTGCAGCCTTGGCGTTGCTTGCTCTCGTCTCGGTAGCCTTGGAAGTAGACTGCCTCCTGGACCTGCTCGGGCTCATGCTCCCGCTCCTCGCCTTGGATTTGCTCGCCGCGGTGCCTTGCACGGCACCGCTGGATGGCCACGGTCTCGCGGGGGCGGGCGTTCGCTTGGAACGCTGGACTTCCTCTCGAACGGCACCGAGTTTGTTGGTGAAGGGGCTTCACTTTCGCGCCCCGCCGCCGCCGCTTCTTGCCGCCGACGCCGTTGTGGATCTCCATGGGCCCGAGGCCGACGCCCTGCGCCGCTGCACGGGAGGCTCCTTGATCGGCCTCGGGATCGGACGCGCGGCACCGCCCTTGCCGGTGGTGGTGGCGGCGGCGGAAGGGACCCTAGGGTTGGCGCGCGAGGGGACCCTAGGGTTGGCGGCGGCGGCGATGTCGCGGGGGCCGGGTCGGCGCCCCTTCCTCCCCGCGCGCGCGGCCGGGCTGCTTGTCGGGCCGGCTACCACCGCAGCGGCGCGCGGCGGCGGCTTGTTGGTGGCGGCCGGGTTGGGGTTGGCGGCGGCGGCGGCGCCGAGCCGGCCAGGCCGAGCCCCTCGTAGTCCTGGCCGCACGCCGCCGCCGCCGCCGCCTCTCGTTCGCCGCGGTGCGGGCGCGGGCGCGACCTCGCCGCTGGACGGCTCCCATTTGCTGGAGGAGGAGGTGCGGAGGTGGTGAAGGCGAGAGGACGGCGCGAGGATCTCGGCCTCGATGTGTCCGATCTCCACCTCGGCGTCGGGCTCCTCGGTGTCGGGCGGTGGTTCTCCTTGTCCCCCTCCGCCGCCGCCTCGCGTCGCGCCCGCGCCGCTCGCGGGGGGGGAGGGAGTGGGCGTGCCACGCCGACGCGACGCGTGGTCGGCGGCGTTGTTCGCGAAACGTGCACGCAGCACGGGATCGGCGGGTCCTCCTCCATCGCCCTCGCCGCCGTTGAGCCGCCGCATCGGCTGTTCCTCCCGTTGAGGATCGGCACAAACAACCCGAGAGAGAAATCGGAGGAGAACCAACCAAACCAGCGAGCAACCGCGAAATCGAACGAAACGAATCAATCAATCGGGCAATCGAAATTCAAAACCAGATTACCGGGGACGGGTGGATGGATACCGGACCGGGAGGATCGATCGATGGGTGGCGCGAGGAGGCGGGGGAGCGCCGAGATTCCTTCGTCCCCCTCGCGTGATCTGAGGGGCGATTGGTTGGGGTCTTTTCGAAACTGTGGTGCCAATTGGACTGGGGCGATGCGGTGAGGGGGAAAGAGGAGGAAGAGAAGGTTTAAGAGGCGGGGGTGTCAGTACTCGACCGTTGGGGGCTCGGGAGCGGGGGAGCGCCGCCGCGCCTTGTACACTCACTGACAGTGGGGCCAAGGTGCAAGTACTAGTGGGTACTAGGGTGGGACCGGAGGGAGGCTCGGACGGGCGAGATAGACGTTGCAGGCAGGCGCGCGGCGCGTCCACCGAACTCCATCCGGAAAACTCGTTGCGTCGCATCCACCACTTCGACACGTTACGGGCCATGCCGCCGTCGACGGAAGTTCCATTTCAAATTCGAAAATGATTTTTACACCCATTTTTTGAGGGTACTCGTTTGTTTTTCGCCCATTTGGCAAACAAAAAACAATACAAGAGAGTTTGTTCGTTTCGCGTCCTACCTACGCTTCTGCATCAACCGAGGCGTAAGAAACTGGCGTGCGTTCGAGTTCGCGGATAGCGCCGTAGACTGCACGGACGGTTTCGTTTCCCGAATATTGTTTGTTGTTGGGACTCGTGGTGCGTGCACATCGGATCCCCAATCCTAGCACTAGCACGGACGACATGGAAACGGAATCGATTGACACCGACGGTGGTGTCGTCAATGTGCTAAAGCATACAGTACAGTACTAGTACGTAGTATTGTACTACTAGTATAGTACTCCATGAGAAAAAGCTCCCCCCAAAAGACAGCTTTAAACAGGGTAAAGGAAAACGAAGAATTCGGTTTTTCCGGGACGGCGCGGAGAATATGGGTTCCTAGCCCCGCACTGGCCTGACACACAGCTACGTTTTTTTTTTTGAGGTAGACACACAGCTACGTTGGCTCGCTTCCTTCCGAACTGACTCGACTACTTCGTCTTGGGCTCTTGGCGTTGTGCCGGCCGGCAGTGGCTCTGTGGCTGCCGTGTGCCGGCTAGGCTACTGGTGCTGCGGCGTCGCATATCGGCATATGCCGCGCCCCCGCCCGCGGTCCTGCCCGTTGCGCACGTCCGAGTGGTCCGACCCACGCTCACCGCCATCCATTTGGCCTGGCCTGCGCGCGCACTGAGAAATGGTTGTTAGCGGGAACTGGAGGGATTTACGTACACATGGACCCACACACAGTGAGCTGAAAGGAATGGTGCCAAATTAGTGCAACTAAAACACCAGTAGTAGAGTACAGCAGGCTTCTAATTATATACCACACATATTAATATTTTTATATATATTTGGTTAAAGTTGTTTTTTCCAAAAGCGTAAATGATAGATATTTACATATTTTGGGTAGTGCATTTTTGCACCCACTGCTATCAAATAAGCTTCGCTCTCGTGTCCACGGGAACATTGTCTACCTCTTAAAGTACCTATGAACACCTCCAAGCATCATTTTGTGATGAGAATCCAATCATCACCTTGCTGGAACAGTTTTATGAAAAACAAGTAAAATCTGGGATTTTAAATAGTAGGAAGCAGAACCCATACTATAGTCGTGCATATTGCCCGTGCTTACAATTTGGAACCGAGTGAGTAGAAAAATTATTCATTTGATTTCCATATATTTGTATTACTTCTATATTTTCTTATAAATCCAAAATAAAGGGCCTAGAAACTTCCAAAATCATATAGTTTTTAAAATGAATGCTATTCATTTGTTAAGTTGATTGACCTTATAATGATTTCAAAAATCCAAGAAAAATATCTAAATATATGTTTTCAAAATCATTAGATGTGGATTCCATTTTCTTTTTACAAAAATATAACTCGATAATGGCGTCATACAACGTCAGGCGTCCCTATTATTTCCCGTCAACGCGTATCTGTAGTGTCGGATTAAAAAAAAAGATAAGTGGGCCGATACATATTGCCTCTTTTTAGAATACGGCCCAGGTGTACATTAACCCGTTAAACTGCAACACATAGCCCGTTGGCGTGCGACGCCTCGACGATTTGCCCAGCCCCGCCGCCGCCGCCCGCCTCGTCCGCAACGTTTCTGGCCCAATTCTGTGAGAGTGCCAGCCCACCAAGTTTCTGGCCTAGAGTAGGAACGCTTGCCTCCTGCCCGGCTGCCCCAAATCGCTCGCGTTCATCGCCCCGTCGCCCTCCTCTCGCGCTCGGCTGCTCCGCGCCGCAGCACGAGCGCCCAACAGCGCGACGCCGCCACCTCCCCCGACCAGCCGAGCCTGACTCCGGCCACCGGCGCCGGAGGGCAGCCGCCGCCTCCCCAATCGGCCATGATGACGATGATCTGTTGTGTTTCAATGCTTTCCGAAGTAACAAGGTAAATCAATGTCATGTTGCCTCATTATGGTTCCGCAGTTTCTCGATTGGTTTCCTCCCCTGATAGCCATTACCATACTGAGACCACAATGCACCAGCCCTAAGATGTTACTTTCCAGAACAAATAAGGTGTCATTAACTTTTAGCACTTCTATTCAGTATAGTTACAATGCCTGATACATTTTTTTGTTTTTAATTCATAGGTCTCATTTGGAGCAAATAGGCTTGGTTCGGTTTTTAGGTTTTCCTCTTTATGCTTCATTTCCTCTTTATGCTTCACTTCCTTGGCGTCGCGGGCGGCGCAGCGGCTCCCGCAGCCATGGCCTCCTTCCGGAAATGGCGGGGCGAGGTCACAACGGCGGGCGTGGCAGGCTGGGGGCGCGGCACGCGGGCGGAGAGGAGGCGGGGGCGGGCGGCGGAGCAGGCGGGCTACGAAAAGGGCGCGGGGATTTGATGGGCATGGGTTGTCTGTCTTGACCGGGGCGTCGCTACCGGCGCCGCGCGCACCGGGATCGCTACCTACCAGCCCGCCGCGCGCCACTATCCATAGCGGTGCACCGCCAAAGCACACACATAGCGTGGGGACCCTTGTTCCCCCTTTCCTGTCTGGGCTTCTCCTATCTTGCGTCATTGGGCCAAGTTTGTTTTTTTTTTCCATATTGGTTTTACGGTTTCTCCCGTCAACCGTCATTGGGCGGGTTTTTTCTACAAGCTAAAATTTTTCTCTTTAGGGACATCGGTTTGTGGGTAAAAAAAGGGGGGGGGATGGTTTCACATCCATATGGAAGTGAAAGTACAAAAACATTGTTTTAAAAACCATATACCTTATGTCCATCAAAAATACTTGTACTAAGTTTAAAAATAAAAGAGTGCTAGAATGAAAAAAAAGGAGAAAAACCAAATACAATTTATTTGTGACATCTTCGTATTTCCAAAAAAAGGATAAAATAAAAATGTACATGTTGCTTCTTTTGTCTTCAAGACTTGAAAATAATGAATATTCCTCACCTGACTAATATTCCTAAAAAAAAAAAGGAAATTTCATTATTAAGATATAAACTTATATTGAACTTTAATTTTCTATATCAAGAATTTTAATGTTAGAAATCATGCATCCTTGAGTTGACATGTAGTTGGTTGTAGTCGAGCTGCAGTACTGCACAAAAAGGTTTTATCAAAGGGTACAGCCTAAACAAAAAACAATATTGATACTATCAAGTATCAACACAAACAGGTTGTCGGGGTACAACCTAAAATAACAGAACAAAGCGGTACCTTTTAATTCTTTGGAGCCGTTCGGGCGGAATTTGCGAGAGGCATTGGAAGATTCATCTTCTTCATTCATCATTGCCCCTCAGCAGCAAAAATGTTGTTTCCTATCATCTCCTTCAACTTTCGAGCAGAACATGGTTTCCTAAAGAAAAAAAAAAAACGAACGGGCTGGTGAACCACAACTTTTATGAAATCTGAATAACCAATGACACCCAAGAAGATAGACAAATCAGGAGTCTTGTCATCAACACAAATTTATCAAGGTACTTGCTTGATAAATAAACTACAAAGGCAAGCAACCTGCTCGGCTCCGCAGAGAACAAACTATACTAGCTGATTAGAAGCGGCATCAGTTGGCTGTGCAAACTGTGTTGTTTGTTACAGCTTAGCACCACATTAAGTGCACCAAGCATAAAACAAGCAATGAGGAACATGCTACTGTAGATTGAAATTGATCTGCCTTAACTCGAGACAAAACACAGCTAGCAATTGGATGGAGACGGATAAACAAGTAGTAATCAATTTCAATAGCTAGTAAAGAATATCACGTTTAAGCATATCACTTCCCAGCAGTTGTCGAATTGCAATAAAATCAAGATGCTGCACTTGCTCCAAGACAAATTAAGAACGCACAGCTGCACTATACTTCTTGCCAACCGAATGAGAAGATATTAAATAATAGCAACTTGATTCGTTAATAGAAGATATGAAAGTGCAGGTGCTATGTTTCTGAAATTCACTCTCCACCGTGAAGCAACGGTGGGTCCCTGTTTGCTAAAACCTCCAATGCGGTGACAAATTTTGACTAGAAAACAGATGCAGAGACGGTTGTCGGGGTAACTATAAAAATTCCAAATGATACCTCTTCTCTAGCCACTAGAGTTTGTTTGCTAGCCACATCTACGAAAGCAGTAAGGGTGAAGCATACCTCGAAAAAGAGCTAACCTGCTCTAAAGTCACCTCTTTTTCTAGCTTGCCATTAGCCTTCACCATACAGTCATACCCCTGCCAAAATAAGGTCATAATTCATGAACATATTTACATCGGCGAGATAGTACCAAATGGATCAAAAGCTGTAACACCGGTTTCAAGAACAAAACCGGATGAAGCCACATGTGAGCCACGGAAGTCAAATCTCAAATATAGTTTACAAATGAATGGTAATCAATTCACAATGCTTAAAATATAACGTGTATAGAATAAAAGTATAAACCTCAGCTAGCAACAAGCGGAAAGACTCTTCAATCTTACGGTGTAGGCTCCACGGGGACAAGCGGACCGGTTGATCACAAGCCTATCTTCCTCCCCGAGGTGGGGTGAAATAGCAAGAGTGAGTCCATGTCGAACTCCGCAAAGCATAGCCGAGGGGTTTATGAGGCTCGGAGGTCGACAATTGTCTTAAGCTGCGGTTGCTTTTAGTATAAGTCAAGTTTTAAGCTTAAGCATAAAGGAAACCCATTATCCTATAATCACAAGGTTAAACAAAGTATAACCAACAAGTAACATGATCAAGTGAGTAAACAGATATAGCATCATCAACAACATAAAGTAAATCCTTCCCTCGGTTTTCGGGCCGTTCATAACCGGCGAACACGGGTGATATATCGATTTTAACTTCTGCTAGGGGGTACACACTTTCACTACGGGTCATGGTTTCCACCCGGAAGTAGGTTCGCGACTCCTAAACAAATGAAAACCATATAAAAGCCGTTCAAAGGCCCTCCTAAAAATATTAAGTGGCCAACAGAGCTACAACCCCGTTTCTCCCAATTCTGGCAAACCACCAACAAAGTTAGGTAAAACCCTTGAACAACTAAAGTCGAGCCATGTGACCCCCATAGTTGTGCGGTATATCCCGATTTTGCCAAAGGATAAGTCCTTATGGAGAGCTAAGAGCTTCATAAACAAAACATAGCTCTTTCGCCCTATGAACCATGGCATCAACAACTAATCATTACGATTTAATCCATAAAGCAATAAATAATGTTTGTTGGTTGAGCGCTAGCAAGTTACTACCCAAATGCATAACCCATAGGAGACAAGGATCAAGTATTCAAGACTAGGTAAGTCCTTAATGGCAAACAAGGAGGACACATCCATCATGAATTAATGTTTAAGGTGAATAGGACATCAAGGATGATCCCAAGCTATACTTGCCTCAAATAAAGATCCTTTCTTCAAGTCCAAGCTTCAAAAGAAATCCTTCTTGATCATCAACCTCTTCTAGATCAACAACGCAAAGCTCACCGTCTACCCGATCGATCAATGCGACAACACACAATCGAGCATGCAATCAAACACGAAACAAACATAGACATAATAAGATAATAGTACACCATACAGTAAGATAACAGTTTAAAAAGCTCATAAAACTATTCTACTCGTCGCTACGATCACATCGATATAAAGATCACAAAAATCGGAGCTAAAACGGTTGTAGATATGAATTTTACAAGCTTATTAGTAATAAAATAATAAACTAAATAATTATTCGAAATTTAAAAGTTTAAAAACCTGACTAACAGTGATACTAACATGTAGATTACGAAATTATGAATCTAACGAATCTTGAACGACTCAAAACGGATTTAAATTGACAAAGATATAAGGATTTGAAACTGGATGGCAAAACTGTAAATACTGAAAGCGCAAACTGCTGCTGTTAAGATGAAAATACGCTTTCCCCGAAGGCATAGCGTAAAGGCTGAAACGCGCCAAGGGCTCACCGTAGATGGCAGGGTTTAACTTGCAAAATAGCCGGACGAAGGGGTATCTTGGATTTCTGACCGTCGGATTTAAAACGATCGGCCGGGATTAGACCTGGGACGGGTACGGCGGCGCTATATCGCCGGAGACGAAGAGGACGGCGGCGCCATCGCCGGAGTCGACGGAAGTTCGCCGGAGTAAGTGGTCCGGTCGCTACGGTGCACGGTTTTGGACGGGATTTGATCCAAACGAAAGAGCGGATCGATGCGGACTCACCTGGATCAAAAACACGGACGGGTTTGGACTGTGGTCGGCGTACAGCTGGAGATGGCGGGCGGCTGCGACTGTTCACGCCGGCGATGCGAAACCAAGTCAGAAAGACCGGGTTAGACGGCACTAAAACGTGCGCGAGCTCAAGGCAAAACTAAAGGGCTTACCCACGGCGAGATTGAAACGAAGCTTGCGGCAAACCGAGCTCCGACGGCGGATTTCGGCGGCGGCGGCGTTCTCTGCTGCTGCTCGAGCTAGGGCTGGGGCGCGAGTAGATTGGAACGAGGGGGTCCGGGCGTCGACTTAAATAGCCCCGAGGGTGGCAGCAAAAATGGAAAGCTCGAGTTCGAGCTCCAGTTCGAAGGAAACCGGAAGCTTCAAATTTTGGAAAGTGTTGTGTCCGACTCGAGCATGAACTCGATCGAGTTCGACTCAGGGAAGGAGAAACGGGTGCGGGCCCGGCTTGTCAGCTGAACAAAAAGAAGGAGAGGCATGCGCTGCTGCTGCCCTGCCCACCGAGTTGGGCCGGTCCAGAAGAAGGCCACGCTTGGGCTCGGGACTGATCAGAAAGGAAAAGCCGACTGGGCTGAATTGCCAGGGAAGAAAAGGAAATAAATAGAGAACCTTTTTCTTTTATTTGAACTAAAGTTTCAAATGCGTTTCAAAGAGAATTTGAAGTCCTTTTGAATCAAACCAAAAACCAAACAATACAAAATAAACAATGCTTCAGCATGAATGCACAACCATGTTTCTAGACCCTATATTAAATTTTAATTTAATGAAAAATGTTCTTTTCTATATTTTCATGTGCATAAATATACATAAATAAATCATTTTATTCTATTTTCAAAAGAGGCAAAATTTGGGGTGTTACAAAAGCAAAAAAAAAAAAAAAAAAGCTGCTGTTATACCAATTTTTTATGCCTAGAACAAAAAGCAGGTAGCAAAATCGAAATCGAAGACACATATCCGCCAAAACTAGACATATGTACAACAATACAATTTACAAGAGCATAGCACAACATGAAAGACAGAAATGAGATTCATATCAACAAGGTATGATGTATGATCACCTTCCATGGGATGTAGGCTTCCTTGCTCATTTGTAACATATTGGAGTTGAGCTGCTTAAAATTTCCTTAAGTTCATGGATCTTGTTAACTAAAAATACCTATTGTATATGATAAATAAGTAAAATTGCCTATTGTTAAAGAACCCACCCACAAACACAGAGTCACAAATGTTGATTGACAGTTGTAATTGGCATGGAGAAGCATAAGAATCACACAGCCTGCAGATGCAAAAAAAGAGTAGTCATTTTCTCTTCAACATTAGCAAAAGTTGCTTGCTTGTAAATGCAATCTCTCAGTGAAATGAATGCCAAAAGGTGGCAAAGCAATAGCTAAAACAGAATTCCTAAAAAGCCCTCAAAATAGAACTCAAGTAGAGATGAAGAAACCTATGTGCACTAAAGGATGAACAAAAGAGCGGAGTGCCATTACCAACCAATCCATCGAATGAAGCCTAACTGATCTGCTCAAGAACAACACTATCCATTGTTCCCACGACAGCCCCAAATTTGACACCTACATTACCCAAAAACACACCGATAGAGAGAGGCATGAGTAGCGGGCATCGGCAAAATAGACAAGTAGTGCTGGTTGGAGTAAGTTCAGCACTTAGATCCATACTTTCTATTGCTACTAACCTTCATGAAAGAGAGTTGTCCATGCACCCCGCTTGATCTGCTCTACACAACAACGAAGAAAAGAAATGTGTCAATAGCCAAAAAAATGTCCGGCAAGCACACAGAGAAATATACAAAGAGAGATAGACTCTCAAACAAACTCACACAAAGGTACAAACTCAAACCAAAGCTAGGAAAAACAGAGAGAGGGAGAGAAAATAGGGGAGACAAATAGAGGGAGAGAGAGAGAGAGGGCACACACAAACACAACAGAGACGTACACACTTACACAGAGAGGGAGACAAGGAAAGAGAGATAGACAGAGATAGACACACACACAGAGAGAGAGAGAGAGAGACAAACAACCATTATATGGCTGAGTTCACTAGAAAACACAGCCATTCACTGAAAAATTGTACTGTTAGGTTAAGAACTATGACACTATAAACATTGTATTGTTAGGTTAAAAAGTTTTCTATGTAATAGTAAAAAATTTTCTATGTAATAGTATAAAGTTTTATAAATTCGAGTGTAAAAGTTTTTCAACCTATCGGTACAAAGTTACTAATGTTGTAGTCTAAAGTTTTGAACCTAGGAGTAAAAAGTTTATTAATACTATGAAGTTTTAAACCTAGCAAGATATAGTTTGTAAAAAGTTCAAAAAGTTTATCGTAAAAATAGTTCAAAGTTATTTAATTAGCATTACAAAGCTTGCTATGTCATGGTTCAAAGTTTTGTAACATCGAGTGTAAAGTTTTCAACCTATTAGTACAAAGTTACTAATGTTGTAGTCTAAAAGTTTTGAACCTAGCAAAGAAAAAGTTTATTAATACTATAGTCTCAAGTTTTTAACCTAGCAAGTATATAGTTTGTAAAAAGTTCAAAAAGTTTATCGTAAAAATAGTTCAAAGTTATTTAATTAGCATTACAAAGCTTGCTATGTCATGGTTCAAAGTTTTTTTGTAACATCGAGTGTAAAAGTTTTCAACCTATTAGTATAAAGTTGCTAATGTTATAGTCTAAAGTTTTGAACCTAGCAATAAAAAGTTTATAAAAAATATTATAATCTAAAGTATATAACCTAGCAAGTATATAAATTTGAACCTACCAAGAAAAAAATTTATAAATATTATTGTCTAAAGTTTAGAAACTAGTAGTAAAAAAAAAATAAATATTATGGCCAAAAGTTTTTAACATACCGAGTTCAAAAAGTTTTTGAACTTATTAGTACAAAGTTATAGTCTAAAAAGTTTTGAACCTAGCAATAAAAAGTTTTTAGTATTTATAGTATAAAGTTTTTAACCTAGCAAGATATAGTTTGTGAAAAGTTTAACTTGATAGTTTTAAAATCTGATACTAAAGTTTTGAACCTAGCATACAAAAGTTTTGAACATAGCAACACAAAGTTTATTATATCATAGTTTCAAAGTTTATTACCAAAGAAGTATAAAATTTAAATGTCATAGTTCAAAGTTTATAAATTGTAAATATAAAGTTTTTGAACATGACAGTGCATGTAATTCTTAGTATAAAGTTATGTGAGCTTATGACATACCTTCTTCGTCATTGTTTTTGCTTTAAAAACTTTTTCGGATCAATATATCTCCCTCTCCCTCTCCCTCTCTCTCTCCCCCTACCTCCCCTCTCTCTCCCTCTCCCTCTCTCTCCCTCTCCATCTCTCTCCCTCTCCAAGGATTAGAAACTTTTATATCGGTAGGTTGAAAACTTTACATTGGTAGGTTTAAAACTTTAAGTAATGGCACTAAAATATTTATATCACTAGTCCAAAATAACTTTACTCTAGGTATTTTATAAAATATTTTTTAGCAAAAAAAACTTTCAACTAAAATTATGAGATTACTAAATTAACTCTCAGAAAGTGATAAAATTTGAATTATGATAGTACCAACTTTATAGTGCTAGGTTCAAAAACTTAGAACTGTCTGTTATGATCATTAGTAGTACGAAGATCCCAGTAGATGCCAATCCCGATATTAGGCCTATGTTTCCCATCTTTGATGTTTCGGTTCCTGTCATTTACACCCAAAATCATCCAAGATAAATGAACAGTGAGAATGCACAAATCATCCAAGATAAACATGTTTCTCAGATTCATGTATTTATGCATTTGATTTTTTGCCAAACAATACACACACTTAAATGTTCACAGATCACATAAAATCCAAATTCTAATAAAAGAGAGAAAAGAGGAGAAATAAACAAAGCTAAAAACAGGGAGAGGAGGCACTTGCCGGTCGTGTTGACAACGGCGACGCTGACGAGAGTGGACTCGAACGACCACGAAAGGATCTGATGGCTCTCGACGAAAGCTCCAGTGGCCCCAGAGAACCCAACCGCCGCCTGCTGCGGCAGCCCAGCTTCCTTGAAGTCGACGGTGGCGCTGACATTGTCGAGGCCCCGCTCCGGAAGATCGTCGAACCGCAGCGTCGCCGAGAGCGTGCTGGCGTTGGCGTCGTACCTGACCCATGCCGACATGGTCCCGTTGAAGCTCCCGTCCGGCAGCGCAGTGTACACGCGGGAGGCGATGCTGTTGACGTCGACGCCAACGTGGTTCACCGTGTTCTCCGGGTCCCAGTCGTTCTTGAACGCGTCGAACTCCACGGCGACGGTCGGCAGGAAGTAGGGGTTGGCCGTGTTGTTGGGGTTGTTGACGAGGAGCCCCAGGAAGCCGCCGTTGGAGTCCTTCGGGAGAGTCGACGGGTACTGGTAGGGATCCACGAAGAACGCCATGCCGTCTCCCTGTCCGTTGCTATTGAGTGGCGTGATGGCGAAGGTGAAGTTGGAGGTGAAGCTGGCGACCTTGCTGGTGCTGTTGCTGTCGTCCCACAGCGGCACGGGCTGTGCGTATGCCACCCGGCCGGTGCTCCAGGTGGTGTTCTTGGTCAGGAAAATCCGATCGCTGCCGGCGGTGGCGTTGGACATGTACGTGAGGCCGGCGCTGGTTAGGACGCCGGGGTTGGAGAAGTTGTAGCTGAAGCTGAGCGTGGTGGCGGCATGGGAAACACAAAGCATCAGGTAGTATGAGGACAGGCTGAGGAGTAGAAGGCTCCTGTTTGCTCCTTGCAACTTGGCCATTGCCGCCAAGGTCCAAGGATATGGCTTTGCTTTGAACGCAGGGGTCTACTTACTTCCGCTACCTATTGGCTGCTCTGCTTGTTCGTCGATTCGTCGCATGTTTCCGTCCGCAAGTGGGTCTTTCAACGATTAATGGTGGGAACTAGTGATTGGCACGCCCCATGCGTGTGGGGCACCTGACGCAGATATGGTGATGCAACGGTAACAACTTGACAACTTTCTGGTTTTGTTTGTCAAATTGAACCTTGAGATCTATGACAAAATAGATAGGATCAATAGATTAAGCCCTAAAACCTAATATTAGATGATCGCACACTTTATCGATATAATAGATCACATGAACATGTAACAAATATATGACATAAAAAACAACGCAAATCCAGTGAGATTTGAATGCATTTCAACCACAAAAAGTTTTAAACATAGTGATTTATCATTCTCCACATTGTATAACATTAGAATGTGATCACACAAGCAAAGTAAGCTTTGTCCACGAAACAATATAAACATAGGGGTGCATAGATAACCCTTACGCTTAAATTCAGTTGGTGTATCTTTGAAATATAAAAATTGAACACCAGAATCTTGGGTACATGTAACATCTACAAAGGGCTTCAAGCTGGCCAGAGAATTCTTTGACGATGTTTTAAAAAATGGTTGAGATAAAGGTCCATGATATTTAGTTACTTGGAAGAGATTCTTGTGTTTGCTCCATCCGTAGTGCGCTTGGAGCAGGCCGTTATATTGAAACATGGTGATCCCGTGGACCTGATTTTCCAAATAAAAAGAACATGTTTCAGCAGTGTGAAAAGTAGAGATTTTTTTTAATCTGTAAGGATATATTGCACAATCAAGGATATCGGTTCTGCACATATGATCCGCAACAATGCAATGCACTATCACGGCACATAGATAATATATAAAAAACAATAAACTTTCGCTGACTATACCATAATAATATGTTGAAGTACGCAACAATGCAATGCGAGAGGCACTGGACTTCTAATGTTTTTTACGTAAGCTACAACAAGCAGTATAAACAATCAATACTCTCTGAAATTCGATTTCCGGGCCTCTTTGTGCTTCATTTTAGCATCCTTTTCTATTTACTCGGTATAAACAATCTAAGAGGTCATTACAACCGATCTGTAAACTTTAGATGAGTCTTCAAAAGTATTACTCTCCGGGCTTCAAAAGTATGTACTCGTGAGTATAAACAATCTAAGATCTTATTTCCATATTTACATAGCAAAATATAGATGAGTCTTCAAAAGTATTATTCGTTTCTTGATGAATCACTTGTGACAATTGAAGTTTGATATAGCTGCCATGAATGTGATTTTGTTTGTTAGATGGAGATAAATAGAGGTATAGGGAACTCACCTTGATCACTTCATGCGGAATTAAAGGGGAGCTTCAAGTCGGGGTTCTCTCGTGCCTCACCCCGCAACACACATGTAAACTTTAAGCGGGACAGCTATTGCCCGGCCACCGAACCGACCTCCGGACTATGACACTACCTCATCTAGCTGCCGCAAAGCTGCCTAGCTAGCTAGTAGCTACACACCGAATCGGAGCTTGGAGTCACCAAACTTGCTTGGATCATCGGACTACCATTGGATAAATATCTGAGTTTGATAAATTTTGGTATGAGTAACATAGGTGAGCTCATGCTCACCATCTCATCCATTTATCTAGAGAGATAGGATTATTGTCCAAAAATCATCACAAGCCAAGCATCCTGTAATAATATGTAGGTTCAAGACATCATTTGGGATATTGAAATATTTTCATTTGTAAAACGATAGTCTAGGGGTGTAACATGACACAGCTAGCATGAATTTAACAATGTAAACTTAGCATTTTTGTCCAACTATTCACAAGAACACTTTTTTAGAATAATTGAAATCTGCCTTTTCAGAACATTTACTGGTATTCCAAATGCTTCATAATTCAGGAAATGTTAACTTTGAGCTAGAAACTTTATGTACAGGAAGCAAAACACAAATAGACCAGAGTATAAAGGCTGGAAGGTCAAGCATTGGAGCATTAACATCACTGTATTATGTGACTCCATAATTAATTATCAACTCTACAATAAGGCAAGTCGAATACTATTGAGCAACACTTGTTTTAGTTTGTCTGCCATACGAGCATAGCTTTTTTTTCCGACATACACACAAGCATAGATGCATGCACTTTTTTTCCACAATTATTATTTATTAGGAGACATGTATCTTACGGGGAACTATCGAAGCAAAATTAATATATGTATCTCCATCTCATCTCGCTTAGGAATTAGCAAAGCTAGGCCTATTTAGTAAAAAGATGGAAGTAGAAGTGATTGCATCAAAAGTATTTTAAAAACTCACTAAGATGATGTACATATATAGTTCTAATAGTATTGAATGGCAATTACGATATGCAGCTCAACTAATTTTCCAAGTACATAAAAAAACAAAATGAGTTAAAATACATATATTAATAATCCGGACAAGAGAATCCATTGTAGTGACCCAAATATAAATTATATAATTGGAAGTATAGTCTGAATAGAGGGAGAAAGGACACCGGTCTATCTGGTCGGCTAACTGAAGAGGCAACCAGCATAATTTCCCTCGTAGCCTTTGGAAAAACCACTTGCTATCACAACTCTAAATCAGGGAAGAATAACATTCCATTTCATGCAAACTTACCAAGGGTTCTTGTTTTTGGAGACACAAACCATCTTAATTACGAGTGTGTGGATCACGAACTCGGATGTGAATAGGTGCATACAAATCTGGTTAGGCATTAAGCGGATGGCAAAAACAACTCAAGCATTTTCCAAGTAATTTCACCTTATCATACACGGGATATTATCATACACAGGATACTTAAGTGCAATCTCCATAAATGGTACCTTGATCTAAGCGCCTCATCTACGGGGATTGCTATTGCCAATACCACTTTGAAACTTTAGAGCTAACTTTCTCGGGGCTTGAGTTAATTTTCTCGGTCATCAACAACGGATCAAAAGGTATTTTATTTTAATTCATGAAGGTTCCAACTGAAAAGAACCACACCCAAACTACTAATTTTCTTTAGCAAGCATATCACGCCTTTGCCGTCATCACTACTTAGTGCCATAATATTTGGTACGAAGGCGTCATCACCAAATTCAAATGAACAAAATCCGAAATGACCACGATTGCACGGGGCGGGCGCAGAACTTATTTGGAACTGCTAATAAGGGACTATATGTAAAGTGGCAATCCAAATGAGTCAATTCCTCAAGAGTGAGCAGCAAAAATCAAGCTCGTAGTAGGGAAAAAATGCATCTTTATGCAAAGTGGAGAGAGATGGATAGTAACAAATGCATCATTGGCAATGGGGTGTGCTCAGATGCGTAACAACAACCAACAAATCATATGAAGCAAAGGCATCATTGACAATGGCCTTATGCTCGGTAAGAAACGAACAAATTTTAGCAACCTACGTAAAACTAAACAAAGACATGGAGAATTGCCCGGATATAATATCGGTATTGTCATCACAGAGAGTTAATGCAAATAGCAAGAATCATGGAAGGATAAAATATTTAATCATCATCGCACAATGCCATTGTCTCGCCGGTCTAAATAAATATCTATCACCGCACAACCCCAAAACCTCGGCCGGGTAACATGAACTCATGAACAATTTCTTTGATTTAGGATTCAATCAAGGCATGCCGCAACGAAACTATTAGACCGCTCAAGTCGCCGACAAAGACACACCTTTCTCTAGCAACAAGGTCTACCCATGACACCTACCGAAATCGCTACACATCGAGTAGACGGCGGGCAACGACGGCTCTAGACCGACCACCAAAACGGCAGCCCGAGCTGCCGCCGCTCTACGCCATGCTAATCAGCGGGCAATGCTTTGCCTGTGTCGTCTCCATTTTCCAAAGACGCACACGCAGAGAGAAGGAAGAGGGAAGGGGACGACACACGGTGGCACCCTAAGCAAGTTGAGGAGCCGCGAGGGACGCAGGGATGGTCCAATCCGCAACCCTCGACGCCGATGGTGCGAGAGGACGCCGCAAGCCGTAACGGTAGGGGAATGAACGGATCCGGTCATGGAGGCCATGGATTCGGTCATGGAGGCCATGGATCGACTCCGGGGAAGGTCGGCGAAAGTGAAGGAGAGGAGGAACGAGGGAGAGTCCGCCTTCACCGGGGCTACTCGTGCGAGAGTCCTTGCTGGTCGGCCGTGCGGCGAAGTCGCCACGTGGGGCTTGCTTTCGCTATCTGCCGCCGTGGCCTCCTCCGCTGGAGGAGGAGGGACGGATCCGCCATGGCTGCCTCTTGCCCCGCGGATCTACCGGTGTGGGCCTCCGCGCGCAGGAAGACCGATGTGCCTCTTCTCCCGCCGGGGCCGGTGAGAAAGGAGGAGCCGGGAGAGGAGGGGTGCCGTCGGGCGCGTGCGCCCCGCCCGCTCGCACCGCCGCCGAGTCCGCCTTTCAAGATCGCCATACCAGGCTGAAGGCCGCCCACGCTTCCCCTCCCCGTCGTTGGGGAGATTAAGGGAGGAGGAGAGCCGGAGCCAACCACAGAAGGGAGCCGCACGCGGCCATCCGTTGTGGGGCCCCACTTGCGCCAGCTGCGCTGGCGCGGCCCTGGGGCCGCCATGGGAGAGTACGCCCGCACCCGCGTCCGGAGCACCGAAAGAGGAGGGAACCACCGCCCGGCGCCGCCGCCACGCTGCCACCGCGTTGGGGAAGCGGCCGGGCGCCTCGCGCCGGGCGCCGCTGCGCCACGCCGCCACACCGGGCGCCGCCGCTACGGGCGGTCGGTCGCCGCCCGAGGGGCTTGCAGCTGCGCAAGCAAGGCGCATGCCCTAGCCCGCCGCGAGAGAGGAGGGAGAATGGGAGAGGGAGGAGGAGGTGCGGATGCGGACGCGACGCGGGCTAGGGGTTGGAGCCGGTTTATATTGGGTGCGGAGGAGGGAATAGGACCGTTGGATCGAGGATCCGAGGGCCAATAAAATTTTGAACGACGTGGACGCTGTGTCCGCGGGTTTTCTCCACAACAAATTTACTCTTTAAATGTGGGATAATGGTGGGAAGGCGACGCGGGTGCCCGACGCTCGGGCTCCCTCATCACTCAATCGCTGCGGCGATTCGACATCTACCGCCTTCTTCCTTCTCGATCTTTCTTGCATAAAGGAAGAGAAAAGCTATATCCCACTCGTGTGGTAATATTCATCTCCTCACACAAATTTTTCTCCGTCGGATCTGTTTTGTTGATCGATCTGCCCGCTCCTTTTGGCGGGTCGAACGGGGGCGCCGCTTTTCTCTCCGCTGTGGCCGAACGGGGGCGATGGATGCGGCGCGGTGATGGGCGGCGTCGGGTGGTGCTCTGCTGGGTCGACTCCAGCTCCTGGTGCGGGCGCGGCGAGCGTCGTGGGTGACGCGCGTGGTGGCTCGGGTGCGGCGTCAGGTCTTGTGCGGCGGCCCGGCGCGCGGCGGCAGCGGGGCTCAGCGGCAGCGCCGGATCGCGACACCGGCGCGAGTGTCCGCGGGCGAATCGCGCGCCTTGGTGCTGCATGCGGCCACGCTGCTTCATGGTCGAACGGGAACGCGGAGGCGAGGCGGCGCTGGCGGGAGCGCCGCGGCGAGGGGCGAGCCCCGCCCGCCGAATCAGAAGCCCGGCGGCTCCGCCGCCGGCGTAAAGCGGGAGGAGTTCTGGCGGGTGGCGCGTTGGGCGACCACGGGCGGATCGGCCGCCCCCGCTGCTCGCCCGTGGAGCACCGCGGCGGCGTGCGGCGTCTTTCGGCTTTCTCTCAGCGCGGCCGGTGGCGGCGTGCAGTTTTTTTTTTTTTTTTTTTTTTTTTTTTTTGAGGTTTGGGAGGAATTTGGTGGTTTGGTTTTGATTTTTTTTTGGTTCGTGGTTTTGATTTTTGGGGGTTGTTTTTTTTGTCCAGTTTGCTTTTGATTTTTGGGGGTTTTTTGTTTTTGGTTTTTGGGTGAGGGTTTGGGAAAATTTTTTTGCCCTTCCAAAATTTGTGTGAAAGTTGCCTTCTTCCCACATAAATTTTGCTTTGCCAAAATTTGTGTGGTCTGTCCTAAGAAATTACTTGAGTGTAAAAAGGAAAAAATCTAAATCACCCCTGAGGTTTGGGGTGGTGTCTACTTTACACCATCAAATATAAAATCAGGTATTATGCACATTAAACTTTGTCAAACCGGACAAATAACCCCTAGGTGGTATTGAGAGGTGGTTTTGATGACATGTCAATCCACGTGAGCTGGTTTTGACGACGTGGTGTCCAGGCCAACCTATCAGCCTGGATCAGGGCAGTGTCGACGCAATTGCCAGCTCCGTTCCCGCCGCACAACGCCGCCGTACTCGCGCTGACTTCCTCCGTCCTGCCGCGATGGCTCACCCGGTCTCGCCTTGTCAATCTCCGCCTGGCTGATTAGCTACGTCGCTTCACCCTGCGAGGCCGCAAGATCTCCGTGCCGCTAGCGCCAGCGCCGCCGCGGACCGTATCTTGGACGGCCTCCTCGCCCTCGCCCTCGCTGACGCGCGCGGCACGTTCCAGGAGGCGTTGCTCGACCTCTGGTCCTCGGTTCGCGGCCAGCGCAACGCGAGAAGTATCTCGCCTGCCTGCGTCCTCCACGCACGCCGCCGCCGGGCGCCCGCTGGCTCCGTAGGTGACGAACCCATCTACAAGACTACAACCAACTCCAACTGCATGGTCAGACACGGTCTTGTTCCTGTCGTACACCACGGAAGAGCCGCCCAGCACCATCTCCAGGAGCTTGAACACAATCGGCTGTAGCCTGTAGAAGTACTTGAGGAACGACTTGGTCTTCGTGAAGCGGCACACGTACGACTCGCGCGCGACCCCACGGAGCCGCACGGCGTGCAGCATGACACCGGGAGCTCGCGGTTCGCGGGCGCTTTCCGATGGCCGCGTAGTTGCCCGATCTGGACGGCCGGGTCGGTGGTCCGTGGGAGCGGGTGGCACGCTCCAGGATACTGAGAAGGCATCTTGGTCCTCGCCTATGCCGGCGCGGTGGCCGGAGCCCGCGGTGGAGCTGAGCCGCACCCACCGGTGGGATTGACCTCTGTACCGTAAAGCTCGTCAGATGGGATTGGCCTCCGCCGCCGATACAGTGCGTCGCCAAATCGACGACCTCGCCGGCCGCACTGCCCTCTCCGCCCGCTCCCTCGCCAGCCTGCAACTTCTCAGACAGTGCCTCGCCGGCCGCGGTCTCGCCCGCATGTGCCCTTGCCGGCCGCGCGGCCCTCTCCAGCCGCGGCCTCGCCCGCCTGCACGCTCGCCAGCCGCGCAGCCCGGTCTTCTCAGGGCGCCGGCGGCCCACGGCGCGACCCCTGAGCAGTGCGTGGCCGCGTCGGCACCTGTAGGCTGCTGTGGCATAGGATGAGTTGTTGTGGCAATTATTTCAATCCAAATATCACGGCTGTTCACACGGTGCAATGGCAAAGGTCATTGGTTGTGGGGCTCCCACCCGGGGTTCAAATCCTGGGGTGCGACACATTTTCCTGGATTTATTTTAGGATTCTCCGGCGCTATGTATTAAGTGGTAGGCGACGTCCCGTCGATAGCGGGCGCCGGTGGCGACTTCAAACCTCAAGATTTGCCGGCTTCGGTTCTTGAAGGTGCTCATAGGGGTAGGGTTTGCGTCACGTGTGTTCATAGGGGTGAGTGTGCGTGCGTGTTGAGCGTCTGCGTTGTACTTGTTCGACGAGCAGTACTCCAATCACTGTGGTGTCCTTCCGATCATCGCCGCCGCCTGTGTCGCCCGGAGAAGATGAAGCCCTTGCGGGGAGAGCGCGAGGGTGGCAGATTTTCGGGGAGCAGAGCGAGGGAGAGACGGAAGCTGGAAGGTGGGAGGCCTATTTCATTACCGTGGCTGCCTGTCAGCTGAGCCTGTGCCACGCCAGGGATGCCACCGTGGCCACGCTGGTCATCCGGTCAGCAAAACCAGCCTCCAAAACAGCCCAGGGGCTAGTTAGACTGTTTTCCATAGTTTAGAGTCCAAAACATCTGGTTTTATACCTGGTGGCCTAAAGTATTCCACCTTCAATACTTCAAGGGGATTTAGACTTTTTCCAATGTAAAAAGAGTCTAACCACCTAAGTTTGATATAGACAGCCACAGGAAGGAAACAGGTGTCTAGCCAATAACCGGTTGTTTTAGACACTCAAATCAACCAGATTTTTTTCAGTCAATTACAGTTACTTGTATCTATATTTACACTCCATTATTATTACTATATTTACAATGAATTTGTTAGTGTAATTTATTAGATATGCTAATGTGATTTGAGAATAACACAATTATATGCCAAAATTTTCAAAACAAATTACATATTATTTCTATGAGTTCCAAAACCAGAGAAATATAAATCAAATTATTCACAAATTCTCTAGATTTTTGTAAAGAAAAATGCTCAAACGCTTCATACGGACAACTGGACAATTAAAACTAAAAGAAAACAAGAAACAAGAACAGAGGGTCTCCTACCATTTTCAGAGCCATCCCTCCAGAGTGGACATGCCGCCCGCTCGCGTCGATGTTGTTCCGCCCGGCCATGTGGCTTAGCAGGTTGTGTGGCCCTCCCTCCTCCGTTGCTTGTGGCCGGCCGGATCTAGGCTATGTGGACCCAAATCTGGTTGCTCGTCGGATTCAGCGGCGGTCGGCGGGCGCTGGAACCCCCTCTTTTATGGCAACAGTCGGATTGGTCTGATGCCCTAGCGGCAGGATCCGGCGCCCCTAGGTCGGGGAGCGGCCTTGTGGTGCCGGCCTTGTTCTCGGATGAAAATTTTGTTCGGTCTTCGACCGTTGCTAGCAATGGCGGTGCTATGGTGCATCGTTCTTCTTCCCGAGGGCGTTGTTGCTGAGAACCTAAACCTCTAAGAATTGCTCTAGCTGAAAACCGAAGAACAAATTTGTTGGTTCGGGCGGCAGTGGGATCTTGATGTTGCTCTCTTGTTGGGGCATCGCTATGGAGGCCTTGCGAGGGTGATCTTGGTCAATATGGATGGACGATGAAGAGAGCTGATGGACAAGAAGTGATCCAAACATCAACTTTCTAAATAGACAGGTGATGTGATTGAGCGTGAGCGAAGAAGGTTGAAGCTTAGTCTAGTTTTTCTTGCTTTGTGTTTAGCTTTTTTTTCTTGTTTTGTGTAATCCTTGTGTGAGGGTTTAAAATCTAAGAACTCTGATAACATTTTGGTTATATATATCCACTTGTGGATATAGAGACCGGATTGAAAAACATCCTTTATTAAAAAATCAAGAATAAAGACTCACCAATTTGTAAAGTAGTCATCATTGTGCCACGTGTCCCTTTCAGATAACTAATACTAAAGATCTAGCGACTTGCCCAAAAACAGGGTGAAAATGATATCTTGGGTTATGTAGTTATTATTCCAACTTTTTTTTTTCAACGCTACGATGACCTACACAATGTACAGTTGTTTACCCCAACCCAATACAAAGCTGATCTTCACGTGCAATGAAAACTCTGTACAAAGTCTGCACGCAGCTGCATGCATGATCTCGATCGCCAATCAAACTGCACAAGAGATCACGTGCAAATAAACAAATCAACTTATCCACACGGTACGATCGAACATTTCCCACGAGCTCGCGCGCGGGACGGACATCACATCACATCACATCATCTCCCCTCGGCGTCGCGCTGGAGGAACCTGAGCACCTCGTCAGGCGGGACGTCGCGCCACACCCCTGGGCCGCGCGGCGGCGTGGCCGAGCTTGGCGAATCCGTGCGCCACCCGGTTGCCCTGCCGCCGGACGTGCGAGACGCTCATGTCGTCGAGCAGCGGCAGCAGCTTCTCGATCTCCCCGCACAGCCGGAGGTCCTCCGTCGCCCTCACCCTGACGCGGCTCCGCACGACGTCGACCACGGTCTTGGCGTCGCCCTCGATCCAGACGCGCTGCGCCAGCCGTTGGCCACCGCGAGCTCCAGCCCGCGCCGGAGAGCGGCCAGCTCCGCCACGGAGCTGGTTGCGCCGCCGACGATCCGCTCCGCGTAGCCCAGCACGAACCCGCCCTCGTGGTCGCGGTACACGCCGCCGATGCTCGCGGAGCGCCGGGACGACGACGACGCGCCGACGCCGTGCAGCTTCGATGACCCGTCGAAGTTGAGCTTCAGGCGACCGGGCTCTGGCTTCCTCCACGTGCTTGCCGATGATGGCTCCGGCGACGTCGTCCCATTATCCCTGCTACGCAGGCCCCGGCGCCCGCCCGGCGCCGCCGCCATTCCGGCGGCGACGAGGCAGGCCGAGAAAGGGGGGTGGCACAGCTGCAGCATGCTGCCAATGCCAAGATGACGGTGCACGTGCAGCATTTTCGTTCGCCGGCGGCAAAACGCGCGGGCGACCTTTGACGTGTATTTGTTAACCTTCGTGCAGGCACTTTCCTTGAAGCGATCGCTCACCTCAACTGCTAGCTTGCTTGACCGGACAATGGCGAGACGTGCAGAACAGATCGAGGATGATGAGATGGTACGGAACCGAGAGACCGATCGAGATGGCTGCTGGAAATGGCTCTCGGGAGCTGGAGCTGAGCATATGTTGCGCCGTTGTCGGAATTCTGCGCTGTCCTTCCAGCTTGCTTGCTGGTGGAGGTACGTATATGTGCTTTTTTTTTTTTTTTTTTTTGAGAAATTGACAATAGAACGCAACGACCGCTCACAACACGCACGCCGCACTCACCCCCTATGAACACACGCACGCAAACCCTACCCCTATGAGCACCTCCGAAGGACTGGGCAGCCGGCAGATCGAAGATTCTCCGAAGTCACCATAGGCGCCTGTCGTCGACGAGGAACGTCGCTACCACTTAATGCATAATGCCGGTAAATCCTTGGGAAAATCCCCAGGGAAAAAGGTCGCGAGCACCGGGATTTGAACCCCCGATGGGTAGCGTCCCCACCGAACCGCCCTACCATTGGACTACAAGCCAATTCGCACGTATATGTGCTTGCCTTGCATGGTTTCCGGCCCAGAAAGAATTGCCAAACGCGGGAAGCAACCGAATTGCCACTTGCCAGCGATTGGACTATTGTAGAGGAGGAGAGCGCTTGCTTCAGGGCTCCTAAAAACCGAAAGTACGCACCCATGACCCACGATTTGGGCATGGTTGAATTCCCATTGCTGCATATGCGCATGCTCCTAAAATGTCATGTGTCTGAACAATGATTCCGAAGCCAGAATAAGATCGAGCGGCGTCGTGGTCGTTGTACGTGACGGCAAATTCCCCAGTGAGCATGTTTTGGTTTCTATCTCAAGGGGGCAGTTGCGTTTCTATTTTGGGAACCTGGACGGAACGCGAAAAACCCAGCGTATGGCCAATTTGGTCAAGCTCTGCGGAACTCAAAGTTTTTTTTTTTTTTTTTCCTATTTTGGGAACCTGGATGGAACGCGAAAAACCCAGCGTATGGCCAATATGGTCAAGCTCTGCGGAACTCAAAGTTTTTTTTTTTTTTTTTTTTTTTTTTTTTTAATGAAAGTATGGTACTAGATGCGAAGAAGCCTACTGGATCGCGGAACAGCAGGATCAGCAGCTCAAGGGAGAAATGGGCCAGATGATCACCTTTAGCCCATTATATTCCGCGGCCTGAACTCAGTTTCTAGGCTTGTTTCAAACTTTGTCCGGCTTAAATGTCTTCATTTAATTAATCATTTTTCCTATATTTAAGGTGTCTAAATTTTTTCATTATTGTTGATAATTTTGTCACTACTTTACTGTAAAAATATAAATTGTATCTTTTGATCTGTATTAGTTGCTTGTGTACCACCGTTGCGTTGCACGAATTGGGGTCTAAGAGCAACTCCAACAATTTTGCAAAAATTGAGTTGGCATTTGTGGTTGTTTGAAGTCTCAAAATAGAATGGGAAGCAAAAGATATGGCCATCTCCAACAGTTTTGCAAATTGGACTTGGCAAAACACAATTTGGTGGGCCTTAGATCACGCTGAACGAAAACGTGTCGCGGGAGGACTTCTCTTCGCCCCGTGAGGTAGATATGCAAAGTGGAATTAAACTTGGCAAAATTCGAGTCCAGGGGAAGAATTTGCCAAGTTTTCCAAAAATGCAAACTTGTATGCAAAACTGTTGGAGACCTCTTTTTAATGTTTTTGGCAATTTTGAAGAATGTTAACCCTGTTTACAAAACTGCTGGAGTTGCTCTAAATATTCATAGCAGGCCCCCTATATTTAAAATATCCTCCTATCTTCCGTGGCCTGAACTCAGTTTCTAGCCCAAGCATCCGAGTGACAGTTTCACGACTCCAACTTATGCTTGATACCGTGTTAGATAAGGATATAATCTGAACATGTTTGGGATTACTAGAAACCAGATCTATGGCCGTCCTAATGCGAGAAGCGAAAAAAATCCCACCAAACTTCATGTTGTACTAGCGATTCTTTCCACCGTATGAGACTAAGCGACCGTGACATTAAACTAGCCCTCGCGTTATCCGTATTGCATAGTGGAGGGCTGCTGTCGCCACGTTGCACCTTGTGGTGGCACGCCGCGCCCCAACCCCAACACAACCAGCTTAACTCGGCTAAACCCTAGGTAGGGATTCTTCCGTAGGTACAAACATGATTGTGAGAAAGACCCAAGGGATGGTGAAGAAAAGTGAAAGTTAGAAATGAATCAAATGATGGCCTCGAACTCAAATTACGCACCACCATGCCTGATCTTTCTAACTAGCAAGATAAGGTCAACCTTTCCAGAAAAAAGAGATGAGATCAACCATGCTGGGGATACCTCCCTCCGTCTCATTGAGATTGTTGTTTTTGATTTTTGAGTACCGTGTTTGACCATTTCTTTTATTTAAATTATTTTTAGCAAATCATAAAATAAATAAATTATAATTAAAGTATTTACAATGATAAAATAAGCTAGTGTAAATTTCTTGTTTGAGATCATCAACTGCAAAGTTCCATAATTTTTTGAGATCTATAATTTTTTTTAGGGAGTTTCTCCATATGAGGTCATCTAGAGCATGTCGGTCACGGGTGATGTTGCAGCTCTATTTACCTGATATGGCCCACAAGGTAATTTCAAATGAAAACGTTGTCAATTACAAAGTTTCATAACTTTTCGAGATCTACAACTTTTATATTTACGAGGATGTTACAAAAAAAATGAATTTCAAAATCAGAAAATTCAAACGCACTTTCATATGACAAGATGATTGTAAATGGAAAAGTCGCGACATTTTTTTAGCGCGAATATCGCGCGGCCTTCGTGCCACGTGGGTAGGCGGGATTCGAACCCGCGACCTCCCCACATACGTACCTCTTCTAACAATTCATCACACTATCACTTGTGTTCAGATTCCCTCTAATTTATCCACATATTAAAGAAAAACCGACTATAAATTGCGTGTTGGGACCTAAAACCGAGTGTAAATTGCTTGTTTGATGCCTTAAACGAACTCAAATCGAAACGCTGTCAACTACAAAGTGTCATAACTTTTTGAGATATACAATTTTGCTTCAGGGAGTTTCTCTATCCGAGGTCATCTAAGGCACATGGCTACGAAAGTGACGTTGCGACTCTATTTGCCTGATATGGTGTATATTGCTTGTTTGAGGCCCTAAACGAACTCAAATAAAAAAAGTTATCAACTACAAAGTTTCATAACTTTTTGAGATGTACAATTTTGCTTTAGGGAGTTTCTCCATCCGAGGTCATCTAGGGCATATCGGCCACTAGTGATGTTGTAGCTCTATTTGCCTGATATGATGTATATTTTTTTGTTTGAGACCCTAAACGAACTCAAATCGAAAAGTTATTAGCTACAATGTTTCATAACTTTTGAGATGTACAATTTTGCTTTAGGGACTTTCCTCATCTGAGGTCATCTAGGGCATGTCGGCCACGGGTGATGTTGCAGCTCTATTTGTGCGGTATGATCCACAAGATAATTTCAAATGAAAATGTTGTCAATTACAAAGTTTCAGAACTTTTCGAGATCTATAACTTTTATATTGGTAGTTTCTCCATTCAAAGATGTTACAAAAATTAAATTTTAAAAAAAAATTCAATCATACTTTCCGGCCCAGAAAGAATTGCCAAACGCACGAAGCAACCGAATTGCCAGCGATGATTAGACTGTTGGAGAGGAGGAGAGCGTTTGCTTCGGGGCTCCTAAAACCGAAGAAGCACCCATGACCCACGCTTTGCATGGGCATGGTCATTGAATTAATTCCCATTGCTGCATGCGCATGCTCCTAAAAACGTGCGTGCATGGCTTGCGTTAGATGTGTCATGTGTCTGATGAAGTCTGATTCCGAAGCCAATAAGGGCGGGTTTCTATTTTTGGGGCCTGGACGGAACGCAAACAATTCATTCCGGTGGTCAATTGGCCAGGCTTCGTGCAAGTCAAAGTAGCCGATCTGAATGAAAGATACGTACACGCCAGTGGAACAGCAGGATCAGCAATTCAAGGGAGAATTAATGGGCCAGATGATCACCTTTTAGCCCATAATATTCCGTGGCCTGAACTCAATTTCTGGGCTTATTGTTTCAAACTTTGTCCGGCCTTAATCATTTTTAGTATATTTAAGGTGTCTAATTTTTCATTATTGTTGATAACTTTGTCATCATTTTAAATATAAATTGTATATTTTGGTTTGTACTAGTTGCTTGTGTAATAACACCGTTGTCTGAATTTTCTAAATATTCCACTACAGGAATCGCTCGCTTTGCCGAGTCTTTGGATGTTTTGCCGAGTGCAAAAAGTCGGGCACTCGGCAAATAATGTCTTTGCCGAAAGTGCCGCGAGGCCCCACTCGGCAAAGAATTCTTTACCGAAGTGCCCGGTGTCGGCGGCAAAAAAGCCACTCGGCAAACGTAATATTTGCAGAGTGCTAAACTCTCGAAAGATCGCGATCGGCAAAGTGTAGCGAGGGCGAACGGCATCCTTGCCCGTTAGCTTTGCCGAGAGCGGCCGTTAGGCACTTTCGGCAAAAGTGGGCACTCGGCAAACTATGGGCACGTGGCAGCTGGGGGAAAGCGGCACGGGCGCCGTCCTTTGCCGAGTGCCACGCGTGCGGGCACTCGGCAAAGAACCCTATGCCGAGTGCGGGCGTGGCACTTCGGCAAATTATTAGTTTTCTTTTTTGTTTTTTCACCCCTTGTTTTTTACTGTGTCCTTGCTACAGTAATTACATCTCATATTCAAAATTTGGGACAATTTCAATTTCTCATATTCGAGCAAGTTGTGACGTCCCAAACAGAAATAATTCAAGAAATATGGCAAATGAACTTGAAATTGTCCCAAATTTTGAATATGAGATGTAATTAACTGTAGCAAGGACACGTAAAAACAAGGTGAAACAAAAGAAAATAATAATTTGCCGAGTGCCAATTTCGGCACTCGGCATATGGTTCTTTTTCTTGGGGAATGCCTGTGGACGTGGCACTTCGGCAAAGCCCGTGGCTGGAGGTTTCCCGAGCTGCCACGTGGCGCGTTTTCTTGAGAGTGCTGTCGGCGGGCACTCGGCAAAGAAATTGTTTAAAAAATTAAAAACTCTTTCTTAGAGTGCCCAGATCGGCACTTTCGGCAAAGATGGCTTATACCTCCGGCCGTTTTCTCCTCTTTCTTTCTCACTCTCACTCAACACTCACACTCACACACGCCCGACCCCGCCCGGCCCGCCGCCGCCGCCACCCCGGCCGGATCCGGCGACCCCGACGCCCGCCCCGCCCCGCTCGCCAGCGCGCCGCGCCCCAGGCCCTTGCGCCGCCAGCGCGGGCCGGGCGGCCGGCCGCGGCGCCGGCTGCGCCCACCGGCGGCCCCCCCGGCAGAGGGAAGGGGAGGAAGGGAGGAGGAAGGGAAGAAGAAGAAGAAGAGGAAGGGGAGAAGGAAGAAGAGGGGGGGAGGAAGAGGAGGAAGAAGAGGAAGGGGAGGAAGAAGAGGGAGGAACGGAAGAAGAGGAAGGGGAGGAGGAAGAGGAAGGGAGAGGAGGAAGAAGAGGAAGGGGAGGAGGAAGAGGAAGGAGAGGAAGGAGAGGGAGGAGGAAGAAGAGGAAGGGGAGGAGGAAGAGGAAGGAGAGGAGGAAGAAGAGGAAGGGGAGGAGGAAGAGGGAGGAAGGGAAGAAGAGGAAGGCCGTCGTCGTTCCACCGTTGCTCTTGCCGTTTCCGCGGCCAAGGTAAACCCTTTCCTTCTAGTAGTGGTTAGTAGTAGTAGTTAGTAGTAGTTGTTAGTAGTGTTTAGTAGTGGTTAGTAAAGTAAATGGCATTCGTGCTCATGTTCGGTATATGTATATGTGGTTGTTGGCCTTCGTGCCCATGTTCGGTATATATATATGTGATTGTTGGCCTTCGTGCCCATGTTCGGTATATATACGTGGTTGTTGGCCTTCGTGCCGTGTTTTTTTGCAGGTTTTGGGAACCTCCCCGTGCAGGGGAGGTGCTGCCGAAATTTTTAGTCGACACTAACCATTTTTTGCTCTTTTTTTGTAGGAGGGCCTGTGGGAGGGACTCGGCGACCCGATCGCCGGCGTGGGCGCTGCAGGTGTTGCTGCACGGCGTCTCCACCGACACCCTAGGTATTAATCACCTCCCGTCCTTGTAGTTGTCTTACATAGCGCGACCCGCTTAGGGCGTCTCCCGTCCGAAAGAGATACAAGCGTTGGTATGCGCGACTGCGTGCATATCCGCGACCGTATCTCTGTTTCGGATTGTCCACGTTTTGGACAGCCCGTGGATGCGTAGATGGGTTAGCATCCATGCTCGGCTCCCGCCCGAGCCGGATTTTCGTAGCACCTCCCGTTGTTCTCCCGATACACACTCTCCCGCCCAGACGCGTATCGAGAACAATAGAGGAGAGGTGCATGGCGCCCGAATCGGTGTTCTCCTCGCAAATCATTGCGCATGGCGGCGCTAGATCAACGAGTTCGCGGGGTTCGCCTTGAGTCACACGAAGAAGGCTTCGCTGCCGGACAACGTCTACAACCCGAAGGTAGGGGCGAAAGGTACACCAACGCCCGCGCCCACGAGAAGCTTACCCGGTGACACCCGAGGCGGGAAAGAGGCGCTATGGGGACGACCGATCCGGCCGCCCAGCCCCGGACACGAGCTCGTGATGAGGTTGGGAGGAGGGGGCAAAGACGGCCGTGCCGGATGGCCCACGCGCGATCGACCCGTCCTCTTCGTTCGTAAGCTCAGCGAGATTCGCTCAAGGAGCACAACCTCCTCCTCGACATCCCCATAGCACCTCGGCAGCGAGCTCTACGCAAGATGATGGAGGCGTTTCGGTAATTACGCCATTCGCCGTTCACTGGGGTTTTTACATGTGCCTTGCCTATGCATTGTTTCAACGTTACGGGTGTAATATTGCAGGCCAAGCTGGCAGAGTTCGAGGCCAAGTGGGTGGCCCAGGCGGAAGAATTTGAGGCCAGGCAGAGAGCCCGTGCGAGAGGCCTATCGGCGCGGTTGGAGCGTACCCGGCCCGGTACTCGGCGCGTCGGATGCGGGGCGTGGCGTCCTACTTCCGGGGCCTTCAAATCCTGGGTGTGAACCTGCCTCCGTTGCCTAGCTCGCTGTTCGCTCCACCACCGTTTCCCGTTCCAGCCCCGTTTCCCGTTCCGAATCCTGACGGCACTCCGGTGAGTATATATTGTTTATTTCTTTGGCTTGTGCGGCCATCCCCGCAAGTACTAATGAGATCGCCTATCCTTTCTACACCACATTCGGCGGGTTCGAACCCAACTCCTCCGAGGTGGCCCTTCTCCACACCATCCAGGTGGCCCTACTCCACAGTACACGTGGCGAGGCGCCGTTCCTCCTCCGTTCACGCACCGGCCCGCGATTGGGGTTGCACACGTCCCTCCACACCCCGGGTGGACGTGCGCGACGGCGCCCGCAGTATGGGTGGTATCCGCAGCAAGGTGGGGGCTCCTCACACTCCACGCCGCAAGGTGGAGGCGACGAGGCACAGATGAGTTGGTGGTTTGCACTGTGATCGATTTATTTTGCATGTTGGACATGTTGGATTATATGTGTGGACTATCTGTGTTTCCTGTTGGCGACGTTGGACATGTTGGCGATTTCTTTTGTTTGTTGGACATGTTGGATGTTGGACTATATGTATGGATTTGTGACATATGTGGATTATATATGTGGATTTTTGTGATATATGTGGATTATATATGTGAATTTGTGATATATGTGGATTATATGTCTATATGGATGGATTGTGGTATATATATGTGTTATATATGTCCATTTGCAGCAAGAAACAACAAAAAAAAAAAAAAAAAATTAAATTCCCAGATTTGCCGAGTGCCGGCCTTTCGACAAAGCTGGGAATACCTACAGCAATTCCCGTGATTTGCCGAGTGCCGGGCTGGGCACTCGGCAAATCGACCATAACTTTGCCGAGTGCCGGCGTAATGCGCCCGGCAAAGTTGGTTTTATTTTTTAAAAGCGATTTCTTTGCGGCGCCGGCACTCGGCAAAGAAAGGCGCTGGGTGTGTGGCCGCGGCGCACGTGCCCCCCCCTTTTGCGAAAGTGTCGTGAAATGGTGGCACTCGGCAAAGAAATTTTTAAAAAAGAACGGAACACCTTTGCCGAGTGTTTATCGGGTACTCGGCAAAGAAAGCCCAACACTTCGGCAAAGAATCGACGAGGTAACGGTGCCGGTATGTTTGCCGAGGATCGACATGGCACTCGGCAAACGGTTTGCCGACTGCTGCATCATCGGCACTCGGCAAAGATTCCTTTGCCGAGGAATTCTTTGTCGGTGCTCTTTGCCGACTAGCGGCAGTCGGCAAATCGTTTGTCGACTGCTATAGTGCCTTTGCCGAAAGTCGCGAGCAGCACTCGCAAAGCAGCCGATTCCCTGTAGTGTTCATCACGGGCGAAGCTACATGTAACGTGCCGGATGCACAGGCACCCACGGGAAAAATTTAATTACCTTCTAAGTGACAAATTTCCACCCCTTGTGCACCCCTTGGGCCAAAAAGAAGGCACCCCCACCAGCCCAAAAGCCCAGTTAGCATGTTGGATTAGGGGATTAGAAGGATGTCAATTGTAATTTGCCGGCTGGCCGCGCACGGCGCACGAGTGACGAGTCTGCGTCGTTTCACCTGCCTGGCTACGATCCAGTCCTTCCCCCGATCTCATCACGATTCACTCGTTTCACCTGGCGTCATTTCATCTGCGTGGAGAGATCGCGTCCGGCGTCCCTATCCCGATCCCGTCGTCTGGTCAGACGCCGCGGCAACGCCGGCAAGGGAACAACAAGTCAGCGACAAGTTGAGAGCGCCCGATCCCGTCGTCAGGAGTCAGGACCTTCATCGCCCGAGACCGAGAGGCACCGCAGCAAGGCTCTGCCAAGGGCCAAGGCAACGGCAGAGGCACCGCAGCAAGGCTGCCAAGGCAACAGCAAAGAGGCGCTCATCTTTATTCTATCCAAATCAAGGTACGTAGGGAATAAAGCCTCAATTTATTTGTCTTGTCTTGTATGTCAATCAAGTTTGTTTGCAATTTGATTATGCTTGCAAATGATACGTAGGTAATCATGGAGAGGTTTTATAAACGGAAGCTCAAGACATAGACGCACACAACAACAACAAAAATTCATGTCCAGTTGATCTCAATTGGGAAGAGGAGATTAAATATGATCCAGGCTTGAGAAAACAAATTGATGATTACCATCCTAACCATAGAGAAAAAGGCCAGCAGAAAATATCTAGAGAAAGAAGAAATGAAGAAAGTTAGCAATGAGGTTGTGGTTCGTTGTTTCATGAACATGGAAGGAAAAGGGTGTAAATATGATCTATGATAGGTAATGCAATGTATCTACTTTTAATCGGTAATTCTACAATTCATTTGCTAAATAATTGACCTATTTATTCTCTTTCCTTTTATTTAGGCTATGCGGACCAAAGATTTTGCTATATGGGGTATGTTTTCTTCATGGTTTTGGCATTCTATCAATGAATATACTTCTTTTTTTAACCGGTGAGTATTATGTTTTGACCAAAATCTCATCTCTTTAGCTAGAAGTCAATTTTGATATTATATATGGTAGTTGCATGTTAGTTATGCTATTTTCGATTGAACATTAGATCGTTCAACGTAGTTGTAAATTAAGTGGTGCACCCCTCATCATTTTGCTCTAGCTTCGCCACTGGTGTTCATAGCAGGCCCCCTTTCGTATCTTTGCAACGAACAACAATTTTAAACATCCTAGAACGGTACACGAAGTTTCCAAGGTCAGCTGTCGTCCTAGAGAACATGAACACCACAAGCATCTGAGTGAAGGTATCACGCGACTCCAAATTGTGTCTGTCTGATACCGATTAAATTAACAAGAACCCAAAGGATGAATAACGAGCCTAGATAGTAGATCGAAGCAATGGAAACAAGAAAATTAGTGTCTCTAACATTAGGAAGGCATATATATAGAGAAGAGCAAGCGGGCTCTTGCCTGGTTGGCCAGCTCGTGTTAGAGTTGAGCTAGCAACCACGGTTCGAATCCCCGTGTGCACAGCATTAAGCCATCTTATGGCCGGGGTTTCCACCCTATTTAGTTTTTTTTTTTTTTTTTTTTTTTTGAAACGAACCGGCGGAAGAGCTGCCCGCTATATTAAAAAGAAGGAGGAGCCAAGAAGGCAGAGTACAAAAAGCAAAACACAACAAAAACACAAAAGAAAGAAAACAAAACTCACCCGGTTGGATTGAGACATCAACACGGATTACACTCAACTATACTCATTTGCCGGTTGGATTGGGGCATCAACACGGCTAACACACTACACACAACGACGAAAAGAGGAGACGAAGCACAACCGCCGTTTCCACCCGCCAACCGCACTCTTGCAAACATCGAAAACCTCTCGAAATGATCGAGCGCTGATAGGGGAGCCAAGGGGTAGACATCACCACACCGAGAAGGCCACCGCCGTGCAGGGACCCTTCGCCGCGGCGTTGTTGCACCAAATCAAGTCACCCGACGGAGTGAAAACACCGAGCCCGAGCAAAACCAAACCCGCGGGGGCCTCGCCACATCCGCCGTTGGACACCACTCTCTCGTGTGCGGGGACTCCCCGCCACACGGCTCCACGCTCCCGGCTCGTTTCTTGAATTGCCGTCGAAATAGCGAGATGAGATGCCCCCCCCCAAGGTGCTACCAAGCCGCCAAACCACCATCATGGTTCGAAATCATCTGTTGCATCCCCAAGCACGTAGCCACCACCATCAAGTCAATAGACCAAGGATGTCGCCTACGCCGTCTCCGACGTTGTACCACACCGGTGGGTTCAGCCATCTGACCAACCCGCCATGATCCGCCGCGAGGCCAAGTCATCACCCCGTTGTCGTTGCCTCAGCGCCGTCCTTCGACGTTGTCCCACACCGCCTTGGCGATTGCCAAGCAACACCAGCGCCGTGGTTCGCTGCAAGAAGTCGAACAACACCCGGCGGCGACCCATGGCCACCAACAGGAGAGTAGAAGCCCTAGCGAGAGGTAGACAACCCCGATGCATGCCGTGCGACGGAATTGCCACCATCGGCCGGAGCGACCATATCAATAGCACGGCCACGAAAAACCCGTCGAAGGGGCCTCTAGAGACGACGCCTCCAGGAGGTCACGCGACGCCGAGTGGCGCCCGCCGTTGCTCGTCCAAGAACTGGGCGGGGTTTTCACCCGAGGCCCCGCGTGCGGCGGGTTCTAGCTCAAAAATGGCACCCTCAAGAGGGAAAGCGGCGTCCAAGGGCGCGCGCCATTCCACCGTAAGAGATCCGGCGAGGGCTTTCGCCCGGCGTCGAACCCCCGCCGCGCATTCGACACAGCAAGCAGCAATACTATCGCGCCATCCCAGCCGAGGAGCGCCACCGCCGCAATTCCCACGCCACGCAGCCGCCGCCGCATCTCTCGCCGCCCTCGCCGTCCTCGCCCTGACCGTCCCAGCAAGAGCCACCACCACCCGCCAGCAGCAGCACCGGTACACGCGCTGACGCCGCCCCAACCTCACACACACGCTGCTGTAGCGCGTCCTCCCTCGCCGACGTGCGAGATCCGCCTGAGCACCGAAACCGCCCCGCCGTCGCCCGCCGCTCGCCCCATCCTCGCCGGCAGCGCCCGAGCGGACGCCGCCCGGTGCCACTCCAGCGCCCGCACGCTGCGACGCGCAGCACGCGTAAACCACGCCGCCCATCGACGCCGGTGGCCGTCGTTAGCCCCCGGGCGCCCCCACCGCCCCTCGCCGCGGATCCAGCGTGGGAAGAGCTGGATCCGCCTTGGGGCGCCGGTCGAGAGCCGCTGTGCGCCGTCGTCGCCATGACCGGCGAGGTCGCCTCTCCGCCCCGAGCCCCGCGCCCGCGACGCGCAAAGCCCGCCGCCGCCATCCCGGGGCCGCGCGGATTCCCCGGCAGTTCCCTCGGCGGCGGCGGAGGAGAGGGAGGGGGAAGGTGCGCTAGGCGCTGGGCGGGCGTCGCCGCCGCCCGAGTCGCCCAGGCGGGGCGACGCGGGGGCCGCTTTGTTCTCAGAAAACTTCAGGATGTATGCGTTTGGTGTGCTTGAGAACTTGGGTCCTCTATTTAGTTTTTTATATATAGAAGATGTATAGATGATACGTAACCACTCGTGCCTATATTCGAAAAAAACATTTGGTCGAGAGCTCGTTTGCCGCGTGGACGACGCTGGCCCTGTCCGGCCGGATATCCTCATTCCACCTCGGCGTCGCGCTGCAGAAGCCTGAGCACCACGTCAGGAGGGACGTCGTCGTCGCGCCAGACTAAAGCTGGATAACGAGCCAGCTCGGTTCGGCTCGGCTCGTTATGGCTCGTTAGGATAACGAGCTAGCTCGGCTCGGCTCGGCTCGTTATCTTAACGAGCCAAAAAAGTCCAGCTTCGGCTCGGCTCGTTAAAAGCTTTAAGCTGGCTCGTTAAGCTCATGAGCCAAGGACAAAAAATACCCAAAATATAATATTTATATTTATCTAAAATTTAAAAATCATAATAATATAAAAAATAATACATCTAGGAACCTTAGATTGAAAAAAACTTAATATGTGCTAACATATGTAATGCACGACATAAAGTAATATAAAACTAATATAGATTTTGTTGCTTTTTTCCTTATATATATAGCTCGTTTGGCTCACGAGCGGCTCGCGAGCTAGCTTCGAGTTGGCTCGATATAGCTAACGAGCTAAAATCTTACTTGGCCCGGCCGTTAGCCTAACGAGCCGAGTCGAAGTCGAGCTCAAGCCACCCACGAGCGGCGAGCTAACGAGCCGAGTTTTCCGCCCGGCTTTACGCCGACCTTCGGGCTTGCGACCCGATGCCTGAGCAAAGCCGGCCGCGGCGCCACCTGGTTGCCCTCCCGCGCACGTCGCGAGAAGCGCTCATGTCGTCGAGAAGCGGCGCAGCGCCTCGATCTCGAGCACACGGCGCATGTCCTCCTCGGACCGCCGCACCAGCGGCTCGGCCTCGCGCCGACGTCGATCGCCGTCTTGTAGTCGCCGCCCCTCGACCCGAGACGATGCGCCAGCGGTTGTCCACCGCGAGCTCCATCCAGCTTTGCGCCCGCGAGCTTCGGCCCGCGGAGTTGGTCGCCCGTCCCGATCGGCTCAGCGTAGCCCAGCGCGAACCGCCCTCGCGGGTCCGCGGTAAGACGCCGCCCGATGCCGCGATCCGGGACTCGAGCCGACGACCCGTCAAAGTTGAGCTTCAACCGCCCGGCCTCTGGTTTCCTGCGTGCTCGCCGACTCCGTGGCGCCGCTCCATCGTCATCCCCGCCTGCTGTCGCCCGCCGCCCTGCCTCCGAGGCAGGCCGAGAAAGGGTGGCACAGCAGCTTTCTGCCTATGCCAAGAGGACGGTGCACCCGCAGCATGGTTCCGCGCTTTCTTCGTTGAAGCGATCGCTCACCGGAGGATGGCGAGGCGTGCAGAACAGAGTGAGGATGTGATGGTACGGAACCAAGAGACTGAGGCGTATGCTGCCGTTATCGAAATGCTAGACCAACTGGCCTTTAAACCCACGATTTGGGGTGGTTGAACTTGGAGGTAGGCGCGCTCCGCCGCGCCCGTCTACCCATTGCTAATACAGCGGAGTAGTTGGATTAACACGTGTAAGTACCGTATGGATTGAAGGTGCATAGTAAAAATGATAAAAGTAACTTCTTAGAAAGAGCACTTTTCTTCATGTCTCAATGTATATGAACTGGTACATTGATCATCGTTTGTTTCAATAGTTGTACCGGTACCCCTTTCACAAACTACCGAACAATATGTCTTTTTATATCATACTATAAAAAGCTACACAGTGAATACATAAACATTGCCATCATTGTTGTTATTTTTCCACAAAAGATTAAAATATCATGCCATTCCATATGAATATTTTGTAAATGGAATGAACTTTTCTGCGTCACCCTTTCAGTGGGCTTGCCCAAACTTACAGGTTCCCGTCCAGACGTGAACGTACACGCGTGTCGAGTCTCTCATCCAGGAGCTGAGGTTAAACAGGTAGTACAAATGTACAATCAAGGTAGTGGATAATTCATCTTTTTCTTTGAACTAAATTCATCTTTTCTTAGTAACCGACACATCCGCACAACCACAACAGCATAACATATCACGCTGGAACAATACTGTCAAAAGTCATTGATGATGTTGTCTTGCTGCTTGCAATCAGGTCACTGATAAACCTGTGGCTGTTGGATTTGGCATGTCAAGCACCAAGCCTGAGTATGTAAAACAGGTAATAGGTTGATTTTCTTTTTTAAAAAAACGGCCTCCGATTTCTTTACTACAGTATATATGCACGGTCTGGTTGATTTATCGCAAATTTCAACTCAACATGTATGTATATCCCTTTCGCTGAACAAACAGATTGCAGAATGGTGCGGACGGAGTGATCATTGGCCGCGCAATGGTGAGGCAGCTGGGCGAAGCAACATCTCCCAAAGAAGGAATATGCCAGGAGCATGAAGAATGCACTGCCATGATATGCAGATATATAATACTTTATATTACTTCTTTTATATCTTAAATTATAAGTTGTTTGACTTTTTTATCTCAAATTTAACCGCTCGTCTTATTCAAAAAAATTTGTGCAAATCAAATTTAAGTCATTCATGAAGAATTTTTTTATTAATAAAGCTAGCCAGGACAAAAGAAATAATAATTTGCACTAGCATGAATTTTTATCAATAGTCAAATTTAATAGTTTTGCCGCCATGACAAATTTAGTAATTCATGAAGAATTTTTATTAATGATAATTTGCACTAATTTTTGAATATAGACTATTGATTAAACTTTGCATAAAAAAAGTCAAATGACTTGCAATTTAGGATGGAGGAAGTATAATGGTATATGACTAGCAAATAAATAAATTGGTCTGATAATGCATGTGATCAGTTAACTGGACGCAGGGGGCTGACATTTCTCTCGGTCGATCTCTATGCAAATAGCTGATTACTACGTATTAGTTGAATCCATCGTCGTATACGTGTCACTTTTTAGTCAAGACGGCTGTTGAAGCTCATTTGAACGTATATCCAGTGACCATTGGGCCAAGCTGAAAGTGTATTTCTGCATTCGTTGATGCAAGCTACAATGCTACATCTACTCAACACGCAACCGAATGGTTACATCTACTCATGCTGGAACTCTTTGTTCATTTAACTATGCCATGTGTCTTTACTTTGGACCTGCATATGGTCTCTTTTTTCATTTAACTATGCTATGTGTCTTTACTTAGATGTATATAGTTGTTAATTATGTAATACTCATGTCTGAGGCCTTCTGTTCAAATCTTTTTTAGCTTTGTTAAGTACTATTAACCGATCTGTTGTGATTATTTCTTTCATCTACAGCTGGTTTCCTTTGGTCTCATTTGGTTTGGCCCACCACCTAACCGCTAACGCCATATGAAGATGACAATTGGTGGTAGTTGTCTTCTTGGCCGACCTCCAAAGTGGGAGCCAAACACATTCCACAAATGGGTTGGTTGGATTGGGCCAGAGCACCAAACACGGTGGGGTGCCTCGGTATCACTTGGCTTGGGCTAGCCACGGCCTGGGCGATGGGTTGCGCTGCCTAGGGACACACTTCCAAACATGCCCTTGGAGCCGGAATAAGGCCCCCTTTGGTAGCTTGCTGGGGCCTAACTACATGTAGGCCTCTTCAACCAACCAAACACGTTGAAGTTGGCTCAAGAATGCCAGCTTAGGAGATAGCCATCGAACCAAACACACATTATGTGTTGCATTTCTATTGTAGATGAATGAGGCCAAGAGCGTGTCATAAGTTGCAGAGTAGAAACATACCAGAGTGATTTATAAAATCAATTTTCATTTGAGATAGGCTTATACGTGAACTTTGAGTTGGGCAAGCTTGATGCTACACAGATCTTGCAAAAACCAAAAATCAGTCCATTCAAGGAGACAATCCAATCCAACTTGTGTGACTTACTCGGATAGGTCCATCTCTCGTCAATCTAAGGGCCAAGAGCACGAGAAGGTTGACAGTCTAGGGAAATCAGGAGCATAGCTGCCATACAGTAGTTCTCCTGATGCGAAAGTCGTAGTGAGTTGTATCGTATTACAGGGATTGAAATGTAGCGAACAAAAGGCTGTTACGTTTTACCTCCTTATAAGTGATCTAGTCACTATGGGGATCTTCATGCTGGAGGACCACTAATGCTCAATGATAAGTTTCCTGTATTTAGATTGTGTTTCGTTTATTTGCCCCTATGTATCAATGGTGTTGTGCTTTCTTGCCGTTGTGGTTCATAATGATAGAGGTCTGAGTGAGTATCCAGTAAAACTAGATTATATCAAATATATTCCTTTAACCTAGATTTATCAGAATGGAATCAGAATTGTGAAATGTTCACCAGATACACATAAAAGTACAAGTTAAAGGCAACCCCACAAGTGGGTATCTCTCTGACTGACCAAGACCAACAAGATGCAGTTTTGCCACTGGTATTTCACTCAGTCAACATGAGGTCTCGATGCCTTTGCCGTGAAATGAAAGCCTTTAAATCGGGGGTGCCGTTTGGTGAGCTTGAGAGCATAGAATCAAACATCTTGCAAAAAGGTAAAAAGGTACACATGCAACCCTATTAGCCAAAGATGAGCCACACGCCAAGGACAAGAAGGAAGATGAAGTTGGGCCTTCCTAGCCCAGAAGGTTGCGCAAGCCCAGCTCCAAGATCACCGGTCCAGATTCCTGAGTGGAAACGCTAGAGTCTATATATACACTGTTCTGTTGAGAGAGAAATGGAGATGAAATTTGTAAACACTTATGCATTTTGAATTCAGTTAAACTACTTCTTCCCCAATTTCTTCTCCTACCAACTCCCCTTTCCCCTTCTGCTGCTAACAAACCCCATATCGAAAAATTGTACTAAATTATTTTGGGGGAGCAGAAAAGGTCAACAACAAACTAAAATTCTTGCCAAATCAATATAGCCCTTTCAGTCATTCATCACAGTTAAATTGATCCAAAGTTTCAGAAGCCCATAATACCATCTTGTGATGGGCAGTGTCTGCGCTCTTTCAGGATATGGTTGATAATTGGTCAAAGGCGCAATCAGAGCACGTCCTCCATTGTCATAACATCCTGAAAAAAACACAAAACAAGAAGTACCATACATCATTAGTTACATGTGAGCAGCATAAAAGGTTGATGGAAGTAGAGATGTTCATAAGCCTAAGTGGCAGGGCTATTTGTACGATTATTATATAAAGCATTGTATTGGCCCTGTGCCACAAAACTTATGTGCGTTAGTTACTAAGTGTGTGCCCATTAACGCAATACAAATTGACATACCTACTGTGGAACACTAGCAAAATACTTCAAAAGCCCAAAGATTGTTCTACAATGGACACTATAAGTGCAGTCAGCTTCTTCTCTAGGCATCACTCCCACTGTGCCCTTCTAGATATTATCGGTGCACTAGACATTTCCTTCATACCCACATAGCTCACAATATAGCCTAATTCGCTTGAGAAGGTACATTATCACAGTATGGCAGCCCCCTGCAAGCACAAAAAATAATTACGTCAAGTTTTGGCTAAAAATTAGAAGTTGAACCATCAGCTAATGAATATAGTCACAACAACTATGTCTATGGTTAATAAACACACCTGATGCGCCATGGATTGATGACATGAATCCTAGAAAAACCATTGAAGAAACCGGCAGCATCACAATAGCCAACAATTGCAATAACGTCTGTGACGACAGGATCATCCTGTGAGAACCTCAATGGTTGTGCAGCTGTCAGTCCAGGCACCCGGAGCACGAACCGTGTTGAAGTGAATGATATGTGCTAGGTACTCCTGAACTCCTCCATACATCCTTGCGCACAGTGAATCAGGGATCAAGTTGCTGGAAACCACATGTGAGAAAAAAACTTCCCTAGGCCTGAATATTGACCATAATTAAAAAGAGGATCCATCCGTGATAGCAATTATATCCTCCCATGTATCTTTTCCTACTCAATTTTCCATGGAGGACGCTTGTCCTCGCAGCCATGGCTTTCTGGTAAGCCATCCGGTCCGGAAGGGTCCTCGCTGCCCTCCTATTAAGCATTTGATTTGGGTTAATAATGCAATAAAATGAGCCCTATTTGTTTTTGAAAATGCAACATAGTGTTTGCGACCGCAGCTGGCCCCCGATATCGCGGTAGACCCTCACCCTCCTTGGACCTCCCCCCACGCAGGACTCGCATAAGCAGCTCTGGCCTATAGCTCGCCTGCTTGCTGCTCGTCGGTCGGTGGGGGTTGCGGCTAGTACGTGTTACCTTCTTGCCATGGGATCGGACTCGGCCGCGAGCTCCTCACGTCCCTCGTCTTCATGCTTGGCTGGCGGCGGCGGTGGCTCATGTTGGGCGGGTGGGCGGTGACGGCAGGTGTCGGAGACGAGGAAGGAACTGATGTTGCTTAATAGCCTATCCGGAGGTGAGGCGAGGGGGGGAGAAACTGCCCTCTCTCTCTCTCTCTCTCTCTCTCTCTCTCTCTCTCTCTCTCTCTCCTACATGGACACCCACTCACCGCAACGGTAGCTTCTCCGCGCTCTGGGTGTGTCCGTACAAGCGCCTAATCATGATTAGGGACCAACTTGATGGTTAAGGAATTTTGATGCAACAGAAGCCAATGGGTGGTTAGGTCTTTGTTAATTCTTTAGTGGGGCCCACGGTATTTGTTAATTAGTAAGTGGATCGGCTGGATGAAGTGGATCCAGGTCCAACCCAACACCCACTCTCCAAAAGGCCTTGGATACCACGGCCATTGAATCATTGTAGAAAATTTGGGTTTCAAAGATAATGTACTCCCTCCGTTCTAAATTGTAGTTCACTTAGATTTTTTTTAGATACATTGATTTTACTATACACCTAGTTATACAATATGTCTAGATACATAGTAAAAGAAATGAACAGGTTATGGACAAAAGCTGAGTTTAACTATATAACTTTCCAAAATTAAATAGTAGCCGAAAGTTACAGAATTTTTCATGGTTTGCTGGTTTTAAGTCCAGATGATGGTTGCTGATTTGGAATTGGGTTCAAAAGTCCCCACTGTTAAAAGTCAAAAAAAAAAAAAAAGTCCCCACTGTTAGCCATTAATCCCCATTATTATCTTTCTTAGAGAGTAGATTGCATCCAGGAACAACAATGTCCCGTCAATGTCAGAATCCTGTTGTTTGAGAATTTTTCCACAAACCATCCCGGAATATATAGTGGAATCATTAATACTCGAATAATGTCCTGTCGATGTCTCGACTGTTAACCATTAACCGTGTGGCTAGTGTGACTGTCTCAGTATCGTATAGACTAAGCCGGCCATCACATTGCTCCTCACCATCATTATTCATTAGCCTCACGGCCACACCAGTCACCAATGGCCGCAACCGGGCAACTGCTCCTAATGTCCGTGGCCATCCTCGGCAGCGCAGGGTGCTTCGCATCGGACACCCTCACCGCCAACTCCGCCATCTCCGGCAGCATGACCATCGTCTCGAGGCCCGGCGGCAACTTTGAGCTCGGCTTCTTCCGTCCGGCAGGTGACAGCAACGACACAGCTTCCTCCTCTGATGGCAGTAGCCACTACTATGTAGGAATCTGGTACAAGAAAGCCGTGACACCGTGTACGCCCGTGTGGGTCGCGAACAGAGCCGCGCCGGTCTCCGACCCCGCGTCGTCCCGGCTCTTCGTTGCGGCGGACGGCAACCTCGTGCTCACGAACGAAGCCGGCGAGCTCGTGTGGTCCTCGAACGTCGTCATCTCCGGCGGCAGAGGCAGCTTCAACGGCACCGCGGCTGTCATCTTGGACAGCGGAAACCTCGTCCTCCGGCACGACGACGACGGCGACGTCCTGTGGCAGAGCGCCGAGCACCCCACCGACACGTGGCTCCCAGGAGTCCATCTCGGCATGAACAAGATCACCGGCCAGGTGCAGGCTCTGACTTGCTGGACGAGCTCCAGTGACCCGGCTCCCGGCATGTACTCGCTGGGGATCGACCCGAACAGGGACCAGCCAGTTCCTCACGTACTGGAACACGAGCGTGAGTTTCTGGAGCAGCGGAGAGTGGAACGGCAACATATCAGTGGCGGATCTAGAATTTCAATTATGGGGGTACAAATCAAAATTGTAGATCGGCAATGTTGAGTGTACAGTACACATCAATACATGTTGTGGCTATGGTTGTCCTTAATTGGGCCTAGAAAACAACATGGGGGCTGTTGTTGGGCTGAGAAACATATCTATTTTATTTAACTATGTATTATATATACACAAGACATTAAAGAGTATATTTTTGCAGAATTTTTTGGGGGGGGACAGCTGTACCCCCATGCTGTACTGTAGATCCGCCACTGCAACATATTTGCCGGCATCCCGGAGATGACGGCGCACTACTTTTACAACTTCGAGTTCGTGTCCAACGCCAACGCCAGCTACTTCGACTACTCTGTCCAAGATCCCACGGCCATCTCAGGTTCGTCTTGGACGTCTCCGGCCAGGCAGGCAGCTCATCTGGGTGCCTTCCGCCGACGAGTGGATGACCATCTGGGCGGAGCCACACCAGCTCTGCGACGTCTACGCGCTCTGCGGCGCGTTCGGCGTCTGCGACGAGAAGAGCGAGCCATTCTGCAGCTGCCCCGCCGGTTTCCGCCCCTCCTCCATGGAGGACTGGGAGCTCGGAGATCACTCGCACGGCTGCCGCCGAAACCATCCCTTGCAGTGTGAGGACGGTGACGCCTTCTTGCTGGCGCCAGGTATTTCTCTGCCGGAAACCCGTCGCCGTCGCCGGTTGAAGCGTCAAGCGCTCAAGACTGCAGGTTGACGTGCTTGAGGAGTTGCGACTGCAGCGCTTACTCCTACGGCAGACGATGTGCTCTCTGTGGTACGGTGACCTGCTCAACTTGCAGCGACGGGTCGACGACGACACGGCAGGAATGGGTGATCTTCACCTCCGGTTGTCTGCCATGGACGTGTCCTCGAAGGTCGTAACAGAAGGGCAGTCTTCGTCGTTTCTACTGCCTCAGTTGCGTCGATCCTAGTCTTGTCTGCCATTGTGTCCGTGTTTGTTAAGATGTTTAGGAAGACAGAGGAGCATGAGGTTCTTGCAAGCAGCAGCACAAGGTGGAAGCCTCGTGGCGTTCAAAATACAGCGACTTGAGAAGGGCGACCAAGAACTTCTCGGAGAAGCTCGGAGGCGGCGGCTTCTGTTAGAGTGCGCGGAAGCATAATCACCATAGAAGAAAATACACGAACGAGAAGCGACACAAAGGCCGCGATGTTTTTAACGAGGTTCAGCGATGTGCCTAATCCTCAGGGGCAATGACTTGGGCGCTCCTCCCCATAAACAGCAGCTACACCAGCATCGGGTGATCCTGCGGCCTTGCCGCCACCCAAACCAACCGCCAAGTGTCTCTCTCTACAGGTTACAACAGGGGTGGCCTCATATTTATGGCCCCCTAGGACACAGCGAGTTCGACTACAACTCTATCCTAGCCCCTAATACAACTCAAGTCCAACGTAACCTAAACTTGTACACTTATTCGACACATATCTAACAGCTTAGGTCGGTGTACAGGGGAGAGCTACCTGGCGGCGGGGCGGGCGTCGCGGTGAAGAGGCTGGAGGGCCTCCTCTGCGCGTCGGGGAGAAGCAATTCAGGGAGCGAGGTGCGCACCATCCGGCACCATCCAGCACGTCAACCTCGTCCGCCTCCGGCGGCTCCTCCCGTGGCAGCGACGGCTGCTCGTCTGACGACCACATGCCCAACGGTTCGCTGGACAAGGGCTCTCTTTGGTGGAGCTGCTGCTGCGGCGGCGGCGCCGGCGCTGAGCTGGAAGCGCGAGGCTCCAGATCGCGCTTCGGCGCCGCCGGAGCCTGCTGTACCTCCGCGATGGTTGCGGGACTGCATCATCCCACTGCGGCGTCAAGCGGAGAACATCACGCTTTCGGCGAGGACCACCGCGCGTAAGGTCGCCGACCCGGCATGGCGAAGCTGGTGGGGAGGGACTTCGGCCGCATCCTCACCCACGGTGCGGGGCACCATCGGTACCTCGCGCCCGGAGTGGATCTCCGGCGTGCCGTCACCGCCAAGGCCGGCGTGTACAGCTATGGCATGGTACTGCTGGAGATCGCCGGGAAGGCGGGCAGCGCGGTGCTGGCGGCGGCGGGCAGGGCGCCTCGCTGTCGGAGTACTTCCGCTGGTGGCCGCCAGGAAGGTCAGCGAAGGGGCGCGCTTGCTGCTGCTGGGCGGCGGCGGGCGACCCCGATCAGCGGGAGGCTGGAACGCGCGTGCAGGGTGGCATGCTGGTGCGTGCAGGACGACGAGGCAAACCGGCCGACGATGGAGCAGGTGGTACAAGCGCTGGAAGGAATCGTGGACGTGGACGTGCCACCGATTCCGACGTCCCTGCGAGCCTTCGCGGATTGATAGGAGAAACCAAAACCAACATCATTGGGTATATCAGGCCAAATATATATACCGTGTGCCCTTGTTTTGGAAACATGTTCGTGTAAAAATAATCATTGATGTAGTACTATAGATTGTTGAGCGAACTTATAGGTGAATGAATGGAAGATGATTATACACAAAATTCTGAGCCTTTCACAAAATTCTAGTGATCTCTGTTTTGTTCTCGTAAATTGTTGCCAGATTTCTAGAATTTTTAGAGGACGTGCGCTCCAGGACGACAAGGCGCACCGGCCGACGATGGAGCAGGTGGGCGTGGTACAAGCGCTGCAGGGGGTTGTGACTCTGGACGTGCCACCGATTCCGACGTCGCTGCAAGCAGCATTCGCCGGCGATGCTGCGTTTGTGACTACGCCTACCAGTGCGTACTTTGATGGCCTCACGATCCCCTCTATAAAACAGTAGTTAGTGCCGGTCTTCTTCTGATCATAATTCAGTTATTATAATCTAAATTATACTAGGGGAACCCACCCAGCGTTGCGCGGGAATTAAAAAAATGCAATGATCATAAGAGGAAATTTCATGATATCATCTCTACGATAAGGATATATGAGCTTATTATAGAAATTTAAAATACCAGTGTATTGAGTATAAGTATCACAACCAAAGTTCCAAACAAATAAGAAAAGAATTAAAAGTAGAAGGCCGGTGCCATGTGCCCACATCATGAATTTGCATTTGAAGTCTATATCCATGGGTCAACACATTGTGCAGTCATCGGTAACAAAGTAATAAGAAGTTGATGGCTTAGCCATGATCAGTAGAAAGAAAAAGGAGCGATCTCCTTGAATATTGCAGGGATGAGCCGAGAGCTAAGAGGCAAGGTGATTGTCATTGCCATACACTGCAAAATAGAAATCCGAAGCACGTGCAAGCGCCAATTAGAAATCTTGTATCATGTTCAGCGGCATTAAGTCGAGCACCCTAGCTACCTGCACGGTCATGGCAGAGTACATTGGGATTATGTACATGGAAACGAACAGGAATATAGGCATGACATCGATAGGTTTGTTAAACGTCGATGCAGAGTCTAGGAAAAAACTCTTACACAACAACACCCCACAACTCAATTCCACCCGCAATGGGTTTCTCAAACTGAAGCAAGAGATTACACTCATGGGAAATCACAACACTCTTTTATCATATTGAGACTATCAGGATACACAACTATGTGAACTAAAGGGAGATACAGATAATGATAAAGTCATATGAAAATCACACTGATGATTTATCAAAACTCAGACCATGAGGATACGCGACTGTATTCAAATAAAGCTCCTACACTGGCCATCAGAGTTTTATAGGTTAAATTCATGGACATATCTACTTACTGATTTCGCCTGCGCTTCGTGGCAGTTATTATGAATATCTATTTATCCCACACCAAATACCTAAAATAGTTGAATTAATCTGGAAAAAATCTAAAAAAACTTTGGATGAGGACCATCTTGTAGCACATTGGGAAAAAGGCTAAACTGAGTACATGCAAATTAAACCAACCCACCAAAAAGGGGCATATCATCCACTATCTATAGGTTATGCAAGATTTAACTGACCTGTAGATCACCTGTACGCTTGAAACTGAATCAATATGAAAGAATCTTTACCTGTGGATGAGGAGCATCTTCTACCACATTGGGAAAAGGCAAGACAGAGTCCTTGCAAATTAAACCAACCCACCAAAAATTAGAAATAATTTTGGTGAATGAAACTATCTTACTGTGAATGTGAACGGTAGTTCGATGGAAGGAAAATCTCTTGGTCTGTCTATGTGTTTTCAATGATTACCAAACAAAAAGAATTAAAAATATCATCCACTATCTAGGATATACAACATTTAACTGACCTGTAGATGACCTGTAGGCTTCAAACTGAATCAATCTCGAAAAACCTTTAATTGTGGATGAGGACCATCTAGTAGTGAGCCCTTGCAAATTAAACCAACCCACCAAAAATTAGAAATAATTTTGGTAAATGAAATATCTTTACTGTCAATGTGAACGGTAGTTCGCTGCAAACAAAATCTCTTGGTCTCTCTATGTGTTATCAATGATCACCAAACAATAAATTATAAATGGAAAACACATTTACACATCATACTGAATCAAAAGTGAAAGAGTTTGCTACAGATATTTTGATCTGCATAAATGATACCCGAAGTCACATATGATTTCAACAAAGACAGATGGAATTTGGCTGCAACAAACAAAGGATGAAGGGTACGGATGCAAACCTGGGAGATCCGTCATCAGTCAGCTTCAGGGAAAGAGAGCGTACAAATTAATCAAAGTAACAGAATGAGCAGGAGGTAGATCAAGAAGATAGCAGAGGAAGCAAATAATAGAGAATCACTGTCAAGTTCTCTGGCCACAAAATTCAGAAGAAGCAAATGTGAATTATTGTCGATATGTTTTCCAATAATTAATTTTCTCCGCTCCACTTATCTAACTCCTCGTGACCATGACAGCTCCGGCTGGTGCACAGATCCAAGAAATCAAGCAGAGAAGAAAAACAATAGAGAATCAATCAATCGCGTACCAATTCGCCTGCGTTTTCTTGGAGGAGACAACGTGCCGGCTCAGCTCATCAGCAACCTTAAAAACAAAGCAAAGCAGAGGGCATAGCTATGGAGCGTATGGCTCGGCGACCGAATCGGCGGGGCGACCCGCGAGGCACGGCCCCCACGCTAGCGGCGGCGGCGGCAGCCTCGCATCCAAGGCCTCCACGCGCGGCCACGCACGAGCGCGGCGGAGGGGCGGCGGTCGAAGTTCTCCGTCACGGAGGGTGCGGTGGTGCGGCGTCGGCCCGGCGAGCCCCGCAAGCGCGCTGGCCGTGGCCAGTGCGTCCCAGAAGCCCCCGAGCGAGGCGAGTGGTGCACCAGACGCCTTTCGTCGGGCAACAATGCAGCGGCACGAGGGGGTAAATCGCCATGTCATCGGGTGGGGCGTCGTCCGCCTCATACTGTCTGGCTGAATCCACCTACTGACGCTGGGCTAAGCCGCCGGATCCGCCGCATGTCGCGCGGCAGCCTCGATCCCGCGGCGGATGCACCCTGCCGATAAAGGCGCCCGACGCCCCTCCCGGATCCGCCAACCACCGCCGCCTCAATCCTCCTCTATCGCCCGGCCTTGCCGTCGCCCGCCAATCCGGGTCGATCTGCCTCAATCGCCTCGCCCGGCTCGAAAGCGGGGGATAGGGGCCTTGCCAGCGGCTGCGGCCGCGATCAGGGAGAAGCCATGACACCGTGGAATATGTAGTGGGCGGGGAGAGAGGCCGGCGGTCCTGCGTTTATTACAGGCGAACAGGCGTCAGAGGTAAAGTAAGGAGGCCGCCCGAGTCCCTCTTAGTGCGGGCGACGAGGTGGGGGGGGCGGGTAGGGGAAGAGGCCGCGGGCTTCTGCTGCCAGGGGAGTTTGCTACGTTTTCGGTTATCAATGGTATGGGCCAATCGGAGGCCTGAGAACTCCCTAAGAATTGCTAGTGGGGATCTTCTATATAAGAGTTATAGATGAATTATCATAATCAGATTATGAATGATAATCTTATTAATCCGAGCATTTGTGTCAATAGTGACACTGCACAGCAAATTTGATGAGTTGGTAATGTACTGATGTGGAGAGAAAGAAGAAGAGTGTCAACCGGATGAAACCCATCTTGCATGTGGACATAGGCAATGAAACCCCGTTGAGAGCACCGAGTTTCACTGCACTTTCGCTCGAGCGGATCTCTTGCCAACGCGCTGATTTCCTTTCCACAAGACCTCCGAATAGAGTGCGCGGCGGACGGTGACGGGGTGGCGCCCGGCTGACATGGCCAGCAACTCCAGTTCGTCCCCATGAGTTCCACGGCCGCCCGACAACTCTTCTTCTCCGCGAGTTCCACGACCATGGCCATGGCGGTCGGAGCACACGGAAACATCGGTCGCTCCTTCCCTCGCAAAGCTTCTTCCCGGCGAGACAACACATATTTTTTTTCGCGATAGGGCCGTTCACCCGTATTTCATTAAGAGGATGGAAAAACCAAATACGAATACAGGAGCACTTCGATGACGAGAGGACATCGAAGTAAGAAAAAAACACAGAAAAAGAGACACACACCTAGACTACCGGATTAGTTTGGGAACGATTACATGGCAGACAACACATCTCCTGCCTATGGGCGGTGCATCGGTTCCTCTCTCATAGGGGCTGGGCTTGCGGCAAGCTCCTACTCCTTCACATGCTGCTCTTTTGGATCTCTCTAAGATACGATACGGAGAAGATGAGATAGGACCGAAATAAAAGGAGTCTTTTACTTGTGCCATTATGAAAAATCCACCCGACCATGGTGCCACTGAAAAGTTTCAGCGCACCTCTGTACCATCATTCATCTTCGTTTTTGCCTACACGCCACCCCATCCATGTTACTGTCGGGGATCATACGACAAGCGGGTCCATCCGGTAACAATGTCCATAATACCCTTCTGTTTTGTCCCTTCATTCCCTCTAGTTGGTAGGGCCAAGCTGTCATTGAAACAACACCTTCTTCGTTCTTCCTCCTCCCATGAAGAAACGAAGAAGGTGTTGTGCATTGAATTGCGCACTAGAATTGAATCTACTAACTGAATCTCTACTTCTCTAATTGAATCTCTACCTATACGCAATTGATAGGGTTTTAGATGAACTAACACAAATAGTAAGTAGCACATGAAAAAGGAAGCAAGTGGCATCAATCTTCAACAAGCAGGGTAAGAACAACATAACATCCCCTACCGTACACGACATGTGGGCTCACGAGTCATAACCACTTTCGGACGGAGGAGTCACATGCTCTTTATTCAGAGGGTAGATACTACTCGAGTTAGGCGAGGAAACAAAGAACCCATATTAGCCCAACCCAAACCCATAAAAAAGAGCTGCACATAGGTTTACCCAAACTAATAGACCTTGCACACAACAAAGGCCGGGGCGGTGGGCACTCTCGACGTGCCATGGAGCTGGAGGCGCAGATCTTTGAAGAGAGACCGTCCAAGAGATGCGACCCCGTGCCGACGAGGAAGAAGCAAGCCCCTCTCGACCGATTGGAAGAGCAAAAGAGGGAGTCTCGGTACAAGGAATTACTCGCGGCATATGAGAAGAGTTTGGAGGAGGACAAAGACAAGCCGCCGCTGGCCTTTGTACCATAGATGTTGATGAGTTCATGACTCTTGGAGACTTGTGGAACAGGCTCTAGTCTGAGGTGACTTTGAGGCCACCGGTGAGTTCCATATTTTCTTTCTTGTTTCACTAATTTAATTGTGTTCCATCTTTTGCTTCCTAATATTAGTTCAAGATTCATGCTTGTATACTAAATTACTTCAAGCGATCAAGTTTTTATTCGTGTATAAAAACAAGCTAATTCGATGTAAAACAAATCCAGTTAGGATTGAGTTTGTTGTTATTTTCCCACCGTGTAATGATTGAAGTTTGGAGTTATACACGTTAAGGTTTGCTATCATTAGTTGTTTGTTAAATCTTGACACATTGATGAAATGTGGTAGTAGGATCACTGAATACAATATGACAACCGCTGCAATTGATCCTTTTGCACATTCTCCTCTTGTTATGTTGCAGTTTGTTGGGGCAATCAAAATCAATTGAAATTAATCTAACTTCGTAGCTAACTATCGCATAGTTTTACTTTAAAAAATATGTTCTAAATCAGGAGAATATGATTTAATATCTATTATATTGAACTGACAGTTTTGACGAAAGAGAGAGAGGGGAGAGCTCAGTGCAGGAGAGAGGAGACACTACAATTTGGAACGTATGGAAATGACTAGGAAGAGAGGTCCCTTGCCCTGATGCCCTTGGCCACTTATATAAGCAATGTCTATTTATAGATGACCACTTGGTTGGGTAGATTTCACCTAGGAGGTAAATGCAATAATCTCTAACCTAAAGTATCATTTATTATTTCATCATTTATTTCATGGTGTGCTCCAAAATGTACTCTCACTGTCTCAAAAATAAATCAACCTCTCGAGTTTGACCAAATTTATAGAAAAGACCACCAATATTAATGATCCTAGATTTGTATCAATTGATACATCATGAAATACATTTTTTATAAAGTTGATCAAACTCAAGAAGTTTGACATTCAGCGATTCTAGAAAATGATTTATTTTGAGATGGAGGCGGTATTGAGCTATAGATTTTTTGTTTGTTTGCGTGCCATAACATTTGTCTTTAATATTTTGTTCTTTATACTGCTCACAATTGATTATGGTACCTTTTCTTTTACTTCAGTTTATTTATGTCATCTTTATTTGTGTTTCCTCCAGAAGCCATACTTAAAAGTGACTGGTCCTACTAGAGCTGTTGTGATGTTGCGGCCTATGACTTTTGAGGTTGAGCTGTCAGTGAAGGGCCCTATTGACTTAAGCTATCTAGCTGAGCCATTAGTGCATCATTCTCCTTGTAAATCAAGTGTACTTATCACAGACTATACTAGTAAGCTTAGCACAATAGAGTTTACACATGGATATTTGTTGGTCCCTGGAGGCGACAATAAGTGTGCAAATGATCAATAGGTCATGGCAAGGTCACTGCAGTGAAATTTTTGCACTGACAGCATCGGTGAGGAAGTCTTATTACTTGATTCTGGAGATGGGTGTCAGCCCATCTAATGAGGAAGAGCATGACCCGGCCTCGCCTTCTGGCCCAGCAAGACCACGGAGGACGGCTCGGCCCAATGCGAGGGTCGTTGGCCCGGACTGGACTACTTGAGCAAGCGAAGGAGGACGGAGGAAGCCATTAAGAAATCAGACCGTTCTTTTGCTTCGTCTCGTACCTACCAACTTTTCCCTTTTCCTTGCTCTCGCCGCGGCGAGCTCTGCTGTAACCGCCCCGGCGGAATCCATTGTTGCTTAATTCTATGAACTCGTAGTACTCGTCATAGCGTGTTGCTAACAATGGGGATGTGCCTGTTACCGCTGAAAGCACGATCGAGCTTTCACGGCGAGTTGTTTCTGTTGAGGTCAAGGGAAAGTTGAAGGTTTTTGTCAGAGCGTGGCAGGGTAATGACTTAGTTGATGTGAAGATGAAAGATTTCACACCCAAGGGATCCGGTAGAAGTCATGGTAGGCTTAACTTTGATTTCTGTGAAATGAAAGTCACTGTCGCTTGGTCACTTGTTACTGTTCATTACAATATTACTTTAAATTCACTCTAGTTTTTATTCTGAATATCGACTGGAAGTCTGGAACTGGAATCGATAGGAGAGGAGGCTTGGATTAGATTTTTTTTTTTTTTTACAAAATAATTGTTTTTTTAGCTTTGGCGCGATGTATAGTAGTCAAGTACTGCCCCTGCGAATGACAAGTGCATGCTGAGGGGCACGCAGTTGGAAACCATCCAAATTCAGGCGTCTGACGCCTAGGAAACGTGTTGAAAAATCAGGCACTTGAAATATACGAGAAGTGTAACATGGATTTGCAAGGAAATGTGTTTTTTGCAAAAAGACTTGAGGATTCCAGAACAAGATTATGTTTAGGTTTTATTTTCAGATATGGACACAAACAAAGACTGTCACATCTCTTAATTTGCGCTGAGTACGGTTAATACTAGTTACCAAGCTAGATACTGTTTTGTAGATGGGATCGTGAGAGGCAAGCAAAGTAGGCACTGGCAGGTGTACACACAAAGGTGGCATCGCCGGCGAATGCTGCTTGCAGCGACGCCGGAATCGGGGGCACGTCCAGGGCGACGACCCCCTCCAGCGCTTGTACCACCTGCTCCATCGACGGCCGGTGCGCCTCGTCGTCCTGCACGCACCAGCAGGCCACCCTGCACGCGCGGTCCAGCTCCCGAGCGTCCGCGTCGCCGCACAGGCGCTCGTCCAGCAGCCCGACGAGCGCCTCCCCTTGCTTGACCTTCCTTGCGGCCACCAGCGGGAAGTACCCTGACAGCGACGCCTCCTGCTCCTGCTCCTGCTCTGTGGTCGCCCAGCCTCGCGTGTTTCTCCGGCCTGAAATGATCTCCAGCAGCACCATGCCGTAGCTGTACACGTCGGCCTTGGCGGTGATGGCCACGCCGGAGATCCACTCCGGCGCGAGATACCCAATGGTGCCCCCCCACCGTGGTCAGGACGCGGCTGAAGTCCCTTCCTAGGCGCAGGCGAGCTCTCGCAGCGCGGTCAGCGCAGCGGCGCAAGCGAGTTCCCGCGGCCGAATGGACCAACACGCGAGCGCGGCGGCGCGAGGCTGGCACGACCGGTCAGATGCGTCCAGCGCGGGCACGTGCGGCGGCATGGCAGAGCGGATGTGTCGTCTCTTTGGCAACACAAATTTGCGCTCCTCCTCGCCTGGTACACAAAATGCCTCCTCTCTTTGGGTCTTTTGTTGGAGCCTAATCTGGATACACAAAACACTATTGGCGACGTATTTTTTCCGTTTGGGTTCCCTATTGGAGACGGTCTTTAGGTGTACGACGAGTGTCAAATTGGCCTCATTTTTTTTTTTACTATCAGCCTCATTGTTTTAGACCTCTTTCTGCTGCGTGATGACCGCGCGTGCGATTCAGACGTTCAGGTTCTAATGACTAGAGCGTGACCGGCACAGAAATATAATGGTCCTTCTCTGTGACTGAATGGTCGATGAACCAGTCTACACGGCATTGAAGCACATACATCACATCAATCACACCGGGTACAAAAAAAGGTGCTAATAAAACAAGATGAAGAATGAAAAGTCGAAAACAGTTTGCAATATTACGTAGAAACCCAACCAGAGCAGTACCACCGTGCTTGACCCGTGCTGCTCTCCAGTTTGTGGTATACACAGTCGAGATACCTCTTGTCTAGACCCCATACAGTTGAAGCCACTTGCCACGATTTCTGGCCTGCCTTAACAAACGACAGACATCCCCTATCATTGTGGATGACCATTACGACATAGCCACTGCCTTTGGATGGACTGCAGGACAACACCGCCTTTTGGTAGAACCGTGTCGGAAAAGTATCCGCGTCGTAGCATGTATCGCTTCTTCCATTGTAGAAGTGATCCAAGTTCCCTTCGCTACTATAGACGACCTCCAGGCCTGGGAAATCTGTGACGGGTGGGAGGGCGATCCTGGCCAAGGTGACAGGGTTGTAAAGCACAAGACTGGCATGGTCATTCGAGAAAATAAGCCAGCCGTGAGACGACCTCCAGGCCTGGGAAATCTGTGACGGGTGGGAGGGCGATCCTGGCCAAGGTGACAGGGTTGTAAAGCACAAGACTGGCATGGTCATTCGAGAAAATAAGCCAGCCGTGAGAAGCTCCACAACATGCAGCAAAGCAGCCCTTTGGAAAACTGACACCATAAGACTTGTTGTCCTTAACTCGGTAGTGCCTTCTCGGTCCTTCCCCACGCTACAGTAAGCAGAGGGCGACTTCCAGGCGATTCGCGGTCCGCCGTTGAGCTGGCCGGCCCCTGCTCCTCCGGCGTCCTTCCGACGTCGCAGGAGAGGTGCGCCTGGTCCTCGACGGCGGCTCCTGTACAGTTTAGCTAGTAAGTTACTTGTATAGGCTTAGGATCTAGGTCTTGGAGCCAGAGCTCGAGGTGCTGATGGTGCTATCTGCCATGGCTGTACGCGCGGCCGCGCGGAGCAGGCTGGTGGCATATCGGCACGCATCTCCGGAGTCGACGGCGGTGGTGGCTGTGCGCGCGCGTCTCCAGCGCGTGCTCGTCGTGGTGCGACGATGGAGCTCGGTTCTTCATCGACCTACGGCGGCGGGCCATGGCATCCGCGACGACGGCTTCGGTGGGCGACGGTGGCGATGTGACAAGGAGTTTTCCGAGCTGGTTCCCGGCTTGGACTTCTTCATCATCTCCGCCGGTTTCCCTGCCCCCGAGTACGCCGACGGAGTGAGGCCCTTCCTCGACGGCGTGAGCTCCGTTTGCTCGCCATCTGTCCATGGCGGAGCTTTGGTGTGTCCAGGCGGCGTCGGCGACGCGGAGGTGCCGGCGGCGCTATGGAATAACGATTCGCGACCTCTCCTCTGCCCAGATGGCGTTCTTCTCCGGCGCCTGCGGCGGGTCGGCGAGCCCTGCTCAGGAGACCAGGTTCGTGGCTGCATCGTCTTCGTTCGAGGGTGGTGTTGCTACTCTCTCTTCTGTTCGGGGTTTGTACAGGAGTTCGTCGTCGCTTGTGGCTTTGTCCGGTTGTCCGGGCAGCGACGACAACAGGGATGACCTCCGGCTTCGGTGCAAGGTCTGCGGTCGTAGGTGGAGGAGCCTTTGTATTTCTTCTGGCCATCACTGGAGATGCGAGGCTCCTGGTTCGGGGGTGTCCGGGATTCTTTCCCGGCCGACGTTCCGCAAAGATTATGGCTTCGCCACTGATAAGCGGTTCACAAAGCAGCACAGCTGGAGCTCCTGACGCTCGCCAGTCTGCGATGATGCATCCTCGAATCAAGACGAAGCGGTTTGGTTTGGTTGTTGTATCGAAACAGGGGTTTCTCTTGTATCTTTCTTTGTTGTACCCGTTTTTGTACTCGGCCGTTTCCTTTACTTAATACAGTTACGACTTTCAAAAAAAAAAAAAAGACTTGTTGTCCTTGTCAACGTCAGCAGGGTGGTATAGGTTGCATGTCACGGCTGGGTTGCACCTGCACCTTCTATGCACCTTCATATCCTCAAGGTGCTTACCCCAACACAAGATCCATGGTGTGGAAGGATGTGGAACTCCGGCAATTGTGGCAGCAGCTCTCCATGTTGAGCAGACTGATGCGAAGGCAATTGCTTGGGGAAGCTCGAGGCGTTGCAGGATGGTTAGGAGGATATCAATTGGGAGATCGGACCAACTTGGGTTTGTAAAAGGTCGTCCTGCAATATAGCAACCAAATATATTGCGAGGTAGTGATTCTGCGGTAGATTTGGAGTGTCAGACATGCAAATAAGAAAAGAAGGACAATAAAACATTGATTTTGAAAGGATCGACAAATCTGGTATAATCTATGTTGTATCCTTGTGTGGTTTGATATGCAAAGGTTGGCAGACATTACCGAAGGCGGCGTTGAGAAACTCATTGCTGAGGGAGGAATCGGGCCCAGGATGCGAATCTGGAGGGGTTCCTCCCATAGTGCTCGGTGTGCAAGAAATAAAGACGCGAGGGTGAGGAGAAATCTCGTGGATATATATAAGAGCGAACAAACCCAAGTATATTCCAGACAAGGAGACAGAAAAAAAATTGCTAATTGAGTAATTGGAATCCAAATCGGAGAAACGCCGAATCCCGTAGCTTCTTCCCACACGTCTCCGCTTCTGGCCCATTAGTCCTTGGACATTGAGAAGAAACTGCTCTACTCATGGGCCGTGCCCGTGCTCCCAAAGTCTCGATAAGCGTCGTCCTGCTCTCCGAGCTCTGTCGTGTCGTGCAGTTGGAGAGGAGCCGCTAATCATGTTTTTTTTACAACAAAAATCCCTAATCATGTTGTGCGGCGTAGTGAGACAAATTAGGAGTACAAATTGTGTTGGTGCACCATTGCCGGAGAAGCTGCAGCTCTCTCTCCCTCTCCCGTATCCGAAAGAGACGGTCTCTGCTTGAGCCTTCTCTCTTCCGGGCTAAAGTCTCATCTGCCTGGCCCTGGCCGGTTCGTGGCAGACTGGCACCCTAGTTCTCACGGCGTATCCATGAAACAAATGGAGCCATTCTGTGATTTGTTCCTTGGTATACAGTAAAACTTGACGCGCCACTAATTGGCGAACGATTTCCGACAAGAAAAAAAAAAATCTATATTTGGCAAAAAAATTTGCCCTACCCGTTTCCTTTTGAGGGCATGCACACATACTACTCCGTAAAAAACAAATAGCACACCTGCACGGCCTCCCCACTCCCACGCGCATTTTCAGGAAGTGCTGACATCATCTAGAAAAATAGAAACATTTATTTCAAATCAAAATACTATACCTTCTTAAAGCTATATCCGTTTTTAAGTCCGATTGCACCAGTGTGTTCTATTTGAAATAGCTTGCTTAATTACCAGTTAAGGACCGTGCATCCGTGGTAGTGAGTAAGAACATAAAATGTACAGACCACCCTGTATGGGGTGACAAAGCCAAGTAGCTCACTATAACTAGCTTATCCGTGGAAATTGCCACGAGGGTGGGCGATGGCCTGAAATGTCTTGGACATTGACCAGGACATTGTTCGAACTTTTCTCGTGATACTCTGGTTCAGTTTGGGAAAGGTTAAGACATCCCCTTCTGTATTGACGGGTCTTATGGGTGGTTTCCCTTGCTTCGAGTGGCTTACTTTGTACTCCTCTGCAGAGTTTACCTTTGGAACACAATAAGTTCAAACTTGATCAAGTTCAATCTGCAAATGCTTTAACTAATTACCTATGCTATGCTGGTTAATGCTACATGTTAGATTGCACATTCTTGTATAAATGCTTTTATGCAACTTCAAGTATTCCTTGTTACTATACCCAAAATGCATTATCCTTGTTTATTATATGGGTAAGTCCTGTAAAAAGTACATTTGAGTACTCACCCTGCGTAATTATAAGTTTTTTAGGTATCGTAGCCCTAGTTCCTGTTTCTTTTACGCTCCCTACTCTTCGCGGATCAGGAATGGTGAATGATTCTATATTAGATGTATAGATGTGGCAGCACAACTTGGTGCTCTATGCCTATGTACTACTCGGAGGGATCGCTATTTAGTAGCCATGTGAACCGTGAGCCAGTGTCAATGTTCATACATGTACAGCTCAGGGGCAAACTAGCAATCATCAGATTAGTCAATGGTACTCAGTGAGTCAGTGTCGTGGCAAAGGAAGGGATAGGGGCAGAACATCATATTAGTCAATGGTACTCAGTGTTCTTGTTGTTCTAACACCCACACAAAGAGCTAATTTCTAATAGACAACATTTCAGTATGAAACAACAGTTCAGATGTTGTATGAAGTAGACTTAACTGAAAGCAAGTGGCTTCTCAACAAACTCCAGCAATCTTCACACTAATCGGCTTATCAACAACATTCCAACAACATTAGTAGACATTTCTAAAAAACAATGATAGATAATATTTTGTGTGAAAGCATTTCAGTATGAAACAACATTTGAGGTGTTGCATGAAGTAGACTTAATTGAAAGCAATTGGCTTCTTTACAAACTACAAGAATCTTCACAGCAACTGTCACCCATTTGTCTCAAGTTTTTCTCAAATAACAGTAATAGAAGTATAAAAATGATATAAAATGGTATCCACACCAATACTTCCTCAATTGATGGATGACCCAAAGGATCTGAGTAGATTAGTTTCTAAGCATCAAGACCATATAATGAAGTCATTGGATTTCCTTGGTATAAGAGGAAAATCTCAATGTAAATTACACCAAGTCTATAGATATCCACCTACAATACCATAAGGTATAAGGGATAAAAAGATACACATACTTAATAATTTTTTGGGATTATATAATAGGTAAGGCATGACATAATTTGCACCTCTCTAAAGGATAGCATTGAAAATGATTATGCCTCAAGAAAACTACAGAGAAGAAAAGTGAGACTGACGAGGAAGTGAGACTAACATGTTTTTAATCATGATCTAGGATAATATGTTTTCATATCTATTATATTGAACCGGCAGGTTTGACTCGGAGAGACAGGAGAGGAAAGAGAGAGCTCGGTGGAGGAGAGAGGACACACTATAATTTTGAACGATTGAAAATGGCTAGGAGGAGATGTCTCTTGCCCCGATGCCCTTGGGCACTTATATAATGTTATTTATAAATGACCACTTTGGCCTGCCTCTTCCAAGAGATATGACTTGGCCCACATACCTCATGGGCTCCCCAACATCACTCTCGATAAACACTTCACTAGGGCGACACTCGGTAAACACTTTAGTAGGACTGGCCGCCAACAAGTTAGTGACAACAAATGACTCACCAGCGCCAATAATTCCACGTGAGGGACCTCACCACCGTGATTGCAATAAGTAACTTTCGATGCCAATAACTAGAGGAGTTTCTCCAACATATCCTACGTCAACTGTCATAGCCGGATTCGACACTTTGTGAGCATATTGTAAGGTCCTAGATGGCTAGAGGGGGGGTGAATAGCCTATAAAAAATTTCTACAAACTTCACTAAACAAACCGGTTAGTATAACAATTGGCGAATATGCGGTTTACGCTTAGCTCTAATGGTCTTGCAAGCCAACTAGTGACAAGTCTAAATACAACTATGATCTCTATGTCACACAATGGCTAAGTCACTACTCTATCTAGTGAACAATCCTAAATATGATCCTTATGCTAGCAAGAACACCTACACAAGCAAGTGCTAGCTCTCTACTCAAAGTAAACTATGAATGTAATGACAAGAGAGAGAACTTATTATACCGAAGTGTAGAGGCAATGATCCAATCACCGATGGAGAATATAATCAATCACAATAAGATGAAGAACCAATCACCAAGGAGACAATGAACAAGTCGATTTATCCCCTGAGTTCACTTGCACACCGACAAGCTACGTCTCCGTTGTGTCGACCAACACTTGGATGGTTCTTGGACTAGACTTGCACTCGCTAGTTGGCCACCCGGGCGCTCCAAGACACCACTCACAAGAGTGGTAACTCAATGACACGAGCAATGTATTCCTTGCACTTTGTCTTCCCGACGAGGAGTGCGTAATCCTCTCACAAATCACCGGAGGTGGCCAAGAACAATCACCTTCTCTTGCCAACGCCTCCACCAAATCACCAAGCCGGCTAGGAGCGGTGTCTCCAAGAGTAACAAGACAATCACCGGCTCACAACGATCTCCAAGTGCCTCTAGATGCAAGAACTCTCAAGAATGAAGCTCACAATCAAAGGATGAGAGGAGAAGGGCTTGTGCTCAGCTCTAGGGTGTTAGAAGTGATTCAAAGTGCCAAGAGAGAGAGCCCAAGCCGGCCACTTGAGTATTTATAAGCCCCACCAAAAGATCCAACCGTTGGGGCAAAAACACCCAATTTTCTGCGTAGCACCGGACGCGCCGGTGCCGTTTGGGCAGCGACCGGTCGGCGTCCGGTCACAACGGACAAAACGAGCCAACGGCTCTTTTCCTTTGAAAACTGGGAGCACCGGACGCGGCGGTGGCCAAAAACCATGTTTTCAGACCTTTCGGGTCAGCACCGGACGCTGGGGCACCGGACGCGCCGGTGCTGCCCGAGCCAGCGTCCCCTGCTGACCACCGCCGGTAAAACGGCGATATCTCCTTCGTCCGAACTCGGTTTTTGATGATCTTGGACTCTATGGAAAGCTTACTCAGAGGGCTACACAACCCATATGGTTGCATGATCCAAATCACAATGGATAAAAGCAGAAATCCACTCTAAGAGCAGTCCTAGTTTCCAAGAAACACCAAAACAGCTTCTCCTTTGCAAATGTGCCAACACCACCAAGTGTACATCACCATGTGCATGTGTGTTAGCATTTTCACAATCATTTTCAACAAGAGAGAAGTTAGCTCTCTAGGTTAGAATGCATCCATATGAATTTTGAACCTAGAGGCACATGAAGATCGATATGTCCGACAATTGTCCCCTCTTAATAGTACGGCTTATCGATCCTAAACCACTCACACCCTCTATGGTGTCTTGAGTGCAAAACCAAATGGCTCTATGGTTATACCTTTGCCTTGAGCCCATTTGATCTCCGAAACTCCACCAAGTTGGACACTTGACCATCTTTTGGATCACCTCGATCCATCCTCCATGGTCACCATGCTCCAACCTTGGCATGACCAATCTCCAATCTAAATCAACCACTTAGCATAGAGAGATTAGTCCTTAGGTGTCACTAATTGCCAAAACCAAACAAGAGATCTTCACATATGCATACCAATAATTTAACTTAAAAATACCTAATAAATCACTTTGGTATAAGATTCAACCGATCCCACCAATTAGCCATATGTCCATCTCGTGGAGTGCTAAAAGCAGAGAGTGCAACATCTCACCCTTCCATTCTATCACTCCTCTTTATTTCATCTTCACTCTCTACTCTCTCTCTCTCTCTCACTCACTCAAGCAAGAAGAAGAAGAGGAAAGGAGGATGATCCAGCAAGGAGGATCCATGCAGTTCACCTAGGAGATCTCATCCATAAGAGATAGAGGATAAAGAGGGAGAAATCCTCTCATCCTTGCCATAAGGAGCTGCGAGGAGAAAGAAGAAGAAATCAATTTGCTAAAGAGAGATCCAATTGCTCCATCACCTTGGAGATCTTTGTATCTTCACTTAGTAGACCTTGATAAGGATTTTACCAGTCATACAAATAATTTCATGTTTTGAAACCATAACCTATAAATAGATTTTTTTTACCCTAAGTTGAGTTTGCACCCATTAGAGCTAGAACTAACTAGCTAGGTATGCTCTATATAACAATAGTAACCTACCCTGATGATGGTTTGTGCATGCAAGAACTCTAGATGGAGATTTGGATCTCAAGGTGTTTGGAAGTGCTTGGAATTAGGAATTCGCCAGAACTGAATGCCTCTCTGTAGACCCAACCTAAGCCTGTTATAATACACTGGAGTGTCCGTCACACATGTCGAAGTGTGGGTATGTTATGAAGTCTCAATTAGGGGAGTTCCCCGAGAGTACAACCTACCTTTCTGGTACAACATAGTGTTTGTAGATATTTCAGAGTGTCCGCTAGTGTTTAATTCAAAAACCCGAGCGTAGCCTATTATACCGAAGGTTCTACCAAGTTTATGAGCATCCGGTGTAGCCTGAACCCTTAGGATCCTATAGAGCTAACCTACCGAAGGATCCATCTTTTGCATGGAATGTTCGATGATCTATAGTCCGAGTACCAAGAGCTTTTGAGAGCGTAGACTTCTACCAGAGAGTCCGATCTTAGTTTAGAGTGTCCGATGATCCTAGAATACTGTTTTTTCCTGATAAGTCCTAAAACCCTCAGAGCGTCGTCCAACATTGCCACACGAACCATCTGATGTTAGCCAGTCGGTTATACCCTAGCATACCCTTGAGTCCTCATTTGAGAGTCGCCTTCGTATCATCAGTCGAACATCATTACAAGATAACATGTAATCTTAAGTGTTGTTTTTATGCAATTTTCTTATCGAGCATCATGCATGAATAAGTGATGCAACACTTGAACTAGTGATTGAGGAGGAGCCTCAAGAGGAAGCGACCCAAGAGACTAGCAACGACGCTCGAGGAAGGCCCCAAAGCATCCCTATCTTTTTAATGCATAATGAACTATATAGTTAATATTGAACCTCTATGTTACTATATGACTAGTGAACCAAGGAAGGGTTTTACCTATCACTAGACCACATCCATATAAAGCCAAGATTAATCCATGGTGATGATACAACTAATTAATTGTTTAGATTGCTTAGATACTACAATTGAGCTAATGATGGGTTTCTCATTACTTGCACGATGTTAGAAACACACTAAGATACCTTTGGGAAAGGAATCTACACTTGTTCCACTTAGGTTTGGTTGATAAAGGTCGGTAAGGGGTATGATCATGGCAAGATGGGATTTTTGACTGAAATATCTTGCTTACAGGTTAAGGACCATGCATGCATGGTAGTAAGAACATAAAATGTACAAATGTATGGGGTGACAAAGCTAGGTAGCTCACTATAACAAGCTTATCTATAAAATTGGCAAAAGGGTGGGTGATGGCCTGAAATGTCTAGGACATTGACCAAGACATTGATCGAGCTTTTCATGTGATACTCTTGTTTGGTTTGGAAAAGGTTGAGACATCAAGGTGTCCCTTCTGTATTGACAGGTCTTATGGGCGATATCCCTTGTTTCGAGTAGCTTAATTTGTACTCCTCTGCAGAGTTTACCTTCTGGTGAACGCAATAAGTTCAAACTTCTAGATCCATATTAGAGTTGGGAATGGAAATTAGGGCTCGTGGAAGATCGAGTTCCATCCGCAAATGCTTTAACATGTTACCTATGTTATGCTGGTTAATGCTACATGTTATATCGTTTTTTACATTCAATTATTTCTTGCTACTATACCCAAAATGCATTATCCTTGTTTATTTATTATATGGGTAAGTCCAGAGTACATTCGAGTACTCACCTTGCGTAATTATAAGTTTTGCAGGTATCGTAGCCGTAGTTCATGGCTTCTTTTACGCTCACTACCCTTCGCCGGAACAGGAGTGGTGAATGATTCCGTGCTACGTAGATGCATACTAGATGTGGCAGCGCAACTTGGTGCTCTACGCCTACGTACTACTCGGAGGGATCGTTATCTAGCAGCCGGGTGAACCGTGAGCCAGTATCAGTGTCCGTGCGTGTACAGCTCAGTGGCAAACTGGCGCAGATTAGTCAATGGTACTCAGTGTCGTGGCAGAGGAAGGGACAGGGGCAGATCAACATGCCGCAAAGTAAATGGCACTAGACAAAGGAAAACAAGACACAGCATGTATGGCATCAGCTTACAATACAGCTCACGCCGGGCGCGCGCATCGGATAGTATCTGGAGTACGAGTACCAAAAGAATCTTAACATTTTCTTCAATCGTCAGAACGGAACCAAGAATCTGGCGTCCGTACGTGCACCGGACCAGTTCGATGCACCAGCGATTGCGCAGGGATAGATTTGACTGGGACGTGCTGGAGTTTGACAGATCCAAGAAGCACCCAATGATTTGTTTGTTATGGGGACAGACGAGACGGCAGTACGCCCAACTGCGGCTGCGCGTGCACTGAACAAGGGCGCGAGGGCGGCGATGGAAAGCGGGACGGCGAGACCGACCGCTGGTTCATGCATCTCTGTCAGATTAAGAACAGTCTTTCCCGGCACCCTCCCCGCCCGGCTGCCCAACTTGATGACGCCGGCCCTGGGTAGCTAGCCTAGCCGTGAGGACACGTACGGCATCATCACATCGGTTGCAGCCGAGCCGGCGGCCGGTGCAGACGCGGACGCACCAGCAGAGAGTAGAAGTGGTACGGTACAGCGCGCGCCCTGGAAATTGGGTGCGAAGCTCAGCTCAAGCCCGAGCCCGGAGCCAACAAGTTGGTGGATGGATAGGCGATCGATCGGGCACGGCAGTGGACCAAAGGTTGCTGCCGCCGACGCCGACGGCGCTGCCATGGTCCAAACTCCACACGAGTCGTGCGTGTTTACCGTAGATCAGGCGAATCGCAGCCAGCGGTGAGGTACATTCTGGCCGGCCCATTAGTCTTTGGGCATTGAGAAGAAGGAAAAAGTCCACATTCTCTCCCTAACTATCACCAAAAGTTCACTTTTCCTCCCTCAACTCAAAACCGGGTCAAATTGCCTCCCTCAACTTTCCAAACCATGCAAATTACCTCCCCGAGCGGTTTTTATGGCGGATTTGCTACAGTAACCGCGGTTTGCTACAGTGGCAGCGGGTTTGCTGCAGTAACAGTACTTTGCTTTTCCTTTTTAAAAAAATCTGGTTGAATCTTTAAAAAATCATAGTAAATCGCAGAAAAATCATAAAATAAAAAATTCAATTTTGTTGGACTCCACATGATTAGATCTACACAGTGAATATATAATATGATATGCTTTAGTATAAAGTTTTTTTGCTACGAAGGTTTTATCTTTTTCTTTTTATTTATTTGGTTGAATCTTTGAAAAATTATAGTAAATCGCAGAAAAAATCATAAAATAGAAAATCCAATTTTGTTAGATCTACACATTGAATATATAATATGGTATGCTTTAGTCCAACAAAATAATTATAGCAAATACGAATTATTTTAACTAATTACACAAAAGCATAGATCTAAAGCTACAACAAAAATTTTATACTAAAGCATACCATATTATATATTCACTGTGTAGACATACGCATGTGGAGTCTAACAAAATTATATTTTCTGTTTTATGATTTGTTTGTGATTTACTATAATTTTTTAAAGATTTAGCCAAATAAATATAAAAAAAAAAAAAGACAAAACATTCGTAGCAAAAACTTTGTACTAAAGCATATCATATTATATATTCACTGTGTAGATCTAATCATGTGAAGTCCAACAAAATTAGATTTTTATTTTATGATTTTTTTGTGATTTACTATGATTTTTCAAATATTCAACCAGATTTTTTTTAAAAAAGAAAAAAAGCAAAGTACTGTCACTGTAGCAAACCCGCTGTCAACTGTAGCAAATCCGCCTTTGAAAACCGCCGAGGGAGGTAATTTGCATGGTTTGGAAAAAGTTGAGGGAGGCGATTTAGCCCGGTTTTAAATTGAGGGAGGAAAAGTGAACTTTGGTGATAGTTGGGGGAGGGAATGTGGACTTTTTCCTCAGAAGAAACTCCTCTTCTCGATCGTGGGCCGTGCTCTCAAAGTCGTCAGCCGGTTTGGTTAACAAAAGAAGCGTCGTGCTCTCCTAGCCCTGTCGTGCTGTGTGCAGCCGGAGAGCGGCGGCGGCGGCTAATCATGTTTTGCGGCGTAGCAAGATTCCAACCGATAGTGTTGGTATATTAGTGATGGGCTCTGCTAATCTACCGGCCGTATCCGAAAGAGACGGGCTCAGCTTGAGCCTTCTCTCTTCCGTGCTGAAGTCTCCTGTGCCCGGGGTCTAGTTTTCAGTTTCCCACGGGCGTAGGTTGAAACAAATGCGTAGCTTGAAACAAATGGATCCGTTCTATGATTAGTGTGTTGTTGGTGCCTAGGAGCACAGTAAAGCTTGAACAAGTGTGTGACAGGGCAGATCATCAGGGATCGATTGTACAGTAATCTTCTCGAGGATAAGAACAGTCCAGCGAGGCAGCTCCACGGTGGTCTCGATCGGGGTCTGAACATGCAAAAATGACGACAGACAGATCGACTGGATTCTCGGATTCTTCTCCTTGCACGCAACATGATAGATTCCGAAGCGAGAGCAGAGAGCACACTCTGCTGTCTTTGCCGGTTGCTTTCAGCATCTGCACAGCTTTGACAAGCAGCTAGCGTTGGAGATCAGCAGGAAGGAAGGGCACGCACGCAGACGCAGCGAGCGCAAGTTGCACGCCAGAGCACCAGTTGCTACTCATCAGGAGACAAATTTTGACAGCAACTGAAACGTCAGCTGCGGCGGCCGTTGATCAACTTCAATTGCTGTAGTAGTATTGCTCCATGTCTGTGTCTCGACAGCAACAGCTTTGTTTATGGGTGGACACTACCGAGCTTTGTTTACTGGCACACTACCGATCCGGATTCAGAGGACAGCACCAGGGACACGGAGACGCGATCTTACTAGGTGCGATGACGTGTACACGCACGCAGTTGGAACGCATACGAAGCTCGCGCGCGATCCAGTGCCATCGCCGCGGCAGTGCAGGATTAAACAACGGCAACATGCGTAGTCGATGGCGATGGCCGGCACAAACGTCGAGGGAGGAGAAGAATCCGAGAAGCCATGCCTCCTGCCGCTGCCACCTGCACTGCACAGCTGTGGCCTCGCGACCGCGCGGTGGGTGTGGAGGGGACAGCTCATCAGGATCGCCAGGCAACTGTCACGCTCGTCGCACCGGCTCCGATCTGACTCGGCACTCGCTGCAAATTTGCAGCCGGGTCCCGGTAATCGAGCCAGGCTCACGTGTGCATGCAATGCGTGGACGGATCGCGTGGGCAGAGAGCCTTGAGATCGATCGGCCGGGCCTGGCGGCGATGGAGACGAGACACGAGACCAGCGTGCGTGCGCATGCAACGGATTGACCAGCCGTGGCCCGTGGCCGGCACTTGAAGTTTGGATGCCCCTGATGCGCCCCGCCGCGGACCCGGCGGAGATGCCGCTGCCAACGTGCCGTCGCGGCGGGCGGCAGGGGAGACAGCGTGCGGTGCGAATCCATGGCGCAGCACGCGACAAGGCCGGGTTTGTTATTCCCAGACGCGGCTGGATGCGCTCCGGCTGTCGCTACACTAACCGGTGGTTGCATGCCTTTGCCGTTGCCGATCAGAAATCACAAGAGATTGATTCCTGTTGGCGTGTTGCGTGCGTGCGTGTACAGGTACAGCTCAGTGCCAGTCATGAAAATTTCTTGTCCACCAATTTTTGGGTCTGCCTTCCGTCTGCCAAAAGGAGAGTCCCACGATGACACGGTAGGGAAGGAAACGACTGTGCTGACCGATCGTTTGTTGTGCCTACATTTTCCGAAACGCGTCGTGCCTACGTTTTCCAAAGCGGAGGCGATTTGCAGTTGCTTTCACGCTGTGCGTTCTCTGCCCGAGGTGCAGGACTTCGGCTGGCGTCCCAATTCCCATCCACAAGTTGCAGGACTGTTCTGCTGTCCCGTGGATCTCGGAGTGTGTTGGAAATTCCATTGCTGCGCACGTGGATCGAGGGAAGCACATCAGTCTACAAAAGCTTAACGATGATTGTACACTACTAGATGTGTACCAGACTGCAGGTTCACTAGGGTTACATCTAATATATTCTACTCCCCTCCATCCCATTAGGGGCGTCATGATATTGTAATAGCTAGTCTTGGCTATTTGGTTTGGTGATGTGGAGGTGAGAGACACAAAACAAAGACTATTTTTTAAGTTATTGGTCCCACATGTTCATCTCACATGTTCTCCGGGCCACGTGAAATAGTCTAGCTATTTGCAGACGTAGCTAGTGACTACTACTCTCCCTTTGCTTTTGCGTCACATCTAGATAGCGGGATAGCCAACCATTGGGGCGCCCTTATACATGTCGCTGTGGCCACGGTGAAAATTTTCAAAATACAAGTCGTTCTAGGTTACTGCACCCTACGAGCCCTGCCAACCTTCCATCCATCCCATCCCTGCCTCCCACGTACGTGAATAGAAAAAATAAAATAATGAGATGGTGGGAGCGGTGGGAGCCTTATCCTTTCCTGACTCAATCCCTCCCGTGGCGAGCAATCGACGAAGGCAGCCTGCAAGCTCGCTCTGATCTCCTTGACCAAATCCCCAGCCGCAAGTGGCCGCCGGCGGAACGCCATACCTATACTTCTAGCATTCGAGTGGCTACGAACTGCCGGCGGCGCGCGTCCAACAGGCCGCGCGAGGGCTCGCGTCGAGTGCGGCGGCCTCGAGCGTCGGAGTGCGCGTGGGTCTTCACGCCGGCGGCCAGGCGTGGCTGGGCGTTGCATGGATCCACGCTGCCGACGCCGGCGGCCTCCGCGCTAGCGCCACGCTGGACCAGCTGCTGCTGCAGCAGCAGCCCGCATGCGGCGACTGTGGCGCCGGCGGCGAGGCGTGCGTGCTGTTGCTCCCATGTCGCCACATGTGCCTGTGCCGGCGTGCGAGCCCGTCACCGAGGTGTGACCTGTCTGCGTCGAGAGAGTCTAACGGGAGGGTGCGGCGCGCACGCCCAGGGAGGAGGCACGCCGGCGGGGACGTGCCGCGATCTGGACGACGAACAGTAAAGGAGCTCGGTGAGCTCGGTGGAGACAGTGGAGAGAAACAACGGGAGGGAAGGGAACCAGAGAGTCAGAGTCTCAGAGAAAAGTAGGGTCATTCATGTCTTTAACCGGCGTTGTTGGTAATCCCGTCCGATCAGCGCCGGTCCTACGTATTTGACGACATGGGACGAAGCTAAAATTTTGGACCTTTTTATATGAACATGATAATACTACTAATACTGGCCATTGGTAGTATACACACACATTTTTGAATGGATACTAACAAGCAATTAACTGAATGCAAAAAGCAATATTCATATGAATTAATGTGTATACATATTGAGTTACCTCTAAAATTGAGATCAAGTGAAAAGCAATTAGTAAATAAATTTGATTATAGTACCTTGCTGATCCAAAGTGCGGTGCTGAACAAGTACGAGGGATGACTGGTGATGAGACCCTGAGTCCCTGACTGCCTGAGGGAAGATGATTATAGGCGATCAGACCAGGAGTCAAAAACAGTGAAGAAAGAAACATTGAAAAATCATTTCGATTTGGCACCTCTCTGATGGTTGATGGAATGCCGCCGCCGCCGCCAGGCCCTCGCGAGCGGAGAGCAGGAAGTCAGGGAGACGAACGAGCGGAGTCGAAACGACGCGGTTCTCAGGTTCTGCGTACTCGTTTTTTAGGAGATCTGCGTACTCCTACGTGTAGTACCTGTTACTACGTACTAGGACCTAGGGGGCCCATCTAATTTTTGGACCTGGGACGAGCGCCCCGGCCGCCCCCCTCTAGGGCCGGGCCTGCGTCCGATCCCAGAACGACTTGTATTCTGGGATGAACGACTTGTGATGCGGGATGGAGGGATGCGGTTATTGTTGTTATTTCTTCACCATGTTTATCAAATATTAAATTCCTCAACTGGCCAATGGCGAAGCTGCTAACAAACATCGTCGTTACCGAGGAGCAATAGAAGAAGAGGATATGCCACTAGCACCAACGATGATGAGTAAACAAGTTCATCCCTTCTGGGTGCATGCTACTATGCCTCCTCACATGTATCTTGTTGCAACGCATGACATATACATCCAACAACGTGATATAAGATACTTATTGCGTCAAACTTCATGACATAAAAAGATTATTGGCCATTGAAGTTTAAATTTAAATTAATGGTATTAATATATTTGCTTTCACCCGTTGCAACGCACGGCACGGCACTTTTCCTAGTGATACTCAAAGGTGGCGTGGCAGGGGCACGGACAGGGGGCAGATCAACGTGCTGCAAATGGCACTTGACAACAGAAGCTACGAGAGGCAGGCAGGCAAGCACGAAGGCTACAGCTTGGCCGTGATCTGGCATCCGGTTTAGTATGCACGGTTAGCATCTGGAGCAGAATTTCTGAAAAGAATAATATTTACGATTTACAGAACGGACACAAAAGAATCTGGCGTTCGTTCGTGCACCGGACCAGTTCGATGCACCCGCGATTGCGCAGAGATAGAATTGATTGGGACGTGTTGGAGTTAGACAGATCCGAGAAGCCCCCAAACCAATGATTTGTTATGGGCCCAGACGATCGAGGCAACTGCGCGTGCGTGCAGTGAACAAGGACGGCGAGAGAAAGCGGGACGGCGAGCGAGACCGTGACCGCTGCTGGTTCATGCATCTCTGTCAGATCAGACTAGCTCTCCGGCGCCCCGGAAACGGAAGAGTCAGCCCGGAAATTGGGTGCTCAGCTCAGCTCAGCTCGATAAGGCTAAACAGAGCAAACAAGGTTGGTGGGTGGATAGGCGATCGGGCACGGCAGTGCAGCAGAGGTCGCTGCCTGCCGCCGACGGCGATGCCAAGGTCTCCAGACTCGAGACGGGGACCCCACACGGGCGGATGAGGTGGTCCACCAGACTCGAGACTCCACCCGCAGTACGTGCACCGGATCAGTTCGATGCACCAGCGATTGCGCCGGCCAACCAGACGAGGCGCGAGAGAAACGGACGGGCGGACGCCGGACGGCGTGACTGACCGCTGGTTCATGCATCTCTGTCAGATTCAGATCATACTGTCCCAGCGGCCTCCCCTTCCGGGCCGCTCGACTTGATGACGCCGGGCGTACGGAGTAACGGACCATGACATGACGCGGCATCAGTCACATCGGTTTCAGCAGCCGAGCCAGCGGACGCAGCAGAGAGTGGAAGAGGTACACCGTACGGTAACCAGGAAACGGTAAGAGTCAGCCCGGGAAACTGGGTGCGAAGCTCAGGCCGAAGCAGAGTGGATAGGCGATCGGGCGCGGCAGTGGACCAGAGGTCGCTGCCGCCGACGGCGACGGCGACGCCATGGTCCAGACTCGAGGCGGCGGCGGTGCGTGGATCGGCCGGGCGAATCGCAGCGGTGACGTCACTGACGTGGAGAGCTGTGACCTGGAAGACCTGGAACCCAAGAGGAGGAAAGGGAGAAACGCCTCGAGGGCGGGCGCGTCGCTTTCGGGTGCTTTCCTTGCTCGGGTCCCTCCCCTTGGCCCGCACGTCTACTCCTTGCGCCTCGCTTTTGAAGCTTCCGGCCACCTTTCCGGAAGCTCCCGTTCCAGCTACATGCGACTCATGGCGTCAGCCAGCCAGCCAGCCTAAGAACGTGTAAACAGTCGCACACACACAAAAAGGCAGACGAAAAGCGGCTGCTCCGACGTGTTGAGAGAGAGAGAGTTCCGGTTGCTGTCAAACAAAAAGGGCGACGAAATGAAATGAAACGAAACCAAGGCCGACGTACGGCCGGCTTCCGGTTCCGTTTCGTGACGAGGACGTTGGTGCGGACCGAGTAAACACACTGAGAAAGTGCGAAGCTGCATGCTTTCGCCGTGTTGAACTGAGCTGGGGATTTCATTTGGGGGTTCTGTTCCGTTGCCGTGCCTGCGGCTGCTCGTCTTTTCTTCCCCGCGACAAGCACTAGGCTAGTGCTGGCTGCTAACGCTGGATGGAGGCTTTGACCAAACAAAGTGCTTCTGTGCCGCCTCCATTTCCTTTTGGTCAACCGAAACTGCCGCTACTGTTCGACAACAAGACTTCGGGGTTGTAGGATTATTTGCTCTATGAAGCAGAGTAGTATTGAGCATTTCATTCGCAGCCGTACTGCCAAAAAGTCTGGAGAATTTCCTCTGAAGTCTGTCTGCACCCAATGCTAAGCTCGATTCATACTTCATAAAAAGAGCAGCGAAGCAGCAGAGACGCACTCAATGTGTGTGCACCGTGTGAAAATGAAAATGTAATGGTCAGAAGGGGAAATCACGTTAATTAATTCAGATTCCAATCCATCGGGAAATGGCAAGGAAGGAACAGCAGATGAGCACGTACACCATGGACCGACCAATCATTGCTACGGTACTCCGAAATGATTGTGGATCGTCTATTTTTTCCGATCAAACGGTCACGATCATCTATTACCTCCTAAGAGGTAATAGTATTTATTTAATTTTTATTTTATCAAATAGGGTAAAAAAGGATAGTTTTAAATAAAAAAATCTTATTTGTAGATTTTGTGCATGCATGCGTAACCTTTAAGTGATATATGGTTAATCTTTTTATTTTATTTTTTGTAATTGATACATTCTCATTAATTACCTTTTAGTTTTGTACTACGTGACATGAGACCAGCGTGACTGGCGTACATGACACTGTAGTGTAGATGCATGTACATGACACGTTAGTTTTGTATGTGGTTGGACATTTACGTAACTTAATTTTTGTGCATGTACGTGGTGTCATACACACGTTAGTTGGTATGTAGATGCTAAGAAAAAATGTGTACCATGCTAGTGTGTAGATGCATGTACATGACACTTTTGTACATGGTTGGACATTTACGTGACTCGGCGCCGTAGGAGGGATAGGATCATTCAAAAAAAAAAGGAGGGATGTGATCCGGCTCAACTAGCCCTTGATTTCCGGCCCTAATCTCCCGTTTATCTACATGCGGGATAAATTCCCGTGAATAGGGGGACGGGGGTTTGGAAGGTACGGAGATTTGTTGAATCCGCATGCATGCGGAATTTCCTCTGGTCAACAGGAATGAGGGCGTTTTAATTCTATTTTCTTGAATATATTAATTATATTAATTTATTTACTAATTAATTAAATTATAAATAATCAACGCTCTAGATCGATTTGAGATCTTACCTCCTGGTAGGTAAAAGGAGTACCTGAAAGCATTGCCCATCAACAATTCATCCCTACCTCATCATGATCTCATCCATCAGCTATGTATGAACAACGAACGGCAACAAGGAGAAGAAGAAAAAAGACGACGACATCATCGACAATTCATTCATTTCCTATTGATCGATCTCAGACTCAGCCTGATGAGCTAGCTGGTGAAGAGGAACCGCGAGGCCTGATCAACCGCGTCATCGAGCCACCGTCGCGGCTCATCCATGAGCTCGGGGCTGAGTCGCACCATGAGCACGCAGAACTCCATCTCGCTGAGCGCGCCGTCGCCGTCGAAGTCGCCCGCGGCGAGCATCCCGCGGAGGTCGGCGTCGGACATGCCGCCGAGCCCCAGCAGCGGCGCGTTCCGGCGGAGGCTGTCGAACGTGATGAGGCCTCGCGCCGGGTCCATGAGCAGCCGGAACCCGCTGGCCAGCTCCCGCATCAGACCGTCCTCGCCCAGACGGTCCGCCATCACCGGGAGGTAGTCCTCGAAGTCCACGGCCGCTGCTGCTGCTGAGGACGCCCCCCTGCTGCTGCTGCCTCGCCCTCTGTTGCTGCTGCTGGTGGTGGTGCGACGCCATGTGTGTGTGTACAAGAGATTGTGAGCTAGCTCTGGTGGCGGTTGCTGCTGATTGTGAGCTCTGGTGGCGGCGCTCTGCTTGCTTGTTCTTTCACGGTGTGGATTGTGGAAGAGGAGGACGGCGATGGAAGATGATGGAGCGAGTTGGGGATGGGAGGTGGGAAAATAAATAGGCGGGACGACGGGGACGGCTGGCGCCTGCGGCCGGGCTGGGGCTCTGTGGCTTCAGGGAAGGTGCCTGCCCTGCCGTGCCGCGGTGCCGCCGTGGCCACGCGGGGGTGGATGGGATGGGGTCACGTGTGCCCGCGCTGCGGATCGAGCACCGGTTGGTTCGCGCGGGGTGGCTCTGGCTGACGAGGGGGCAGGGCAGGCGGACACGCCACGCACCGACCGGGACAGGTTGGCTTGGTTTGGCTGGCCCTGGGCTGGACGGCGGATGCGCGCGCGCGCCTTCCTGCGCGCTTCGGCCTCGTCTCCGCGCGGGACGGCGGGAGGGGCGGCGTGTCCGCGTGAGGCCGTTCGCGGCTCGCTTCGCCGTGTGGTGTGACGGATGCTGCGACTCGACTCGCGGAAAACGGGTGATTTTGCGCGCGTCATGCTCGACTACTAGTAGTGTCATGGTGTGCGTGGCCACGGATGGCGATTGTTGTTTACCGTACCGTACGTTTATCCACGCACACACAGAGACGTGCGTGAAGAGATATTTTAGGGCGCCTACTTGCTGGGCCAACCTTCCGAGCATCCAGATGATCGGTACCGGCAGTAACTGTCACGGTGAAATCTTCTTGTTCTCCGGTCGTTGTGACGGGGCGTACGTTTATCCACGCACACACAGAGACGTGCGTGAAGAGATATTTTAGGGCGCCTACTTGCTGGGCCAACCTTCCGAGCATCCAGATGATCGGTACCGGCAGTAACTGTCACGGTGAAATCTTCTTGTTCTCCGGTCGTTGTGACGGGCATGCCTCCATGGCAGCGTATACCACCAAAGGGTGTACCTGTCTATACCCCAAAAAAAAAAAAAAAAAAAAGTGAAACGCACGGTTTGTATTCTTGCGTATTTGATTGGAAAGTTTTGTGCTTCAGATCTCATACTACATAAGTACAAAGATGAGCTGTTGTGCTTCTGAGCAAGGGATTCCTGTTATCCATTTCTTTACACGAGATATATATGTGCAATGTACGGTGTACTAAAACACTAGCAAGCGATCCTCTCTGTTCAATTTTTAAGCCGCGATATTTGGTGCTACTTGTGCGTTGTGTACAGCTCCAGGTCAGGAAAAGCTGGATTAGATCGAGCAAGTGAGCAGGAAGCTCACCGGTTCCGATGCTCAACGTCATCGATTATACTCTATCTTAACGTCTCGTGAACCGTACGTGTCTTACTTATCTGTCTGTCCATACTTAAATTAATTATCCATAAGAAGTTTCCTGCCCAACTTTCGGTGGCGCCTCGTGGCAACCGTGCCGCAGGAGTGAGCTACATACTACAGCAGCATGCCATGCCAGCAACCAGCATCAGCATCTGCTGCTGACTTTCAGACACAAAATTTCCGTCGAAGTTTCAGTCAGAACTCAAGAATACAATCCCGGCCGGCACCGTCTGAAACTGAACCGCTTTGTTCTGGTCCAGCTCCAGCTCGCTACGGTTAGCAACCAACCAGAGCTTTCCGCACGAGGATCTCGTACAGCTCCATCCTTGGATTCCGGTTTCCAAGCTTGGGCGCCGCTTTTGGGGTTTTCCACAGCCTCTTTTGCTCGCAAACAGCGTCCATGTCCATTCAGACGGGACGGACAGTCAGCTTACCCGTACCTACCTGCCGGTGCCGGGCAAAGCTTCGTCCGGCTAGCTGCCCTTTTCGCCATGTCTCACCTCGGTCTCCACATTTTCCATGCCGTCTTCCTGTGCAGTTGCCTCTTCTGTCGAAGTGGTTTGGTTGGGTACTTGGGGTCAGCAGACTGGCGCTAGAAAAGCGACGGAGATGATGCAGTTGTATGTGGCCATGCTTGCTGAGTTGCTGGGAAAAGATAATGTCCGGCAGACAGACGGCAGCGGCTCGTCTTGGCGTGAAATTGCCATGGGTTTTACACATCGTCGCGCCTCGAGCCGCCTTCGGCAGTTTACTTTCAGACACAAAGAGTAGGGAGAGGTCAGACCAGTTGGTGCAGGGAATTTCAGGGGAGGGACCATTTCTGACTTCGATGCCCTGCCCCGGAGTAGGTCCCTACCCCGGAGGCTGCGACTGCGAAGCCTTTGCTCTTCACTGCGAGATTCTTGGACCATCTCACTGAAACTTCAACATTATGGTACCATGAACTTACAGGATGAATGCGACGCTGTAATCTCATTTTTGTTGCTTGTTGCTTTATGTAGCTTCAATCAATCAATCAATGTATAACATTCATAACGACACATTCAACTGTGCGGTTGAAGGTCGTCCAAATGGTGGGCTGGCTATGTACATCGAGAGTAATCACATTCTAATCCAGTTCTATGCATGCATGTACAGATGGTAGTTACATATAACTTATATACACTTAACTAGTGGCTACTGTAGAACCACTGTACTCCAAATTAGCCGTCTTCTGGGCCAAGACCTGCCTGAACCATTCCACTGACGCCTTGGGTATCCTTGTCAAATTGTTGTTGTAGTCAATGTAGTAGAGTCCAAACCGCACCGTGTACCCAGAGTTCCACTCCCAGTTATCCAGCAGTGACCAAACGAAGTAGCCGTGGACGTTGCAGCCTTCCTTCCTGCAGTGATTCAGATTGAACAGCCGGTGAGGGGCAAATAACATACTCCTACTGCTGAATGCTGTGGACAATGTTAGCTTTCCCTATTCCGGTCAGATGCAGGGGCATGGAAGTGGGAGATTCACCTTATTGCATCTAGGAGGTTAGACATGTAGTCATTGTGGTACTGTATCCGTTTATCATCCTGCAGATTGTTCTCTAACCTCGAAAATCGATTGTTCGCATCATCCATGCCTGCCATTTAAACACCTCTTATGCTAGTAAATTTTTTGAGGCAGAAACTTCTATCAGCTATTAACAGTAGAATCTCTTTAGCCACTCACCGTTTTCAGTAATGAACACAGGCGGATTTCCATACTTTTCTTTGATGTACTTCATCAGCTTGAACGTGCCCCAGGGTACTATGTGCAGCCATCCTGAAGCTGCCTGGAAGTTGACAAACACAGCTGTCAATCTAACATTTGCTGACTAGAGGATGGAAACTAGAAGTAGAACTTTTTTTTTTTTTTTTTTGAAAATACACAAGTAGAACAAGTTAGCTGAGGAAATTGTACCGTGTCTCCTATTTTCTTTCCATGTCTATAAGCTGTATGTAGGGTGGAGACAAAGGAGAGTTCAGTAACAGAAAACAGGGTAAAAAATAACAGCAGTACAGTCACTTGTTTGACAAGACTAACCAGTAGGTACGATTCCAGCATCAGTTGAAGCATCATTCATTACAAGTTTCCTGATCCGCATTCTGTCATTCCTAACATACAATGTGGTATAGTGGTTTATGCCCACAAAATCTAGTGAGCCTGATACTAACTTCGAAGCCTGAGTTGAAAACTGAGGCAGCCTATCGCCCGCAAGTTTCTGCATAGAAGGAGAATAGTGGCCAAACATTAAGGGATCCAGGAACCTGTATTCACACTTGGAAAATTTTATAATTAATATTATGAGCAGCAGATATGTACTGCAACTACAGAGGAATCGAATTGGCATGGTTATATCAAAATTGTGGTAGATGTATCACCATCAAGCTCAAAGTCCATTGCTCGTGCTGCTGCCTCTGTGTCTTCATCAACATCTGACAATGGTTCATACCACTTTGAATCAAGTGCAATGCCAATGATACCTCCTTGTTCTTTCTGCAATGAATACATAAAGTCATTCATGCTTTTTTTAACTTTTTATACATCTCGTGGATATGTTTATAGTAAATTACCTTGAAATGTTGCTTATAAGTATGAAAAGCACCAGCATGTGCTAAGAGTATGTTGTGAGCTACAACGTATGGTTCAGTTGATGATTTGCCCTCCCTACAGAATATATGAGACAGAATAGAACACCCTCCCAGGTGCCTGGATGCCAAGGTCATAGCCATCAATCGCAAAATTATGGGGCTCATTGAAAGTGATCCAGTGTTTCACTCTATCTCCAAATTCCTTGAAGCAAGTAGAGGCATAGTGAACAAAATCATCCCTGCATAATTTAGCTGCCAAACATCAATAAAACCACTTCCACTCAATCTAATTTTATGCTATATAGGCAATGCAAGCGATGGTCTCCTAAAAAGAAGACCGATATAATAGTTGCATACACAATTTGGAAGTTTAACCATCCACCATATCTGTCTTCTAGTGCTTTGCGGAAGGTCCCAGTGAAAGAGCGTTACATATGGTTGTATACCTGACCCCACAAATATAGAAGAAACCAAAGAAAGATAATCAGAAACTGAGAGTTGGCAACAATTCAGATTTGAGGCACTGAAATTTAGAAGATGAAATACCTTTGTCTAATAGAGTATCTATGAGGCTGTTATAGTAATTCAATCCTTCTTCATTAGGTTCACCAGTTCCATCTAGCAAGAAAAATCATAAACTATGTTAGTACCTAGTGCCAAAAGAAAAAAAATATTTTACAAAGAATTTTTATTACATACTTGGAAAGATACGTGACCATGAAATAGAGAACCGGTATGCATCCATGCCAATGTCCTTAATCAAGCCCACATCTTCCTGCTAGTCAAATGTTAGGCTTGTCGTTTATAGATAGTTTTCAGTGTAACCAATATTCCTATTCATTTAAGTACTTATCCGTAGAAGTTAAGCAAATTTGAGGAAATAGTAAAATATTAATGTCTGAAAACCTTATTGTTGATGCAAATGGCGATTCCTATCAAGGAAAACCTTTGTTCACTATGCTACTTTTAGGCAGCAGCATGCCAGAGAAGTGGACTAGCAGGATTTTTTTTTTTTTTTTGATTCGTTGGTTTGGTAACTAAATTGTCAAAGCACTAGAAAAAAAAAAGGAAATTACAAGAAGAGGATGAAGGTACAGTAGTTATATCAAATAATATATAGAATAATTCTTACAGACATGAAAGGAACAATAAAATGCACACGTGAATTCAACTCTTTACAAATTAAAAATTGCCAGAGAATGGCCACGCAAAAAAGTAGGCAACTTTTCAAACAAATGCCAAAAAAAATCATATATGGAGGGATTTCATGCTTTCAAAAACAGAAATTTCCAGCTTTAGTAGAAAAATTGAATGAATTAAATCAAGCAGAAGATAACAGAGGCATATATGAATCGTTGACAGCTTACCTTATAACGATGGTAGTGATCAACAGCAACATCTGCATTGCTGAAATCTATCACCCGACCTGCAAAATAAATGCTAATTGAGTCACAATTCTGGACAGATTAGCATCTCCTTACTGCACTTTTTGCAACAAAATCCTCATTATCTCACCAGGTCGTCTGGTGAGAGTATCAATGAAGCGCAGTTCTCCTGCGTTTTCGAGAAAAAAAAAAATATTGTAGGTCCGCGTTGACCCTCGTTGACAGCGCCTTCATACTGATAACATATTGACCAAAATCAGACATCGAACTAGGAGGACATCGGCTGAAATCAAAGAGGTCAGACCTGGTAAGCTGAAGAAGCAGTGCCAAAGACAAAACCTTGAGGGAAGTCTGCTCTGCTTAGAGCTTCAGCACAAGCAGCGAAGCTGATAAGGATATGAAGCAGTGTCAGAACACCCATGGCATATCCTTCAGTTGGTTGCACTGACTAATAGTTTCCTTATTCTAAGAGTAAGTACAAAGTAGGATCATATGATATATATATAGACCTTGTTCAGTTGGTGAAGCGTGGGAAGCAACTGAAGGCAGAGCTAGTGAGCATCACTTGTCAACGTGCGTCTCTACTAAGTAACTCTTGTGAAGGCCATAGGGTGCAAAATTTCTATCACAGTGGGCAATTAATCAACAAGAGAAGGAAAACTACTTGACATGCACAGCTCCGAAACCTGTCAAAAAATGGCCCACATCTGAAGTGTCGCTAGCATGTAGAGCTTGCTTGGGTGCAACAATTACAGACAGTTTGAGGATTGCCCAGCACTCCAGCATCCATGCCTTAAAAAGCTATAAATTGCTAAGACCTTACCAGTTAGCCACATGAAGAGAAGGCCTTATTAATTACTATTAGATATTTAGATCAAGCCTTTTTCTTTTCTTACAAAACTATCATAGTGCAGAACATTACTATGGTCATGAGGAATAGATAGCTACGATAATGAAACTATCACAATTATCCTGGAAAAAGGCCACACCTTTCCTTATCCGTTTCGTTTGGTAGTGCCACATAAAAACAAACTTTGTGTCATGATTTGCATAGTGATCTGAACATGTGCGGTGAATAAAAAGGAGAAAAAGAAAAACAAATACAAGATTCTTATAACTATGATTGATAAGGTACAATTTGTCCCGAAACATTTGCATAGTCCCATGCTTATCCCATGGGGGACGTTAATAGTTTCCTTGCACGGCAGAACCACCTTGATTCCCCAGATGGTAGTTAGATGACAGTGATAGGAGCGATTTGGGGATAGTGATCCTGACACTGCGTCTTGGACAGACCCAACTGCCCAGTTTGATGTATTGCACGTGTTGCTTATGTGATCTGTCATGGATATATCATACTATGACTCAAGGATTAAGAATATGCGCATAAATTAGAAGTCAAAGAAAGATATATTGACTACGAGGGGGTGAAATGTAGTTCGCTCTGAGAAAAGAAACCCAATGTATTTGAAGAAATCTTAGGTAAAAGCGCCGAACTTGAAACCATTATTCGCACTATAGAGGTCCAATTGACACCCCACCCTTCCTCGGTGTAGAATGGGGTCCTGCCAGTAGCAGCAAAAGCGCATAGCTTCGATGTCACCGCCATCCACCTACCCCTCCACCGCCAAAAAAAACTGTCGCTGTAACACGAATTTCTTTTTGCACAACAGCAAAGTGAACGAAAAAAAAAAAAGATGCGTAGGCGGAGCAGTGGCATGGCATCAGCAAGTAAACTCAGTAGCTTCACAAGATACAGGTGGAGTAGAGTGGAGTAGGAGGTTCGCTTGCCTCAGCAACCGTCGCGTGGCTTGCGCGCCTCAGCGCTCGAACCGGGGATCTGGAGGCGGCGGGCACGCATCTCCCGGGTACGCAATCTTGCGTGTCCTCGCGTGGCGTGCGGGGAGACCCTTGACGGCTTGACCGACCCCGCCGCCCTCGTCCTGATGGCTGCTGCTACAGTGATGCTGACGCTGATGCGTGTTTTTTTTTTTTTTGAGAATTGCTGATGCGTGCGGTTGAGCTCGCTCGACGGGGAAGAAGACGAGCAGCCCATGGGCCTCACTAGATAACCTAGGTGTCTTCCAGGCCCATCTGCACCTAACCTGAGGCCTGGCCCATTTACTCATGAGGCCAGACCTCAGGCTTAATAAAAAAAAACATGGGTTTTATTTTAATAAAATATGTTAAGTAGTATAAAAAAATTTGGTTCATCAAAATTGGAGTTACCAAACTCGTTTTTTTTTGAGAAGTACACAGTACAACGCAGACGACGCTCACAACACGCCGCGCACACTCACCCCTATGAACACATGCACACAAACCCTGCCTCATATGAAAGCACCTCCAGGAAGGACTGCGGCCGGCGGATCTGGATTCTCGAAGTCACCATAGGCACCTCGTCGTCGACGGGGACGTCGCTACCACTTAATGCATAACGCCGGTAAATCTTGGGAAAATTCAAGAAAAAGGTGCGGCAGCAAGATTTGAACTTTGGTGGGTGGCGTCTCATTTGGGCGGATCCTACCATTGGACTACAAGCCAATTCGCGATTACCAAACTCTAGTTATGAATTTCCAAAGATAAGGGGCAAAGTGGTCTTTTCGCTCGTGCTACAGTGTCCAAACTAATGGATTTGCCTCTGATTCCTAAATGAATTTTGATTTGAGACCTGATTCCCAAATTTAAAAAAAAAAAAAAGGCATGATTCCTAAACGCAACTTTTTGGAAGCTAAATTCTTAACTCTCCCTATTTAAATTGTCATCCTTACGAACGTGTCCTAATGCATTGTCAGTTTTTAGAATGCGAACTATAGATTTGTCATCGAAATTTTTCCGGTGCTACATATTTGCAAAAAGACATCCTTACCCTTCCTCTGTTGTGGAGTGCACGGACGGGGTTTCATTCTTGCCAGTTGTTTCTGTCTTTTTTTTTTTAAGGAAACTGTAGGGGAATACCTGACAGTGTAAATTTTTAAAGAAATGGTGTCACATGATTTGAACTTTGAGTGAGAGTTCTGCAGGCAGTGGCCTTTACCACTCAACTGTGAGCTTTGTTCGTGTCTTGTATACTGCATTAATGTGACGCCAAGATTAGTGGCATTGGAACGACTATGTGAATTGTAATGATCCAGTGTCTTTTTGAATGTGATACTGCACCTAACTTCTTGCCTAGTCTTCTCGTCGTTCTATTTGAAGGGAAAAAAAAACACTCATTTGTTCGCAACGCTGCTGTAGAGGATTTCAGCATATCTTTGGGGGAAAAAATTACTGACTGAATCAGAGATCATTGATGCATTGTCTACTTAACCCAAGTTTGATTTGTCATGGGTCGTAAAAAATTTGGGCCGCGTCAACTGAATACGTCGCCGGACCCAGCTCAGCATCCACTGAAATACGGTAACTATAAACACTGAAAGTCTGAAAACCGAAGAGGAGATGAACCGATAGTATGCGTGTTGGTGCTGTGCGGACTGACTCCAACAGCGGCAAAAACGAGACTCATTCATGGTTTTGGGTCATGCAGACAGCGAATGGATAACGCCCCCCAAACTCAAGCTTCTCCAACAGCCTTACGTGTTGTAATTTTTTTTTACCTTCTAGTATATATCAATATACTAGACCAATAGTTAACCTTTGGTGAAAGAGAAGGTGGTAGTTAAGAAGTGGTCATCAAGCAACATCATCTTCTTTAATGGCAGCGTACATCGTCATTCTTATCCTGGAAAAATCATGTCTCGTCTTTATTTACCAAAGAAATCAGATGTTTATATGCATCTGATACTGATATTCTCTTTCATAGCTTGTTCTCGCTTTAGGAGAATTGTCCAAAGTGCTCCAAGCATCTTGCCAAGATTGAAGAATTGGGTTTCTAGGGCCGTTTGGAACTTGGGAGCGCTTCCAGCTCCAAAATTTACTGTGAGAATCGCTTATACACAGCCAAAGCGGTCAACCATAACTATATTTTGGTGAATATTAGACCAAAATGCTTCTCCATTTACACACACACACACAAAAAAAGAAACCATCACCTCTCCCTCCTCCTCTGTTGAGGAAGGGCAGTGATGTCTTTTTGCACCCATGATCCAAGTACCATGTCACCAAAACGGTATGTACCACCGGAAGAATTTTGGTGGCGAATCTATAATTCGTATTTTAAAATTGACAATCCATTAGGACGCATCCGTAAGGACTAAGTAAGGATGACAAATATCTGAGGGGTAACAATTTTTTTTTTTTTTTTGAGAATGACAAAGACAACGCAGACGCCACAATACGATCTACGCCGCACACTCATCCCTATGAACACACATCGCAAACCCTACCCCTATGAGCACCTCTCTCAAGGACTGATCACCCGGCGGTCACGGAGATTCTCGAAAGTCACCATTACGCCTGGTAAACGGCGAACGCCGCTACCACTTAATGCATAACGCCGAAAATCCCGGGAAAATCCTTTAAAAGGTCGCAGCACTTGGGATTTGAACCCCTGGTGGGTAGCGTCCACTGGACCGTCCCTACCATTGGTGGGTAACAAATATTTGAATACCCCTCTCACGGCGGGGAAGAAGACGAGCAGCCCATGGGCCAGGTAAACTTTTTTTTTTTTTTGAGAGGAAGGTAGATTCTCATTAATTCATAATGTTTTTCACTCAAAAAAAAAAATTAATTCATAATGTTTTTGAGGTACATGGGCCAGGTAACCTAGGTGTCTTCGATGCCCATCTGCACCTAACCTGAGGCCTGGCCCATTTAATCATGAGGCCCATGGGCAAAACAGCCCACCAGCGTCGGAAGGTAGAAGAGCGCGTTATCCTCGTCCAGGGAGCTAGACGAAGGCGTGTGCGTTATCCTGTGAGCAGTTTGGGGGCGAGGCGAGCGAGTCCAGTGAGAGGGGAGAGCGGCGAGAGGATGGCTGGGATGGCGGCGCTGCAGGGCGCCATGGCGGCGCTCTCCGTCTCAGCGCCCGGCGCGGCGAGCACCAGCAGCTTCTGGGGCAACTGGCTCGCCACCTACACGGCGCCCGCAGCCTGGAGTCTGTTCCTGTTCCCCAATTCCGTTCTGTTCTGCTCTTGCTGCTCTGATGGTTTGGTAGATAATGATAGCTGTTCAGGTGTAATATTCGTAGTCTGGAGTAGCTGGATAGTGTTGCAAAGCGCGGTTGGATGGAATTGTTCTTGGGACATTCCACAGCTTGCATTGTGATTTGGAGGTTTTGGAGCTAGGCTGTAGTATGGATTAGATGCAATGAAATGGAAAACTAGTAACATTTTTTGTGGTGTTGTTAATTGTGCATTTCAAAGTTGACAAACCAGTCTTGCTAGTGTGACTATTTTTATTTAGATTACAGCTTATGCAGTGAGTTTCCATTTGCTCTTGCTGCTCTGATGGCTGGGGCGAGGCGAGCGAGTCCAGTGAGAAGGGAGAGCGGCGAGAGGATGGCTGGGATGGCGGCGCTGCAGGGCGCCATGGCGGCGCTCTCCGTCTCAGCGCCCGGCGCGGCACACCAGCAGCTTCTGGGGCAACCGGCTCGCCACCTGCACGCGCCGCAGCCTGGGGTCTGTTCCTGTTCCCCGATTCCGTTCTGTTCTGCTCTTGCTGCTCTGATGGTTTGGTAGATAATGATAGCTGTTCAGGTGTAATATTCGTAGTCTGGAGTAGCTGGATAAGCGTTGCAAAGCGGTTGGATGGAATTGTTCTTGGGACATTCCACAGCTTGCATTGTGATTTGGAGGTCTTGGAGCTAGGCTGTAGTATGGATTGGATGCAATGAAATGGAAAACTAGCAACATTTTGTGGTGTTGTTAATTGTGCATTTCAAAGTTGATAAACCAGTCTTGCTAGTGTGACTATTTTTTTATTTAGATTACAGCTTATGCGGTGAGTTTCCATTTGCTCTTGCTGCTCGATGGTTTGGGCAGGCGAAGCGAGTCCAAAGAGAAGGGGAGAGCGGCGAGAGGATGGCTGGGATGGCGGGCGCTGGCGCCATGGCGGCGCTCTCCGTCTCGGCGCCCGGCCGGCGCACCACCGCCAGCTCTTCGGGCAACCGGCTCGCCACCTACACGCCGCCAGCTGGGGGTCTGTTCTGTTCCCCCAATTCCGTTACGTTACTGCTCTTGCTGCTCGATGGTTTGGTAGATAATGATAGCTGTTCGGTGTAATATTAGGTAGTCCAGAGTAGCCGGATAGCGTTACAAAAGCGCGGTTGGATGGAATTGTTCTTGGGACATTCCACAGCTTGCATTGTGATTTGGAGGTTTTGGAGCTAGGCTGTAGTATGGATTGGATGCAATGAAATGGAAAACTAGCAACATTTTGTGGTGTTGTTAATTGTGCATTTCAAAGTTGATAAACCAGTCTTGCTAGTGTGACTATTTTTATTTAGATTACAGCTTATGCAGTGAGTTTCCATTTGCTTCACCACACACCACACACGCTAAATTTAGACCATGGCTGTATTGAATTTCCTCTACCTTCTTTTTATCTTGTAAGGAAGCTTAAATGGTAAGATTTGAGTAGACCAAACAGATTATCCGATTGATATATTAATTTAAATAAGATAATTTCTTTTGTCATTGATACTCAGGTATTGTCCTTTTGCATACACAGCTATTTTCATGTTTGCTTTTTAGTGCTAATATAGAGTATCTTGTGTTTGATGGGGTAACAGTTGTTCAATACTCTTTACTTAGTATGTTAACTTAGGAAATTATGTTGTTTCTAAAGACTTCAAAATGTCACCCGATGTACCACTGTTTTAGTTTTTATATATTTATGCCTGAATTATTTTGTTGTGCCAAAATATGCTCAGGATTGAGGGCGGTACTTTTCATGTTGAGTTTTATTTTCTTGTAGATGTATTTTCCCCTCGCATGGCACCCCAAATCACATAACACATATGACTAACTAGAAACAAATTTGGCATCAAATAGTTTATTATAGCATAATATTGTTTGTATTTGAGCCCTGCCTTCTTTTTTTTGTGTGTTATCTTCATTATGTCTTACCACTATGTACTTGTGGTTGAAAATTTCCCAACTGATAAGAATTGGAAGAGGATAAACCTTTCTGTTAAGCAGCAAAAGGCCAAAAGCATTAGACAGTGAGGTTAAGTAATCATTGTTGAAGGAAGTGATAGAACTACTGTATTTTTAGGGATATCATATACTCAAAGAAACATCATAAAGAACAGCCCTGAATCATGTAGGGTATGATCAGGTCACAGTGAGCCCCGACTGCTATGTTTGAGTCCTGCCATATCTCAAAAGCATATGATTAGTGTCTCTTTTATTTGAAATGGAATCTTATGTCTTTAGCATGTGAAGCTCTGACAAGCTGTTTAATATGCTCAATATGCAGGTACGATTTATGTTCAAGATATGCCCAATTGAAATGAGGGTGAGTAAAAATTCTTAGTCAAGTATTTGATCCATTTTTATCCAATAATGTTAAATGACCTAAAATTTCACTTTCCACTGCAGCTTAAGAGATGGGAGCGAAAGAAGTGTAAACCAAACAGTCTTCCTGTGCTGCACAAGATGCATGTTAGGATTGGGGACACGGTACAGGTCATTGCAGGCCGTGAGAAAGGAAAGGTTGGAGAAGTTACACGCCTTTTCAAGCACAACAGCACGGTGATAGTGAAGGACCTGAATTTGAAGTCAAAGCACAAGAAAGGCACAGATGATGAACCCGGTGAAATCGTCATGGTCAGCAAAATTTCTATTGAACTTGTTTTTGGGCCTCTCGTGATGCTTTGCATATATTGATGAGCATATATGTAGTTTTAGGTGCCTAATTGCTATCTCCTGACCAGACTTAAATTTCCTGTCACCAGATTGAAGGCCCCATTCATAGCTCAAATGTGATGCTCTACTCGAAGGAGAAGGGCGTGGCAAGCAGGGTCGGCCACAAATTCCTCGAGGACGGGACCAAGTGTTGGGATATTAGGCAATTTCAGATTAATTCCAAAATATAAATCATGACAAATAGACCTACTAGATAAAAAGCATGTCAAGCATACTAGCAAGACGGTCGGTATATCGCATATACTAGCAGGGACAGATCATGATATCACGTAGCATGATCATAGCAACATGTGTAAACCCAACTAGCACACCGGATAGATTGATCTCGAGAATACACGGGCCGACGTTGAGGACAACGTAATGAAGAGGTTCCCGAAAAACGACGCCGAGGTCCTCAAGTCATTTGTCGCCGCCGTCGATCGGTGGGTCGCTACTTTATTCGCCTTTAAAGCGACGCCGAGGTCCTCCAGTCGCCAGTAGCCGCCGTCGATCGGCACTTCTTTGCCAAGAAGTCGAAGAAGCTATTGATGAAGACGGGGGCTGACGGTCCTCCGCGTGTCCTTCCCCGGAAGACGAGCCGTGACGAAGATCGAGGAGCGTCGCAAGAGCGCTTCCCAAAAACCTTATTCACCTTCTCCCGCTGCGGGGATCGCAAAGACGAGGGTTTCGGAGACACGCCGCCCGGTTGCTAGTGCACGCAAGCAATCGGGCCGAGTAGCTCTGGGCGGCGCAACAACAAGAAGAGAGCGAAAACTCTATCTCAATTCTCTAGTGTAGAGAGGTTGTTTATTCAAGGTCCATGTTTTAAATAGCGAGCTAAGGCCAAGGCATTTAGCGTTTCATAAACCGTAATTAGCGGACTTTAGCGGCAAAATAGCGGCAAAATTGTGCATGAGCGCAAATAGCGGCACAATTTTTTCAAGATATTTTGGGCTATAGCGGCAAAAAATAGCGGGCTATTTTTTTCCATGTTCAAGGTACACCTCTCTAAACCAATATGAGATATCGATCTAATTTTGGCGTGGCCTGGTAGGTTGCTTATATATCCCGAACATCGTGTCGCGATCACGATCGGTTTAGGACTCTCTACTCGAGTCAGTTCAGGACTCTACAACTTGAAGGCCAAGATTACCAAATATAGAATGGGCCTTTGAGATCTCTCTAGGAATTTCTGAATTAGTTATTGGGCCAAGCCCACCTAAATTCCAACAATCCCCCACCGGATCTCAAATACCCATTTAGAGTTTTGCCAATTCTTCTTTGTTTTTTAATATACCTAGTATTTCGGCAGAGACTGTGAAGTTGAACTTCTGCCTAGGTCCTTAAGCTACACTTATTCACAACTTGAACAATGGACTATGCCTTGAATTGCAAGTTTTGTGCGAACATGCTTTACTTAAAGCCACACTAGTAACTGGTCCTTAAGCTACACTTATTCACAACTTGAACAATGGACTACGCCTTGAATTGCAAGTTTTGTGTGAACATGCTTTACTTAAAGCCACATTAGTACCGGCTGCCCGGTAGCCTTACCCCGTGGGTGGAGCATATACGTCATACTCCCCGGTCTCTTCTTGAGCTTACTAGAGACCACCCAAGTCTCATAGACTGCGACGTTTAATGATCAAACTCATATAGGTATGTTCTTTCAAGAATGCTCTGTAGGATCGCATCTTCGCTTGTCAAAGCCAATAGAACATATTAAGGCATTAGCCAACCTGCCATACAGTGCCTCAACGCATTTGAGAGTTATTGCATCTTCACTTAGAGAGGGTTATAAATATACTCTCCTCAGTTTACCAATAGCTTGTTCTTCCCAGATCCTTAGTCACGGGATCTCCGATCAAAAAGGTTGGGTTACTACTACTGTAAACTCATATGGGTCTCATACCCATCTCCCTTGATGCAATTTCTATCACATTACGTGATAGCCCTTTAGTAAAGGGATCTCGCGCGGTTTTTTTATCTGTTTGGACATAAGCCCGCGGTTATTACTCCGGAGTTTCTCAACTTTCTGACAGTCTTCAAACGTCTTTTAACGTGTCTTGTTGACTTCGCATTATCCTTAGCACTATTCACTTTAGTGATCACTGTTTGATTATCACAGTTCATAAGGATAGCGGTACTGGTTTTCTCTACCACCGGCAAGTCGGACAAGAGCTCACGCAGACCACCACTACCTCTGCAGATCTTTGTATCCAAAGCGATAAGTTACGCTTCCATGGTTGATTTAGTCAAAATAGTCCGTTTACAAGACCTCCATGACACTTTGTGCCACCTCCAAGAGTAAACACATACCCACTAGTAGCGTAGATTTGATCAATATCAGATATCCAGTTCGCATCACTATATCCCTCTAGCACAGCTGGGTGCCCGGAATAGTGTATGCCATAACTCATTGTACCTCTAAGATAGCACAAGACCCTCTCTAGTACATGCCAATGATCATCACCCGGTTGGACATATACCTACTCAACTTGCTCACAAAGAAAAGAGATATCCGGTCTAGTTGCGCTAGCTAAATACATGAGTGAACCAATTATCTCGAGAGTATCTCAATTGATCTCTAGTATTCTTCTTATTTTTCCTCAATGTCACACTAGGATCATAAGGTGTTGGAGAAGGCTTTCTATCCATAAAACCAAAACGGTTCGTAACCTTCTCAACATAGTGAGATTCTGCGATAATGTAATCCCACTCTCTTCCTTAATTAGCTTGATATTTAGAATTACATCGCCTCTCCTAGATCTTTCATGTCAAAACTCTTAGACAAGAAATACTTGACTTCATTGATCACATCAATGTTGGAACCAAAGATTAGAATATCATCAACATATAAATATAATATAACAGATTAAGCCCCCACCATGTCGATAATACATACACCTATCGGCTTCATTGACAACATAACCGGCACTAGTTAACGTAATGTCAAACTTCTCATGCCATTGTTTAGGTGCTTGTTTCAAGCCATACAAAGATTTCAATAGCTTGCACACCTTTTTGCTCTTCACCTTTTTACTACAAATCCATCGGTGATCCATGTAAATCTCCTCATCCAACTCTCCATACAGAAAAGCTGTCTTTACATCCATTTGATGAATGATCGGACCATATGAGGTAGCCAAGGATAGTAGTGTTCGAATAGTGGTCATTCTAGCAACAGTGAGTAAGTATCAAAGAAATCCTCGCCCTCCTTTTGAGTATAACCCTTTGCCACAAGCCGAGCCTTGTACTTGTCAATAGTACCATCGGGTCTAAGCTTCTTCTTGAACACCCACTTACATCCAATTGATTTACAACCGAATGGTAGATCGATAGCTCTCAAGTTCCATTAGAAAGAATCGAGTCCATCTCACTATGAACGGCTTCTTTCCAATCATCTACATCCGGAGATGCATATGCCTCGATATAGAGGTGGGAGTATCATCCACAAGGTACACAATAAAATCATCACCAAAAATTTTTGCAATCCTTTGTCTCTTGTTCCTCACAGGAACTTCATTGTCATCCTTCTCAAGTGATTGTTCAAATGACTCAACGAGGGTATTCGATAGGTATAGTATCATCGGGGAGCTAATTCAAGTAGAGAATCTAACATTGCTACGCATATATTTCAAAAAGAAAATATATTCTCAAAAAAATGTAGCATCACGAGATTCAAAGATAGTATGTACAAGCATATCGAAACTTCGATCTTACTACTAAAAATCGATAGACAATGCTTTGTTGTAAGCATATCCAAGAAAGATACAATCTACCGTCTTTGGTCCAAGCTTACGCTTCTTATTAATTGGAATATTGACTTTCGCCAAGCATCCCCACGTCTTAAGTATGAAAGTGATGGTTTCCTACCAACCCACATCTCATATGGCGTTGTCTCTTTATTTCGTTTGGAACTCTATTCAGGATATGACTCGCATCAATATAGCTTCCCCACCATGCCTTAGATAAACCCAAGAAGTGTCTAACATGGCGTTAACCAAGTCGATCAACGTGCGCTTTTCCTCTCGGCAATTCCGTTGGATTCGGGCGAATAGGGAGGCGTCCTCTCGTGAATAATACCATGTTCCGCACAAAACTCATCAAATATTATAGGAAAATATTCACCACCACGATCTGACCTTAGACGTTTAATCTTTCTCTCTAGTTGATTTTCAACTTCAGCCTTAAAGATTTTAAAGTAGTCTAATGCCTCATCTTTAGTTTTCAGCAAGTAAATATAGCAATATCTAGAAGCATCATCAATTAACGTCATGAAATATCTCTTTCCACCTTTAGTCAACACACCATTCATCTCGCATAGATCGAATGTATGAGTTCTAGAGGTGCCAAGTGTCTCTCCTCCGCGCGCCTTGTGAGGCTTTTCGAGGTTGCTTAGATTGCACACAACTATGGCACTTAGAACCTTTGGCAATAGTGAAATCTGGAATTAACTTCAAGCTAGATAAATGTGACATCAAACCAAAGTTCACATGACATAAACGAGAATGTCAAACACTTGAACTATCATTTATTGTGCCACAAAAATGATTCACTAACTTATTGCATAAATCGCCAAACTTAGGCGGAACAAGTGTACTCTTCATCAGCATTGCTAATAGTCACGAGGTTGACATTCTTATTATTCTCACTGAAAAAGTGACCAAGCTGTCCATAAGTGAAGCAAGACACCTCATCATTATTTTTCTTCTTCTCGAAGGTAGTTGCTAACTTGGCATTGGAAGATTTATTCCCTTTGTTCTTGCCATGTGGGTTTTCTTGCACAATATTAGTGCTAGAATGGCTCTTGTTCCCCTTCTCAATAGTATTCTTCACCCGAATCTTTTCCTCAACATCAAGAGATGCTATCGTTTTACAACCGATATTTTATCTCTTGTGTTTAAGAATTGTGCCGAAGCTCTTCCATGAAGAAGGCAACCTAGCAATAATGCATCCGGCTACAAATTCATCGGGTATGACATACTTAAGGAGTTCAAGTTCTCTTGCCATGTGTTGAACCTCATGCGCTTGCTTGACTATAGATCGGTTAGCAACCATCTTGTAGTCATGAAAGCTCTCCATAATGTACAACTCAGATGTACCAATGGTTGCATTCAGTTGATCCCACAATTCCCTCTCATCTTGGAAGTGTAAGTTTGCATCTTCTAGATGACTAGCAAGACTGTTTAGGATTGTTCTTCTAAAGATAGTGTTGTCTCCCTGGAATCTTCTCTTTTCTCTAGAGATATTTCCCTCAGGCGATCCAACAGTAACCCAGAACATCTTAGCCTCTAGTCGAGCATGGCCTTAACTCGCCACCTCTTTATATGTGCACTAGAAAACTTTTTCTAGTCTCAAAGACGTCGTCGATGAAAACAGCCATAGTTAAATCAAGAAAAAGCCTATAGTAAGGTTTTTGGATTGTTGGGATATTAGGCAATTTCAGTTTAATTCCAAAATATAAATCATGACAAATAGACCTACTAGATAAAGCATGTCAAGCATACTAGCAAGACAGATCAAGATATCGCATATACTAGCAGACAGATCATGATATCACGTAGCATGATCATAGCAACAGTGTAAACCCAACTAGCACACCGGATAGATTGATCTCGAGAATACCTGGCCGACGTTGAGGACAACGTAATGAAGAGGTTCCTAAAAACGACGCCGAGGTCCTCAGTCGCCGTCAGCCGTCGTCGATCGGCGGCGCTACTTATTCGCCTTAAAGCGACGCCGAGGTCCTCCAGTCGCCGTAACAGCCGTCCGACGGCGGCTGTTCTTCTTGAAGTCGAAGAAGCTGTTGATGAAGACGGGCGCTGGGGCGGTCCTCCGCGTGTCCTTCCCGGAAGACGAGCCGTGACGAAGATCGAGAGCGTCAGCGCGAAGAGCGCTTCCCAAAAACCTTATTCGCCTTCTCCCACGCAGGATCGCAAAGACGAGGGTTTGAGACTGCTCGCCCGGTTGCTTCTAGTGCACGCAAGCAATCGGGCTGGAGTAACTACGGGCGCAACAACAAGAAGAGGCGAAAACTCTATCTCAATTCTCTAGTGTAGAGAGGTTGTTTATTCAAGGTACACCTCTCTAAACCAATATGAGATATCTGATCTAATTTTGGCGTGGCCGGTAGGTTGCTTATATATCCCGAACATCGTGTCGCGATCACGATCGGTTTAGGACTCTCTCTACTCGTAGTCGGTTCAGGACTCTACAACTTAAAGGCCAAGATTACCAAATATAGAATGGGCCTTTGAGATCTCTCTAGGAATTTCTGAATTAGTTATTGGGCCAAGCCCACCTAAATTCCAACACCAAGGTCCGATACCAGTAAGACGGGTGAAGTAATCGGCAGTGTTGAGAAGTGGGTACAGTGTTTAAGGAAGGAAGTTCGGAGTAACCATTTGTAACACCCCAAATTTTGTCTCTTTTGAAAATAGAATAAAATGATTTATTTATGTATTTTTGTGCTCATTAAATATAGGTAAATAATATTTTTCATTGAATTAAAATTTAATATAGGGTTTAGAAACATGGTTGTGCATTCATGCTGGTGCATTTGGATTTATTTTGTGATGATTGGTTTTGACCGAAATTAAAAACGATTTCAAATCCTTTGTGAAAATCTATTTGAAAAGAGCTCAAATAAAAGAAAAGGTGTTTTTCTTTTTCCTCTCTATTTCTTTTTCCAATTCAGCCCAAGTCAGCCCCGATGATCTCGCAGCTTATCCCAGCCCAAGTCGGCGTCGCGTTCTTCATTTGAGTTCGACTGCGTACTCGAACCGGAGCCACGCTTCCTTTATTTCCTTTGTTCCATCTCGTGAACGTCTTGGACTCTCCGTTTCTCTCCTTGGAAACAGCCGAGAGCCTCCCATAAAACCCCGAGCCCAAGACTGCGCAGCGCGCCTTGCCCTAGCCACCTCTGCCGATCTCGCCGAGAACTCGAACCGCGGCGAGCGTGCGTGCTCGCCGTTGTGCGCCGCCTTCGCTCGTGACATGTTGCCGGGAAGCCACCGCCGGTCCTCCGGCCAGCCAAAGACGTCCTCCATGCTTTCACCGCCGTCAATAACCCTGGGGTTCGAGCCGTCCGTCATCGCCGGCCGTGGCGACGTCCTTGATTCTTCTCTCGCCGGTGATTCCAAGCTAGGTGAGTTCACCGATCATCCCCGCCTAGCCGCATGTATGTACATCATGAAACCAAAAGCCGGGACCTGCACGTTTGAATCTCCGCCAAGCTCCTTCGTCGCCCCGCGGCACATCCTACCTTGTTCATGGCATTTGCTTGATGACATCAATCCTAGCTTTGATGACATCATGACGACATCAACCCTGATTTCTTGCCGTTTTCCTTTAGCAAAATAAATCTATGAATACAATGCAAATACATATGCCCAACTAACCATCTTGAGCCATCCTTCCTTGGATCTACGGCCCGATTACAACATACCCTTTCACAATTATTTTGCTAAAGAGCCCTCACCAAATCTGTAATCATGCTCGAGATCCCGCCCGGTTCAAAATCAGAAATTGTTTATTTAATTCGAAAATCCCGTTCATGTTATTTATTTAAGAAGTTCCACCCATTTTCAAAAGCTCACAACTTCTTCTTTTTAAATCCAAATCGATCCGTTCAAGTTGCGTTAGATTCGTAATCTCGTAACCTATATGTTTATCTCACTTTGTTAGTCAGGTTTTGAACTTTCAAATTTCGAATTATTATTTTAGTTTATTATTTTATTACTAGTAAACTTGTAAAATTCATAACTACGCCGTTTTAGCTCCGATTTCGGTGATCTTTACGTCTGTGTGATCGTAGTGACCTGTAGAATAGTTTTATAAGCTTTTTAAACTGTTTTTCCACTGTTGGTGTACTGTTCTAATTATAGCCTTGTTTGTTATATGCATGATTGGCCCTATATGTTTGTGTGTTCTTGATTGGAATCGAGTAGACGGTGAGCTCTGCGTTGTTGATCTAGAAGAAGTTGTTGATCAAGAAGGATTTCTTTTGAAGCTTGGACTTGAAGAAAGGATCTCAATCTAAGGCAAGTATAGCTTGGGATCATCCTTGATGTCCTATTCACCTTAATCATTAATTCATGATGCATGTGTCCTCCTTGGCTGCCACTAAGGATTTACCTAGACTTGACTACTTGTTCCTTGTCACCTATGGCTTTGTGCATTGGGTAGTATTTGCTAGCGCTCAACCAATTAAACTTTACTTTGTTGTATGATTTTAATCTGGAGTAGTTGATGATGCCATGGTACATAGGGTGAAAGAGCTTGGAGGATGTTGGAGGTGAAGCTCTTAGCTCTCCATAAGGACTCAATCCATTCGTGGATATCCGGGATATACAGTACAGCTATGGGGGTCGCATGGCTCCGACTTTGGTTGTTCAAGGGGTCTACCTAGCTTTGTTGGTGGTTTGCCAGAATTGGGAGAAAACGGGGTGGGAATCCTTGTTGGCCATTCAATGTTGTTAGGAGGGTTTTTGAACGGCCTTATATGGTCTTCATTTGGTTAGGGACTCACGATCCTACTCTGATGGAAACCATGACCCGTAGTGAAAGTGTACACCTCTGCAGAAAGTTAATTAAACCGACATGTCGGCCCGTGTTCATGATTTATGAACGGCCTTGGAACACTAATGGATAGATTGTGTGCATGCCATGTTGATATTAAATTGATGCTTATATCTGTATACACATGTGAATAATGGGTTTGGGATTCCTTTACTGCTTAAGCTTAAAATTTGACCAACTCTAAAAGCAACCGCAGTTAAAACAGTGTCAGCTTCTGAGCCTTCATAACCCCTGGTTATACTTGCGGAGTTCGACATGGACTCACCCTTGCTATTACACCCCACCTCAGGAGGAAGTTAGGCTTGTGATCAACCAGTCAGTTGTCCCTGTGGAGCCTACACCAGAAGATTGAAGAGTCTTTCCGCTGCCTGCTAGCTGAGGTTATCTGTTGTTATTATGTTCGTTATATTTTAAGCATTGTGAATTGATTACCATTCATTTGTAAACTATATGTGAGATTTGACTTCCGGGGCTCACATATGGCTTCATCTGGTTTTGTTCTTAAAACCGGTGTTACAAGTTGGTATCGCCTCCGTGCTGTCTCGTAGGGACGCAAGCCTAGTTAGAATTGGACACATCTTAAGTATAAGAGTCATTAGAGCACATAGAAGCACACATCATAAGGATAGATATCCTAGGAAACAAGATGAAGAGATGAAGGATGACAAGCAAAAGGGATTTCCCTCGACGTCTACCGAGTATTTCACATTGAGTTATGAATAATCCTAGTATAGAGCAAGGTGAACAAATAAAGGAGATGGCCGTAACAATCCAAGTCCTCCATTAGAAGTCGGAAGATAGTCAACTAGAGAGTTGGTAGAAGTAAGGAACATCATGAGGAAACTCTTGATGAGATTGATGAGTGGAGAAGTCATGCTGGACTACCAAGGATCAATGAAGTGGAGGATGTGTTCCGACCATTCGCAAGCAAAAGATGTTACCCTGATGTCGCTGCAATTACACCGTGCATAGGTAGGAATTTATGTCCCTTTGTAACAAAACGTTAGTGTCGCAAGTTTGAGTCAATTGGTTGAAGTGTGATCCTTTAATGTTAAGTTGATTTGTCATTATGCATATGCTTGATTTGGATCTTTGTATTGAGTGCAATGAACTTGTTGGCTTGTCCACAATTTCCTTTAGTTCATAGGCCTAAGGCATAAGGATTTAATGATATAGATAGTTGGGGTTTGGTTCTCTCATGTTTTCTACATCCTGTCTTTTGGAGCAACCTATCATCTTTTGGCTTGAATCTCTGTTCTTATTCAATCAAAAATCATGGAAAAATTCTGGACAAAAGTATACTTCCATATCTTTCTCTGAGCACAAGAATCACCTTCATATCAAATCTGATTTGAGAGGAATAAAAATCACAAGACGACGAATCTGCGCTGTCGGAAATCTGGAACAGTTTATGTTGTGCACCGTTTTCGACCAACTTAAGTGTCGACTCTGGAGAAGATTTATATAAGGAAGTTGTAGATAATTTCATAAGCTTTCCAACGGTATAACCTACAACTTCATCGGATTTACAGAAGAGAAGTTAGAGGTGTTTTACTGAGCTGCTGTTTTTCTGCTCGCGAAAATTTCAGACTTCTTGTTCTAGCTTATGCATCTGAATTTCTTTTGGAAGTCATTAGACCATTAAGATGTATGACTCACTGAGGAGAATGTTTAAGCTACCTTTTCTGGTCCCCTAGTAATCTTTACTTAAGGGGGTAGCCATTTGAAGAAGTTACGAGAATGAAGGTTTCATACATTCAAGATCTTCACCCGAGAGGATTAACTATCTTAAGGTTGAGATATGAACATTGAGCACATGCCTCTTTCACTCAAGGTTGATGATGGATGGATCGTCTACAAGGAGCTTGTGTGCTTGACATGATTGTATTATGTCTCAAGCTATCACAACACTTTGGAGTTCAACTTGCAATTCAAGAATAAGTTAGCAATAAAGACATAGGAATGTGTTGATGTTGGACTTCTCTACGCTTGTTCTATGATGAATTGCATGGAGAACTCTAGAGAGAGGTGTTGAGTTGAGGTAGTTTAAGAATGCAAGAGTGTTTCCTTGGAATGATATGGTTCTAGTGGAGGTTGAAGGAAGGTTTGTCCAAGTCTCTAGATGGTACTACAAGAGAGGACATAAAGTGTGGTTGGATGAATAAGTCGACGGTAAGGCATATCGATTTGGAGGTACTATACTATTGGCTAGTTGTATGGCTTACAAGAGTGAGATCTACGTGGAATTTAGGAATTTATAGGACTGCTAAGTTGGTTTTCCGTTGCATGTTCTAGTTGGATTGGGCAGATTAAGTGTTGTGACTTGGAAAAAAAATGTTATAAGCTATGGAAGGAGAAGCGGTTGTCGATACCCTTAGCAAAAAAGAGTTCTCACGTGAAGATTCGGTCAACACAAGCTAAAGATTAGGAATCAAGGTTTGAGAAACTTAACTTGAGTATAGTTATTAATGTTTTGAAGTTGGATGAATAGTCTATTTTGGGATAAAAGTTTCATAAAGTACTTCTTCACTAAGTTGATTTTGAGCATGTGATATCACTATTGGATTGAAGTGACCATAGATGCATGGCAATGAATTATGTTATCATCTAGATGAAGCATATGTCATTGTCATGTACTACTTTGGCTTACCAACTATGCTAATTGAGATAGAACAACACCAAAGCCTACCGAGCTATATGCGAGAATATGAGAGTTGAGCAGCTCAACTATAGTAAGGGTAATGATAGTTGGAACTTTGGAATGGAACGTACTTTTGAATCAAGAGAGTCATGTGGATCAATTGGAAGGTCTATAAGATGGTTAAGGTGCTTAGAAGGTTACGAAAAACTACTCGCTAGTTACCCCTAGTCGACCTATTTTAAGGGGTGTAGTGGCTTAAACTCATGTGTTTACTTCTCTCCATCTATCTTCAAGTTACGAGTTTACTTGAAGTCTGTGAGTTTGTCCTTTGGATTACCCTCTATAAATGATCATCTATCCTTGCTAAAGCTACCGATGTTGACCGCCGGATGATAGGAATTAGAGGTAAATATACGGAGTTAGGGATTGGATAGTATGGCGTAGAAAGGGATATAGAATAACACGTTGAGACTTAGGTGTTTGGGATCATAAGAGGAGAAGAGATTGACATACAATTGATCCTAAGGTGGTCTTTACCAAAAGCATAAAGAGTGTTGGTTTGAAGAGTAAGCTAGTACCCGCTGCCAAAACTCATTTGAGGTTACTAAAAAAAAAAAAAAAAAACAAGCAAGTTGGATAACAGTTGGAAGACGTTGGGAGTTGGTTGAAGTCACTAAGAGTTTATGAATTACTTATTCGAATGAGTTTGACAAGTCACTTGGAGTAAGGTTATCACGATAAGAAAAAGCAAGGCGACCTCATTATCAAGAAAATGGAAATACTTTCGAAAGTGACGAATATACTAAGACGAAGTATCTCTATATCTTTGATCACCAGCTTTTCGAATCTCGGGACGAGATTCATCTTAAGGGGGGTAGATTTGTAACACCCCAAATTTTTGTCTCTTTTGAAAATAGAATAAAATGATTTATTTATGTATTTTTGTGCTCATTAAATATAGGTAAATAATATTTTTCATTGAATTAAAATTTAATATAGGGTTTAGAAACATGGTTGTGCATTCATCTTTGGTGCATTTGGATTTATTTTGTGATGATTGGTTTTGACTGAAATTAAAAACGATTTCAAATCCTTTGTGAAAATCTATTTGAAAAGAGCTCAAATAAAAGAAAAGGTGTTTTTCTTTTTCCTCTCTATTTCTTTTTCCAATTCAGCCCAAGTCAGCCCCCGATGATCTCGCAGATTATCCCAGCCCAAGTCGGCGTCGCGTTCTTCATTTGAGTTCGACTCGTACTCGAACCGGAGCCACGCTTCCTTTATTTCCTTTTGTTCCATCTCGTGAACGTCTTGGACTCTCCGTTTCTCTCCTTGGAAACAGCCGAGAGCCTCCCCATAAAACTCGAGCCCAAGACTGCGGCCTTGCCCTAGCCACCTCTGCCGATCTCGCCGAGAACTTCGAACCGCGACGGACGCGTGCTCGCCGTTGTGCGCCGCCTTCGTTCGTGACATGTTGCCGAGGAAGCCACCGTCGGTCCTCCAGCGGCGACGCCCCTCCATGCTTTCACTTGCCGTCAATAACCCCAGGGTTCGAGCCGTCCGTCATCGCCGGCGCGGCGACGTCCCTTGATTCTTCTCTGCCGGTGATTCCAAGCTAGGTGAGTTCACTGATCATCCCCGCCTAGCCGCATGTATGTACATCATGAAACCAAAAGCCGGACACACGTTTGAATCTCCAGCAAGCTCCTTCGTCGACCACGGCACATCCTACCTTGTTCATGGCATTTGCTTGATGACATCAATCCTAGCTTTGATGACATCATGACGACATCAACCTGATTTCTTGCCGTTTTCCTTTAGCAAAATAAATCTATGAATACAATGCAAATACATATGCCCAACTAACCATCTTGAGCCATCCTTCCTTGGATCTACGGCCCGGATTACAACATACCCTTTTCAGCTGTTATTTTGCTAAAGAGCCCTCAGCCCAATCTGTAATCATGCTCGAGATCCCCGCCCGGTTCAAAATCAGAAATTGTTTATTTAATTCGAAAATCCCGTTCATGTTATTTACCGAAGTTCCACCCATTTTCAAAAGCTCACAACTTCTTCTTTTTAAATCCAAATCGATCCGTTCAAGTTGCGTTAGATTCGTAATCTCGTAACCTATATGTTTATCTCACTGTTAGTCAGGTTTTGAACTTTCAAATTTCGAATTATTATTTTAGTTTATTATTTTATTACTAGTAAACTTGTAAAATTCATAACTACGCCGTTTTAGCTCGATTTCGGTGATCTTTACGTCTGTGTGATCGTAGTGACCTGTAGAATAGTTTTATAAGCTTTTTAAACTGTTTTCCACTGTTGGTGTACTGTTCTAATTATAGCCTTGTTTGTTATATGCATGATTGGCCCTATATGTTTGTGTGTTGCTGATTGGAATCGAGTAGACGGTGAGCTCTGCGTTGTTGATCTAGAAGAAGTTGTTGATCAAGAAGGATTTCTTTTGAAGCTTGGACTTGAAGAAAGGATCTCAATCTAAGGCAAGTATAGCTTGGGATCATCCTTGATGTCCTATTCACCTTAATCATTAATTCATGATGCATGTGTCCTCCTTGGTCGCCACTAAGGATTTACCTAGACTTGACTACTTGTTCCTTGTCACCTATGGCTTTGTGCATTGGGTAGTATTTGCTAGCGCTCAACCAATTAAACTTTACTTTGTTGTATGATTTTAATCTGGAGTAGTTGATGATGCCATGGTACATAGGGTGAAAGAGCTTGGAGGATGTTGGAGGTGAAGCTCTTAGCTCTCCATAAGGACTCAATCCATTCGTGGGATATCCGGGATATACAAGATAGCGACTATGGGGGTCGCATGGCTCCGACTTTGGTTGTTCAAGGGGTCTACCTAGCTTTGTTGGTGGTTTGCCAGAATTGGGAGAAACGGGGTGGAATCCTTGTTGGCCATTCAATGTTGTTAGGAGGGTTTTTGAACGGCCTTATATGGTCTTCATTTGGTTAGGGACTCACGATCCTACTCTGATGGAAACCATGACCCGTAGTGAAAGTGTACACCTCTGCGCAGAGTTAATTAAACTGACATGTCAGCCGTGTTCGCGGTTATGAACGGCCTTGGAACACTAATGGATAGATTGTGTGCATGCCATGTTGATATTAAATTGATGCTTATATCTGTATACACATGTGAATAATGGGTTTGGGATTCCTTTACTGCTTAAGCTTAAAATTTGACCAACTCTAAAAGCAACCGCAGTTAAAACAAAGGTCGCCTTCGAGCCTTCATAACCCCGGTTATACTTGCGGAGTTCGACATGGACTCACCCTTGCTATTACACCCCACCTCGGGAGGAAGTTAGGCTTGTGATCAACCCAGTCGGGTTGTCCCCTGGGAGCCTACACCGAAGATTGAAGAGTCTTTCCGCCGCTCGCTAGGCGAGGTTATCTGTTGTTATTATGTTCGTTATATTTTAAGCATTGTGAATTGATTACCATTCATTTGTAAACTATATGTGAGATTTGACTTCCGGGGGCTCACATATGGCTTCATCTGGTTTTGTTCTTAAAACCCGGGTGTTACACCATTTTAGCATGGATGACCCGCAAAATTCTCTGAACCCCGAGTGCATCTTGCATGCCGAATTGAGTCTGTTTTTTCCCTTTGTGTTGTTTATATACCAAGCTTGTTTTTCCCGTAAATTATACTGTTATCACTTGTCACCAAAATTTTGCAATGCCGGTCAATGCATATCAGCATATGCTTGTCTTGTTTCACATCACTAGTCAGAATTTTGGAAGAAAAACTATGAACGGGCTTGTGTGTGCGGACAGCCCGTGTTCGTTTCAGGCCCTAATCTGGGCCCACTACTCTTACTCGGCCGGAATCCCTCCTTCCCACCGCTGTCTGTCTTTGGGATTCACGGCTATCAAGGCGCGGCGGCGGCGCGCCGCTCTTTATTCTTGTCGGCCGCGCGCGGCGTACATGTCGATCATGTCGTCTCGGGAGAGGAGCGAGGAGGAGGAGACCCACCTGGATGTTAGTTGAGTGGATGGCCAAGTCCCAACTCCCAAGTACAACAAGACCTACAAACTGCACCGGGCGAGGAGGAGCACCGGTGCGCGGTTTTCTAAGAAAAACTTCCGCCGCGCGGCCGATCGGGAGCTTCACGCATGGCATTCCGAGGGATGCGAGGTAGACTTCGGTGGCGGCCGGTACGGATCGCCGACAACGGAGGACCTAATCGGCTCAGGTGTCCCACGGGGAGGAAGAATGGAGCGGCGGCCTGTGGCGAGGTGAAGCGGTTTTCGTTTCTAGTTTCTTTTATAGGAGCCCGTCATGTATAGAGACGATGATTGCTTTTTTTTTTTTTTTTTGTGACAACAAGACGATGATTGACTTTGGTTGAGTTTAGACACTAGCCATTAGGTGCGAGGCGTGTGCAACAGGCCACCATGTGTCCTGGCCATGTTGGTGTGTAGGTGTAGATACGGTGATGATCGACGGACGTGGAGAAGGTCAAGTATAGACATGACATGCCAATGGTCTACACTAGTACCGAAAATGATTTTGCTTGGCGGACGATTTTGATTTTTGCGTGGCGAGCATTTGAGCCCGTCACCCTTGAAAGGCCACGCGGTAAATGGTGTCGATTTCCCGGCGGGCTGGGTGCCCGTCCACGGCAATTGTTTTTCGAAAAAGAAGAAACCCTAGACAGGCCCCGCCGAGCCCATCTAGGCGGCGGCAGCGCCACCACCACCGGTAGGAGCCGGACGCCCGCTTTTGCCGCCGATCCGCGCTCCTCCCGTGGATCCGCATGCACCTGGCCTGCCGTTGAGGCCTCGCTCGCCGCGGGACCGGATCTGGCGTCCCCCGCCCGCCGGCGAAGGCCCACCGCTGATCCGCGTCGCCCGTGCTTCGGGGAGGAGGGTCGGAGATCCGCCCCGCCGGGGATGGAGGCGCTCGATGGGATCCACCGCCCGCCCGATCCGCTGCCGGGCGGATTCACGCCGCTTTGAGGCCGGATCCGCTGCCGCCACCAGTGGATCCACACCGCCGTCGTGCTCGGGGAGGAGGTCGAGAGATCCGCCGAGGATAGCGCCGCCGCCCCGTCGTGCTTGCCTGCGGCGGATCCGCTACGATGGCGGTGCGCCTCAGCCACTGGGCCCGTCGCCCGCCCATTCGCCGCTTGCCCTCGCCGCTTGCTTTGCCGAGGGTGAAGGAGAGAGAGAGAGAGGAGCACTAGTACCTAAATGATTTTGCGTGACGGCTTAATTTGATTTTGCATGGCGGACATTTGAGCCCGTCACTAATGAAAGGTCACGGTTAATCGTTGAATAACCGTGGGCGGGCCTACGATGCCCGTCCACGGTTAATAGATTAACCGTGGCGCTTAATTATAATGCCCGTCCACGGTCCAAGTTTTGAAAAAAATAAAAAAAAATGAAAAAACCTTGAGGCCCACCGAGCCCATCACGGGGAGCAGCGCCGCCGCCACGGGATTCACCCGCGCCGGCGCGCCGTCGTCGTCCCCGCGCCCGCGACGCCGTCGTCCCCGCGCGTCGTTGTTGCGTCCCCCAGCGCCCGTCGTAGTCCCGGCCGCGCTATCGCTCGTCGGTGAAGGGCCCGTCGTCATCGCTGATCCGCGCCGCATGCGCCGTCGCCGCCGCCGCCCGCCCGCTGGAGCGCGCCCAGCGCTGGATGCCGCCGCTCGGATTCAGATCCGGCCGCGCCGCCGCCTTGATGACCTGGGGGAGGAGGAAGTGCCCTAGACCCCGGCCGCGGTTGGCGCGCGAGGGGAGAGGTGGCGTTGCCGTCTCCGGGGCGATGGAGAGAGGAGAGGGAGTGGAGGCTGAGTCGGCGGGGTGGACGAGGCTAGCCCAGCCGGGTGGCGGAGAGCGAGTCCCCGTCGCCCCGCCGGGTGGTGGGCGTGGTGTGCACGGTGGTTGGTTGTGGTGGGGAGAGGAGGAGGAGGGTGACGAGGAGGGTGTGGGCGCCCGGTGAGGCGCCAAGGTGGCCGCCGAGGCGCCGTGGTGGCCGCCGGCGGAAGGGGAATGGGGAGGGGTTCGTTGGGGGATTGTGAATGCCGTGGTGGCGGGAGAGAGAGAGAGAGAGTGAGGAGACTGAGAAGGAAAGCCTAACTCGTCGTATTTATAGTTGAAGATTGAAATCGGGCCTTGTTGGGCCTTGTTGGGCCTAGGTTTTACCGTGACGGGGCTTTTTAGGTTGCCCGCCATGGAAAATCAATTTCCGTGGCGTGCATTTTAGGTTGCCCGCCACGGTTACTATCGACAATGCGAGGGGCGCCGTTAAGGTGCCCGCCACGGAAAATCGATTTTCCATGGGCGCAAAATAGACCGTCACGGAAAATAAAAATCGCCTCGTCACGCTAAAATCGGGGTATTTTTGCGTGGCGGCAAATTGTGTGCCCGCCACGGAAAATATTTTTTCAGGTTCACGCAAAATCGAATCGGTACTAGTGGAGGGTGGAGTGTGTAACAGAACCTCCTAATTCTCAGCCCACACTCGCACTGTCTTTGTCCCAAAGACCTTCGACATGTGCGATGCACCCAATAACTTAAGAAACCCGGTTGTCATCGAAACCCCGATTACACCACTCTCATAACCAGGATCAACAAAGGAGTAGCTACAACATTACAACATTTGTTACAAAAATATAGATCGAAAAGCGGAAGAATAATAACATTAATTTTATAAAATGTGAGTAAGTTACATTTAAGAGAACTTAACTTAATTAATTTGCGGAAGCTGAGTAGACTAGAAGACAACCCAGATCATGTCGAGCCCAATCGACATAAACTTGGTTAACGGCCGACGAGTTAACACCGCAACAAGGGTTAACAAACCCCCGAGTACACAATGTACTCCGCAAGACTTATCCGACAAAGGAAAAGACTCCAAGGATATGCCGGCTTAAGGGAAGTAGAGCTAGAAAAGGAAAGTTTGCGAGAAAAGCTTACTACAAGTGGATCCTTACTTTCAATATTTTTAGCATCAATCTTTGTTGAAAGATAAATAAGATAGATTTGCACTGTTCTATCTCAAACACTTTTTAAGCAACACATCTCAACTTATCTCGCATCTCTTTTTTTCTTTCATAACCATGAGTAACCTTGTTTCTTCAATTACTACGATGAATGGGCGTAAGAACGGGTCTCCTTAACCGAGAAGCAACGGCGATTCATGAACCGCTTATACCCAAATTTGGGGATCCCTAACCACACGACATATGTAGTAACCAAACTTGCATATATCAACCTTTTCTCAGATTTGTCCAAAAACGGGAACGAGGCTGCGCCACCCGAGAGCACGACTCCACCGCCCTACCCCGTCGGTCCCTAATGACAATGACAGTTTAACCAAAAGAGGGTGGGTACACGCTACTCCCGCCATCTCTCCACTCCCGGTCGTGGTTGCCATTCCCGATTTGGCTCCACCGAGATCCGCCTTACCGAGTATGTGGCTAGTTAGGGTCGACCGATGCAGGGTGATCGCGGTCCACGTGCCTTTTGCCCGGCCCTCGGGCGTACTTATGTTCAAAAGTCCCAACTTAACAAGCCAAACAACGGACGGTCCTTAAACGACCAACACGGGACAAGCACGCCTAGGCATCCTTAGGCTTTCAACCTACGCCCGTCGATCTCAAGTTCATCACTACCATATATATATTCTCATGAACCACCATCGGGGTGTTCTCTTTTTTCCAAAGCCGGGAGGAACAAAGATAAAACCTATATCTCGCGAACGATGAAACCATCATTCGTCTTCTCTACCGACATCTAAGCATTATTAAGCATTTAGAGAAACGACCTACTCATACTAGTGGGATAAATGCGAATAATCAGATCAAGGTAATCATGCAAAGAACGGTATCAACCAACTCCTACTAACTTAATGCACATTGCACTAGACTTAAGGTGAATAAAATATTTATGAAACAGAGAAGGGTTTATGCTCCGGGGCTTGCCTTTGTTGCGGGGAAAGTCGATTCGAAACCGGATCACCCGAGTCATACTTGACATCGACACCACCGGTGGATGGATCTTCCTCGAAGCTCGACCATCATGAACCACCTCACTCTCGTATACTCTACACGTAGATGATGATGCATGCTTTAGCATGATGAAATGATAAACATGATGCTCGATGAATGCGAGGAAAAAATAAACAACTTGAGTACAACTTTCCTTCACGATAAAGTTGCAACCCAACAAAACCAACTTGTTGAACTACTCTAAAGATATCATCACCATTGCCTAAAGAGTTCTCAAGGACCATTTTATTAAGATACAAACTAAGATTCACAAAACAACCCCCTAAGTCACACAAAAAACTTAATTTATTTGACTCAAAACAAATTTAAACCACATAAAATATTAGGGTTTAAGATAGAAAATAATTTAAACTTTTCAAAACGACTCCAAACTTTTTACACAAGTAGAATACATCATAAAACAGTACCAAAATAATTTTCATGATTTTTGGATAAATAAAATAATTATTAAAAATCAAGGAAGATGCATTTTTCAATTAAAATTTGTATTTTTAAATCATGCAAAAACTATTCAAATTCTAATTTTCAAATTTTTCATGGATTCATATACTCATAAGAAACTTCTACAAAAATTTTCAGAATTTTTAAAAACTAAACTTGAATTTATATGAAATTCACAAGAATCAAAGACTATTCAAACAAATACGAATTGATAAAACATTTCTTAAAAAGAAAAGGGCCATCGGGCCTAATCTGCCCAACACTATGCGCGGCCTGGTCCAACAGTGATAGGCCGGCCCAGAGGAATAGTAGCAGGCCGGTCCACAAAACGATGCCAGGTAGGCCCATCAAAACAAGAATGCCGGCCCATCAATGGCTGGCCAAGCTTTGGCTTGGCGACTTTGCGTAAAAGACCCCCAAACTTTAATGTAATTACAAAAGGTACAAAGCACTATTTATATGAGTCACAAGGTTTCTCACCTAACCCCTCATCTTCTTTCTATTCGAACCCGAGTCCATGGGTCTGCTCTTGAGCGAGGAGCGGCAACCAGGCGTGGCTTGGCTTTGCCGTTCGGCGGGATGGTCATCGAGCGGTGATGGAAAAAGGCAGCACAAGCACCAGCGCACTCGCCCGCGCTCAAACGTGGCGGCGGCTTGCCTCGGCGTAGCACGCAAAGCGTGGCCCGCCGCGCGGCAGCGGCCATGGCGGCGAGGACCGGTCGGCAAGGTCGGCGTTCCACCGCGTCACGGACCTCAACTTGAGAAACGATCAAGCCGGCGAGCATCACAGCTTCAAAGGCGGCGCAAGAACAAAAAGGAAGATGAGAAACTCACCGAGAAAGGTCTAGCGACGGCGACGAGCTCAGGCGGGCGCTTTTACCGTAGTGGAAAAGAAAGTGGCCCCGGTGATTCAGCGAAAAGAGGATGCTATAGCCGGGCTCACAAGGAACGCAAGAGTGATTCGAAGGTGGTGACACGGTCAAAATAGACAGAGGAGACTCGACGACGGCGGAGCAAGGCGGCGGAGCAGAGATGGTTCCGGCGGTGGTGGGTTGGAAAAAGGAGAAAAAAAAAGTGGCCGCACCCGGTGCTTTACAAGGCAAAAGAGAGGCGAGACGTGGCTCTCGTCTTCGCGAACTCGCCCCAGGTGACCAAAGACGCCGTGAGGACGACCGAAACGTCGAGACGAGCCACGGCGGCGGTCCGGCGACCGGCCGCATACGGCACGCTGATCCCACCGTGGTAATCGTAGCCTTCTAACCCTAACATTCTGAAATTTGCCAAATTCTCCCAAAATTTGAACTGAACTTGAAAAACTCCAAAAAGTGACTTAGGCTAATTTTTCAAGATCTACAATTTTCATAATTGGAAGATTTTTCAAAATCAGCCTCTAAATATGACTTTTGAAAAACAGTTCAAAATTTTTAAATTTGAATTCAAAATTACTTTTAAAAACATGTAACAACTTGAAAAACTTTGTATATGACTTTTGTTCATCTCAACAAGATCTACAAACTAACTTTTTTGAAAGTTTTTGCAAATTTTGCTTAGATTTTGAAATATGATTTTTAAATCAAAAGGGGACAAAACCCTAATTTTGGTATTTTCAAAATTACTCTAAAGTTTTGAACTAAACTTTGAAAACTCAAAATACCAACTTTGTTCAAATTTGAAAAATCTACAAATTTGCTTTTTTAATAACCATACCCAAATTCTTTATAAATTTTGAATAAAAAGAAAAGGGGGGTAAAAGAAAGAATGGAATTTAGGGTTTTTGAGTTCAATTCAAATCAATTTGATTCAAAATTCAGATTCCCAACCTATACTATCCAACCATCATCCAACATCACACTTAGAATCAAAAACATAAAATAAACTTAATTTTGTCCAATCCATGACTAAAGCGGGTAAGTAACACCTGGGTGTTACAGAGAGTGTGGGCGCTACGTCGGGGCTGGCGCTGAGACACAAGGCAGCGTCTTGCTACCGGAGACCGAGGGTGAGAGGAGAGAAAGCGAGGTGTGGAGCTAGGGTTTCATTTCATTTATATAGTCCGCACTAGGTATTGGGCCTAGGAATAGTAGTGGGTCGGGCCAGATTTTAGGTGGCGGGCCACATAATGCGCCCTCCATGGAAAATTGATTAACCGCGGATCGCACCTTAAAATGCCTGCCACGGTTAATGTTTATTTTCCGTGGCGGGCGTTTTTAAGGTGCCCGCCACGGAAAATGAATTTTTCGTGACGGGCAGTCATGATTGTGGCTGACCGGCATTAACCGTGGCGGGCAAAAGATGTGCCCGCCACGGAAAAGATTTGGGCAGTGTCACGCAAAATAATTTCGTTACTAGTGCTAGGAGCGCTGAAGGATGGATGTGAGGCGACCGAGGGACTAAGATGGATGGAAGATTGACTATGGATCAGTGACACTGGGACATCAACGGCAAGAGAACATGAGGAGTAGACTGTGTTGTCCAAGTCAACATGGTGGTTGACCAAGTCAAGCGGAGGCACAAGAAGACTTGGTGATTATGTATTGAGGATGACGGTGACATGTGTTGAGATCATGGAGGAGGTGCAAAAAATACGCTTCTCCATGGGTTGGGTGGTTTGAGCCCCAAAACCACCGACCCATAATTTTTTTGTGTTTAGGTTGTTGGAGTTCCATCAGGAATGAGAGGCAGCATGTGGCATTACCACGATGTTTGCATCGAGGAAAAGAAATTTGTTAAGATCATGTGGCCATTGGATGCACATATCTTTAGTTGGCCCATTTTACCCCTTGGTTAAGTAGTTTAGCCAAAATATATATGGGCATGTTGATAATGTCTAAAAGTTCTATAAATAAGATAGGAGGCTATCCCAACTAGCCATCTCTCCATTTGTTATTTCTTTATGTTTCCTGGTCTCTAATTCTATAGTTTTCTACGTGTTGTCAACTAAAAAATGTAAAAAGCGAAATCAAAAGATGTATTGTCAATCATAGTAGGTTCTAGTGCATTACAATACTTAAACATTACATGCACTTCTGATCAGGCCATGGCTGGCATGGGCATGACTCGTTGGCACTCAACAGGCCCAAAAGTCGTTTCTTTTTCTACGGATTCGTAAGCTGAAATTAATCAGAACAAGGCAATACAGTTCATTCGCAACCCAAATCAAATAATTGTCAAATCATAGCATGGGAAAATTTGTGAGTTTTTTACGGATATGAGACGAATCTTGATTCACGCAGATAAACTGTTGGAAGAGAGACGAACATCAGAAATGGAACATCCACATCACACTAATATCACATTTTGATACAGTGTGAGAAATCAAACAAATAGAGACCAGAGAAGAAATAAAAAATTGTGTGCATTAGGAATTTAGATCTATACAATTCTTCTAATAGTGGAGCATTATACAATTAGGGTTAAACCATGAAACCTGATACTTAAACATTACATGGTTCAACTTAATATTTTTTCTATCCCAAATTATAAGTCGTTTTGGCTTTCCAGGTGAAACATTTTTTAAACTTTCAAGCAGTTTTTTTTTGGTAAAAGAAATGTCATTTTACATGTTCGCTGCAAGCCTGCAGCATATCATTCGACATTTGCATCAAGTGGGGAAGATTAATCAAAATAAAGTATGTTCCGTTCATAGTAATATCTGATAAACAAAAAAATATGGATTTTTTAGTGGTCAAGTGCATTAGTTTCAATGTTGTTTATCTTCTAGCTCCAATTTCTAGTGCATATTCCAATGTTCAATCGTGGAATCATTTTTGCAACCTAATATCCAGTTTCCAAACACTGCCAGACTCGGCAGGAATGGAAAACAGAAATGAGAATTGGGGATAGTTTTTCCCATATCCTTCTTGGAGGAGGATGTCGACGTCCAGCACGAATGTGGTGATCCCACCACCGCCTGCCTCGAGAAGCATGGTGGTCGGGGTCGTGGGCGGGCGTCGTCGGGGATGTCACCCTGGCGAATCCTCTCTGCATTTGGGGCAAAATAAGTTTAGCTGAAGAGGAGAAGAAGAAGAAAAGTATTGTACCACCTGCCTCGAGCAGCATGGTAGTCGGGGTCGTGGACGGGCATCATCGGCGATGTCACCCCGTCGAATCCTCTATGCATTTGGGGCAAAATAAGTTTAGCTGAAGAGGAAAAGAAGACGAAAAGTATTGTAGTGTGCTAATGGTTGATAATTTTGTGGACCCATATGATATCTTTTTTTTTTTTCTTTGAAATAACCACCTGCTGCAATTTGATATGATGCCAAATACACTACTGTAAGCATCTCAAATTTGTCTCATGTGAGCGTTTCACATTCCTATTGGTAGCAGCGCTTCCTCTACATTGTCAACATGACATAAAACCTCCTGTTGTTTTCTTCATTGCAAAATTTCTTATATGTTCCCCTGTTACTTCTTACTCCTGTGTCCCAAAAAAGAGTGTCGTTTTTCTACTTTTCGGACGTCGTGTTTGACCGCTTTGTCTTATTTAAAATTTTTGTGTTAATTCTAAAATTAATAAATCAGTATTAAAGTATATCTAATGATAAATAAGTCATAACAAATAAATGAAAAATTTAAATTTTTTTTTGAATAAGAGGATGATCAAGCATGATGTATAAAAAAGCCTAAAACGACACTTTTTTTTGGGGACGAAAGTAGTACTAGTTAGGTGAAAATAAAATCGGGAGGGAGCACCGCTCCACCATTCCTGAAGAGATGAAGCATGCTGGGTGGATCTTAATATGGGACTTCTGTTTGTTGCTAGAAGTCAGTTGCCTTTGACAGTTTTAGCATAAGATTGGGTGAAAGCCCGTTACAACATAATTAAAATTTTTAATGATTTGATTTTTCCTAAACATCCTTATACTAAGCTAAGGTCAAGATATATTTGAGCGAGTAAAGTCTGATTTGCCTCTCTGAACTTGCTGCTAAATTTAGTGAACATTTTCGAACTCAAATACCGATCCATAACCCACCTCTTAACTTTCAAAACCAGACAAGTTATCCCCTTAAAATAGTTCAGAGTGCTTTACGATCTGATGTTTCAATGGTTAAGGCCTTTTAAGAGTGCTTTCTTCCTCTTGCATCTATTACTCTATAAAAACTGGTTTATAAGGGGATGGGCTTATCGATCAGCCAAGATTGCACGCAATTGTCTCTGGAAATAAACCATTTTTGAGATGGGTCACCTAATTCTTTGACAAGAGCATTTGTGGAATAGCATCAAGCTGTCTGTCTTTAGAAATGATTTTTTTTTCAGAGGCCCAGAAGTGACTGGCTTAACTTGGCACTACATGATGAAATTGAAATATATTAATGATGATGAGCCAACAATGTGTGTTGCCAGTTCTAGAGCTGGGCCATTTCTATATTAATGTGTTTGTTATCATTTCTATTTGTGATATGTGACAAACATGTGCAAGAGTCATTCAATTAATTAAATTGCATATGACAACCGTGCTAAATACTCTAACTAGCCTTCTATATTAATGTCATGTAGATGTTCCCTGCACACTTTGTACTAGTAGAACACTAGGTAGTGGTTATTCTCATCTTATTCTGGAACACCCTTCAAGGAAGTAGGCCTCTGCTCTCCCAAAAAAGCAAGCAATCGTTGAGGATGTGCACTCCCAAAAAGCTTGATCATCACCTATTTATGCATGTGTCACAACGGACATGGTTACATAGGCCTCTGCTCTCCCCAATGCCTGGGTACAGGAGCTCATGCATTTAGGCAGGCTTGGGATTCATTTTTGTAGCAGTGGATACAAAAATATTTTTTGGCCAACAATCAACTACTATCAACCTTGTATCTTCAAGGCTATGGAAATCTGGAGGGGAGCACGCTCAACAACTATTCAATAGCGCATTTCCATCTTTAATATATATTTTTTTTGGAAGAAATATCGCATTTATTTCCATTTAATAGCTCTTTACAATTTCGCTCTCAAAAGGGAACATTGAAAAGGGCTACTAGCTCCTACCTGCATGTAGTTGTCCCATGAACACACACCATAAGAGCAAGTACAATAGAGAGGTTTGAGCCGGCGAGATCCAATAGGAAAGAGAGAGAAAGGAGGAGAGAGAGGGGAGCAGGCGATTTGCAAGTCGGCAACAGGGTGCTGGCGAAAGGGCTGTTGGGGTCACTGCTATCAGGCCCCACGTGAACCAAACGCTAGCAGCAGCGATTCGGCAGGCAGAAGAGCGGGCGTAGACGCCGGCGGGCGGGCGAATCCATTATACTTGCTCTAAAGCATCACCACAGATCAATAGATGGATGATGTATAGATGTTGCCTTCGATCAAGTAGTTGTTGGATGAAGTAATTATCAGGGCACACCAATCTACGTAAATAAATAGTATTTCCAATGTGATTGCACAGGTGTGGCAGCAGGACCTCTCATAAAAATTCAACTTCTAGCTAGACCAAAATTCCATATATACATATTTATATTCATTCATTAAAGAATTCCTTTATTCACTACAAGTAGTTAATAAGAATATATACTTCATCTAGCGTATTTTCATTGTCCTAAGATGCACTTATATCTAATAGAGCTTTATTTGCATGATGCCAAATCTAGGTATTTTCTCATAACGTCAACAATATTATTGTTCTTTTTTTAAAATTTGTTCAATCATAGACTAAATTATTAGGACAAGTAAAAATACACTATATTTCACAATAGAGGGAGTTTTTTTATAATACAAAATCATAGCCAAAAGGTATGTTTTGGAGCTAGATAGTGTTGTCGTCTAAAAGCAACAAAAAAATTATATGTAATCAAAATATCAAATAGAATAGTCATGAATCAAGCGATAGTTCTCTTCGTAGCCAGATCACAATCGAGAGCAACGACTTCAGACTTCATTATCATTGACATTAATAAATAGAGAACTGTCGATGGGACTTCCGGTACATCGATCACTACTGGTTACACAAGAATCACACTAGTGAATCGATCGGAACATCACTATCACTGCTGCAGGTTCAAAGGCTGCAACACCACCAGAACATGTTCTCTCTTCTTGGCCATGCATGGTACGATGAATGTTTATGTAGTAGAGTTACTTCACCGAAAAACAAAAGTTAAATGATCACAAGATTAATTATTATAAGGACCTCATATATGCTACTCCTGATAAAGCATTTCTCTTGCTGGGCCAAGACGGTTGAGTGTGTAAGCGTGCTCTTGTCGGGCCTCTATTTCTATGACACAACTGTGTTCCTCTTAGTTTACACATTTTCTGCACTACACCGTTTCAGCTCGTGTCTTGTATTAGTGTTTTACTTGCGTCATCTCTCCAGCACCTCGCTACGGGAATTGGAGCAAGTAGTGTATGAACTTTCCCACCCCTGTTAATGAAATACGATCTAAGCTCACTTTCGAAAAAAATAAATAAAGTATCTCTATTCTCTTTGCGTGTTCTCTCTCCTTTGATTGAACCGGTGCTCCTCCTAGCTAGCTGACCTAAACACCATTGGAACGCTTATGAGGTTTGTTTGGCTGCACTCGTATCAAAACAACATGACCTCAGAAGGTACAGATTGCGTAAAGCTGTGCACGAGAGCGGCACTTTGGCTAAACTAGCTACCAATTCATGCTTAGAGGTCAAGGTCATGGCAGGGGAAAAATGAATACACTCACAAAAAGTATACATTATTTATTAAGCGCCTCAAAATTGGATGAAATTAAAGAAGAGAGCTAGAATAGCTCTGAGCTCAGCTCAGCTCAGCTCTCACTCTCGGGGGCGTTATCTTGCTATATCCAGGTCAAATCATGCGTGTACGTTTAACAACTGCACCACACCTGCAAATATTAATGGAAGCGCTTCCTGCAATTGATAGTTCATACATGCAACAACAGCCAACAGCACACTATTTAATTAAGTTTATGTTTATGTGTGCGCACGCCTCGGCCTCGCTATAAATCGATCGATCGTGCAACCACCCCAGCCACGGTGGCTGAGCCACCAAGCGAATAACATGCCGTCGTCGTCGTCGTCGTCTCAAAGCCGCAGCCGCCTGTGCTGCTGGCTGCTGCTGCTTCTCGTCCTCTTCCATTTCTCTCGCAGGGTCGCCGGCGGTGGCGTGCAAGGTGCCGGCGCTGATTGTGTTCGGGGACTCGACGGTGGGCGCCGGGAACAACAACTTCATCCCCACCGTGGCCAGGGGCAACTTCCCACCGTGCGGGCGCGACTTCGACCGGGCGTCGCCACCCAGTGACGGAGCTGACGGTAGGGCGGGGCGGGCTCAAGCCCCACCTACCGCATCGTTAGAAGGGGAAGCCCCCCTGGAGCCCCAGCTGCCGTTCATCCTGATTTCAAGGGCTGAGATTATTTTTTTTTTAAATGGGCCAACAAATCCAATGAGAAAACCCTACCCAAATATTCCCCACCGGGCCACCGGTCCATCCCACCCACAGCGCGCGCCGCACTGCCTCGTCCTTTAGCGCCCCGGGGAAGGAAGGCCGACGCCGCTCCGCTTCGGGCGCCGCCCGGGCAAGCTCCGCTCGCTCGGACGCCGCTCCCGTGCCGCGCCGCGACCGACGTCGGCCCACCCAGGGCCCGCCCGCTCCCGCGACGGCGACGCCGCCAGGTCGGGCACCGCGCTCCGGCCAGCAGGCGGCGAGGGCAGGGCGGCACCGGCCAGCCGGCAGCCGGGGGAAGGGCGCGAGAGGCGGGGCGCGCCCGGGGCCGACGCCCTCCGCTCGCCTGCTCCGGCCTCGGTTTCTTGGGTCGCCGGGTCAGGCTCACGCTGCATCTCGCGATACGCCCGGGAGAGGGAGTCCAGGTGAGCTAGCCTTAGTTGAATTTTTCGGTGTGACTGGGAGCAGGGGTCATTCAATTGAATATTAGATTCTTCAATTGAATGTTTGATTCTACGATTTCAATTTGCAGTATGTCGAAAAGAACCTTGCACAACTATTTTATAACTGCTCCAAGTGGAAGTGGATCAACCCAGCCTGGATCAACCTCCTCAACTCCACAGACTAACGAGAGCACAACTCAACCGAAGAAACCTAGGACAGAGTTTAGTCATGAGGTCCTAATTGCTGACCCTGGAAAACGCAAACCAATCGATTCTTATGAACCCGAAATTAGAGACGAAGTGAAGAGAGCATATGCTTTGAGTGGTCCAACCCAACCGTATGAATTTGCATTTCCTCGTAAATATACCGGTAGTGAGTGGAGATCATTTCAAAAGGCTTGGTTTGATGAATTTGATTGGCTAGAGTATAGTGGGTCCAAGGATGCTTGCTTATTGCTTATATTGCTATCTCTTCTTTAATTCGGCAAAGCCTGAAAAATTTGGGAATTCTGTCTTTGCACATGATGGTTTTGTGAATTGGAAGAATGCCAAGGATATTTTTCGTAAGCATAGTGTGTCAGCGCCGGCCCTGAGGGCGGGCAAGCGGGGCAGCCGCCCCGGGCCCCCGATCCCAAGGGGCCCATCCTCAGGTATATCCCATACACTATGGATTGGTTGGCTTGTTATCTTCTTCGTCCGAGGCCCCGTGTCCGGCAACCGGTGAGCGCGCGAGTTCAGGCCGCCTGCTTGTCTGTACCCGACGAGGACGAAGGGAGTGCATGCGTGAGGCAGTTTGCATCTCCTTACCACCTTCCTTTCTTCTGATTGGTTGGCAATAGTACTGCGGCTACCGTGGTACTCCTCGTGTTTGCAGGCATGCCCATCGTGCACGCTTTGGTTGTCTCTGCTGTTGCTCACCTAGGAGGCTAGGATGCCCACCACCTGTTCTGACCAGGGTTTTTATACCGGTCGGTTTCCAGCTGAGAAACCGCGGTTACCAGGCTTACGGTCCGGCCCGGTATCCGGACCGGCCGGTAAAAAGATTTGAAATTCAAAATGTAAAATTTGAAAAAAAATCGTGAAAAAATTCTGTAAAATAGTTCGCGATTTATAGAAGCCAACGGTGCAACATTTTTCAAATTTGAGTTCGTTTGGTATAAAAATTTCAAATCTAAGTTTGAAAAAAAAAAAAGAAAAATACACAGCCGCCCATTAAGGCCCATTAAATCATGAAGGTCGAAAAACATACTAAACACACTCAAATTTGAGTAATTTTGACATCATTGGATTCTACAAATCATGAAGTATTTTTTAGGAATTTTTTAGCATTTTATAAAAAAATTAAATTTTGAATTTTGAAAAAACCGTTCAAACCGCCGGTAAACCGTTTATACCGACCGGTAAACCGCTCAAACCGACCGGTAAAAAGGTTTTTACCGAGCGCGAAAAAAATTTGAATTCATTTGAATTCAAAACCCAAACCGTCCGTCGGTAACGCCGGATTACGATAACCGTCCGGTAATCGAAAACCGGACCCCGGCGGTTTGGTTCAACGGTCGGTAAAAAAACCATGGTTCTGACGGAATGCCTCAAAGTAGTCGGAGTCGCCGTGCCGAAGTCTCCAGACTCCAAGAGGCATACATAACTTAGAGCTCCTCCGTATGCACAAATGTCTGAAGTATCCAAACGTCCTTGTTTTTTTTTTTTTTTATTAGATGTGTGTATTCAGTATCCGTGGATAATCTCATGCTGGCGTGATTGGAATTGAATTTGATCAGATTGGATCCCTGTTAATTTTTCAACTAACTATTTCTTTAAATTTTAATGGTATCATATTGTCAAGAAAATATGATTTTGACGGTGAGAAAAAGAACCAGTAGTATTTGATATCTACAGCACGCCATCAAGAACGGGGTCTTCAACATTGCAAACTGGGCTTATCGTTTTGACAGCAAACTGGGTTCATCAGTATCAACAATATGAAGCAATAATTTTTACTGATTTTAACAAAAATCAAAATAAATTATTTTTTAAGATAATTTAATATGTATGAGTTGTTTTTATGAGCATTATTATATTTATATATGTACTTAATTAAGTGTTTATAAGTAACATTTTGTTGTTCACGTGTACACAAGGCCCCATTATTTGGTTTCGCCGGGCCCTTAAAAACTCGTGCCCGCCCCTGAGTGTGTGCAAGACTCATGCAAATTGTAGACTAATGTGTGATGACTTTATGAACCAAAAACAAGTGTGGGTCGGAAATGGGAGGGCGTAACCAAGGAGGAAGAGAAACGGTATGAGATTCGTTTGACCTCTTCTTTAGATATTGCAAGATTCCTCATATATCAAGGGAGCCTTTTCGTGGGAATGATGAGAGTTCTACTTCCCTCAACAAGGGACTTTTCTTAGAGATGGTTGAATGGTACAAAGATAAGGTAGATATAGTGAAGGACGATATGACAATGGTTTTAAAAATTGCCAGATGTTATCTCCTGAAATACAGAAGGATCTTGCAAAAGCTTGTGCAATGTGAAGTCACAGCTGTAATTATGGATGAGATTCGTGGTAGAAAATTCTCGGTGCTTATTGACGAGTCTCGAGATGTATCAATAAAAGAGCAAATGGCGGTGATTATAAGGTTAGTCCATAATTACAGGTTGTGCATATTTTTTACAATCATTCCTAATGTCATACTAACTTTCTAACTCCATAATTGCAGGTTTGTGAATGATGAAGGGAAAGTGGTGGAGAGATTTCTTGGACTTCGGCATGTTCAGAGTTGTACAGCTATTGCATTGAAAGAAGGATTGGTCAGTATGCTTTCAAGTCACAAATTGTCTGTCTCTATGCTCCGTGGGCAAGGGTACGATGGAGCTTCTAATATGAGAGGTGAATTTAATGGGGTGCAGAAATTGATTCGTGATGAAAATCCTTATGCTTTCTATGTGCACTGTTTTGCCCATCAGTTGCAACTAGTGGTTGTTGCTGTTTCGACCTCTAGTGCGCATACATTGCAGATTTCTTTAACTATATCCCTTTAATAGTCAACAATGTGGGTGCATCTTGTATGAGAAAAGATGCTTTGCTTTCAAAGCACCGTGATGTGTTGCTAGAAAAGATTGAGAATGGTGAGATTATGAGTGGAAGGGGTTTGAATCAAGAAAGTAGCCTAGCTAGGCCTGGAGATACTAGATGGGGTTCACATCTTAAAACTTTGCTTCGCATTTTGGTGATGTGGGAGGCTATCATAGATGTCCTTGAGATAGTCAAGAAAGATTCTATTAAGCCATCATGTAATGGTGGAGCGTTAGGTTTAATTCACAAAATGGAGAGTTTTGATTTTGTGTTCATCCTGCATTTGATGATAGAATTGTTGAGCATAACAGATATTTGTTCAAAAGCTTTGCAAAGGAAGGATCAAGACATAGTTGAAGCAATGCATTTGATCACAGATGTGAAGGATAGTTTGCAGGATATGAGGGAAAATGGATGGCAACCATTATTGAAAAAGTAAAAACATTCTGTGAGAAGAATGAGATTGAAGTGCCAGATATGGATGAGGTAATGAATGTTAGAGGGACATCTAGACGAAGAAAGCAAAAGGTAACAGCCATGCATTACTATCAAGTTGAGATTTTTCTAGTTGCCATTGATGCTATTTTGACTGAGTTGAATCATCGGTTTAGTGAAATTAGTTCAGAGTTATTAGTATGTATGGCTGCTTTTAATCCAAGGAACTCCTTCTCTAATTTTGATGTGGACAAACTTGTGAGGCTTGCTGAAATTTATGCTGAAGATTTTGATATTGGTGAGCTAGCTGTTCTTCCATCTCACCTTAGGCAGTTTGTCAGCCGTGCTAAAAGAACTCCGGAATTTCTTGGATGCACTGAACTTGGAAAAGTTGCCGAAATTATGGTGAAGACTAATATGCATGCATCTTATAAATTGGTTTATCGTCTCATTGAGCTAATCTTAATACTACCGGTTGCAACGGCTTCAGTTGAGAGGATATTTTCAGCATTGAACATTATAAAGACGGATTTGCGTAATAAAATTGGTGATGAATGGCTCAATGCCTTGATGATATGCTATAATGAGAAGGAGATATTTAGGAAGATTGATGCTGAAAAAGATCAAAAAAGCGGTTTGAAGAGATGAAAGATCGTCGTATGTTATTGCCAAAAAGGAGTGGTACGCTCTATTCAACTATTAATTCATAGTTTCAAGGTCCATATATGTTTGACTAATCAATTTCTATTTGTGTAGGTTCGTACTTCGGAGGAGGAATAATGTGCGGCAACTGGACGCCGTTGTTTATTGGTTTTGTAATTGGGCTCGGTATAGATGATTTGTCTCCTTTTTTCATGACTTAGTAGACTTAAGTTGCTGTTGCATTTTGTTCAGCCCGACCTAAAATTTTTCCCTGGCTCCGTCACCGTCGCCACCGCAGGTTCTCCAATGGCCGCCTCGTCACCGACTTCCTTTCCGAGGCGTTCGGCTTGCCGTCGTCGGTGCCGCCTACCTTGACCCCAGCTACACCATCGACCAGCTCGCCACCGGCGTCACCTTTGCCTCCGGTGGCACCGGCCTCGATGACTTAACAGCGGAAATCCCAGTAAGAAAACTTCGTTATGCATCTGCATGCCATGCATGTTTATTTTCACTGTGGTGTGGCCCATCAATCATCATGCGTGATTTGTTGTTTGGAACCGACCTGTTGGAATTTCTTTATTCCAGTCAGTCATCCCCATGAGCCAGCAGCTGGAGTACTTCAAGGAGTACAAGGCGCGACTGCAGGTCGCAAAGGGCGAATCCGCGGCGAACGCCATCATCGCCGAGGCCGTGTACATCTTCAGCATCGGGACCAACGACTTCATCGTCAACTACTTCGCCATCCCACTCCGACGAGCCCATTACACGCCGGAGGAGTACGTCGCGTACCTCGTCGGCCTCGCCGAGGCCGCCGTCCGCGACGCCTACGGCCTCGGCGCCCGCAAGATGGAGTTCACCAGACTCGCGCCGTTCGGGTGCATCCCCGCGGCCAGGACGCTCAACCAAGACGACCCCGGCGAGTGCAACGACGAGTACAACCGGGTCGCGGCGAGGTTCAACGACGGGTTGCAGGAGGCCATGAGGAAGCTCGACGGTGAGCTCGCCGGCGCGCGGGTCGTGTTCGCGGAGATATACAGCCTCGTGTCTGACATCGTCGCTAATCCGTCGGAGTACGGTGAGTGATGTTCCAAAATCTATCTTCACGACATATTCGGCAAAAATGCTGAATGATGACTCGAGCACATTGTGGGTTTTGACCTGCAGGATTCGAGAACGTCGCGCAAGGCTGCTGCGGCACAGGACTGATCGAGACATCTGTGATCTGTGATGTGCGGCTTGGACGAACCGCTGACGCGTGGAGACGCGGATAAGTACGTGTTCTTCGATTCAGTGCACCCGTCGGAGCAGACGTACAGGATAGTAGCTGACCATATTCTCAACACTGCGTTACGAGTGTTCCTGTGACATCATTTGCACTTGTTGAGATTTTTTTTTTTCTTGTTTACACAACAGAATATATTTGTTACTGTTGAAAGCATATATATACAATACAAAAAGTCTTTAAAAACAAACTTCAGGTACCTGTTATGTACCGATGCAACAGAGCACTACAAAATATATAGGGAAATCTTATTATTACTAATTAGAGGCTCCAACGGAAACTCCACGTTAATTCTCACCAGATGCGCTAAGAAAAAAGATAAATTGCTAGAAATTCTCATATTAATTAGAAAAATCCAGCCATCAAATCCGAAGTCTACAACCACCGATGACCATTGGATCTATTTTACTATACCAAGAAAATTACCCACTTATGCTATTATTAATATATTATCTCATTTTAAAGGAGAAAAACCCACGTTAAAGGAGAAAAAAACCCACGTTATAAGAAATCTGTCCACCGAGACTGCCTCCATGATTAGTTATTAATAATATTATATTATTATAACAAAAAAAAGGAGAACAAAATTGGTTACGTAGTCTTTTCCGATCGAGTTTCCTTGACCAATCTAATCTAGCGCATGGGCATTGCTTCTCACGTCCCTCTGCCCGGCGACCGGCGTTCCAATTCCTGGTAGCGGCAACATGGTCACGCGCCGCCGTGCCCAAGCCCCAACCTGGATGCCGCACAAGACTGTCGGTAAGTGGCAAATCATGTGAATACATTAGTCTCACTGGAGTTTGCCTTGCAGGTGTTGAGAGAGGAGCATGATAGGAGGGGCACCAAGGTCTAACCACTACTAGGAATTGACCTTTAGAGCACCATTTTTTTTTTTACAACATCAAACATTTGGTTGCAATATTTAGTTTTATAGCAACCAACATTTTTATGGGTTGCGATATCTTGATCTTATGGCCACCAAAAATCTAGGTTGCGTCTGTTGAAACATTCGCGTTGCAATAGGTTAGTGTTAATGCCACGGTAAAAAAAGGTGGTTACTTTTAGGGGTAACTATTGCCACAACTATTTGAGCATTGCGATAGTATCGGTTTAGTGTTGCGATAGATGTATGTTTGTTGCCACGAATATTTATTTAGTTGCGAATAGGCATGCCTGTGGCCATGATAAAATTACGTTGTCAAAAATTTAATCTTTGTTGCGATAGCTCATGTGCCTATTGCATCCGAAAAATAATTCGTTGCAATAGATGTGTGTTTGTTGCCCGCGAATATTTAGTTGGTTGTGATTATGCATGCTTGTGGCCAATGATGAAATAACGTTGTCTAAAATCTATCTTTTGTTGCAATACCTCATGTGCCTGTTGCATCCGAAAATAATTTGTTGTGATAGAACTGTGTTTTGTTGCCACGAACATTTAATTGGTTGCGATTATGCATGCCTGTAGCCCGCGATGAAATGTCGTTGTCTAAAACTTAACCTTTGTTGCGATAGTTCATGTGCCTGTTGCATCCATAAAACAATTCGTTGTATCAATGAGCTTAAATTGGCTGGGTAGTGGTTGTGTACTCGTAGCATAAAATAGTCAAATGAATTATGTGCCTTGGGGTCATATAGTATAATACCTAAGTCACTTTAATACATCGCTGCTTTTAGTTCTTTTTGCATTGGGAAAGAATGCAAGGATTCTGGTGGGCTAATGTCTGATTTTTGAATCGTGTGCAGGAAGCAAAAATCAATTGACAAGAACACTGGAATGGCTGTCAGAGTTACAAAGATGCTTATTTGTGATGGTGTAGCTGATGGGCGATGAAGCAACCAGCGAAACACATATTTAGATCGATTTATTATATGCTAAACAATGTTGGTTAAATATGGTGTCTTTATTTTGTTAGTTGTGGTCATGTTTTTGTAAGCAGAATTCTGGTCATTTTGTGTTACTTTAGTTTGAGATAAAATTTAAATTAATAAATGTATCAGTTATTATATATGATGTGCATGCTGTGGAAAAATTTAAAACTGCTATTCAAATTCCCTCGTTTGCGATAGAATAATAGGCAACCATTGATTTTGGTTGCAATATGCATTATTGCGATGAATTTTATGCGTTGCCTTACCATATCATCTATTGCTACCAATAATTTTTTGTTGCAAGTGCCTTCTACTACCACCAACACAAATTCGTTGCAACTTTCATATATTACCTCAAAGACTAGTTCGTTGCATTATCATATCATCTATTGCCACCAACAATTGTTTGTTGCAAGTGCCCTCTATTACCACCAACACGAACTTCGTTGCGACTTTTATATATTACCTCGAAGACTCGTTCGTTGCATTAGAAACTTATGATCTATTGCTACGTAGTTTTTAGTGGCAATACTTTTCTATTGCAACACATTCTTTCGTCGTAATATTTGTCTATTGCAATGCATTCGCTTCATCGCAATAGAACCTTAGACAACCAATCCAATCGTTGCAATATTTGTTCTTGCAACCAAGTATTGGTTGCATTACGCTTTTTCGTTCGTTGCAATATTTGATCTTGCAACCAAGTATTGGTTGCAGTAGCCTTTGCCGCTCGTTGCAATAGCGCTAGATCTGTTGCAACCAAACATCAAGTGGTTGCCTCGAGGCTATTGCATTGTTCCAATTGCAACCATCTGTCGACCAAAAGACTTAGTTGCAATTGATTCTAGTTGCAACCAAAATTGCCATATTGCAACCAAATATAGGCGTTGGGCAAGGGTCAATTCCTATTAGTGAACCTGACTAAGCTTGATGTGCCTCTCATGTGCGAGAAGTAGCAAATTGGTATTCCTGCTCATCAAGGCCACACTCTGTGACCTCTTAATCTGTGAGATTTAATTTCACAGGCTCCAATTGCATGGTGCCTGAGAACGATCTTATATATATGTGCGTACATCCATTACATGGTGGCATCTCGTGAGGCCTAGAGGAATCAATTTCCATGTACTACTTAAAATTGTCAATAATCTCAGCCCTGCCGCCACAGGGCGCCGTAATCATAGCCATCAAACTTCAATCAATTAGGGGAACTAAACTGACCTTTCTATCCTGCTACGTATGTTCTATCCTGCTACGTATGTTAGACCTTTCCCTCCCAGTCATGTCTTTCTGACGTCTTGCTGGTTATTTAAAGGCCATGTGATCAGTTGTTTTGATTGTCTACTAATTGTTCTCCTGAATGAGCGCATACTTTTTCAACACATGGATGTAGATTTAGCTCGCAACTTGGTGGACGGCGAGGTCTTATTTATGTTATTGTTATATATATAGAAGGGTGGCCATGCCACAACTAAGCCACAAGTATGCACTCTTTCTAACACATACTATGCAATGAAGGATTTATACATGCCATGCAAAATTCCTGCCGATTTCTTCTAAAAAAATATATGGATATATGAACTGTGCTATGTCTGCTTTTCAGTAGATGCGGGAGAGAGCACCGATATTGCACGACGACAAGCAACCAGCAGGCAACATAGATACTGCCGAATGATGGATGGAGCTCACCACTAGGACTAAAAGGTTAATGACAATTTAGGCCTCTTTGCTGCACAATCCTACATGCAACATGCACCCTGGTCAAAGTTAGTCATGATGCAAAAGGTCTCTTTGACAAAAATTTGACCTCCAGCTACATACTCTTTCATTACAAATTGTAAGTCCTATCTTTCTTTTTACATAGTTTTTCTATACACCTAAATATACATTATGTTTAGCTATATAATAGAAGTCATATAACAGTTGAATATAATTTGTGTAAAAAAATTGTCTGTCCGGATGAGCATGGTAACAATGATAAATTTATCACTAATAATATTTTTAGATGTGTGTTGGTACTCACTGTGTGTGCACTATGTGTGCAGCTGATTATCTAGGGAAAATAAATACTCCCCGACTTGAGCATGTTATTACACGAATACATATAGGTCAATAATATTCCATCCATTTGTATATATAGGGGAACCACATAATACAACATCATTTTTAATTGGCACTCCATTTCTTAAATTAATTAATTAAAATTATAATGGTAGTTTATAAGATTTGGGATGCTAACCAATAAGTCTCCACTACTAGCTATAAAGTAGTCGATTAAATTTATAAAAAATAATATGGACAAGACGAGTGCTCCTTCTTACTATTACTAATTAGATTAGAGACCCTAAAAAGACGATCATGTTAATTCTCACCATACGCGCTAGGAAAAGATAATTTATTGATATTTTCATAATATCTTAAAACATCTAGCATTTAATTTAGTAAACTCTAATCACAACCGTTGGATCTATTTTCATTTATAAAAGAACATCTCTGCCATTATAAAAATACATTGAATAATCCATAATTTTTATCTGAGCTACCCACCATGCATGGCCATAATTAAAGATAACTTAAAATAACCACTACATTTTTGTATAAGTTATGTTTGCCATGTGAAAAATAATTCAAAAATAATCCCCAAAATTTGTATCCAAACTACCCATTGTTGTCATTGAGAAATAACTTTAAAACAAAACCCCTAAAATTACATCTAAATTACCCATCTTGGTCATCATGAAAGATAAGTTAAAATAATCCCCTGTAACTCAGATCAAAAAATACCCCATCTACTGTTATGAAAAAATAATTCAATGTAACCTCCTTTTTGCATTCAACCTACCCAAACATGTTGTGAAAGATAATATAGTTTATAATTTTGATATTTATATCTACATTAATGAATATTAAAAAATAAATCAAAATATATCTCAAACTTTGTGTAAATACTAATACATATGTTTATAAAATAAATATCCTTAATGTACAATACATATGTATATAATTTTAGATTACAAACTTCTACAACCATGAAATTAAATAACCATAATCCGGTAAGCGTTTGAGTTATAATGCAAAAGTGTCTTTGACAAATATTTATACTCCTTCCGTTCCAAATTGTTAGTCCTATATTTTTACATAGTTTTCAAGTATACAACTTAATATATATTATGTTTAGGTATATAACAAATGTCATGTATCTACGAGGATTGAGTAAAATTTGTACACACACAAACAATCATGTGATATAATGATTCAATTAACATGTGGAGAACAATACTACTAGGTCCTAGACTTCAATTAACATGTGGAGAACAATACTACTAGGTCCTAGACCCTTTAAAAACAGTAACTAAATAAAAGAAAAAAAGAAATCTAGAATTTCTCATGTGGAAAAAAAAGTTGCAACAATTTGATTAAAGCTAAACTATAGACTTAGGAATTCAAAAAGAAAGCAAGGCAGCAAGAGTTTAGATAACTTAAGATTAGTTTTCAATTAAATACATACCACTCTAGAAAAAAATAATAAATATATTTAACTCTAACTAGAAGTCCGCAATATATCATGCTACAAAGAGTATTAATACTTGAAACTCTAACCAGAGTCCCCAATATTTTCATAGCATACTTATTTGATGTCACACATCTTTGTAGTTTTTTTCTATAATTTTGGTCAAACTTGATGTGCTTTGACTCTCCAAGATTCTTGGAATGATTTACAGTTTGGGATGGAAGGAGTAATAATCAACATTAATAATAACTATTGAATTAATTCTATTTTCTAAATAATTATGAACTCTACTATAGTGTAAAACAATATAATGTAACACATGAATTTATATTTATATTACCAACCTAAGCTATTGAGAAACATGATTTAAAAGTACTCCTAAATTTGCATCTTATTGACCATGCCCTCCTATTATGATTCATAATTTACATAGCTCAATTTTTATCTCATTAATAGAGAAATCAAATACACCCTCAAATCAACATATAAAATGTCAAAAATTTCTAATAAAGGAAAAAAATTAGGTTAGTATACAACACATATATATTTCTACAATGCCCTCCTCTATCAATATTAAAATAGTAAGATCTAACTAAAGTAAACTGATTACATTTTGCAAGCATGTATAAGCAAAATATATAAACTATGTTTGATCATAAAAATATTTCCTTAACAGTTCATATGCAGATTGTATTAACAAATTATTTAAAATCATATTAGTAACCATGAAATATAATTTATATAGGTTGTTACTTCAAATATGTTTATATATTTTGAACAAAATTTTTGACACATCTGTATTCGTATTATAAGCATAACTGCATATATAGTTTATTGAATGGAAACTTAATTTATTTTGTTTGACCCTTTAAAATACTTTAGATCATTATAGGACTTACGTATTAAATTCTTGTGAGGTTAACATTGTTACACCTATCTGAGATCTCACTTCAGCTCTGTCACTCATCTTAAGGGACATGGTACATGTCCCATGTGATGATCTAATATTGTATAATATTTATAGACGTAAAATCCTTATTTTTGGAAAAAAGTGAAAAAATAGAGTTAATGTATGATGTAATAAGCACATGAGTTTCAACTTATTAACGTGAGAAGGGAAAAACCTATAATAGTAATAAAATTTGAAAATAAAATAAAATTTAGACTCATGGCTCCATAAGGTACATAATGCCACAATAGTCACCTTAATTAATGGTAAGGTTTCAAACTTCAAGCTAATTGCATATTAACAATATATAGGTGTTCCATATATACATGGACAAAAATGTGAATATGTATGAAATATATATAGATTTGTCCCTTGAAATATAGTAGTTAATAAGTTTTAAAGAACTATATATATACTCCTCCGTAAAAAAAAAAAAAATGCAATTAAGGTATATGTGTGCGGTTAATCAAGCTCAAGTTTGATTAAATTTATAGTAAATCATATTTAACATTTATTTTTTTCAAACTGATTTGTTATAAAGATATATTTAATAATCAATCTAATGATACTTATTTTGCATCATAATGTTGTATCTTTGTTTTTATAAAAAATCAGTAAAACTTCAAACTATTTTACTCCTTGAAATCGTAAAATTGTATTCTTTTTATAGATGGAGGTAGTATTATAGAATATCTACAATTTAATATAATTAATTAGTAGTTGTATGTAATAAATAGTAACTAATGCTTATATTTCCTAAAATTCTAGCCCGTCGAGGAAGCACGGGTTGATGGACTAGTATAATTATAATAAGGAAATAAAAATCAGAACCAAAAAAAAACTAAAGTGTGGGGCCTAGCTAGTTATCTGGGTGAAGTAACGAATCAACAGAGCATGGACAGAGGACGAATGGTGGTGCGGTGCTGTCGCATTTCGCCACAGGGAGCTCGAGGAACACCCGGAGGACACTGATCATCACATCCAGCGGCTCAACCTCAACGTGTGAAAGTTGAATGGTGCGAGGCCTACATTGCTACTGTAGTTTGATCGAATGCCACTTGTGTGGCTAAGTTGCTTCTTCTAAGATTCACTGTCGTTCGAGTTGCCTTGAGTATCAGATCTGATCTTGAACACTGGTAAAGTGGTTAATTGCAAACATGTGAGTCGATGCAATTTTAGAGTGGCTGCGTAGGAGATATTTTTTTTGCCGCCCGAGCACAGAGATAGCTCGCTGCTGCTATGCACGACCATTTTAATAGTTTAGACCAGAATGACACAAGTTCGAGAACCACAAAGAGACCTGATGGAACTATAGTGAGAATCGAACAATGTTTATGTAATATATATACGAATTTTGTAAGTTTAAGGATCGGGAAATACATACATTTTTAACTCTAATTTATTGCATACAACAGCCATATTCCGGTCTACTTTGTGCTTCATCTCTCCATGAATGGTGCTACTACCTCCAGACTAATTTCACGACCATTCGTTGGCTTCCCGTTACCCAAACAAGTAGATATAACAAGCAGAATTACTATTTGAGTTTATGTTTTTGGATTGGATCAGCACTCTCTCATATTAAGTTAGGCATAGTATTAAAGTGGTGTACTTGGAAATCGTATAATTTATGTTAGTTACTGAATCGTGTATGAGAAATAACTAAGATGAAATTAAAAAAAGAAGTGCACGTAGGGACTAGCATTGACGGTATAAGGTGTTGAACGGCAGACGCCGATGATTACTTTCCTCAAGCAAAATGAATGTATTACCCCTTAAGTCAAGGCTATAGATGGCCCAACAAATTGCTACTCTCAAGGGTAAGTCTATCTTTGAAAACCTCTCAAGTGTATAAATAAAAACATCGAAAATGGTGAACTCATTTTACTTAAGTAGTAGCATATTTCTTCTATGCAGTCTCCACCACCAATGCAGGAGGATAAGGTAGTCACCATCTATGAAACAATGTGTCGTTGTTGGCTAGTTTGCCAATTTGGGGACGAGAAGTGTTGGAACATGAAGAGCAACAAAGGGTAGATGTGGTGCTTCCACCAAATGGACTGACTCTACTTATGCCTGGTATAACCCCACTTACAGAGTTAAAACTCATATACGGTGTCCTCGTGTTTGTCTTTTGTGTATGCTTGCGAAGACTAATTAGCGATCAAATGACCCATCACCAACAAAGCATGGAAGGAAGTAGAAATGAACCAAAGAGTCTTGAGGACTGCCCTCTCCATCCCAAAATAGATGTTATTTTCACTCTCAAGAAGTCAACCTTTTCTAACTTTGACCAATTATATATTAAAGAATATTAATATTTATAATACATTAGTAGTATGATTAGATAGATTATTGAATACCCTTTTATAATAAACTTATTTTTGAGGTATAAATGTTGCACGCATTTTTCTAAAAACCTAGTCAAAGTTGAGAAAAATTTGACCGACACACATCCTATAGCTCATCTATCTATTTTGGGGACAAATGGAGTACGCGTCTATATTAGTGAACGGGGGTGTTGATCCGTCAAAATTAAAATTTTGAAAGGGGCCCCACATCGGGCCAAAGGCGTTTTTTGCATAGCCACGTCAGCAGGCTTATCTGGTTTAGCAAGTAATGAGTTAGATAAGTGGTTGACACGTGGCAGGCATCTAAGTTGATCGAATCAAATCACAGTCGTTCGTAGGTATAGCTACTAGTCCCCTAGGGTATTCAAACATTCGTTGGGTCCTGCCAGCTTCAACAGGCAGCCTGAGTCGTCTGGTATGGGTAGGCGGTGTCCAGGGCGAGCCCACCGGAGTTATGGACGTAGTTGATGGCCCCGGTTGACGAGCCACCGATATCGCAGTTGAGGATCTGCTGGACAGAGAAGGAGACAAGGTTGTCGCTGTGGCAATGAATGCACATCTGGCCCCGCACCTGGTGCCGGTCCTTGATTAGGGGACCTAAAATTTGTAGGGGGTTACGGGGACTCCATGGGATTTCCAGTGGTAGGAGGGGCTCAAGCCCCCCTAGACCCACCGTTGGATTCGCCACTGCCTCCAACTTCTCTAGGGTGAGGTCCCCAAGGAAGTTTACTGCCAACTAGAACGAAGGGTCATGCTACCGGAGGAGAAGAGCACTGCAGACGTTGTCCTTGAACACCTCGAAGCGCCGGGTCATCCGCCCCGCTGAAGAGCTCATGGTCCCCATAATGCGCCAGGCCAAAAGCGCCGACGTACAGGGACGCAAAGCCTCCTCGTGGTGGCGTGCGTCGTAGTTGAAGGGCATCCTGCACACCGGCGCAATCTCCCGCCATGGCCAATGTGACAAGTGACCGGTACGGCGAGGCGGCGGCTCCGGCATGCTTGTTGTTTGGGATGAGCGACTTTTGGCAAAGGGTAGTAATGGGGAATTGGGATGATGCAGTCCGGATGGTTGCAATTAATGCGTGGGAATTGGGATGATGTGGTGGGATGAACAGATCCTCGGCTTTTTATAAGTTTGGTCGGCGCCAAGCGATTATTGCCGACCACCCATGTAGCCGCCCATCGGCAGCCGATACCGGCCGCCTCAGCGGAGGCCTTCGCCGGAGGCGGGAGGCGGAGTCGGCGACGACGACGACGGCGGCGGGGATCGCCGGTAGAGCTCCTCGTGGGGCTATAGAATGGCCGGCGGGGGAGATAGGTAGGCCCTGGAATGGGCCATGGCGGCGTTAGGTGCGGTTGGCCGCGGTGGGGGGCGGTCGGGCTGTGTCGTGGCGGGGGGCCATGGCCGGATTTGGAGCCCGGAGCTTGGGTTAGGTTCGCCAGAGGGGAAGGAGAAGAAGGCGGACGCCATGGGTGCCATAGGGCTCGCCGAGCCCGGCGAAGCCCTAGGGCCCGCGGTAGGGGCGAGGGCGGGCGGTGGGGGCGAAAGCGTCCGAGGAGGAAGAAGGAGAAGGGGGGGGGCGATGGGGGTGGTGGTGGCGCTGCTAGGGGGGGCCGCCCACGCCCCGTGCATGCAGCAGGTTAGGTGGTCACGCCTAACATGCCCCTCACAAGGATGAACAGAGCACTCGGGCGCCCGCGTCGACCGAAGACGCTGATAGAGCGCCGGTACGACGACGCAGACCGCAGTGCAGACTGAAACCGCCCAATTTCAGCTCTCAATTTTGTCGCTAAACCGAGTAGCATGCTTCAGGAGATGAACAACCAGTTTGAAAAACACGTATTGATTCAGCTTGGTTTGAGAAATTGAGAGCTCCAAAAGATCGGTGGTACACAAAACTGACATTCCATTTCAGAGTTTCAGTGGCCACAAGTCATCCAGAAAGAGGCCTACAGCCCATGGAAGGCACACGAATTTTGTCGCTAAACCGTCAGACGCTAAACTGAGTAACGTGCTTCAGGAGATGAACAACCAGTTTGAAAACACGTATGTCGGATTCAGCTTGGTTTGACAAATTGAGAGCTCCAAAGATCAACTGATATTCCATTTCAGAGTTTCAGCGGCCACAAGTCATCCAGAAAGAGGCCCACAGCCCACGGAAGCCACACGCAACGCCCACATTCGGGTGGCGGACAACGCGCGCGGATTCAAAATAGCTTAGCTTGCTTGTTTACCGAAGCCATCTATCGTATTGGGCTGAATATATTACCACACGCAAGCCATTTCTAAACATCTTCCAGTGTCTGTTGCAACAAAATTTGGAGTTGTATCACCATTTTCCAAAAATAAAAGGAATAGCGTACTTATAATAAAATAAAATAGATTTTTACATATGAACAATTATAACAAGCACATGGTCCTATACTTCTATGTAATGTCACTGTAGCAACTATTATCCCCTATGCACTATTTTTTATGCCTACCGTACTCACTTGGGCTAATCTATACATAATGTAATATATCTATAACCCTATATAAAGAAGAAGAACCTCACTTAGGGAGTTCTCCGACATGCAAATAGGACACATAGGCGTCCACGTAGGCATCCCTCTTCCGCACGCACCGTACGTTCGTTTCTCCCGTCGCCGGCGTTTCTCCTTCCATGCACCCAGCCTCACGCCTCTTCGTGTCGCTCTGGAATAACTGTTCCTATTCATCCGTGACCTTGAAGAGTCATGCAGCACTGAATGTTGCATGCAGCGCCCTTGCATCTTCCCTGCCATCACGCACCCAATATACATATTGACGGGATCGGCTGGACGGCGTACTCTGCATCAGCGTCGACTCTCTTCCAGCACTGGCATGGGGATCCCTTCCGGCAGGGGATCCCTTCCGGCAGCGTTGGTGTGGCCGGGCTCGTCCGCACTGTCAGCCCCGGCGGTGGCTTGGCGGGCTCCAGCGGCGGCGATGGGCCGATCCTGGCGGAGGCGCAGCCCGATCCACACGCACGGCCGTACCCAACGACGGCGTTGGCTTGATCTGCGCGCACGGCGGCCCTCAGCTGCAGCGGCGACTGGATCCACGGCGGCCTCGTCATCTGGGTGGTGGCGGTAGCGAACGGCTGCCTTTCTTCCCACCGGCGGCTGCACTATTTTCCTTCACCTGCAGTCCCTTCCTCGCCTGATAGGTCAAGACTCAAGAACGGCCGGTGGAGCGGCACCTGAGAGGCTGAGACGGCAGCAGATGTCTGTGCGCGCCATCCCCGTCCGATGTGATGCACCAGCTTGGTCACGTGAGATGGTGGTTCCGTGAAAAAGAGACAACGAATCCTTCTCCTGCTTATTTTTTGATTTGTTAATTGTACGTTCATATATAAACTACGACTTCGCCAGCTCCCTTGGCGGCGGATGCATCGAGGCTACGGATCCCGCGGCATCATCGTCCTCCCCTCCGGCAGCCTCACACACCCCGGCGGCGTCCTCCCCAACCACGGCGACGCCGACTTGATCTGCGTGCACGGCGGCCCCCAGCTGCAGTGGCGTCTTGATCCACGGCGACCTCTACATCACCATGATGGGTAGTGGCAGTAGCGAGCGGTGGTCTCCTCGTGGCCAGCTGCAGCAGCAGAGTTACTAATGGATAGAATCAATTTTGGTAACGTAGGACAAGGGAGCATGGAGTCCAGCCATAGCAACGATGATTTTGAGATTTACTCTACAGATTTTATTTCGATTTTCTTGCAACTAGATTCATTGAGACTTTGATGGCTTCAATTGCTGCTCATCTCCTGATGCTGCATTCTTTCATGGATGTTTGACGTCTGAGCCCGTGGTGGATCCGATTCATGTCAGCTGTATCCTGCATTCTTACATGGATACATATATATCGTGCATATACTTATATTTATTTATATACCATAGCGGTTTCTTATGTCCTATTTCTCTGAACTCAATTCAAATTACTTTTGCATTCCCAAGCAGCAACGCTACGAATTCATCTAGTTTAAATAATATATGCGCCTATTTGTATACATACTCTTTTATTTGTTTTGATTCATGGCGCCGACCCAGTGCGATCATCATCTCCATTTATATGGGAGAATTAGGTGTACAACCCTCAAAAACGGAGCTTAGGTATTTAGTCCTTTTTAATCAAATTTGGCTCTGTGGCCTCGAATGAAATTTTACTTAGCTAAATAAAATTTTGTTTGAGACCGCATAGAAAAAATTCGTTTGAAAATTACCAAATAACTAATCAGGTTTTTAAGGCCATACCCTAAGTCTATATAGTACTCTATTTGTTTTATGGAAAAAGTCCTAATTCCCTCCCCAACTATCACAAAAGTTCATTTTTCCTCCCTCAACGTCAAAAACCGGACAAATCACCTCCCTCAACTTTCCAAACCATGCAAATTACCTCCCTCAAAGCGGTTTTGAGGGCGGTGTTATTGCTACAATAACAATGGTTTACCTTTTTTCTTTTTTAAAAAATTCCGATTGAATCTTTGAAAAATCATAGTAAGTCACAGAAAAATCATAAAATGAAAAATCCAATTTTGTTAGACTCCACATAATTATATCTACACATTGAATATATAAAAAAGAAAAATACAAAACCTTCGTAGCAAAAAAACTTTATATTAAAGTATATCATATTATATATTCACTGTGTAGATCTAATCATGTGGGAGTCCAACAAAATTAGATTTTTCATTTTATGATTTTTCTCGTGATTTACTATGATTTTTCAAATATTCAACCGAAATTTTTTAAAAAAGAAAAAGACAAACTGCTGTTTACTGTAGCAATACCGCCCTCAAAACCGCCATGGGAGGTAATTTGCATGGTTTGAAAAGTTGAGGGAGGTGATTTGTCCGGTTTTTGGCGTTGAAGGAGGAAAAGTGAACTTTCGTGATAGTTGAGGGAGGGAATATGGACTTTTTCCTTGTTTTATTTATGCCTAGCAGACGGTAGCTGAAGGCCTGCTGCCAAGATGCGGCTGCGACTTGCCGAGGAGGCCCACGGGCCAATCCATGATATGCGCACACCCATAGGCCTGCAAACTTTTGCTGTTGCAATGGTGAGGACTAGTAGAAAGTACACATCAACGCTGCCGCGGAACAATGTAATCGTGCATCGCTATCACCTACCCCATCTCTTTGGCCTCGTTGAAAATACTTTAAATACATCTTAAGATGCTTTGAAACCGTGCAGACTTTTTTAGGATGGCTGCCGCTGCCGGAGCAATACTCCCTTGATCATATCTATGATTTGATATTGATTCAAACGAGTCATGTACTGACTGTTACTGGTGGGAGGGCAAAATGGTACATTGGAGATTATTTTAGTGAATGATGGCATCTTATGCATCGACGATTGTTTTTTTTATTATTTTTTTTCAATTTTGCAAGAGAACTTGTATGCTAGGATTAACTACTGCTCCATCCCAGGTTATATAACGTTGACTTTTTATCTCTAAGTTTGACAACTCGCCTTATTCAAAGAACATTGTGCAAACTTAGTTAAGTTTAAGCCATACTTAAAAGAATTTTTATTAATAAACCATGTCACGACAAAAAGAATTGATAATTTACACAAATTTTTTGAATAGGACGAAGTGGTCAAATTTGAGGTCAAAAAGGCAAATGTTTAATAATTTGGGATGGATTAAATACTATATAAGTCAATATAAGTTGAATATTCTTAAGCCCTGAATATTGTAATTCAAAAGCTTCTTCTTATAATATAAAAAACGCGCAATTTTTCCAAAAAATGTGAAGCCTTTTGGCGTGATTGATAATTTATTTTTGTTAGCCAACTTCCCAGAACGCCGATTTGGGTTAGTGTCCGCGGTGTGCTCAGGCCCGCTTCTCGCCATCGTGTTCGCTTTTGTTTTCCTCGCTTGTCTTTGGGTTGTTTGTGGCCGCCACCGGGAGGGGGAACGGAAGCCCCGCCGCCACCGCCACCCTCTGGGGTAGGTCAGAGCGCCAAGCGGCTAGATCCGTATATGGAGGAGGGGCGCCGCCGAATCGGTGGGATGCAGGAGCTAGAGCGCCGTTGCTCGCCCGATTGGAGAGGACCTATCGCTATGCGTTGAGGATGGGGACCGCCGAGGTCGAAGCTTCATGGATCTACCACCGGAGGTCGGTGTGGCCGCGTCTTCTGGGTGGGGGAAGGCCACCATGGCCGTCATCGTCGGTGTCGTGGTCTAAACTAATGGTGAAACCTGTCACAGTAATCGAGTGACTAATGTGTGCAATGATGGCCTAGCTCAAGGGACAAGGACGCAAGGTTTATACTGGTTCGGGGCTTACCGGGCTCCCTAGTCCAGTGATCTCACTATGTCCGAGCTCAAAGACTCGTAGCGGGGGAATACAAGTCAGGTGAGAGAGGGAGGGGCTCCCAAGTCTCTGTGATTGATGCAAGTGCCAATAGCGGTGGTGAATGCGAGTGGAGTGTGGGTTGCTCTGGGAAGCTTTTTCTATACCACTACCGAGGGGTCCCTTTTATAGTGTAAGAGCTCGGTGGCAGTGTACACGGTGGGCAGGAGAGGAGAAAGAGAGAAGGAAGTGGAGGTGCAAGTGTCCACGTGAGTTGTAATGATCGTCAGAGGCTCTTCTGCGCGCACCACGAGCTCCTTGGTCGTCGCCGTATTCCGGATTTTGAGGATGGTCGGTGCTCGGTCCTCGTCCGGTCTCCAATCGGAGTAGGAAATACGCCCCATCAGTATGGGCGCGCATGACGTCGGTCGTACGTCGATCGTACTTGGGTTTGACTGGAGCGGAGTGGTTGGAGGTACCCGCAGTAGGGTGAATTTGACATCCTTCACCTATCACCGTGGGCCACGGTTGCTCGCCGTGGGAGTGGTTGGCCAACTCTGTACCCGCTGTCCTTTTCGGAAGGATGGGCAGATGAGCAAGGATTAACACCCTTCGGTGCAAGATATGGCTAGTATTTCATTCAACCATGTTGGGGGAAAGCCACCTCACTTTGATGGTGAGAGTTCTTTTGATCATTGGAAGAGAAAGATGACCATGTACCTTGGATCAATACATGAGAGAGTTTTGGAGGTGACGGAGAGTGATTATGTCATCTTTGATCCTACCAAGCTCACCGATGATGATAGAGCAAACCGCGACTTGCAACCGTGATGGCACTCAATACCATCTACAATGCTATCGATGCCAAGATATTTGAAGGCATCACGGACTTGGATCATGCAAGTGAAGTGTGGACAAGATTGAGTGAGACATATGAGGGCACTAAAGTTGTCAAGAGTGCCAAGCTATATGGACTCAAGAGTGAGTTTGAGACATTCAAGATGAAGGAAGGTGAAACAATTCTAGAGATCTTTCATAGGCTACAAGTGATTGTGAATGATCTCAAGACCTTGGGCTACAAGACACAAGATAAAGACTTTTGTCACAAGTTCTTGATTAGCCTACCTTCAAGATTCAAGATGTTGATCCTCATGCTATAAAGAGATGGGCTTGACTCAAAGAAGCCAAATGATTTGCTTGGAGAGGTGTTGACCTTTAGCAAGTATGATCATGACATTGATGGCAAAGACAAGAAGGTTGAGGAGAAGAAGGTTGAGGAAAAGAAGGCCGTGGCATTCAAGGCATCCTCTTCCTCATGCAAGGGCAAGGCCAAAGCTCAAGAAGAAAAATGTGATCAAGAGGGCCTAGAAGAGGTTGATGAGGCTCTTACTTTGGTTGTCAAGAAATTTGGCACTATGCTCAAGTACAAGAGAAGATTCGGCCACTACAAGAAGAAGGACACTCCAAAGGGCAATGATGATAAGAGGCTATGTTGGAAGTGTGATAGCCCGGATCACATCTTTGAGGATTGTCCTCATAGGAAGGACAAGAGGAATGCCAAGGACAACAAGAAGCCCAAGAATAAGGCCACTTTCAAGAAAGGCAAGGATGGTGCCTTTGTGGTGACTTGGGATAGTGATAAGTCTGAAGAAGAAGAAGAAGGGAAGGCTATGATGGCGTTGGTGGACAAGCCATCACTCTTCGATTCATCTTCCAGTTCATGCTTCATGGCTAAGGCCACTAAGGTATCATATGATGATGAACCATGTGCTAATGAAGTAAAATATGATAGTGAGGTAGAATATGATGAATCAAATGAACCCACTAAAGATGAAATATTTGAGGCAATGGAGCAAGCTAACATTGTTCTCATAGCTAAGGCTAAGGAATGTAAGGCCTTGGAAAAGAGAGTTGCATCTCTTGAAAAGAGCCTTAGGGAGCAAGAAGCATCCTATGAGTGTCTAAAGGAAGACCATGAGGAACTTCAACTTGCTCACACCAAGCTCCAAAAAGAGCATTCCTTGCTAATTGCTAAGAGTGACAAGCTTGTCTTGGTATCCAAGAAGGATGTTGGTTCAACATGTGACATTATAGATGAACCATTCTTGGTTGATGTTGAAGAACCATGCATACCTTCCACATCCACATCAACCCACTCTATCTCTACTAGTAGTGATGAAGTGATTTTTGATTCATCATTATTGGTTGAGAATGAGTCTCTCAAGAGAGAGGTGGATGAGCTCACCCACGCCTTGGGTAAGGCATATGGTGGGGATGCCAAGTTGCTAAAGTGCTTGGGTAGCTAAAGATTTTCCCTTAACAAGGAAGGTCTAGGGTATAACCCCAAGAAGGGCAAGAAGGCCTTTGTGATCCCAAAGCCTAGCTTTGTGAGGAGCAATGGTACCTATTGCCATAGATGCAAGCAAGTTGGGCATCAAGAGCAACAATGTACTAAAATGAACACAAACAAGAAAGCAAACAAAGTGCATTCTATTTGTTTTGATTCTTGTTATTTGCTTACCAAAAGGGAGAATGGTGTGAAGGCAAAGTTCATTGGTACACCAATTGTGGGACCAAAGAAGAAGTCCATTTGGGTGCCAAAGTCTTTGGTGACTAACCTCCAAGGACCCAAGCAAGCATGGGTACCTAAATCTCATTTATTTGTTTTATAGGTGGACTACAAATCCGGAGGAAGGCATTGAATTCTTGATAGTGGGTGCACTCAACATATGACCGGTGATTCTAGAATGTTCAATTCTATCACTCCTCTTTCAAATGGTGGAAGTATCACATTTGGTGACAATAACAAAGGCAAGATTAGAGGACTTGGCAAGATTGCAATCACCAATGATTTGAGCATATCCAATGTATCACTTGTTGACAAGGTGAACTTCAATTTGCTTTTCGGTGGCACAAATATGTGACCTTGAATACAAATGCATATTTGGTGTCAATGATATTGAAGTTGTTAGTGTGGATGATTCAAAGTTGGCATTCAAGGGATTTAGGCATGAAAATCTCTATCTAGTTGATTTCGGTGCTAGTGAGGCAAAGATAAGCACATGCTTGATCTCTAAGTCAAGTATGGGTTGGTTATGGCATAGAAGGCTTGGTCATGTTGGCATGAAGCAATTGAATAAACTTATCAAGCATGATCTAGTAAGAGGCTTGGATGGAGTTGATTTTGAGAAAGACAAACTTTGTAGTGCATGTCAAGCCGGGCAAGCAAGTGGGCAACACTCATCCTAAGAAGAATATCATGAGCACTTGCAAGCCATTTGAGTTGATACACATGGATCTATTTGGACCAACCACATATACTAGCATTGGTGGCAACAAGTATGGATTTGTGATTGTGGATGATTTCACTAGATATACTTGGGTATTCTTTCTCAATGACAAGAGTGACACTTATTTCATCTTCAAGACATTTCTCAAACAAGTGTGCAATGAATATGATGTTACCATCAAGAGGGTGAGAAGTGACAATGGAAGTGAGTTCAAGAATACAAGAGTTGAAGAGCTATGTGATGACTATGGAATTATTCATCAATTCTTGGCCAAGTACACACCACAATCCAATAGCCTAGTTGAAAGGAAGAACAAGACTCTCATGGATATGGCAAGATCAATGCTTAGTGAATACAATGTGAGTCAATCTTTTTTGGGCGAAGCAATCAATACCGCTTGCTACTATATCAACCGATTGTATTGCCATCCTATGTTGAATTCAACACCTTATGAGCTATTGAATGGAAGAAAGCCAAGCATTGCTTACTTTAGAGTCTTTGGTTGTAAATGCTACATATTGAAGAAAGGCACTAGATTGGGCAAGTTTGACAAGAAATGTGATGAGGGATTCTTGCTTGGTTATTCCACTACAAGCAAAGCATATAGAGTGTGGAATAGCATTAGTGGTCAACTTGAGGAAGTACATGATGTTGAGTTTGATGAAACCAATGGGTCCCAAGAGGAAGAAGAAAATCTCAATGATATTGGTGGAACTCAATTGGTAGAGGCAATGAAGAACATGGACATTGGGCATATTAGACCAACTCAAGTGATTGATGTTGAAGATGACAAAGATCAAGTGCAACCGTCTCCAATGGTTCAAGCTAATGGTTCTCAAGTGCAAGATCAATAAGCTAGTACATCATCTCAAGTGCAAGCCACATCAAGTGATCAACCAAGTTCAAGCAATTAACTACCTATACTCCAAAATTCAAGCGTTGCTAGAGATCACCCAATTGACCAAATTGTTGGTGATATTGCAAGTGGAGTACAAACAAGAGGAGCAAGCTTTTGTGTCACAAGAAGAGCCCGAAAAGATTGATGATGCCATGAAGGATGAGGAATGGGTCTTGGCAATGCAAGAGGAGCTAAATAACTTTGATAGAAATGAAGTTTGGGAATTGGTGGAAAGACCAAAGGATTACAATGTCATTGGAACCAAATGGATGTTCAAGAACAAGCAAGATCAAGATGGCATTGTGGTTAGAAACAAAGCAAGACTAGTTGCACAAGGTTACACTCAAGTTGAGGGTCTTGACTTTGGTGAAACATATGCTCCCGTGGCAAGACTAGAAGCAATTAGAATCTTATTAGCCTATGCATGTGCCCATGACATCAAGCTTTATCAAATGGATGTGAAAAGTGCATTTCTCAATGGCTTCATCAATGAGCTTGTGTATGTTGAGCAACCTCCCGGCTTTGAAGATTATCATCATCCCAACCATGTCTACAAGTTAAAGAAGGCACTTTATGGCTTGAAGCAAGCACCTAGAGCATGGTATGAGAGGTTGAGAGACTTCCTACTCAAGAAAGGCTTCAAGATGGGAAAGGCCGACACTACTCTCTTCACCAAGAAGATTGGGAAAGATTTGTTCATCTTGCAAATATATGTGGATGATATCATATTTGGGTCAATAAATCAAGGCTATTGTGAAGAGTTTGCTAAAATGATGGCCAAAGAGTTTGAAATGTCTATGCTTGGAGAGCTCACATACTTCCTTGGACTTCAAATCAAGCAATTGAAGAATGGAACTTTCATTAGTCAAGGCAAGTACATTAGAGACATGATTAAGAAGTTTGGCTTGGAAGATGCAAAGGGCATAACTACACAAATGGGTACAAGTGGCACCTTGGATCAAGATCTCAAAGGCAATATGGTTGATCAAAAGTTATTTCGGTCTATGATTGGAAGCTTACTCTATGTGACCGTATCAAGACCGGATGTCATGTTTAGTGTATGTCTTTGTGCAAGATATCAATCTTCACCTAGAGAGAGTCATCTCAAGGCCGCTAAGAGAATATTGAGGTATTTGAAGCATACACAAGATGTTGGCTTACGGTATCCCAAGGGGTCTAGCTTTGAGCTTATTGGATATTGGGACTCCGACTATGGTGGTTGTAAGATCAATAGAAGAAGCACTAGTGGCACATGTCAATTCCTTGGAAGATCTCTTGTGTCATGGTCCTCAAAGAAGCAAACAAAGTGTCACACTCTCTATCGCCGAAGCCGAATATGTTAGTGCAGGGAGTTGTTGTTGTCAATTACTTTGGATGAGATCCACATTGAACGATTATGGATTTGACTTCAACAAAGTGCCCTTGTATTGTGACAATGAGAGTGCTTGCAAGATGACTCAAAATCCGGTGCAACATACAAGAACAAAGCATATTGATATAAGGCACCATTTCATTCGTGAGCATCAACAACATGGAGATATTGCAATTCATCCTATTGGTACGAAGATCAACTTGCCGATATCTTTACCAAGCCACTTGATGAGAAGAGATTTTGCAAGCTAAGAAATGAATTGAACATTCTTGACTTCTCCAATATGAGTTGAATGCACCCCACTCAAGTGACATGCCCATTCACCAAGCAAAGCAAAGGTGAAATTGTTTGACATGTCATCATGATATCTAAGGACTTGTTAGCTCATATAGACATATAACAAGTGGTTTCTTAGGTTGCATTCATGGAAAAGCAATGAATTTCAATGTATGTATGCCATCACTATTGCTCTTTATGCTTGAATGATCTAGTGATGACATATGACATGCTTGTGGGCTTGCAATCTCAAGTGTTGAATTTGGATTATTGTCATATATGTGATTCAACATAGACATGATAACCCTTTCATGAGGTGTGAAGAAGCTTGTCTTTGGTTCAAACCGAATTACATGTATAGCAAGCTATCCAAATTGACCAAATTTGAAAACTAATCTTTCTAATATCAAAAGAATCCGATCAATCCTTTTATGTCAATTGTTGACAAAGGGAGAGAGATTAGTGCATAAAGATTGGAAGGGGATCAATTTTTTTTGAAAGCACACAAGTAGGGGGAGAAAGCTCATAAGCTTTTTGTTGCATTTGTTTGATGCATTAACATATGACTTGCTCTTGCACATGTATTTTATATTCCATATATACATGCTTGTGTGGTGTATGCTAGTAGTACTTTGATTGATGAATGATCAACTAGCATGCTTAGGTGGTTCAAGTGGTAGCTAGATATTTTGATTTCCGCTCTAAATTCAAGTACCCTTGTTTTAATGTGATCTCACATGGTACTTTGAGTTTTTGATGAAATATCTAGTTATCCATGATGCTTGTATGGTGAGAAAGGCGCAACTCGATTGGTATCACGCTTCAAAGGTCCATTCTTTCACCATTGCATCATTTTGGTACCATAGCTCATCCCCTAATTTCAATATTCATACATGTATGCAAAGCTTCGTTCCAATCTCTTGGCATACATGTAGGGGGAGCTCATGCTACCAAAATCGAACCATGATGTTTGTCCAAACCTATAATCTTGAGCAAATTTCTTGGACAACCATGATGTGTTCTAAAACCCTTAATCATGAAATCTTTATGCGGGTTGTCACCAATTACCAAAAAGGGGGAGATTGAAGATCTCTAGATTGGTTTTGGCTAATTGATGACATCCTTAGGACTAATCTCTCGATGCTAAGTGTTTATTTAGTTGGAGATTGGTCAAGCGAAGTGTGGAGCATGGTGGTCATGGAGGATGGATCCCGGTGGTCCAAAAGGTGATCAAGTGCTCAACATTGGAGGATCAAATGGGCTCAAGGCAAAGGTATATCCATAGGGCCATTTGATTTTGCACTCAAGACACCATAGAGGGTGTGAGTGATTATAGGATCGATAAGCCGTACTATAAAGAGGGAAAATCTTTCAGACATATCGATCCTCACGTGCCTCTAGGTTCAAAATTATTTGCATGCATCCTAACCTAGAGAGCTAACTTCGCCCTTGAAAATGTTTGTGAAAATGCTAACACACTTGCACATGGAGATGTACACTTGGTGGTGTTGACACTTTTACAAAGGCGGAGGTGTTTGCGGGGTTGAGTTGGGTTTGGTAACCGCTTGGATTCGACGCTTTTGAGAAAATGAAACGCCTATTTGCTATTGCGCCGGATGCAAGGTCGTGGAGAAATCATGCTATCCCTCATGCTCAAGTTGGTATACTTGTTGGGTAGCATGGTGGAGAAGCAACGGCGGCGAACGGGCGACGATCGACAAAACCTCGCCCAAGCCGCGGCACCGGCCGCCGCACCGGACGCTGGGGCTTGCACCGGCACGGCCCGGTGGCCCAGAGTCCGGTCACTTCCAGAGAGTTACGGAAGTCGCTGGCCAGCCACCCGTGCGGCGGTGTGCTGGGCGCGCGTCCGGTGTTGGCCCTCGCTCAAATGGGACTTGACCGTTAGGGTCGTTTGGCACATGTGACCGGTCGCTGCACCGGTCGCTGCCCAACCCCCATCGGCGCATCCGTGTGACGCAGAGAAGTTGGGGATTTTCTCCCCAACGGCTCTATTTCATTTGGGGGCTTATAAATATGTGTTGTGCCGGCCATGGGAGCTCTCTCTTGGTCATTCTTACACATTCTAACACCCTAGAGCTGAGCAAAAACTCCCTTCTCCTCTCATCCTTTGCAAGTGAGCTTCATTCTTGAGAGTTGAGGTGATTCAAGTGCATCTTGCTTTGATCTTTGCATCTAGAGGCACTTGGGGAGCGTTGTGAGCTGGTTGATTTCTTGTTGCTCTTGGAGAGCACCACTCCTGTCCGGCTTGGTGATTGGTGGAGGCGTTGGCAAGAGTTGGTGATTGTTCTTGGCCACCTCTGGTTGATTGTGAGAGGACCGTGCATCCTCGTCGGGATGACGAATTGCAAGTTAATACATTGCTCGTGTCTTGGGTACCTCTCATTTGCTTTGGGTGCAAGAAGCCTAAAGGCAATTGGCTTGGAGTGAGCTCCATCTTGACCCACACGTGAGAAGGTCGGCACAACGGAGAGTAGCTTGAGTGGTGCTCAAGTGAACTTCAGGTTAAATCCTTTGTCTCTCCATCTTGTGATTGATTGTCTCGGTGATTGGCTTCATATTGGATATATTGTTATCATCACCGGTGATTGGATTGACTAGCCTCGACATTGTGGTATATCTCTCTATACTCTTGCATTACTTTGCTTACTACCTTGAGCTTGTGTAGTTTGTATAGACTTGCTAGTTGTGTAGTCTTGCTTAGTGTATTCTAGCTTGTTCACCTAGTTAGAAAAGTAGTGACATAGCCTTTTGTGTGTATTAGAGACTATAGCAACTAGAATTGTCAATAGGAGGCTTGCCGACAAGTAGAGCTAGTGCAAACGCTATTATCGCCATTTAGTGTTCTAACTAGTTGTTCTAGTGTCTTGTAAGAATTTTTATTAGCCTATTCACCCCCCCTCTAGCCATTTAGGACCTTACACCTGTGGCCCGTCGTGGCTACAGTCCCCGGCACGCGGAGTGGTTGACCTGCTCTGTACCCGATGTCCTCCTCGAGAAGATGAGCGGGATGAGCTGCGGGTCACCGTCCCCGAGCTCGTCTTGGGGACGGAAAAGGTCCTCGGCCGAGCTTGTGCCCGTGCGTGTTCAGGGTTCTTGTAGTGAGGAGCTCGTGCGAGGCGGAGAGAGGTCCCCGACCGAGCTTTCGGCGCGTCCGGGACTTGGCGTAGCTCGGTCGGAACGAAGAGGAGCCCCGAGCGAGCTCGTGCTCATGTGGGACCGGAGAGCTCGTGCGGGACGGAGAGGGACTCCCCGAGGGAGCTAGTGCTCGTCTGAAGCTGGGTCCGACTCGCGTGACGATGAGATGGCTCTTGGTCCGAGTCGCACTTGGGCCTATGCTTTGAATTGGGCTTGTTTTTAGGTCGTCCAGATGTCGATCCCCACAGTCCGGTTGGGGAAGGTGCCATAGCCATGGCCACCGTTAGTACTGAGGAAATGTCATGGGTCATGGGGCGCGCCGGTTGTGGGGTCGCGGGTTGCCGCCCGGTAACGACACATGAAGCGCGCCGCTAAGGGTGTGATTAGTTGCCCGAACGAACCGGGTGCAAAGTGGCATCCGGGACGAGTTGGTACCGGTACTCGTGTTTGGTTCCCCCGCCATTATCATTTGCCTGCATCTCCTCATTCATTTTCCCCCCTCCATCCTGGCTGCTCTTGTCTTCTCGCCGCGAGCTTCCCAGGCGAGCGGACGGCACAAGGCGCCGCGGGAACTCTAGCGCATCTTGGCGGAGATGGATCCATCCTCCCGCGATACGTACGCCACAAGTACTGGGGGTTAGGTTACGCCTCTCGATAAAGGTTCGTGGCGGGCGGCGGTGCGGACATGGCACCGCAGCGATGAGCGCGCAGGCTACGAGGTGAAGCGCAGCCCATGGCGAGGGACGGCGCCGCGACTCGGACCGTTGGCGCGGCGCGGCCGCGTCGGGCACCTATGGCCTGCCAATGCCGGCTACGACCAGATCAGCGACACGCTCCACGAGCGAGCGGAAGTGCACGGACGGCGACGCCCGACGAGGACGAGGAAGAAGAGGTCGCCGATGCTAGCAACTCCGCGCGCGACGGGGACACCCGCCGCCGCACTAACGAGCGGTTACGATTGGGGCGCGAGGAACGAGCGGCGAGCCCGCCGCCGACGCCACCGCTGACGCCGCCGCGTCGTCGATAAGGAGCACCGAGAACTCCTTCCGCGGGCCCGAGCTGGGCCTCGTGGATCTGCTGCTACGCCCCCTCCTCCTGCGCCGGCTTGGCGTCGTGCACGTCGACGCCGTCGTGCCTGGTCGACGCCAGCGTTGCGCCGTCGTGCCTTTTTACAAATACCTTCGCCGAACTCCGTGAGTACCTCCTCCCCACGGGAGGAGGACGACGACCCCACCGCCACCTCCACCTATCGTGACTCAGTTCTTGATGTTGTGTGTTTGGAATTTGGGGTGGTAAGCACACCAAAAGCATACATGGGTGCTCATACCTCCGATTCAAGCAAATCATGCAGGCAAACCAAACAAAGCAGCTTGTATCGCCTCATACAAATAAACCGTTCATACCGGCAACCAAACAAGAATTGCCTCAGCCTGTATCCAATCCCAAAATGCAACCAAACAAGTGAGGGTGCATGGAACCAGCAGTCGGGGGGGCTGGATCCTCCTCTCATCCCTGCCGAGCGGTGCGGGGCAACCAATCACACCCTAATGGAATACGGGGAGGAGTACTGGAGGCAAGGCCGTGAGGAGGAAGAAACATGAGGTTGAAGATGGCTGATAAATATGTAAAATATCAGGCGACTACTGTGGAGACACTCTCATATGAATAATATTTTTATTATTATGGAACTTCGGTTTTTTTAAAGAAAAATTATGGAACTCGTCGCTTGTATCTGTTGTAAAACACACGGACTCTTTCCTAGAAGGAAAGGAGAAGGATGAATCCTAATCCTAGTCCGTTTGTATGTGGGCTCTTACCAAAACTCTCCGGCCTTGGCTGGACTATATATATGTGGGAGCTCTATGTTGTAAAGAACCAATATTCAGTTGAATAAAGAATAGTCTCCCTATCTTGTGTCTACTTGTTCTACTTTTCATCTACTACGTGATCATGAGAGACGGAGAGGGGAAGGTCCTAACCGCCCGACGACATGTTTTATAACACGTTATCAGCCGACACAAGCTCTCTGTCAACATCGTCGTTGAAGCCGCCGGCGATCTTCGGCACCGACGCTCGTGCCGACGCCCCGCGGCAACTACTACGACGACGTCGACATCCCCGACGTTGTTAGCGGAACGGATCTGCTACCTCTGCCTGCTACAAATCTGCCGCATCGACTCATCGCGGCCGGCGGGTCCCACGGCCTAGCCGAATGTCCCACGCGACGAGTTTCGATTCTCCTCGAATTCAAGAACAAAAGGTACGAAAGATCGAATCACATCTTGCGATTGTGTTTGTGTTCGTCCAGCCCATCTAGTTGGATTTTTTAGCGTACATGCATTACGTATAGATTTGTACATGAAGTACGCATTACACATGCGATAAGTACGTGCATGTAATGTTTATACACGAGTTACGTTTAGGGTTAATAAAAAAAAGAGCATGAAGTCTCTTGAAATGATACTAGCACTTTGCCGTGTTACGGATCTGTCCCGTTTCGGTGCTTGCATGCACATATAAAAGTGCTACACTTCATTTAGCACACGCGTTCGCACTTGCATGTGTGACGTCCCACGACTATGTTTAGCATCATGGACTAACGAGGAACATGTATTGTCGGCCGAAGGCGTGACATACTACCATCACGAAACCGGTCCGGACTCGATCATCATAATTTCCGCAGATTTTTGTGGCCAGCATGCCTCAAAATAAGCACTATTGGCAATTGGCATACCGCGATTATTGGCTTGAATACCATCGTCGTTTCAATCACGCGGCTTGCATGTCGCATGAAGTTGATGCCATACGCCGCCATACCGACGGCTTCGCCGGGTAATCGTAGCCCATGCCATCGACGTTTTGGATCTGTGGTTGGCCTTGTAGCAACCAGCAAGCATGTCTTTTGTCCCCGTGCATCACCAGCTCGAAGCACGCTACTTCAACATTGTGCTCAACGAGACATTGCTCACATGCATATACGACTCGGCCAAAGACGCCGTTTGCCACGCCGGGCGTTCTAGCGGATACGGTAGGCTAGAAAAATCCAAAAATAAGAAAGGACTCGTATTAATTTGAAATCTTTTCTTGAATCTAGAAGATCTTAATATATTCTTGCGTAATATGTCCTGTACCTTCTCGGAAGTTATAAATTTTGGGTATTTTGAATAAAACTTATGGAAAACTTCAGTTTTACCGCAGCTTTTCTCGAAGATTTAACCCTAGACCTCTTTGTACACATTTTTACCGTATATTCTTGTATATGAGATTGTATGCATCATTGATAGCTACTTTAGTTGTCATTAGCAAGTACAACTTGTGATGAATTGTTATGATTTATAAAAATATGGGCTCTCTGAATCCGGCAAACCTTAGACTTCACTTTTGAGAGACTCATATTTATTTTTCCTAGCATAAGATCGGATTTTTGGGATGGAAGAATGCTTGGTATAAATTCTGAAAATTTGCATATACCATAATCCCGAAAAATGCTAGGATGCTTCTAAGAATATTTTGAGTAACCATCAACTATCTTTTTACACCTTGCTACTCGTTTACATGTAGTAAACTTATATGCGCATGATCCAAGTTATGTTAATATGCATGCCTTAAAAGAAGAAGCAATATCCTGAAATTACTCCGAAAGTAAAAGTATTTGTTACGGTCATTATTAAATCCATGTAGGATATTTTGCTACCATTGAAGTGTAGTAAACTTCAGTATATATATTTCCGAATTACTCTCTAGAATGAGTATATGGCCGATAGAAGTAACAAATGCATTGTGGAACTCATTGCATGAGTAAAATCCCAAATTATGATTATAGAATATCATATTGCATTGAAAGTTGAATTTTCAAGCTTGTATGTCTAACGCTGCTCTATAAGCTTGAAGCTTTGTATTAAATGTCTAGAAGACAAGATGGTAAATAGATTTTATCAATCTACATTCTTGAAGAAATGTCTACGGTATATAGAATATCAAAGAGCAATGTAATACATGAAGTATTGATTTTACCATTAGAAATTACTCATGGAAATTGGGTTGGAATTTTTAGACGACTTTTTATGAACGAGGATATTATGGATTGCAATAATTTTAAATATATGGCTTGCATATATGTTACACCCCTTGAAGGCTTGTGACGGTATATCATAACTCTTGAATATAAAAGCACGAAGCTACCGCTTGTCACGTATAGAAGTTAAGACATGCGAGAATGTATATTATTTGGAACATATAAAGTTTCTCTTGAAGAAGAACTTAATTATGTGCTTATATATTTATTATATTTGAAATTTATATGCCAAAGTATTGATAGCAAAGTGGTGGTGCATTAAGTTTAAATTTCTGTTGAATTATGTGGTTAATGGTTAATTTGTTAGCTTGAAGTCTAATATGAAATATTTAATATTCTTAGTTGCAATTCTTGTTATTACTTGAAGTAAAATGTGCGAACTTCTCATGGAATAATTTAGTTTTATATGTTTCACATATAAACAATTGTCAATTGCCTATCAAAATAAATTTTGTATTATTTTTATCCGGCAAAGAAGCCTTAATTAGCCACGAAGATTATAGTTCTTTGTGCATCACTACCATGTAGGTAGATGGAAAACTGAATTTCCTAAAAGCACATGAATAGTTGGACTATACTTGGCATATTAACTAGTCTTAGAAGGATCGATTTAGCCAAGAAATTGTATAATCCTAAGTATTTAATTTTTTTATCTTGAGAACTAGAAATTATATTCTACCCTCGAGTCCCTATGGTGTACACTGAATAGTACATTGGATATGCGAATTTTATGTCATAATCATTGAATACTAGAAGTATGATTTGGATTCTATGGATGCATTAGAATTGATATTCATAGATAATGCTTGAAGCAATTACTACTTGAAGTAGTTATGGCATGAAAAGGGGAGTAATTTTAGATAAAGGCGTAAGAAAATATGGATAATATATATTTAATAGGCATAGCCATCCTAAATCAATTTTAAAGTGCATGTATCGGGACTTGAAGTTCTGCCCCGTCCCTTCCTAGGAGTTAACTTTCTCTCTTGCACAAATTGCAAGTAAGCTTGTAGCTTTGTATTTTGTTGTTATCTATTATGTTAGACTGAATTCTAACGTTTCACATTACAACTCGCATATGTATCTTATTGAGCTACAAGTATCTCCACTCTTGCATGAATATTAGCATAGCAGCTATAATTGTGGCTAGTAGCTATCTTTGTGATTCCCTCATAATCAAATTGGCTAGCTAGCATGCTATGTCTATATGGTTCCCGTTGAACTAAGGAATGCTTTGCTTTCGATGCATTGTATACATAAGCAATAGATTGATCTAGGGCCGAGCGAGCCTAAGATCGTGGGGAGTGAGTTTATGAAATTTTCTCAATGGAGACTAACCCATTTGATGGGATGAATTATTATGGTACTAAGACAGTGGATAACATAATTATGATGATTTGGGATTTATGAAGAAAAGGCATTAAGGGATTTTTGTATTGATGGCAATTAGAAAATTCTAGAAGAAATTCCATGTGAACTTGTATGTTGCGTATCTATAGTTTAAGTAGTATATGGTCCATATTTTTAATTGTATGAGTACTTGGATCAATTTATTAGGCTAAATAATAAAGAAGCTAGAGAATGAAATAGTTTTTCTAAACTATGTTTTGTGCATACCAGGGGGAGAACATCCCTGAGTTTATAGGAATGATGAACATTCTTAAGTGCACTTTAAGTACTAGCTCACTGCATAATGAATAATAACCCCCATATTTAAATATGTGCGTGAATATTTCCCATAAAACCTAATCATAGCATACATAAATGGGCCTCCACTTGTAGTTGGAGATATATGAATTTGAATTATTTTAAGCCCATGATAGGGGATATCTTTTGAAGTATGCTATTAAAGATCTAATATTGGCATTAGGGGGAGAGAAAGCCTATTTTGAATGCCAAATATTATTTTTAGAGAAGAAAAATGATCTAGAAAATTTCCTTGAAGCTTGAAGCAGGAATACTATCACGCACTAAGTCAACTAATAGTTTGACTAATGCTCTTGTGAAAGCATAAAGCGGATCATATGCCAGATATTTTAATAAATGAGAGGAGTAACTTGAAGTTATAAACTAGTTACTAGTAGTGCTGCCGTTCGCGTCGATTGAGAATGGTATGGTAACAGCCTATCAGCTGTGCGCCCCAACGTACACGTAAACTTATGCACAGATCTGATCGAGGACGGGTCAGAGTAGTATACAACGAGAACACTCGCACACAGGTTACTAATAAAGCTGAAGGCATCCAGCGCCTCCATCCACTTCCTACTTATTGCTCCAGGCATCGGCTAGTAGCAGCGATATTATTGTTCACCGCGCGCAGAGATCAGCGCAGCCAACATAATTATTACAGCGCGATCAAGAGATCGATCGATCGATCGAGGGGCGAATATGGGCAGCGTCGGCGGCGGCGGTGGCTCGCCGGAGGAGGAGGAGCGGACCACGGAAGTGGCCCTCCGCCGCCGGCGGTCTGCGTCACGGGGTCGACCGGCTACGTCGGCTCCTGGCTCGTCCGCACGCTGCTGCGGCGAGGCTACCGCGTCCACGCCACCGCAAGGGACACGGGTACGTTCGACGTCGTTGCGTCCCTCCGCCGTCGTTGCTATATATAGTGGGATCGAGGTGTTGAACTAGCTAGCTGACCATGGCCGAGCTGGTGCCGGTGTTGCGCCGGTGCCGGTGGTGTTGGTGGCATGCAGGCAAGGCTTGGCAGGTGCTCGGCGCCGTGGAAGAAGAAGGGAGGGAGAGGGACCGGCGGCTGAGGGTGTTCCGGGCGGACATGGGCGAGGAAGGGAGCTTCGACGCCGCCGTCACGGGATGCGTCGCGCTCTTCCACGTCGCCGCCTCCATGGAGCTCCACGTATCACCCGACCATCACGACAACCTTGGTGAGTTTTTTTTTCTTCTTTTTTTGAAACAAACCTTGGTGAGTTGAGAACTTGTGATTTTCTGATAGATGTACATGTAAAGTTGTCGCCAGCTAGCTCACTCTCCCTCCGTTCTGCGTGATCCACACAAATACTCCGACTCGTCATACACCCACGGGTTACGGCTAAATGAAATTCTACTCCCTCGACCTGGACATAAAAAGCTGTGTGTTTATATAGATTCTACTACTCTAAGAACAAGATTTGATGAATGAATAAATCTTAAAAACTACAAAAATCAATAAACTTTATAGTTGTGTAGCTTCGAAACATATAAGCTAGCATGCATGTTTGTGGTATTGATTTTTTAAAACATTTATGAAAAACTCATAATTTTGAATGAAAGGTAGTTCCTGTGTTCTAAATTGCAAGTTGTTTTGACTTTTTTTATAAAAGCTTTTATTGCGCACCTAAATACATATATGTATATATTTATGTTTACTACTTAGTGAAAGCTAGCTATATTTTGAAAAATGAATGTTTTATAGTTTGAAATATTGGGAGCATATAATATTGAAAAATTAGTGCTCAAGGGTACACATCAGAGACCATGCAAGTCAAATGTGAAAAGGATTTTTCTTTTACTCGCGGAAGCAGTAAAGTAACAGGAGAACACCACCGGTTGGTTGGTAAAGACATCTCCGATATCCAATCCATGCCTTATATGTGTGCTAGTGGTTTTAATAAAAGATACAAAGTGTTATAAGTGCAATCAATGAATCGTGCCTTAGAGCGTCCGCAATGGTAATAGCCAGATTACTACGTAGTCGGGTCGACGGCGAGGAGAGACAACAATAAAGACTATTTTATATTGGTGGACCCACATGCTCATCTCACATGTTCTTGGGCTTACGCTGAAATAGTCTAGCTATTTGCATGTAGCTAGTGACTATTCTCTCTCCTACTTTTTCCATGCCACGTCACATCTAGATAAATGAAATAGCTAACCATTGGGGACGGCCTTATACTCCTGTAATTTACATGTAATCAAATTGGCTCCACGTCAAATGGACCAATCAAATGTTTGAGATCCTCGATCATCCTGTTTTTATGGGAGTTATGGAAAGAACAGAAGACAAGAATTTGCTAGAAGAAAAATGTGTTGGCCATTAAGATAGTCGCGAAGATCAAAGATGAAGCCACATGCTAGATTTAAGCCGGAAACAAGAGTCAATTCTCTGAGTTCGTCATCAAACCATGAGTCGACAGATAATCAGATATTCTTCTTCACAATGAACACGAGGCATGTTGCTCCACCGAAGTAGGACATTCTTGGCGTGGTCCCAACTCCAAGTGCTTGGGAAAAAGTTGGTGTTGTGAAGCCATGTCATGATGTCCTTCCACAGTCGTCTAGGAAAACGACAATTGTAGAAAAGATAGATATCGGTTGGCAAAAGACAACAAAGGGGGCAATTCTCCGAGTTTGTCAACCCATGAATCATCGACAAATAACTAGGTATAGTTTGTCAACACATGAATCGACAAATAACTAGGTATCCTTCCCCACTGCAAGATGAACACGAGGACTCTGTTTTGTAAAAAGCTAGTTGAAGAACTTGCACTTTGGTTGTATCCATGTGTTCCAAATGAGGACTCTGTTTTGTAATAAATTGACTGTTATGATTTGATGAAGAATTTCTTGCTAAATGAGTTCCTCCGTCCAATTGATTTAGCAAGAAAATTGATAGATAAAATGGTCACTAGCCAAATCGAAATGTACATGTACCATGTATAACGTCACTTTCAGTCGGATTTAGTTAACCTCTTCCCCGTGATGAGATGTTGCAGAGGAGCACGTGAGGTCACGTGTGCTGGAGCCGGCGACGAGGGGAACCCTCAACGTGCTGCGGTCCTGCGTCCGCGTGGGGACCGTGCGCCGGGTCGTCTTCACGTCCTCCGTCAGCACGCTGACGGCGGTGGACGCCGACGGGCGGCGGAAGCCCGTCCTCGATGAGTCCTGCCTCAGATCCCTCGACGACGTCTGGCGCACCAAGCCCGTCGGCTGGGTGCGTGCGTGCACTGCTCGCTGCTTCTCGCTTCACACTCATTTTGTTCGTCGAACTCGCTCTGAAGCCGCGCACCCTCTGTGGCATGCAGATCTACATCCTGTCCAAGCGTCTGACCGAGGAGGCCGCGTTCAGGTTCGCGCGGGAGAACGGCGTCCACCTTGTCTCCCTCATCCTGCCCACTGTCGCCGGGCCGTTCCTGACGCCAACCGTCCCTACGAGCATCCAACTCCTGCTGTCACCCATCACAGGTACGGTACGGTAAACCAACACAGGTCCTTCTTGACGCTCTGTCGTCTACACTCCCTGACGCCGAAGCCGGCGCCGCCGGCGCCGCGCTGCGCGCAGGTGACCCGAAAGCTGTACGCGGTGCTGGCCTCGGTGCACGGCAGGTTTGGGTGCGTGCCGCTGGCGCATGTGCAGGACGCGTGCGACGCGCACGTCTTGCTCATGGAGGCGCCGCGCGCCGAGGGGGCGGTACCTGTGCGCGGCGGGTGGGTACGCGGCGGCGCACCTGGCGCGGCTCCTTGCCTCGAGCTACCCTCCGTTCAGGCCCGGCGACGGCGACAGGCACGCACCAGTGGTTTCTTTTTCTTTTCTTCTATCATATCAGGTGCGTGCGTGCGTTTTCTGATCGGCGACTCGATCTCGTGGCGCATGCAGGCTGAGCAGAGATTTCCACGACCAGGGACGAAGGCAGCGGTGGGGGCAACCCGGGCTCAAGCCCCACCTACCGATGCCTGGCACATGGAGCCCCCTGAAATGCCACCTTCAATTTGTAGCCGTAGATGTACGGTAGGCAGGGCTGAGATTTATTCTTAGAGATAAAAGAGAGACTTTTTTTTCCTAATGGGCTAGAAATATAGCATTAATTCGTCAAGGCCCAAAGGCCCAGCCTAGGTGAAACTGTGAAACAAAAGAAACCATGTTCCCTAATCCACGGTACCCTTTCAGCCTTCCAAACCACGCGGTGCAGCGGCACACCTTTCACTACCAGACGCCTTAGCCGGCGACGGGCGGGCGGGCGGGCGCCGGCGGCCAGCGTGGTGCAGGCCGACGCCAAAGGATCAACCGACCAACCAGGTCGCGCCCGCCGCCACGGGCGGCGGGTGGGGGTATCGCCGACGCCACCGTCTGCGGGGGTGACGAGCAGATGGTTTTCTTTTGTGAAAGTGAAATTGAGTCAGTTCTACGCCGACTGTTACTGATTAGATTGAAATATTGAATGTTTGATTCATTGATTGTATGTGGAAAACTCATGATAGATTTCAATTTCCACTATAGAGACAAATTCACGTAGTATAATGGGTGACGAATGGCTCAATGACACGATGATATGCCATATTGAGGATAATGTGTGTCAACGCTCACATGTCGCTTATTAGTTTGGCCTTTCGGTTGCATCCTTTATTTTTCAAAAAGTATTTGTGAATTTCATCGTTAGTCAATGTTTTTAGTATAAGACTACTTCATGTTACTATAAATTTATTTTACCGTGAGTGGTCATAGAAGAGCTACGCCGCTGCAACACTTTTGTTCAGCCCCACCTAAAATTTTTCCCCGGCTTCGTCCCTGTCCCACGACGACGAGGCCTCGTGCTCGCCGCCGGTGGTTTCGTCCAGGAGGCTGCTAGATCTCGGGTTCAGGTTCCGGTTTGGCGTCGAGGACGTGGTGAAAGACAGTGTCGCGCAGTGCCTTGCCCATGGGTTCCTGGAGCAAACTGAGACCTGAATGGGACACAGCTGCAACTTCAGACATCTCAGCCAGACAGGCCAAGGATGGATGGTTGGGCTTGGCCTCAAACATGGCATGCTGCCTTATGCTTTTGTGTGTGGGCTCGCTATTGTCAAATTTAAGAATGGAGTATGTTCTTTTTGACAAACAAGAACGCGAGAATGTTTGAAGTGCGGGAAAAATCGCAGGTTCATATATAATGTTATGTTTAGGTTTTGTGGTGGTCTTTGATTTATATCAGGGAACTTCCGTGTTTTACACTGTTATTAAAATGTGTCTTTTTATTTGTGCGTGTCTAAAGCGAGTAAATTCCACAACAAACAGTTTGTTTAGTGTAAGGGGTTTGGTCGTGCTTTTCAAATTATGGGAACTTCGTGTGTTTTAAAACCATTAAAAATAGTTAAAATAAAGACAAGATGTACTTTACCAACAAAATAAAAAGAAGATGATGTCTTTTTATTTGTATGTGTCTGAAGTAATGAAATTTTATCGAGCTTTTCAGTATATGGGAACTCTCATGTTTTAAACAGTTATTAGAGAAACATATTTTTTAATGAGAAATTTTACAATGTTTAGAAAATAGGAAAATAACATTAATTTTGCAGGAAGCCATTCATTTAATATTTGTAGTAACTTCCCGCACTTGCAATGAATTCCAATAACGGGGAACATGAAAATATTTCAGAACATGCTGCCTATAGTGTTCTTCAAGACTCCAACTTCTGGAGTGCTACTAACTGGAAACAAAACAAATGTCACGAGACTAATATAATCTCCAGAAACTAATGTACCAAGTCTTATAATTTGTCTCTATGATCGTTATATATGACCATGGATCACGAGAGAAAAGCACATACGGTAAGTGGAGTATTTTTAAAGCACATAATGTTAGGCTTTTGCCGTGTTTTTTTTTTACTTATCAGAACTTCCTATCTTTAAAGCCATTAAAGAGAGAATCCAAACAAATATTACACATTTTTTAGAATAATATTTACACATTTTTTTATTTGTGTGTATCGAAAGCATGTGAATTTCGTAGGGAAACTATTAGTTTAATGTAATGATTTTTTTTTTCAAAAAAAATTCAAACCTTGAGAACTTACGATTTAAATCGTTATAAAAATATCTACAAAATAAAGAAAAGATGTATTTGCATTTGTTTGTGTCTGAAATGTATGAAATTGGTGGGAAACAATTCATTTAATGTTAGATTAGTGGATTATCTGACTTTTCAATGTATGGGAACTCTCGCATTTTAAACTATTGAAGAAACATATGAGAAAATAGACAAAACATTTTTTTTTGTTTGGGTGTATCTTAAATCACATGAATTTTATGGAAAAAAGTTTTCATTTAATATTAAAATTGTTTTGTGCTTTTCGATTTGTAGGAACTTCCCACGCTTTTAGGAGCAAGGGCAACGATATTGCCTGCTCGCCCGACGAAATAGGGTCCAGCGTGGCTTTCAATTAATCGCGACAAATGACAACCGTTGTGTTGCTTCAAAGCTAGGGCACACGTATACCGCCTTGCTTCAAGCCGGCATTTCGTGGGATGCCCGCCTCCGCACTCTCTCTCCTTTACTCTTCCGCCCGGGATTTAGCCATCTTGTAGCCAGCCATAAAACTTGCTCGATGTGGTATTAAAATTGATAAAAGGGGCAAAGAGGATGTCTTTTCTCGTATGTTAGGTTCTTTTTGCGGTTTTCGATTTTGTAAGAGCTTCTCATGCTTTTAAGCCGATATCGAATCGCTAAAAAGAACAAAGAGGACTTACCATTTTTGTTTGTATATGTTAGGGTTAGGGTTCTTTTGTGGTTTCGATTGTAGGAACTTCCGCGCTTTTAAGCCGATATTGAAATTACTGAAAAGAGCAAAGAGAACATGCATGTCCTTTTTTGTTTGTATGTTAGGGTTCTTTGGTTTTTGATTTGTAGGAACTTCCCGCTTTTTTTAAGCCGATGTTTGTATGTTAGGGTTCTTTTGTGCTTTTCGATCCGTAGGAACTTCCCGCGCTTTTAAACCACTATTGAAATAGCTTACAAAGAACAAACAAACATGTCTCTTGTTTGTGCAAACCACCGACAAACATGATCTCCAAAGATCTAATCGATGAACTAAACGTGAATCGCTTTAATCGGCAATCATATCAAAGTAAAATGTACTAGGATGGATCCAAAACTTTTGCTACATCTCTATGATGTGATGATGGCTCTACCAAGCCCCAAGATCTAAGCTTTGCATATGACCACGAAGCATGGGAGAAACGGCTCGGGTTGAGCAGGTCTGACTCCTGATGCTCGAATCCTTGCCGACCGACCGCAACGGAGTCGGAACCCCGCCGCACGGCGTCGCCCCGCCATGCCTCTCCGGCGTGGGGTGGATCCTCCCCGCTGATCACCTCGCACACGGTCAGCCAAGGCGTGCCTCGCTCCGCCGCGTCCGGCCCGTCCTCGCTAGTGCCACCGCCACCTCCGGCGGCGTCGCTGTCTCCTCGCAGCAATCCAAATAGCGTGCTTGCTCGTGGAGGTGGTGAACACGCCGACGCTGCCACCGTTCTCGGAAAGCCGTAGCGGATGATGCGGCGACGAGCGTTACGCCGGACGCGGCGTGCGAGCCAGGCGGCGGCCGCCGGGCGCGAGGGAGCGAGAGACGGTGGTGCCGCGGACTCGGAGCGACTCGCTTGCCGTCGGCGACGCAAGCGGTGCTTGTCTTCGCTTCTTGGGCAGCCTCGCCGCCCGCGCACTTCACCTCCTCCGTGTACTCCTTGAACCGGTCCACACGCTGTCCATCTTTGTGGACCTTCACCACGCGCCGACGCGGCCAGCGCCGCCTCGATTCGCCACCCGACACCGTATATGTTGGAACCCGACCACTACCGATCGCCTTGGAACGCCGAGATCGTCGAGAGCGTCGGCGTCGCGGTGACCGCGCGCGAAACAGCGAGTAGATTGAAACTAGAGAAAAAACAAGAACACAGGCAAATAGAATATTTGTTGCTTTGCCCAACCTCGCAGCCCCCTCACAACACCTTTGTTTCATATATATATACGTGAGCCTCCCCCACGCCGTGCCGCACAGAACGGGACACCGTTTCCGAGTGGTACACGTTTCATGCGCCTAGAACGTCACGGCGTGGAGTTACAAACCGACTCAAGTACGGACATGACCAAGCACGACATTGATCAAGTCCTACTCCTAAACACACTAGACTTACGGTGTAACACGGACTGGACTCTAGTAACGAAGACCCGAATGGACTCTTGCAACACTTAAGCTAACAAATCACCCCTAAGTTGTTGCACATCTACGACACCAAGAGCGGTCTTGCAGCTCAACAAACTTGACACGCCCGAGCGGCCGTGAATATATCAACAAGCTGTCCCAAAGGTCCCGACATGCTCAATCTCCACTCGCCCTCCTCGATGCACTCACGTATGAAATGGTACCTGGTGTCAATGTGTTTGCTGCGATCATGATGAACCGGATTCCTACTCAACGCAATTGCGCATGTTATCCATCAACAATTTGACCTAGGTGCCTCCTTCGTTCCCAACAAGTCGACCATGAGTCGGCTTAACCAAACACCTTGACGGTAGCGCAGCGGCCGCCGCCACATACTCGACCTCACATGATGATAAGGCGACAATCTTTTTGTTTACGAGATGCCCAAGTCACCAAGCTACTTCCAAGAAAATAGATCACACCTTGTTGTGCTCTTTCTATCTTCGAATCTCCGCAAAATCGCTATCACTGAACCCAAGCAAGGCCGGCTTCGATTTCAGTCCCTTTTTCATAGCCGCAACCATAACCGATGGTGCCTTTCACATATCTCGTAACACGCTTGACGGTTGCCTAGTGTGCCTTCCCGGGAGCCTCCATGTACCGCTCACTACTCCAACCGCATATGCCAAATCCGGTCCGGTATTCACCAAATACCCGAGGCTTCCTATCACACTCCTGTATGCCATCACATTCAAAGCTTCGAGTCTTTTCCTTTGCCAAGCTTGAACCGTGGTTCCATCGGGCGTGTCGGACGAGTTACGATCTGCTGCATCCCAAAGCACTCTCCGTAATCTTCAACGCATAGGATCCTTGGCTCAACGTTATCCCTCCTTTTCCCCTCGCTTAACCTCTATACCAAGATAGTAGCCGAGAAGTCCGAGGTCGCTCATACTTGAATTTGTTTCATCTCCTCCTTGAACCGATTGATGTCCTCAATCTTTGGTCCCAAGATGATCGGATCATCGACGTATACTCCAACAATTAGAAGAGACTCCTTGCTTCCTCTTTTATACACGGCATTATCCAACTTGCTTCTCACAAAACCCAAAGTCGTCAACTCTCTATCGAGTTTGAAGTTCCATGCACGAGGTGCCCCGACGCAGATCCATATAGTGCTTTTCGAGCTTCGTAACTTTGTCACCTTTGCCAACAACAAATCCAGTGGTTCTTTGTGACGTGATCGTCTCCATGAGATCACCATTCAAGAATGCAGATTTAACGTCCATGTGATGGACCTCCCAACCACCGTGTCTTTGCAAGAGCCGGCAAAACCCTCACTGTTTCTATCCCGGCAACAAAAAAAAACTTCCTCAAAATCCACACCATAGCGATGCGCATATCCCTTTGCTACTAACCGGGCTTTGTGCTTAACAATGTTGCCATCGGGATCCTTCTTTACCTTAAAAACCCACTTGAGGCCAATCGCCTTCGATTCCTTGGAAGTTCGCCGACATCCCAAGTTCGATTTGCCTCAATGGCCTGCATCTCTGCACGCATCGCATCTCTCCAAAGAAATTTACACAAAGCCCGCTCCACCGAGCTTGGTTCCTCGGTCGCTACCAAACATACACCATCGTAATCCAAATTAAACGGTCTGTCGAGTCCAAGAAATCCGGAGACAGTCCGATAACGCAGATGGCACCCCTTCAGATCGATGTGGCCGTCGGTAAGTGGAGTGGCCCATTGTATCTGGCGATTACCGGTCCGAACCACCACTTGACTGCATCGGGTATGTGGTGATGATCCACTAGCACCCCGAGAGATGGAGTTGATGGAACGACGAGCCCGGCTCGAGTCGACCGACTCGTGCCCGTATCGCCCTCGACAAATCTGAATTTTCGTCCAATGTCGGACCAGCCTACAGTAAGGTCGCCGGGATAATCAATGTTGAATCAATCTTTGCCGCCGTTGTCCGATGTGCTCGTTGCTTCGTTCCTGTCACCCCCAACTCCAACTCTTCTTTTCATCGAAGATCACATCCCGAGAGATTAGTAATTGCTTCTTCATAGGATCATATACCCCGTATGCCTTAGAACCTTGTTCATATCCGAGAAAAATTCCGGGGAATAGTCCTGTCGGCTAGCTTAGTGACCCCGGTCCAACTTTCTTGGCATATGCAACGCAACCGAAAAGTCTTTAGATGACGAACACTCGCTTTTCTCCCAAACCAAGCTTCATAGGGAGTCATACCATTCGGGCTTTTAAATTGGAGCTCGATTCGGCAAGTACACGACCACCGCCATTGCTTCTCCCCAAAATCGTCCAGGCACTTGCTTCGACTTTAACAAACAACGTGCCATCTCCACCACGGACTGGTTTCTTCTCTCAACAACACCGTTTTGCTGTGGTGTAAAGGGTGCAGTGGTGTTGTGTTTGATGCCATTAGTGTTACAAAAATTGTAAACACACCCGAATTGAACTCTCCTCCTCGATCATCCCCGAATGCTTTAAGCCGCAACCCGCACTCAATTCGGGTAAATGCTTTCACCTTCTTGAAACAAATCGAACTCCTCATCCTTGGATTTCGAATTCAATCCACATATAACGACCAAATCATCGACCACTAGAAGAAAGTATAGCTTGCCTCCGGGTGTGGCTGGGTTTATCGGACCACATAAATCACCATGAACGAGCTCAAGGCCTTTCTTTGCTCTGTAAGCCGATGCTTGTGGAAAGGGCTTGCGGTGATGCTTGCCCAATGCACACCCATCACAAACCTGTTCACCGCGCTGGATCAAAGGCATCCCCTCCACCATCTTCTTACGTCCAAGGTCACGGTTTACCTAAAATTCGGTGTCCAAACCGCGCGTGCGAGCCAGGCTTCATCATCCATCTTGGACAGCAAACAGATCGGTGCTGTCAGATTCACGTTCATGACATACAGCCTATTCTTCCTCTCGGCCTTGATCAGCATGTTCAGTCCTCCTTGTGAGCGTTCATAAACCGTCATGACTCCTTTGTCGATCTCCACACGGCATCCAGCCTCCTCGAGCTGTCCAAGGCTGACAATGTTGCAACGGAGAGATGGTATGTAGTATACCTCGGTAAGAACTTCGGTGATCTTGATTCTTCCCGGCGGCGAGTTACCGCCCCGATCCCGCGAGATCTCCACCTTGGAGCCGTCTCAATTTCATTTGCCCCCTTGATCGTTTCATCCAACGATGCTAGAGATTCCCGACACCCCGTCATGTGGTTTGTTGCTCCCGTGTCAAGCACCCAAGTTCCAAAGATCATAGATCATTGGGTGCACATGATCTTGATTAAGGAAGACACGCGGCGGGGTTTAGCTTCCACGATGACGCACTATATTGGAGACCCGCGCCAACCCGGCGAGCCCCGTTCTCACCACCGTTATTTACATGATGAGCAACGTCTTGCTTCTCCCCTTATACCCTCTTCTTGCACTCTCTACGCCCGGTGCCCATAGACACCACACTTCCCGCACTTGCCACGCCGCTTTGGCGTTCCCCGTGAGTTTCGCACCCGGGTTCTTGTGCGTCGCCATCGCTGATTTGTTATAACGTGGCTTCGGTGCTTCTTGTCTTTGTTCCTCGATAGCTTCCTCCTCCACTCCCTTGGAGTTTGAGCGGATGGTTACGTCACCATCCTACTCTTGTTCCTCGCACCCACTCCTCCTCCGTCAACAAGAGCTTCCCGGCCTTCTCGTAACTTTGATCAATTGATGGATCAAATCTCTCCTCGCCAGCCACGAGATGTGCCACCAGATCTTCAATGGTGAGAGTCTTGAGATCTTTGACCATCTCGGCGACCACGCCACCTGAGTACCGGGGCACTACACGGAGAAATTTCTTCACCACCCTTGTATCGGTCATGCTCTCCTCACCGAGACCGCGCGGTCATTAACCCGGCTTGGTTATGCGAAGTGCAAAGTCGTCAATAGACTCCCCGGGCTTGAACGCCATCGCCTCAAACTCGCCCAAGAGCTTACGTGCATTGACTTCCTTAACACGGTCCGCCCAAGACGCATGGTCTTGATTGCCTCCCAAGCATCCTTCGCCGTCTTCTTGTTGAGTAACAAGGAGTGCATCTCTTGTGGAACGCCCGGAGCATAGATCCCAACGCCAACCGATCTTGACGTCTCTCCTTCTTCTCACCTTTCTCGACGGCATCCCAAAGATTCAACCCTTCAAGATTGCACCGAAATGTGTGACGCCCAACCCCGATAATTTGATCGGGTTAGCACCGCCACGTCAAATTCGCGGTCGGACTGAACGTCTTGTCCATATCGGTCTTGCCGTCGCCCATGGTGACCACACTTTGTGTTCCGGCGAACTCCTTGCGTATCTTGATGAACGGCTTCCTCCTGCTTCCTCTACAACCTCTCGGACCACCGAACGTCCCTCTCCAAAGCTCCGATACCGTTGTTGGAACCCGACCACTACCGATCGCCTTGGAACGCCGAGATCGTCGAGATCGTCGAGAACGTCGGCGTCGCGGCCGCGGTGACCGCGGCGAAAACAACGGTAGATTGAAACTAGAGAAAACAAGAACACAGGCAAATAGAATATTTGTTGCTGCCCAACCTGCAGCCCCCTCCACGACACCTTTGTTTCATATATATATCGTGAGCCTCCCCCACGCCGTGCGCGCACGGAACGGGACACCGTTTCAGTGGTACACGTTTCATGCGCCTAGAACGTCACGCGGCGTGGAGTTACAAACCGACTCAAGTACGGACATGACCAAGCACGACATTGATCAAGTCCTACTCCTAAACACACTAGACTTTACGATTAACACGGATCGGACTCTAGTAACGAAGACCGAATGCACTCTTGCAACACTTAAGCTAACAAGATATCAGCTCCACCACCTTGCTCGCCCCGTCTCGCCGTCCGCCACCTCGGAGGCTGCACGACGCACGCAACAACCGGAGCCGCCGCCGTCGGACATGAAATGCAGCACGACCACGATCGGCGACTATGATAGATGGTGGCGCCGCGCCATCGGCGTGGTAGGCGAGGTGATGCGATTCCGTGGCGCCGGTTGGGGGAAGAGGTCGCCGCAGCCGTTGCACCGGACCACGACCTCGTCGCAGAGGCCCAGCGGGAAGGGGCGACCCAAATCGCCGTGACGCGCTGCGCCGAGGCGGAGGTGACTTCCTCTGGGAGACGGGCACCGCCGATGGCACACCGCATCGGGAGCGGGCTGCGCTGAACGGCGGCACAGCGCCCGATGTCCCAGCGGCGAGCCCGGGCAGCGGCGCCGTTGCCGACCGTGAGGTCGCCAAAGGTGTGTGTGCACATCTCGCACCCGTGAGGTCACGCCGTCCCGACCGGTGGCGTGCGCGCAGCGTTGAGGACGCCGCAGCTCTCCACCGACATCGGGCTGTCGCACTTGCCGCGGGCGCGCCGCGGTGGCGCCTGGAACTGGCGCCGTGGATCACGCCCCGCAGGTTGGAGATGGAGCGCGAGCACCCGACCTCGGCAGCACGAACGACGGCGATGACGGCTGCAGCACGAACGACGACGACTTGTTATGGTTGAATTCCCTGGCGCTGCCGCCGCCGCGAAGTCGCCGTCTCGCTTGATCTTCACGTCGCAGGACCGCTGGGACTTGCAGCTCAGGGACCTCTTGAGCGCCGTCCACCACAGAATGGCCATCTTCTTCGATCTCCTTCCAGGCTCGATCTCCTTGTTCTAGCTTGGTGGATTTGTTGGCTTCCTGGTGCTGAGAGGCAGGCATTGCTAGCTATTTATCGGCCAAAACACATAGGATGCATTCAATGCGAGATTGCAAATCAAATCTGAGCACAATAAATGGTCTCAAATGAATTTGGCAAAGATTCACCAGCAAGATTTTCATGAGAAGAGATCGAAGAACCTGAGGAGAGGCCAACAATGGAAGGTCGTCGCTGCACCACCGGCAATGGTAATTGACATGAGTAAACAAGTGAGGAGGAGGGCCGGGTCGTCGCTGGTCGCCGCTGGAATTTTCCCTCCGTGAAGATCATGGAGCTAGCGTGCGCCCCCTGCCACAGAGCAATGCACAGAGGCTGGTCGTCTTCGAACATTTTTTAAAAAAAAAAAGGAAACACACTAGTCAATCCAGTAACGGTAAATTGTTGCTCTGTATCTTCTCTAAATAAAAAGGTAAAATATAAACAGAGTGTGGACTGCGGCCTAGAATTCAGAAATGTGAGTTACTGTATCAGCATTCAGCAAGAAGATATCCTCCGCTGTCACGTTTTCAGTCGCGACGACCTAAAGCGTATCCCAGGATACCGTTGTCGTTGAAGGACAGGAATGAGTGACGTGATGTTTCCGCCGTGCTCGATCTCTCCAGTCTCCACCAAAAACCTATTGTGGTTTTCCTTTTTCTTGATTAAAATTTTTTTAAAAAAAAAACATTCTGGCTCATGCTTCCTTGCAGGCACGTGACTATAAAGATAACATTGCAAGTCAAGGGTTCACAGCTCAATAGTAAAGGCCATTGGTTGGGGGCTCCCACCCAGGGTTCAAATCCTGGGTGCGACACATTATCCCGGATTTATTTCAGGATTTTCCGGCGATATGCATTCAGTGGTAGGCGACGTCCCCGTCGATAACGAGGCGCCCGTGGTGACTTGAACTTCAAGATTTGCCGGCTCAGTCCTTGAAGGTGCTCATAGGGGTAGGGTTTGCGTCACGTGTGTTCATAGGGGTGAGTGCCAAGTGCATGTTGAGCGGCTGCGTTGTGATTGTGTAATCTCAAAAAAAGATAACATTGCAATCTTTTATTTGTATATTTTGATAAAATATATATTTTATCAACGTTTGACTATCGAGAAAATCTAAATTATCTCTTTTCGAGCTGTCCGTTTTAATTATACTATGCTTGAAAATTCAGATACCTAAAATATAGCAACTTGCATGTTTCTAGCTATATACACTTCGTAAGGCAAATTTCAGAGTGAAAAGAAAGTGTTGTGAGAACTACCGGCATGTTAAGTTTGCAATGTGCACAACCTGTAACAAATTGGTAACAGTAACAAAAAGTCGGTACCTATTGTCTATTCACTGATGTTGTAACTTGTAATGAAGTCGGTTCATACGTCGTTATCATGGAAGGAGGTTTCTATTTTTTTTTTTTGTTTACTTCTAATATATATATTACACGGCAAAAATTTGTCACGGTTGTCGTTGGTTTCAATATATGTTGTAACAAAAGCGATTTCCTATATATATTTTTTTTGTTTTCAACATTCCGGTAACAGAAATCGATCGGTTGTCGGTTTCATTATACGTCATAACAAAAACAATTTGCTACATTGTTTCTTTTCAACATTCGAGTAAGGGAGGTCCGCTGCTACTGTTATTTTCTGATATTTTCTCATAATGAATATCTATCATAACGAAATTGGATGTAAGTTCTAATGGTTTCCTATTTTCGATGTATAACGGAAACCGGTTCCAATTTTTGCCAATTAGTCGCTTTGAATATCCGTTTCTTTTATTTTTCTCATAGCTTGTCCTTTTACTTGTTTGTGCTACCCTCTTCATGAAACACATGTTTAGGCATGGTCGTGAAGAAAAGAATATCTACCTCAACCCATTGTAAACTAATCTAGTGGCACAAGAGAAAAGAATATCTACCTCAACCCATTTAGATACTTGAAAAAAATTGACTTCTTCTTGAAAGGAACGGGTGGAGGCGCATCTTCCTCCAACTTGTCCCTCTTTCTCTTCATTGTCTTGGTGGTTCTATCATCCTCTGTTGATTCCTCTCACTGTGTCTTTTTCGCCTCGGCAACAAACTTTCTTACTTTAGCTATGTATTCATCATCCACCCTCTTCATCCCGTACATCCATTTGGCTCGGCCACTCTCCATCATCCCTCCTGCCCGCTCTCCATACAAAATAGCACTCGAAATGTTAGATATAGAATTCAAAGTGAAAAATGAAACTAGATCTATATGTAGAGAGAGAGAGGGAGGGATCTAGTAGAGAGAGGGAGAGAGAGAGGGATCTAGATCTAGAGGGAGAGAGAGAGGGAGAGGGAGAGGGAGAGATAGAGGGATCTAGATCTAGAGGGAGAGAGAGAGGGATCTAGATCTAGAGGGAGAGGGATCTAGATCTAGAGGGAGAGGGAGAGAGCTAGAGGGAGCTTTCAAGTACCATTTGGTGTGTTTTGCTCCCCAAATCCAAGCTCAAACTCTCAATTCAAAAATTTGATCAATTTTTAGGGCAAAGCCTCCCCCCACACAAAGTTGGAAGGTGAAGACCCGTGGAGAAGAAGAGGGGGCCGGTGGCTGCTATTTATAGGCTCGGGGATTAACCGTGGCGGGCACCTTAACGCGCCCGCCACGGGGTGTGGCGGCGCACCGTGGCGGGCGTTGTTAAGGCGCCCGCCACGGTTAATCCCCGAATCCGCGTCGCGGCGTGCGGCGCGGCCGGCCACGGAGGCGGCTGCGTGGCGGCCAACGCCCGCCACGGAAAAAAGAAAATGAGATGTCACGCAAAAATCATTTTTCTAGTAGTGTAAACAAATAGAGTATTAGTAGTCTCCTCATTTCTCCACTAGGTTTTTATATAGCTTCCTCATGTCTCGCCTAGGGTTTTATGGCTTCCTCGCCATGGCACTTTCGGTTTCTATAATAGTTGATACCAAGGTATCCATTGCTTAATGATGTGCTAGCACCCTAGAACACATTTATTACCAATAATCAACATAAGCAGCCATATAAACGATCTACAAAAAAAAAAAAAAAAAAAAAAAAAAAAAAAAAAAAAAAAATCATGAGCACATTCACTTTTAAGTCCAACTTGCTTTTATTTTTATGTAAAATCGCTTTGAACAACACAATAGGAATGCCAACATAACTTGTGTGTTGAAGTCCCTGGCAACCAAGCTGCGGAGTTTTTTTAAATTCGGCCCTTTTTCAAAAGAAATTTCAAATCCGTCCCTCGTTTTAAAAAAAAATTGTACCCGGTATCCCTTTTTGTCGTGCCGGGCCCGCCGGGCGTGACAAATGCACTAGGTCGCGCCACCGCATGTGGCGCGACGTGTCCCGCCACACGGTGGCGCCCGGCGTTGGCCGCGCCGGCGTGGATGAACGTGGGGCCCAGCCCATCGCGCCACATGCAATGGCGCGGCGGGCCCAATCTACGTCGCGCGCCCAACCCGGGCGCGACCGTCGCGCCAAAAAAATTCCAATCTTACGGTGATGAAAATCTCCCTCGTTTTTAGGCCACAACAAAAAAGGCAGCAGGCGCATACCGTAATAACAAGATAAAACAAATGAACGATGGAGAACAACAAGATTGGACTATATCATTACACGTGTATACAGGGGCATACCCCTAGCTCCGCCCATTACACTATTTCGTCTTTTTCTCGGATTTTTGGCGACCTAAATTATCACGAATTTTTTTATTTTTATTATTTTTTTTGATATTTTTCCTAGGACAAGGAACACAAAATATGGAACCACACAAAATTTCATCTACAACGGAGGTGGTATGTGGCCTCTGAGAAATTTAAGACGTTCTCTAAAAAGCGTGCAAAAACCTTTACAATTTTTTTCTTTATTTTCCCGAATTTTTTTGGCAATTTTGACCACCGCAAACAGGCCGAAGGCGGGTTTGGGTCAGCCCCAAATGGGGTCAAGAACCTCCAGAAAAAATTTCAGATTTTTCTCGATAAACGGCGTAAAGTTGTGCCCGTGTTTACCGAGGGTATGTCTTTTTCGATAGCCAAACACGCCGCGCCAAGGAGGAAAACACGTCGCGCCCGACCACGTAGGCGCGACCCCGCCCGTCAGCGCCATTGCATGTGGCGCGACGAGCTGGGCCCCGCTCATCCACGCCCGGCGCCGGTCAACGGCGGGGAGCCACCGTGGCGGGAGCACGTCGCGCCACATGCGCGGCGTGACTTCGGTGTTTTGGCGCGACTTCGGTGTAAATATCGCCGACGCCGTGGCGACAAAAAGGGGATACGATACAAATGTTTTTTAAGCGAGGGCGGATTTGAAATTTTTTTTAAAAATGGGTCGAATTTTTAAAAAAAATCCCCAAGCTGCTACCATCCGAGCTCATGAGACGATAAGATACTTCTGAAATTTGTATCTTTCATGCCAAACACTCAAAATGTTGCAATGGCAAAATAGCTGCAAACAAATAAGAAATATAACAAAGTATTTTCTTGATGACAAAAAAATTCAAGCTCCTTTTAGGACTTAATTAATTATTATGTGCCCAAACCTGCCCATGGGTAAAGGTTCGATTTTTGTTTGGCTAGGGCAACCGCTTATTTTTGTGTAAACAAAATAATTTAAAATTGATACAATAGCTTTAGAATCGACTCATTTCTTTGCGCTTTCCTATCTTTATTTATCCAAGCCAAGTGGACCAAGTCAATCCCGGCATTTACACCAAAATATGCTGGGTTGTTGGGCCCTTTTCTAGCACATTTTGGTATAAGTCCAGGCATTTACACAAAAATGTGCTGGATTGAAATAGGCCCTTTTCTAACACATTTTGGTGTAAATCCCGGCCTAGTAGAAACCAAACCAAATCAGAGCCCACGGAAAAGGACTCGTGAAGTGATCACGGTCTAGGCCCAAAAAAGCCCGGTTCAGACTGGATAAAACGAGTCGGAGACGCAGACAGACACCTGTTCGGTTTCGGCGGTCTCCACTGACACGTCATCGCCGTGGCCCAGCGCTCGTTTTTTCAGAAGGAAAAAATCTACTTTTCGGTCCCCCAACTTTTGTGAAAGTCGATTTTGGTCCCTTAACTCCAAAATGGACAAAGCGGTCCCTCAACTTTTTGAAACCGCATTTTGCGTCCCTCGGCGGTTTTGGGCCGGTTTAAGCTCTGATAACTCCGGTTTTGCTACGATGTTGTGGTTTTAGTTTTTCTTTTTTTTTTTTTTATTTATTTCGGTGAATCTTTCAAAAATCATAGTAAATCACAGAAAATTCATAAAATAGAAAATCCAATTTTGTTGGACTCCACATGAGTAGAAACTACGCGCAGTATACTTTAATATAAAATTTTTTTGCTATGAAGGTTTTGCCTTTTTCTTTTTATTTATTTCAGCTCAATATTTAAAAATCATAATAAATTATAAAAAAATCATAAAATTGAAAAAATAATTTTGCTAGACTCCACATGAGCATATTTACACAATAAAGATATATAGGTGTACTATTTAATTTATTGGCGAGGATCCATCAGGGTTTACAAATACAGCGTCGTCGGGTCAAGACAAAGAAACCTAGCTAACCTAACCCAGTTTAAAGAGCCACAAGAACTACGCATCGTGTTATTGCGCGCCTCATGCGAGTCCAACAAAATTGAATTTCTTATTTTATAATTTTTCTGTAATTTACTATGATTTTTTAAAGATTGAGTAAAATAAAAAAAAGGCAAAAACCTTCTAGCAAAAACTTTGTACAAAAGTATATCATATTATATATTCATTGCGTAGCTCTACTCATGTGGAGTCCAACAAAATTGATTTTCTATTTTATGAATTTTCTGTGATTTACTATGATTTTTGAAAGATTCAAAGAAATAAATAAAAAAGAAAAACGAAACCACGGGCCACTCGTAGCAAAACCGGAGTTATCAGAAGCGAAACCACCGCTCAAAACCGCCGAGGGACGAAAATCGCACGGTTTCAAAAGTTGAGGGACCCGCTTTTTATCCTGGCTTTGAAGTTGAGGGACCAAAATCTGGATCTTTCGAAAAGTTGAGGGACCAAAAGTAGACTTTTTCCTTTCCGCGGCCATGAAGCTTCCACCGTCTTCCTCCTCACGTGCTTTTTCTCGAGCGATCCGTTGGGTTCCGGTCCGACCACCACGAGAGAGAGAGAGAGAGCGCGGGCGCAGCGCGCAACCGAGCGAGAGTGGGACTCGAGACCGGGCGACGATGAGGAGGGTGGCGAGAGGAGGTGGAGGGTGTGTAACACCCGCCCAATAAGGATGTGGCCCAAGAGGGGCCTATGAGTGCCGCCAAGACACATGTTTAGTACCACCTTGCTAGTTGAGCAAGGGTGGAGCCAACTTATAAGCCTTTTGCCTTCCAGCCCATATCACCTTCGGGTTAACCCTTTTGTTACACTAAGCCGTGACGAAGCTGTCTTGTGTGTGCGCGTGCGCCCCCTAAGGGTCAGGGCGGCGGTGCGGCTTTGGAGGGGCGGGGTGTTACAAATGGTATCGAGGCGACCTTCGCGGACCCACGGGCGTCTGCGGGCGAAGGTGCGGACATGGAGGTTCATTGCGCGTGTAGGCTCTGCGGAAATGCACGGCATGGCACATGTGTCGGCCCCGCGGGCGCACGGTCGCGTGCCAAGAGGGGAGGTCCTGGGTTGGTTGGCGCTCGACGAGGACGTCGAGTCCTTGAGAGGGTGTATGTAACACCCGCCCAATAAGGATGTGGCCCATGAGGGGCCTATGAGTCTTGCGCACACATGTTTAGTACCACCTTGCTAGTTGAGCAAGGGGTGGAGCCAACTTATAAGTTTTGCCTTCCAAATGCATATCACCTTCGGTTAACCCTTTTACACGGGGGGCGAAAGTGTAAGCAAGGTGCTATGTATGCGCGTGCGGCGCGCCTCGGAAGGGGCTGTGCGGTGCGCGGCTTTGGAGGGCGGGGTGTTACATGGTGGCTCTGTCGCTGCGGGCTACGGCTACGGCAACGAGGAGGAGGAGGAGGATGACCGGCCGGAGAAGCCGCGGCGGTACGGGGGTGACGGAGATGCGGAGCCCTTCTACTCCTTCCGCCCCGCAAACCAGGCGCTCCAGGTTCGTCGTCGCCGGCTCACAGCTGCCAGCCTCACTGTCTGACACCCCCTGTTTTCGGGCGCTGCCTGCGTGTGCTCTGCTGCTCTGATTCCTATGCGTTTGGTGTTGTGTTGCGCCGAGCTGGATGGCTGGACTGGATTGGGCGTATTCTAGCTGGGAGTACGATTCAGTTTTCCTGGAATGCGAATACAAGCCACGTTTGATGATTAATTAGTCTCGATAGTATATTCGTACATCGTACTGAAACTGGCGTCAGAGTGGTGTCCTGGTGTGCTTGTAGCTCGGGTCCTGTGTTTTTCATTCATGTTATCGTTTTAGGGAGTCGAGTTCGAGTTGAGTGGAGTTGGGTGCAGCCTTTCTTGGGCTTTGTAAAGCTTTGTTTCTTTTTTTTCCGTCTAATAAAAATCCGGCAAATCTCTTGCCGCCCTTTAAAAACATCGTCGTCAAAACCATATGAGTAGTTTCAGAATGTGCTCTCGTGGGCGTTGCCAAATTTCGAACCGAGTTTGCCGATTCATGCTAATTGTATTCGTATTATTATATTTTTATCCAGCATTTAAGTTTCTGTTGTGTGACCTGCGGATTAGATATACTCCCTCCGTCTCAAAATAATTCATAATGTTGACTTTAAGACATCATGTTTGACCGTTCGTCTTATTCAAATTATTTATACAATTTAATAAATAAACAAATTATTACTAAAGTATCTCTAATAATAAAATAAGTCACATCAAAATAGACTATGTTTATATAAAATATTTGAATAAGACGAGCGGTCAAACATGATATCTTAAAGTCAACATGATGAATTATTTTGAGACGGAGGGAGTAGACAAAGTAATGAAACCGAGTAAATACAGTTCACCATAGGAAAGAATATCAATAATTATTATTTACTGGTTTTGCAGGCACTAGTGCTTGGTTATGCTTAAATGACTGCTGATATATTTCCCTTTTTCACCATCCTAACCATTAGTGACACTCAAGCCAAACGTTTTCTTTGTTATTTCAGGAAATATTGGATTCTCTTAATCCATTTGTTGATGGTTTGAAGTTTTCTGGCGGATGTCATAGCTTGATGGGAAAGGAGCTGGTTAGAGAGATCACTGATCTAGCACACAAGCATGACATTTATGTGAGCACAGGTGATTGGGCCGAGCATTTGCTGCGGCAAGGACCGTCTGCTTTCAAGAAATATGTAGAGGTACGTGGGTCTGTCATGGTTATGTGATTCTGTGACAGTTTTGCAACCATTAGCACAAGCACATGACATTAATAATATTCCATTTCAGGAATGCAAGGCCTTAGGGTTTGACACGATTGAGCTGAATGCTGGATCTCTCAACCTCCCTGAAGAAGCTCTGCTGAGACTAGTCCGCCTCATCAAGAGCAGTGGTTTGAGGGCAAAGCCAATGTTTTCGGTGAAGTTTGACAGCTCTGATATTCCTGCATCTGGTTATAGGGCCTTTGGGGCGTACATACCTCCAGTCAAGGAGAAGACCTCAGGTAAACCAAACATTGTGATTGGTATGACCCTAGTTACCTCCTATCATACTGAGTACTGAATAATGTTTGCACAAAGCAACAACTCTTATACTGAACAATGGTCAGTGAGATTATTCTTCTGCTTGTGTTGCGTTTTTTATTCAGCATTCATAGTTTAGCCGTTTGCCCTATTTTCTTCTGTTATCAGAGCATTGCAGACTAAGCTACGCCTGTATTTATTTTCTAAGCTGTATATTATGACAAATCAAAATTCTTTTTTTACTCAAAACACATGTGTATGGTGTCCATTCTTGCAGAAAAGGTTGAAGATGTTGATCTGCTGATTAGGAGGGCAGAGAGATGCTTGGAAGCAGGCTCGACGCAGATGATGTTTGCCACCGTGCTGAATCTCTGAGGGCAGACATCATCGCCAAGATTGTAGGCCGGCTCGGGCTTGATAAAACCATGTTTGAAGGTTCCAATCCCAACACCTCAGAGTGGTTTGTCAGACGATATGGCCCAAGGGTACAGACTCCTCTCCTCTGAAAAACCTCAAGTTGAACAGTGATACCATTATTTCCCATTGTTCGTTTGTCCGATTTATCCCAAAGTTTTGCCTCTGTAGGTAAATCTCTTCGTTGACCACCCTGACGTGATGAATTTGGAGCGCCTGCGGGGCTTCAACATGCACAGGAGCAACCTGGCCTCCCGTTTTGCCTCGCCGTTCTTCCTGATGTAATGGGTTTAATGGTCATTCCGTTACTGAGCCTTGACATTTACCTTTTACATGGAGTAATCACCCTCAGAGAGCTTGTTATGGCCTCGATGAAACTGTTACGGCCTCCACGTAGCCACTAGCGAGCAGCACCTCCAATGTTGTCAGCAACGCTACTGTAATAATCGGATCTGTGGTTTTGTGTTTCATTGCGAAGACACATCCTTGGATTCATGTATGATCGGTTGTATGTGTAATGTGTGTGAAATATCAGAGTTTCCAGCTTTGTATGTGTGAAATATCAGAGTTTCCAGCTTTCCAGAGCACGTCTCCATATGAATGAACTTACGGAAATTTTCTGGTCTCAAAGCAGGACAACGACAAAAATAGTTTTCGGCTCGGGCTTAACGTTTACCTTATGGATCAGGAACTGGGCATTGTAAACATGTCTCAAACAAAAATCATTGGCTATGGATGAGGAACTGGCCATTGTAAACAAAAAACAACGTTAAAATTGTGATCTTGAGTCGCATAGAAATTTTAAGATATGAATTACTATTACAGATACAATCTTCGTAACAGGAACCCAGCACCAAAAGCAGGAATTAAGCTATCTCTAGACGTGGCCCGTTTGATTTTTTTTTTTTTTTTTTTTTTTAGAATTACACAGTATAACGCAGCACGCACGCACACTCACCCCCCCTATGAACACACGTATGCAAACCCTACCCCTATGAGCACCTCCGAAGGACTGGACAACCGGCAGATTCTCGAAGTCACCATAGGCGCCTCGTCGTCGACGGAAACGTCACTTACCACTTAAAGTATAACGCCGGTAATTCCTGAGAAAATCCCAGGAAAAGGTGCGAGCACCAGGATTTGAACCCCTGGTGGATAGCGTCCCACTGGACCGTCCTACCATTGGACTACAAGCCAATTCGCACGTGGCCCGTTTGATGGATGAGTCTCCGCCCACTTCTTTGCGACCCATCCCAGTCGCACTTCATCCTCGCTGCTCCTCCGCTTAGCTGTGTGGCCAAACTCAAGCACGACTATCTGAGGTGACGATGCAGTAACTCTGTGTTCCCCTTAGAATCTTGTCATTTCAAAAAAAAAAAATTGCATAGCATCATCAAGAAGATATTGGGCGGTATTGCAAATGTTAAGAAACCAGCTTCATCATAATCATCACTGAGATATACAAATAAAATATGTAAATAAAACAGTAAATGTAGTCACACCAACCGGCTCTGAGGACAGATTGATAAGCTGTCCCCAGGTTCCTATAAACATATGAAACATGGAAACCACTCGGTATAGGTCTGATCATAGCATCACCAGTCAATGCCCATGGCTACTGGAGACGTGGCATCAGACCCATAAAAAGATGGGCACATTTAGATAGTTTAAGCAGATATGTAAGACTCCCCTCGAAGACCCCTAATCCAGTAGTCAAACAGCACCTCCTATCAGCCTTGAGATCTTCAAGGAGTCTAGATAGCAGAATAATAAGTTTACTCCCGGAAAAGCACACTAAAGAAAAAACTTATGACATTTGAAGCTCCTACAATAATGTGTAGTCATCCAACAAAGGAAAAAAACACAGGCCAAACAAACCAGCATAAGAATTTTTTGGCATTGATGCAAAGTGAGAAATGTTGGACATCGGGATGCACAAACTGTTTGAGAGGACAGCAAATGCATGATAACTTATTCCAAGCTTGCTATTGGCAACGTACAGCACTGAATGCGCTACAGAAAGAAGCACATCAGAGACTCTAATTTGTTGCCTCTCAAGACATAATGCCACCACAGTGATAATTATTAAAGAGAAACCTCAAAAAGCAAGATTAATATTTCAGTTATCCGAGGACAAGAGCTCAGATAGCTCAGTTCAGCGGGTTATTCGGCATACAGGTTAATCTTGTTGTGAAACTTGTCATCAGCGGTTAGGACCTTCCCCTCTCTGTCTCTCACGATCACATAGTAGATGAAAGTAGAACAAGTAGACACAAGGTGTAGGGAGACTATTCTTTATTCATCTCGATCTTCGTTCCTTACAATGGAGGATCTCCCATGTATATATAGTCCGAATAAGTCCTAGAGTATGGAAATCACCCACACAATAAACGGACTAGGATTAGGATTCCTCCTTCTCCTCTTTCTATATTCCAGCCAAGGCCGGAGAGTTTTGGTAAGAGCCCACATACAAACGGACTAGGATTAGGATTCATCCTTCTCTTTTCCTTCTAGGATAAAGTCCGTGTGTTTTACAACACTCCCCTTGGGCGATTACCACGATATGCATATGCCTCGTCAAAAACTCCATCCGAAAACCCGGTGGGAAAAACGGTTCTTGGAGAAAAGAGTACATCACATTCGTTAATTGCATTGCACATGTTGTCTCATTAAAAACCTTGTGTGAGAAACCTTCTAGTAAAAACTCACATAGGGAAAAAGAGAGTACAACATTTAACCTTCTTGGTCATATATTCTTCGGGATACTCTATTCTTCGTGAATAGAATTTGATCTTCATAATCTATGCATAAACTTTAATGTCTTAGCAAACATGATCTTTATAATTCTAATGTTTTCAATTACCTTTGAGGTAAATTCAATAAAATTGCTCCCCCTCACAAAGCCATCATCCGAATTTGACTCAAAAGTATGGCTTATAATTCTTCCATGAATTATATGGGTATAACAAAAGAGCAATATGCTTCATGCAAAAAGAATATAATTTGATCTTCATAATCTATACATAAACTCTAATGTCTTAGAAAACATGATCTTTATAATTCTAATGGTTTCAATTACCTTCGAGGTAAATTCAATAAAATTGCTCCCCCTCACAAAGCCATCATCCGAATTTGACTCAAAAGTATGGCTTATAATTCTTCCATGAATTATATGGGTATAACAAAGAGCAATATGCTTCATGCAAAAAGAACCACTGTTGTGCAAAACAAATAAACTTTATCCTTCAAGATAATAAATCCTTTCGTGAGGATTACGGGGGAAAATAAGTTCATATTCAACATCTTCTAGATAGTGTATCAAACTTATACAAGCTTGAATACTTTATAGTTCTTCCTTAGTGGATTTTGAAATGGCATATTCTACAAATCTTCAAGATTTTTATAGTACCACTCAATAATAAATCCAGTCTTGCATTTTGGCATTTAGGGGATAATTTAAATACCAAAGTCACCATTATTCTTTCTATTGCATTTAGAGGATGACAGATTCATTGCTAGCATTACACTTTCTAAGTGTTTATATGACACCTTCATGGTGTTTAGAATTCCTCATTCTTTCTCTCTCTGGGTCTATATTCACTTCGGGGATGCATGGTGTTCATTCAAGAATTGACTGGTAAATCCTTCATGGATTAATTCCTTCAAGAATATTCTTTCATTCTTAGTGAATTATTAATTCTCTTCTATGAGATATATTCTCTGCATGAGAGATGAGTGATATACACAATAACATTGAGTTATTCGCTATAAAATCATTCAATGATTGTAACCCTTCTAGGACATGCTCTTCTTGAGACTTGAATTTTCATTCAGGAAATATATGTACCTTAGACTTCAATACTTAGTATGAGATTTCTACAAGTTGCGATTTATATTCTTCGAATTATATGGATTTTCGTAATCCACTTATTAACTGCATATTCAATATTCATTTGTTTCATTTGCCGAGATATATAGCAGAACATTCATTTCTTCTTAATAGGAGATTCAACCTCAATTGCTTTCTTCATTGACCCGATATAATCGCTACAAGCGATTTTACCATGGACTTTATTTTTCGGATCCGGGTTCTCACAAGAGAAACATTCGCAATTAAAGAGGTAGTGTTGTCGACAACTATTTTCTCTTCTCCCAATACTCTCACAATGTGAGAATATTTTATCTCTGTCATTTCCCAAACAAGAGATGGTATATTGTTCTACATATCCAACACTAATGATGCGCGCTTAGTATGTTGGATTTCATCTTCATGATGATCCTCTTCATGAGGTGCTCAACCTTCTTCATGAGGTGTTCTCTTCATGAGAATGGAGGAGTTCCATTTTATTTCTATTCAACAAGTATATACTAAACTACAACCCACAAAGGCGTCCCCATAGATTTAGTTTGATAGTATACATAGTTTACTACTAGTAAATAAATACAACTTCTAGTTTATAACTTCAAGTTACTCCTCTCATTTATTAAAATATCTGGCATATGCTCCGCTTCATGCTTTCACAAGAGCATTAGTCAAACTATTAGTTGACTTAGTGCGTGATAGTATTCCCCGCTTCAAGCTTCAAGGAAATTTTCTAGATCATTTTTTTTCTTCTCTGAAATAATATTTGGCATTCAAAATAGGCTTTCTCCCCTAATGCCAATATTAGATCTTTTAATAGCATACTTCAAAAGATATCCCCTATCATGTGCTTAAAACAATTCAAATTCATATATCTCCAACTACAAGTGGAGGCCCATTTATGTATGCTATGATTAGGTTTTATGGGAAATATTCACGCACATATTTAAACATGGGGTTATTACTCATTATGCAGTGAGCTAGTACTTAAAGTGCACTTAAGAATGTTCATCATTCCTATAAACCGAGGGATGTTCTCCCCCTGGTATGCACAAAAACATAGTTTAGAAAAACTATTTCATTCTCTAGCTTCTTTATTATTTAGCCTAATAAATTGGTCCAAGTACTCATACAATTAAAAATATGGACCATATACTACGAAAGTATAGATACGCAACATACAAGTTCACATGAAATTTCTTCTAGAATTTTCTAATTGCCATCAATGTAAAAATCCCTTAATGCCTTTTCTTCATAAATCCTAAATCATCATAATTGTGTTATCCACTACCTTAGTTCCACAATAATTCATCCCATCAAATGGTTAGACTCCATTGAGAAAATTTCATAGACTCACTCCCCTTGATCTTAGGTTGTTTGGCCCTAGATCAATCTATTGCTTATGCATGCAATGCATCGAAAGCAAAGCATTCCTTAGTTCAACGGGAACCATATAGACATAGCATGCTAGCTAGCTAATTTGATTATGAGGGGAGCGCAAAAATAGCTACTAGCTACAACTATAGCAGTTATGCTATGCTAATATTCATGCAAGAGTGGAGATAGTTGCAGCTCAATGAGATACATATGCAGTGTGTAATGTGGAACGTTAGAATTCAGTCTAACATAATAGATAACAATAAATTGCAAAGCTACAAGCTTACTTGCAATTAGTGCAGTAGAAAAAGTTAACTCGGCCTAAGGGACGCGGGCAGAACTTCAAGTCCTGATACACACACTTAAATATTAATTTAGGATGGCTATGCCTATTAAAAATATATTATCCATATTTTCTTATGCCTTTATCCAAAATTACTCCCCTTTTCATGCCATAATTACTTCAAGTAGTAACTTGCTTCAAGCATTATCTATGAATAATCAATTCTAATGCTTCCATAGAATCCAAATAATACTTCTAGTATTCATTGATTATGACATGAAATTCACATATCCAATGTACTATTCTAAGTGTACACCATAAGACTCCTGGTAGAATATAACTTCTAGTTCTCATGTTTGCTAAGACATATACAATTTCTTACTAAATCGATCCTTCCAAGATCAATTAAAATGCTAGTATAGTCCAATTGTTCATGTGCATTTTTAGAAAATTCAGTTTCCCATCTACCTACATGGTATTGATGCACAAAAAACTATAACCTTCATGGTTAATCGAGGCTTCTTTGTGGATAAAAATAATACAAGATTTATTTTGATAGGCAATAGGCAATTTGTTTATATGTGAAAACATATAAATCTAATTTATTCCATGAGAAGTTCAGACATATTACTTCAAGTAATTGCAACTAAGAATATTAAACATTTCATATTAGTCTTCAAGCTAACAGATTAACCATTAACCACTTAATTCAACGAAAATTAAAAATTTAATGCACCACCACCACTATTATCAATACTTCAGGATATGAAATTTAAAGATAATAAATATATATAAGCACATGATTTAAGTTCTTCTTCAAGAGAAACTTTATATGTTCCAAATAATATGCATTCTTGCATGTCGTAATTGACAAGGGGGTAGCTACATGCTTTTATATTCAAGAGTTATGATATACCGTCACAAGCCTTCGAGGGGTGTAACATATGCAAGCCACATATTCAAAATTATTGTAACTTAATAATATCCTCGTTCATAAAGTCAGTCTAAAAATTCCAACTCAATTTTCATTTGAGTAATTTCGATGGTAAATTCAAATACTTCAAGTATTTCATAGCTCTTTGATATTCTATATACAAGAGATATTTCTTCTAGAATATAGTTTGATAAAATTTTTATTTACCATCTTGTCTTCTAGACATTTACAAAGCTTCAAGCTATTGTTTATAGGGCAGCGTTAAGCATACAAGCTTCAAAATTTGACTTTCAATGCAATATGATAGTCTATAATCATAATTTGGGATTTTACTCATGCAATGAGTCCCACAATGCATTTGTTACTTCTATCGCCATATACTCATTCTAGAGAGTAATTCGAAAATATATATATACAAGTTTACTACACTTCAATGGTAGCAAAATATCCTACATGGATTTAATAATGACCGTAACAAATACTTTTACTTTCGAGTAATTTCGGGATATTGTTTCTTCTTTTAAGGCATGCAAAACACCGTAACTTGGATTATGTGCATATAAGTTTACTACATGTAAACGACTAGCAAGGTGCAAAAAGATAGTGGATGGTTACTCAAATATTCTTAGAAACGTCCTAACATTTTTCGTGATTATGATATATGCAAAATTTTCGAATGTATACCAAGCATTCATTCATCCCAAAAAAATCATATGCTAGGAAAAATAAATATGAGACTCTCAAATAATTAGTCTAAGGTCCTGCAGGATTTAGAGAGGTCATGAACCTTTACCATGTTTCTAGTATAATCATTCAAGATTTATCCTTGCAATTACATTTTCGAATTAAATTCTACTTGTTACTTACGTAAACATAAAAGCTAGGCAAAGCATCCATTAAACTTCAGATTTAATATGTACATGCATGCTCTTATACATGCGGGTATAAGAAACATAGTAAAGCAGATGGTCTAGGGCTAATTATCTTGTAAACTTTTGTTTACGAAGGGTTGTTTGCAAAACACCATAAATGTGCATTTTCCGTAAAAATATAAGATTTATCTCGCAAGAATATGGAACCTATATACATAGAATTTGCGTAATCCGTTTTCTCGGATTTTACCAATTTTTCGATGACCCAATATTCATATTAGGCTAGTTCGGCACATTTTTCTCGTACATACGTCCCGTAGTCCATGCAATAATTTTTATTGTTGTTCCTCGGCTCATACTTCGCTTGAATATGGCTCTATTCTTGCTAACCACCTAGCACGCTGCCATCCCGCTTGCTTCGCGGCTAGTTGGTAGGCGTACATAGTCGCTAATAGCGTACGTGCTACAACCTCTAGTTGGATTCGGGTCCCAAGATGAGCAAATCATTGCCGAGTGGCGCATAAGCCGTGTAGGAGGAACACAAGGAGTTCATGCCATACCGCCAAGGCGGTGGTGTGCCGCCAGCCTTCGAGCCGGATTGCGCCCTTGCACGTTGTTTGATGGATTCGACTACAACATGGATTTGTGTCCGACATGCAAATCCGAACAACTCCTTTCCTCGCAAGGTTGGTGTTGTTGCGCACAAATACGGCAAGGTGCATTGACATGGATCCGTGGATCGTGACATGCAATGCAAGCCAAGAACTAGATGTTACGGTGCCTTAGTCTTCTTCTTCTTTTAATTAACCCTAGATGCAATACAACATGCGTATGTGCCATGCAAAAGATAGGCGTATGCTACGGTATCCATGATTCGACATCGCAAGTATATATGTACTTCGAGTATATACACTACATATATAATTCTATTTGCACGTAAAATACGGACCACCTCGATGATCTGAACAAACACAAACCCAATCGCGAGATGCGATTTTTTTTTCGTACCTTTGTTCTTAAATTCGAGGAGAATCGAAGCCTGTCGCGTGAGGACGCTTCGCTAGGCTCGGGGACCCGCCGGCGTGACGATGAGTCGATGCGTGCAGATTTGTAGCGTGCGAGGTAACAGATCCGTTCCGCTAACAACGCCGGGGGATGTCGACGTCGTCGGCGTAGTCGTGGCGGACGCCGGCATGAGCGCCGGTGTCGAAGATCGGCGGCAGCTTCAACGGCGATATCGACGAAGAGCTTGTCGTGGCCGATAACGTCTTTGTGAAACTTGTCATCAGCTGCTAGGACCTTCCCTCTCGTCTCTCACGATCACATAGTAGATAAAAAGTAGAACAAGTAGACACAAGGTGTAGGGAGACTATTCTTTATTCATCTCGATCTTCGCTCCTTACAATGGAGGATCTCCCATGTATATATAGTCCGAATAAGTCCTAGAGTATGGAAATCACCCACACAATAAACGGACTAGGATTAGGATTCCTCCTTCTCCTCTTTTTCTATATTCCAGCCAAGGCCGGAGAGTTTTGGTAAGAACCCACATACAAACGGACTAGGATTAGGATTCATCCTTCTCTTTTTCCTTCTAGGATAAAGTCCGTGTGTTTTACAACAAATCTCATGTAAAGAGATTGACATGTGATTTGGTCTGTTGAGCTTGAATATTACCAGGTCGTCACTGCCATCACTCTTACAAATATAAGTCAATCACCACCAATTCAAATTACCTGAATTCGCAAGGGAAGAAATGTCTAGTACATGATAGGTATCAACAGATAATAGGCAGAAGTTTGCATGTTCTGCAAAAATCATCTCATCAAAGGCCAAGATCCAACAACAAAATCAAACAATCAACTTTTTCTGATTTAATATAAAATGCAAGTGAAAGTACTTTAAACTACCATAAATACATAGTTGTGTCAGAATAAAGTTTTCTCAGCACCCTATGGAAGGAATAAGACAGGGATAACTGTATTTTACTTTGTTATCGTCATCCACACCTCTAGCTAGAACAATCTCAAGATAACAACGATAAAATAAAGAAGTTTCAGGATTAGGGAAAAATACAATCAGATGGCACTTTAAAAGTTTAGAATCGCTTATACCCACAAAACATGGAAAATTATCAGCTTTGCAGGTGAGGGAATATATGTGGCCTTTCCAGGGTTAGATTGGCACAAAGTACGCCACCAATCAGGATATAACCACACAACTATTTAGAATAAGATTTTGCGTCCGAGCCATTATACAAAGAGAAACAGAGTCATCCTCCAGAATTGGTAATGGACGCATTTATTTAATTAAAAAAAGAAAAAACTACATATCACTCACGTGTTAGATTTGAGTTCAGACAGCCAAGGGTTTGGTCTTCAAATACCACAAGTAGTATCAGAAACTCTAGTCCAAAACACAATTGCTCATCACCACTCAAAGTCTAACTTCCCAGAGCAGGAAGTAAAGAAAAAAAATCTACATCTAAAATGTCAAAGATATTGCTCACGTGTTAAATTTTTGTTCAGACAGCCAAGGGTTTGGTCTCCAACTACCACAAGAAGTATCAGAAACTCTAGTCCAAAACACAATTGCCCATCACCACTCAAAGTCTTAACTTCCCAGAGCAGGAAGTAAAGAACAATAATGACAATAAAGGTTTAGAGATGGTACTTGAGAACTTAGATAGCCAGGGTTTGATCATCAAACACTAAAACGGAAGTTGACCTTCACCACTCTCATTTCAAATGAACCATTGTAACCACAAAAAAATAAAAAGAGCAGAACCAGGACAACAAACTGAGCTACAGCTTCATGCCACAGCTGCACAACATAAGAGCAACCACAATGTAGCAATAAGGCAGTCCATAGTGAATTCTATTCACTGTAGACTATCTTATTACCACATTGTGGTTGCTCTAAGCATGGAATACTAGGCAAGGACTAATGATTTAAGAGAAGTGTGAAGCTATTTAACACCTCAGGGTTTTAGGCATCATTATGCTGCATAGAATGTACCATTAAGTTACAAAGAAAAAAAGGCTATGTGGTTTAAGCTCACAGAAGCAAACAATTTAATTTTGTGCTGTTATTTAACTCCCAACTCACAGTACAGAGCCGAAGCTGATGACAACACACACTCTCCGAGTTTTTCAGCCTCTACACAAATCAGATAGCACTAGTGCAAGGATAGTTAAACTCGGTACAGATTTGGACTAATTAAACAATGCAGGATCCTAACTTCCTAAGTATGGATTTGTCAGAACATGACAGAAATCAAGGCTCAGATATGAATCAGCTTTATCTTTCATGAGTTATCAGAAGCAGAACTGGCGTTGTAAGCTGAATGGTTGTATCATCACTGCCAAGTGTTAAATCAATGACATGAACAAAATGAGAAAATGTATAAAATACGATTGAATGATTACTAGATGGCTCATATTAAGAAATTCAACCATTATTTTTCGCTTTGCTTCACGGGTTAGATCAGAAGCGCGGGTAATGTCAAATCATCGCCGTCAATCAATCAAACGACACAGCAAACCAAACATGATAAGAAATGATCTATTATTGGGAATATATGTATCCATTACTTTGACACAGACCAATCACATGATTTGTCAGGGCCTGCAACACTGAATGGCATAGTGGATCTAGCACAGATTGGGGCTTCCTTCTTCAAGTACAAATCCGACAAGCCCGGGGTTAGCACCGTGCAGAAACCGAGTTAGACCTTAAAATCGCTAGCGTGAATTTATAAGAAAAACAAAACAAAATAGGCATTTGGGAGAAAAAACTGTAGTCAAGCAACAATCATATTGCCTACTGGAGTCATGGCAACTGAAACGATTTCTTGACGCGTCGATCTATCCCCTTCTTGTGTAGGCGGCGCAGCACGGAAGAATTCGTGCGCCCGCCGTTATGAACAATAGAGGAAAACAGTATACGGTACAAATCAAAACGATGCAAAATAAGGAAGTAAACGGGAAAAGCAGACTGCAGCGCGGACGACACACGAAAGCTTAGACGACGATGAGACAGGGCAACCAGGATGACAAGGGAAAGGTGGCGGCGGCGGCGGCGGCGGCGGAGGGTGGGGGGGCTGGATCCTGAAACCCTAGCAGGTTGAAAAGAGGAGCACGGGTTGGCTCTTTTATAGCCTCCGTGGCGGCGAACGGGTCTAGGGCAAACCGGCAAAGCCGAGTTCAAGTGTCGAGCCGAGCCGACCTTCACAAACAGCCTACAGACAGGCTCGAGCTCGACTCCACCTCCACCAGCTTACTGGGCTCGAAAACTCCCATGGGCCGCCTATAGGCCCATCCGGACTTCCCAGTTCTCCTCTCATTTCCCTTCGTCGTCTTGGGTTCACGGGCACTTCACCCTCTCGGCCGCCGTCGGTTTCGACTGTAGCACACAAGCGGGGTTTGCCGTCCGCCGCCGCCGCGTTCAGGGGCCAGCCATGCGTGAGGGGATGAGGGAGAGGGACAGGGCGGGAGCCCGGATGCGTCGGGCCCTCTTCCCTTCCGCGGGCCGGCGTTCAAGACGAAGCTGTGCGCGCTCTGGAGGGGCAGGGGCGGCTGCCCCCGCCCCAACTGCTGGTTCGCCCACGGCGAGGCTGAGCCCGGAGGCCGCCTCCACGCGCCTCCTTCCAGCCTCGCCCTCGACCTGGTGGTATGCATGCACCTCCCTCCCTCCCTCATTCTCGATCCGCGCTTAGTTTGTCGTTTTAGGGCTTTTGCATCGCCTTACTACTATCTCTGTCTGCTTCTGGGTTTTGCCGTACCCAAAATGTTGTCGATTGTATGTCAATCTGTCCGATTAGGTTATTTGGATGGTCTCAATCCCAGCAAGAGACACTAGTGCGCTCTTCTTCAAAGAGATGCATCTTCTGCATGTTTATTGGATGATTGGTTGATGACTGGAGGCAAAGTCCAATCTTTTAATGCTATAGTGGTGCAGCAAACACAGGCAGATAGCAATGTGATCTGAATCATATGGTCTCAGCAGCAGATCTAGCAAACAGGGATGATAGTTGCAATGGCAAGAATTATGTAATTGTAACAACTTGCAAGTGCATCCTTTGAGGGTGTACAAATGAGGGTGCAAATGTTAGGGGAAATTTGAAGACTGCCACTGACCATCTGGGAGACTTTATAGTTTCTACTCGTGGCTGAGAAGACTACACTGCAATTGCATTACAGTATGATGGTTTGGCACCTGAATCTTTTCTCAGTTTATGTTATATCTTCTCATCTTATGGACTTATGGTTCATATATATACACTATGATTCCTGTGTAGTGGTACTTGAAGTCTTGAACTAAGTGCTTGCTGTTGCAGAACACGAAAATCATCAACTAGCCTGATTTCATTGCATATAATCTTGGCATTGCTGGTTATTATTTTGATTTTACAATAGATGTCTCATGGGCAGATTTGTTGAGATTGACTGCTTCCAGAGGATGACACATCCTATTTCCATCCTGGCCTTCTTTTCAGTTGGCAATTGGTCATTTCTGATCACTTGATTGCTTAACCTGCCTCAGAAGGACTTAATATGGAAGATATCATACATTTTATCTTCTCCATGAGATTCATGCTATGGTCAGTGAGCTTTAACAATGATGTTAGAAGCTTTTGCAACTAACTGAAACACGCCCTTTGAATATACTGCATCAAGCTATATCCGTGGCTTTATTGTTTCCTGCCCTTCAAGTATCATCTTGGAACAAGATTTTTGGCAGTCATATGGATGACATCTGATCAAGTGAAATTGAATTCATTTGGTGCTATTGGAGTTTTGGAAGATTTTACGTCATGATGATTGGAACATGATAGCTATATAATTAATTTTGGTGATTCCATCCAAATGTACTTCAGGTGATTGGTATTACAAGTACTGGATCTATTCTAAGCAGTGAATCATGATGTATAATCATGTATTGGCATCTACTCTTTCATTAGTTGTATTGGCTCGTCTGTGTTTATGGCCTGTGGTGTATTGATGTTATTGTGGACCCTCTAATTGTTGTAGCTAATTGAATAACCATTTGGCTCAAGGTTGTGGTAAGCTTAATGGGTTTCTGTGTTGCCTTGTATCTATGCAGCTCCATCTAACTTTTCTTCGTTGATGGCATAATGTGTTTTTGGGTAAATCTTCCACCTTCCTGGTTTGCAGGGAGAAGGGATTACAGAGATCATGAGTTTAGACTCAGACCTGATAGAAGACCCTCACCGAGGTATTCCCCCGAAAGAGATATCAGGCGCCGTTCTTTTCGTGATAAGAGACCAAGTTCTGAAGATAGGGGTAATCACTTTTTCTGTGCACACTTGTGCTAATAAAAATTATTCATTCTATCCTCTAACTACGCCCTGAAATTTGATTTACAGGATCGAGTCGTTCAAGATCACCTATTAGGAAGAGGTATGTAGGAACAATTATTAAGGTTTCATTTCAGAATGTGGCCGCTGTTCAGTTTGTCGTGCGCTCAGTTAACTCTGTATATACTTAAATTTGTTTATTCCATCGGGCTAGTCTATCTTCATGTGACATCATGACTTAGTCCCTGCTACTTTATTGGTTTCCTTCAATTTTTTTATCTGTGCGAGCTGCAATGTTAAATTTGTGGTTTATAAGACCCTTTATTATTCTATTGTTCAACCACAATCTACCATGGATTCTAATTATCATCCAATGATAACTTTGGGGTGGGGGTGTAAGGTCTTCAGTGTTCGTTTAACCAAGGAGAGTTTTGATCTTATGTTAGACATGTGACCTGTATACATGCTATTTTTTGCAACTTTTTATGGCTTCTGAAATTGCCTATCTTTATGTTTATGTTCTATGGGCTGTGCAGTGAGAGAAAACGTAGCAAAAGTCCTGATGGTGGAAAAACCGATTCATCCATAAGTTTTAGAAGTTCTGATATTGAAGACAGGGGAAAAGATGAAAGGTACTTAAGCAGTAATGAGAAAAATGGTCGTGAAGAACAAGTAAGTAAGTTTAAACTATGCGATCCATCTCATTGTCATGATAACATACAAGTGAATCTATCCCCATGTTCCTAGACCTTTTTATATATTTACATGTGCCCTGCAGCTGAAACAAATGCATCTGGACATGGAAGCATTGCGTGAAGATAAATCAAAGCTGGAGGTCAGTTATGATTTTTCAGGACATGTCTTACATATTGATTATTTATCGCATCGAATTGTTAATATATCTGGAGTAATTGAATTGATAATGGATGGATTCCATTTTTCAGTTGATGACAGTTTTTAGTTACTCTATGATTTGAATTGTGCCCTCCTTTTTGTTATTTTTCCGCATTAACTGTATTATTGTGATGAAACTTTATTGTTGTGGAATTTCTCTTCTATGTTACTAGACATTTAAATTAGCCAATGGAGACCAAGTAGAACTTCTGTAGATGAGGACTAAGCAACAGTCTTGGTCATCAAATTAGCATAATCAACCTTGGCTGTATATATAGATATTACAACTCTTCACTGGTTCACTACGCCGCAGGCGATATTGGAGAAGAAGACTGATGAAGAGCGCAAACTTTGTAGCAGAGTAGAAGATCTTGAATTGCAATTGAACAAAGAGAAAGACGATTGCCAAAGGTCTTATATTTCTACAAAATATTTCTTTTCATATCAGTTTCTGTGTTCTTCAGCATAAGAGAAGATCACCAAGTATTTGTTTTTGCCCCTAATGCCTCCTTTTCAATTTAGGATGACCTCCAAAACCAAAAAGCTAATCAAAGCACATGGACGTTATGTAAAAGCACAGGAGGATTTAAAGAGGCAGGTTTCTTTTCCCCATATTTAAATGTACCTGAACTTGTGTATGGTCTGAAATAAAACATAATAGCACTCCTAGTTTTAGTCCTTGCATGATTGCCACATAGTTGTTCACCTTTTTGAGGTCTGCAGGTCTCAGGCTCGCTTTGAGAGGCTAGCAGATTTGCTTGCTTCAGATATTTTGAAGCCTTATACCAAGGAGCAGGGTTCCATCGGGATTACTGCCAATGAAGATCCAGATAATAATGCTAATGAAATGAGCCCAAGTGACCAAAGACAAAACCATGTTTCAGCATCCAGAAAAAAGACCTATTTCCCTCCCAACAAGTGAAGAAGCAAAAACTGGTAAACCTACATGAAATCTTTGTAGTCATAAATTTGATCCTGGAATGATATTGTTAATCCATATTGATCAAGTATGTCAAGATAGTTATTACCTATTCTCCACTTTCTCCTCTTACTGGTTGATGCTTGAAATATCTCCTGTTCTCACACATTTTACCACATTTTTTCATGTGCAAACTGTTCTTTTTCAGGAAAGAGACAGAGAGATCATGATGATGATATGATCCCAACATCAGAGAACTATAGACCTGAAGATGCTCTCGAACATATCCAAGATAGCAAGGGAACTGATCTACCAGTATCATTTACAGTGAAGAAGTTAAGGAGGGTGACTATGCTGATGTAGGAAACATTGTCTCGTCAAGCAATATTTTTGCAGATAGGGTGAGACGTCTTTTCTTGCATTAACTCATTTAGAAAAATTGTCTATAATCATTTGCTAAAGTATGTCATGATGTGTTGCCTCATTATGTTATTATTAGACGTTCTCTTTATGCCCTTTGTTATCCTACAGCTATTGTAGTTCTGCAAATTCCATGGAACTTTCTGTAGTTTTGTGAGTTTGGTATCATAGAATTTAGGAGAGGTTTCAGAATATGGTTCTCGATACTCATGCCTCACTAAGATATAACGCTCAATTCTCATGACTTCCGAAATTCGACACCAGAGACACCTAATCATTATTTCAGGTGTTTGTACCCCCCATTTTCTCTGTTTCCCTTCTATTCCTTTTCCATTTTATTTCCCAACACATGTTAGTGGATCATTATGTAGTTGCCTCTTATCCGCTCACACAGAATACATCAGGAGGCCGACCACTGTCCACGGTCGCTCTCTGGTGAATCATTCCCTGAGCAACTCACACTTTCTCCCTCCCACTGTTACTTCCCAGACATGGATTACAAGGTCCTTTCCAGCCATTGCAATGTATGATCCGGCCAGGCTGGAGTTGATTGATCACATAGAGCCCATGTGGGCAGCCAACTCCTGACTGAGTGAGTCCTCTCCGTACAGCCACACCTGGACCCTTTCATCATTGCACAAGCCAATGCCATCAAGGCTGTCCAGGTGGCAGAATTGAGGCGCTAAACTTCCTTCTCCCCCTTACTTGGTGCTGCGGGCGCCATATGCGACAGTGGCCGCCAAGTGCCTGATGCCATGCAGCCACCCTCCTATGGCTTCCTCTGGGGCTTGGATGTGGGGGTGGGCGAGGATGTGGCAGTTGTCAACAGCTTCATTAAATCGCGGCACGATTGATGAGCAACCAATGCAGAGCTCAAACTCCTTGAAGGTGAGCCGCCGGACAGTACGCGCCTCACATACCACCTCCTCATGCACCTTCCCAACCTTGATTCTGTGCTGTTGCTTCCTGTTCTGGCATTTTTCCCCACTCCCCATTGCTGGAGCTGGCTGCCGCAGCTCAACTCCAGAGCAGCGGCTGGCATCCTTAGGCGGCGTATCATGACGAGCGCTATTCAGCCGTGGGCTGGCAGTGGCACAATTCCGGAGCATGCTCAGGGTCAGTCCTGAGGGTGCAGTGCAAGGGAGGAGCATGATGGTGGAGGTCCAACCCAGCAGGAGTGGTAGCACAAGAGATGAGACGAATAGCAGAGCCACATATCGCTATGTCGCACTCACCCTCTATTGGTGTTTGGTTGCCTGGGCAAGCCTCTAGGCTATGCTATCGTTTGGGCAATCTTACTGAATGATTCAATAACTGAACAGATATCTGTTTTTGTACAAAATAACGTCGACATAGAACTAAATCTTCATGTAGCATATAGGTGGCACAATAATGGTTACGGTGATCGACATTTCAATTGCTCAGCAATAATAACTTTATTTATCTATATGTAGCCCCATGGTACCCAAGTAGTATCCAGCAACTGGGTTATGATACCATTAATTTTCTTTGTTATTATCTCTATTATGTAGAACATGAAACGGCCTAATTTTAGCATGTCCTTGGTCAAGCAACTCACTGCATATGCATCTGATTATTTACAATAATTATGTCATGATGCAAATCTGAGTCTTGTACTGTAACAATACTTTTCACCTTGATCATTTTCAAGAAGTTTGCAGTGTTTTTCTAGGGTCTGATAGTTTTTTGTGGTATTTCGAGTCGTCTACATCTATTCCTAACCTATAACTTGTCTTTTAAAACATTTTAGTGTATCAAAAAATATTATGTTGTAGTTTGCTCGACTTAAAAATGTATTTTCATTTTTCTCCATTGCTCTTAAGTTTTGTTAGTGCCACTTTCTGTTTGGGATACTAACAGCTCATTTATCATTTTTGGAAGACATTTGAATATGTTTTGAAAATTATCTTTTGTATACAGCTCTTGAAACAAACTTTTAATGCTATGCCTTCTGTTTTTCATTCAGTACAAGGGCGATGATGAGGAAGTTGATGTTGCTTAGTGAGTGGATGCTGTCTTTGGTTGATAATGATTTAAGCTGTAGGAAGGAAGCAATTTCAACATACTACATCGATGCCAGCTTCTGAAACTACCTTTGCATCGGATAATAGAGGCTGTTGTATTTGGTAGCTATTTATGTGCTTAGACTGAGTTGTGATGCTGTCAAACATATGGCTACATTATTTATCCTTTAGTGTTTCCTGAGGCTCGAGATACTAATCTGTACTCGCTTTATGTATTATTCTTACCAGTTTGAGTGGAGACTTCTGGATTGGTTGTGTTATTCCGCCTCAGCCTCAGATTACAAACCATGCATCCATGATTCAGCTACCTATCATGAAATGCATGCCTGATGCTTGAACATGCCAAATGTCTTCTTGGGCATGCTGACTTTGATATGCTTGCCTTAGGAAATCAAGACGCTAAAAAGCCTTGGCGTCCTTGTTATAACAACAAAAATCTGCAAAATGAGAGCAGGGACGGAGAAGAGAACTGGTGGACCACGCAAGGCTGAGCACACATCTCCATCCCGCTCTAGTTCCCATGGCCATTGCAACTTTCTCCACCAGCATTTTTGTGCGAGATTGATACTCGTATGATCGTATCTAGGAGGCGGTTCTAGAATCAATTTCATTGTGATCCTTAGTCCTGACAGATCACAATCCAAAATTCATTTGGTAGTCACATTTGCAGCATCTTGTACCACGAAAAAAACTTCTTATCTTTTGTCTCCTTGAAGTTTAAAACCATGTATCTTACCCGCCAAACTCTCAAAAGCATTCAAATTACTAGTTGTGTTTGGAGTGGTTTTGAAGGTGGGTATATCTTTTTATAGTTAAAAAATTAGTAAACACTTGACAAGGTTTTGAAACCCACAAAAATATATAACCTTGTAAGAATTTCAAAAAAAAAATCTAGAGATATGGGATATGACAAATCCAAATAAAGTATTTAAAGTTCATGAAAATATCCCTAGATGCTTAAAAATAGATTTAGCTCTAGTAAAATGAAAAATGTAGCTAAAATATAGAATATTTTCAAAACATTATAATAATATAATTGATATATAAACATAATTTGTAAACTTTTAGAAAGAAAAACATAATACATATCTAGCATGAATGCATTCAACATCAACGTATAATGCATTCATGTTGGTTGCATTTTATATTTTTGTCGTGAAAAGTTTTTGAAAACATTTATACATCAATTATAATGTTTTGCATTTGTTTGATTTTTTTTATATTTCTCATTTCCCTACATCTAAATCTAATTTTTGATGGTCGAAAAAAAAACTTTCACGAGCTCTTAATACTCTTATTATCAGTATTTACAACTTTTTTTTTTTGAGCAAGCAGTATGAAAACCACTCCAAAACAAATCGCAATTGATTGGTGGGCCAAGCGGATCACGAAAAGGAATCACCATTCATGATGGGCCCCATTGGAGTCTGGATCGGGTTGCGACTTGCGAGGCCAGCCTGACTTTCTCGGTCCTCGTCTCCTCTTCCCCTGTCCTGTCTCCGACGCCGCCGCCGTCTTCGTCGCCGGCTCTCGGAGCCCTACCTTGCTCTCGCCGGAGCCCCTCATGGACCGGCAACCCCAGGACTACGCGGCCGCGGCCATGGCTTACGCGCAGGGGCAGCAGCCACCGCAGTACGGAGGGTACCACCCGCAGGCGCCGCCGCCTCAGTACCCGCCCCACCCTTACGGCCGCCGCTCCCGCAGTACCCGCCCGGGCCCTACGCGCGCCCCATGCTGCCGGCCTACTCGCACCTTCCGCCGCACCAGCAGCCGCCTCCCCGTACGCGGCGCACCCGCCACCGCCGCACGTCTTGTCCACGCCCTCCCCGCCGCCGCACCACCCTTACATGCATCCGCCGCCTTTCGAATCCGCGCCGCCACCTCCGGCCGCGCCCCCGCCGATCCGGAGCTCCAGAAGCGCATCGATAATCTCGTCGAGTACATCGCCAAGAACGGGCCGGAATTCGAGGCTATGATCCGCGACAAGCAGCACGACAACCCGGAGTATGCCTTCATCTTCGGCGGGAAGGTCATGCCTACCACAGGTACATGCTCTGGTTCTTGCCGCGCCAGCCAGTGCCGGCGCCCTACCCGCCGGGCTCGATGCATATGATGCCGCCTATGGGCCCTATGATGAGGGGGCGCCGATTCACCAGCCGGGGTACCCTCCATTCTATGACCAGCACCAGCACCAGCAGTTTGCTGCTGCTCACGGCCATGGGGGACTATGAAGCTTCAGCGCAACTGTTCAAGGGACTGTCCGGGCCGCTCCCACCAGATGTTGCTGCTGAGCTGCAAGATGTGCTTAACAATCTTAATGGCACTAAGGAATCAATAAAGGGAGCAAAGTCATGGTTTATGCAAAGATTGCCATTTGCGCCGGCTCTGGCTGAAGCTCTTAAGGAGAGAGTATTCGCTTTGGAGGATTCGGAGCGACAGCTCCACATAATTTTCCTGGTGAACGATATTCTTTTTGAAAGGTATGGCTCGATTTGCTTCCTACCTTTATTAAAGACTTAAAGTAGAACTGTTTACATTATGCCTTTATTTTTATTGTAGTTCTTCCATTGAGAAATAGTCCTTATATTTCTTTTGATGAATACTTAAGTTATCATGCTGATTGACATACTAGTGCATGAAGTGTTATCTAACCAGCATATATTGTTTTCATATCTCATTGCTGTAGTGCAGCAGCTTGTAGAGTGACTAATTCAAATTTCCATCATCCACACTATCTATCTCTTCATAAGCACTCACCAAGTTGGAATTACTTATGCAATCTTAGTTCACCCTAATTCATTTCAAACATTACTGAGCTTTGTTAAGGCCAATATTTGTACATCGGAAGATAATTACTCCTTGGCAAATAGGAGGCCTTCATTAAACGTAGAAAATACCCAGGTGTTTTGCTCCATAATGATAAGAGAGATCATATATCATATATCTAGTAATTTAGGACCCTTTTCTCATGCGGATGAAAGTGGTACTTCCCACTTTGTTGCCATTTTTTCACCCATTAGAATATAAATATAAACATGGCAATTGTGAGTAGAGATAATCAGTGTGAGACTTGATTGGAGATTATTGACAACAGAAACACTATGTTTAGACCCGTATGTGGAACACGTGAGGGGTGGATATGGGGACTGCAAATAGCCAGAACTATCTTTCCCAGCGGAACCACTAAAATGTATTGATGAAGATATATCTTACACTTAATACATAATTATGTGTGAGGGAGCGATTTGCACGAAAAACGTTATGGTTTAGGGTTGCTATGGTATGGTGCGCCCTAGCCAGCTGCCAGCCTGACCAGCCTACATATAAATGCATCACGCCTTTGCCTTGCATGAACAGTTTCTTTAACAGGGCAAGAGTACTATATTATGAGATTATGTAATCATGCATCATACCATAGTAGCAGTCTATTTCTTGTGTTTGTGACAGCTTTTCCATGTAGGCAAACATGCAAGGCCATACTCAAGTTATTGCTTGTGTCTTGTCTTTGTTAACGATGGACGGCAGACAGTCCTATCCAGGCACAGGAAAGACGTAGGCGAAAAATAGGATGGGAAACTATTGAGGGAGGTTTCTAGAAGTGGCAAAAATGAGCCTATTTAATATTATGGATAGATATAGCAATGTATGCATATTTTCTGTGCTGCATAACTTATGATTTACTTGCTTACAGTCAGGTTTACACACACGTATACCTATATTATTGGCCCCGCTGCTCTTCCTATAAAAATATTTACTACCTATTCAGGAGGTAGCTACTGCTACCTGCATATTCAGACATGTACATTTGCCTCCTTCTCTTACCTATTTCTTCCACCCGGTGAAAGCCAGACAGAAACATATCTCATTCTGTCTCTGCTTTATCGTTTCTCTTATCCTTGCTGTTTCGCTGCCATGGCCGGATGGCCCTGAGCTGCTGGCCATAGATGGAGTTGAGGTTCCAGGAGCGCTCAGTGTCTAGGAAGCAGACATCTTCTCCATCCCAACCCATTTTTATAACGTCACAGCCACCGGGAGGGAGAAGCAACGATGGTTGATCCTGTAGCGTGCTTGCCCAAGCTGAAGTCGAAGAATCTGTTCTTTGACCACTGGGACTCTCCTTTATTGACTGGTACCGGCATCCATGGAATGCTAGATTTCACCTGGTACAGCCGAAATCAGCCAGAACCATGACCAGTACTGGATTTAACCTCTGTTGTGCCAGTCTGCATGGTGGTCTGAGGTAATCTGGCCATTCCGGCCTATACCAGAATGAGGTTAACAACTCTGTATGTAATCAGACCTTAGTCTCCATGTAGCATAAGGAAGTGCTGAAATATGGTATAAATTTAGACAGTGCAAATAGGAGGGGGGCCATGTGGGAAAATAGAAATGTATGCATCGAGTTGAAACAAAGTTTTGCTATATGTTTTAAATGGGCTGATGTTTCATAATATTAAATAATACCCAACTGAGTTGGTTGGAATGGTTCAGATAACTAAGGATATTTAACACCTGTTCTCAAGAAGCTGCTAATGCATGACCCTTGATCGATCAAATCTCTCTTCTGAGAATTTTCAAAGTGCTCATGACTAACTATGTGTATTTAATTTAATGCATCACTGATTTCTGAATGCATTTGACATGCTACAGCTTACAAAGACGAACTAATATTCAGGACCTTGACAATGAGGCTATTGCTTTTAAATCCGTACTGGGTTCCATGCTTGCAAGGGTTTACAATAATTCACAAAGTAAAGATGACAGCCAGACTCGCGTTGAGAAAATCCTGCAGTTTTGGGGTTCAAAGGAAGTTTACGACCAGGAAACAATCGCTAATTTTGAAAGAGAGATGAAAGGTGGCTTGCCTTATCCTTTGGTGCCACGACATGTTTCACCAGATCCCTTGACCTTTTCAGGTATCTACTTTCTCTGCTTCCTTTACTACTTCTATTTCCCATTCTGTCTAGGTACTTCAACCTTGTTTTGTTATTTGATGATGATGCAAGTAAGCTATTTAGTCTTTGAGTACTTAACCTGTGAGTTTCCATCCGATTACCATTTTTCTTCATTTCATTCATCAACTCACATAGCTGTGATCATGATATGTTGATTCCTGAAATTTTCTGCACTAGTAGCTCTGGACTGCACTAGCTGCTATATGTTGTAGCCACTATTTAGAATGATTCATAACTTATCTGAAATTCATTTCTGGAAACCTATTTGGCACATCATCCAGTTAGAGAACTCTGGTTGACTACTTGTGTTTCTCAGTTAAATCATTCTGTCCTTTGAAAGTGTTACAATATCTATCTATTTGGGATAGCTTTTTAAAATGTAATGCATGGAGATTTTGCTTTTTGGTAGTAAACCTAAAAGCTACTGGATGTTTTTGCAGGATCAGCACCACTGCGCTCAAAATGGTCATCAGATCCTCCAGAGAAGGATATCCATCCTGTCGCTGTCACAACCCAATCTGTTCCCTCTGTACAATTTCCAGCGAACCAACTTCCAGCTGGTGTTTATCCTCCTGTAGGTCAAACTACTTTTGCAGGATCGTTAATTCCCTCCATGGCTCCTCAGAGCACTGTACGTAGTGTCGTGTTTAGTTGTTATTATGCGCAAACAAACCATTTTTAATAAATTGTGTTTGGTTATTTATATTGTGAGTAATTGAATTCGATTTTTTTATGTGCCTACATTTCTAGTTGATTTCTGCTTTGTGAAAGCTAGTCAGGGCCGACTCGAGCATGCCGATATAGTTGAGATCACATATTTGAGATTTCGGATGTACCAACTCTAATGCACTTTGATCTTTTTAGCACTATTATTGAGCTTTTGATTGATCTTATGTTTAGTTTCAAGGCTTATTTCAGATTGAATGAAGGATGGCGACAACATGGTAATCTTGCTAGATACAGTAGCTCTGATTCTGAAAGCAAACATGTGAAATTATGTTGGCTCATATTGTACCGTGGTCAGTTTTCACAATAATAATAATAATAAAATCGCAATTGATAATGCCACTTCGATTGGACATTTGCGCTGCATTCTGAGGTTCTGTCTGATGCTAGGCCGCCTGCTGGACCAGCTTGTTCCCATGCTAGGAGAGCAGTTTGGACTGCAAGGAATTATCTCATTTTCAAAGGGATCCAGTTGAACTTGATGGATTGCAGAAGAGTATTTTTGAAGGAACTGTCACTGCTGCAGTACAGAATTAATCCAAGTCAAGAATATCAGTTTAGTTCATGGATACAAAGTCTGGTCTAATTAGCTGTCTTGAGCTTTTCCGTTCTTTCTTTTTTTCGTTTCCTTCTTTGTATCTTAAGCCTGTCTGTCTGGCTTGCCTCCCCTGCTACTCTCTTTTATGTACCTCTGTCTAGCTTATTCTTTTATGAATTCAGCAGGAGATAAGCAGGATTTTCTACTCATCGACTTTCTCCCTCACCAGCATCTCGACTAACGAACAACAAAAACCCAGAAGTACTTCCTTATTGAACGCCATGTCATTCTAGGTCTCCCAAATTGTCCATAATGCACCTGCACGTACAAAAAGCATTACCTTTTGCTTTTTTTTTCCTGGACAGGCATCAACAATCTCTACAAGAAAATCAGCAGAGTTCGCCAACCAACTATGCCAGCCTAGAGTGTTCCTCAAAAGGACCGGAGAAATATAGCAATGGGGCATTGAAAAAGAATATGGTCGGTGGTTTCCAGTTTATCACAACTGGCACATTCATCCGGACAAGCCGACAAGACCATTGTTTCTTCTTCAATTGAACCCCCAATTGGATTGTGTCATGAGCAGCCATCCAAATGAAAATTTTGACTAAAGGGATCGATGTTACATTTCCCAACAGTCACCATTTGACTATCTAACACCACCGGAGATCATCATTTTGTACAGACAGCTAAGTATTTCCTGGACTGCTCGAGAGCCCAAAAACCATCTCTTCCTTCTGATAGACTGACATCATTTAACAACTCCTGGAGTTTTTCCCATTCTTCCCTGAATGCCTCATTGAGTTATCTTCTAAACTGAATTTCCCATCCCATTTTCATATGCTTGTGCTACCTCCATGTCAGGTTTGGAAGTAATCTAGAAAAAGTCTGAAATTCTATCTTCAGTGGACTTCCAAATCTGGTTTGCTATCCACTCTTAACTTACACAACTCTACCTCTTTGGTACCACTCTCTAAAATCTAGAAGACTGCTGTTGAACGGGTTTGTATGCACTTGGTAAGGAAAACCTCCTGACCTCAGGAATCAAGTTTTGTACTGACATGTGTAACATGTAAACTCTATTCCACTTTTTTTTTTTTTTTTTTTTTTTTTTTTTTGCGAACAAAACTCTATTCCACTTGATAGTAGTCAAAATGATTGGACCTAAACAAGCACGCATCTTGTCGGTGTCAGTCATCTTTTAATTTATTTGCTGTTCCAGTACAGCATCCAAACATTTGCATTTGCTGCTCTAATTTGTGATGGTTAGAAATCAATTAATAGGAGCATCAGATCCCATGCATTTGCATTTGCTGCTGTAACATGTGTGCTTCATCTCCAGGAATGGCGCTACCTCTAGATTATGTTTCTTTCAGTTCCATAGCAACGCACCTGCAAATCTATACAAATAAAACAAGTAAAAAGTAATGAATGAGAATATATGAGTAGACACTGGTACCAATAGGATTAAGAAACATCCACATGAGATTTAGATTTAAGATGTTTCCAAGATCAAGAGGCTAACAACATATGTATGGCGAGATCATTCATTAAAGAAATGACTTATAGATTCAATCCAACAGCTTATCAAGCATTAGCACACTACAACAACATACCCCCCTTCTTCAGCAACCTTATCTCAGCCCAAAATGGCAAGAAACTTTGATGTCCATGTTTGATCAAAGGAATATATTTTTCTATAACACTCATTGATCATAAAACCAAACCCTTGATTCTCTTCCATGCTGTACTCTAGTCGGTAATAGAATCACACAATTACACAACAACTTTAGGAAAAACCATGTAGTTATTCCAAGTTACCATATACTAGTACTAATAATAATATAAATTGAACTGCTAGGTTAATCAACCATGAATGAAAGTACACAGTAAGATCGACATGCTTACATGGTTATTGACATCATTGCTGTTCCAACTTTTCACGGAACTAACGGAATTTGGTACTATCATCTACACTGAAGAAAGGATTTCCCTTGTAATTGCCAGAGTAGAATCAAGCAAGACTGCAAGAGAGCAAGTTCTGCTACTATATTTAACAGAAACTATCAGAAGAGAGTAGAGGGCACAATCAGATTGCAAATATCACTTTTTTTGAACAAAATTATATAGCAAGGAAATCAATACAGACAAATTAGTACAAGTTGCAAAAGAGCTTTTAGGTAGGTGATGACAGGTGGTGGTAGCAGCACAGATTGAACATACAGGGGAAAAAAAACTATAGGATAAGGAAAAATTAAGTACCCATGAAAACACATCTTCTTCGGAGCTTGATGAAGGGCTCATTGGAATCTTGCTGCGGACAGTCCAATGCTGCTCAATAGGTTCAGGTGTGGGTATCTCCTCCTTTTCAATCAAATGCACTGCAGCAGCTTCTCTATATAATCAAGATCCTTCACAATTGGATTCGCTACGGTTGTCCAGAAGAAGTTTCTAGAAACCCACTTCTGCCCACCACAATCAAAGCCCAGTATTTCTTCACTCCAGCCCATGTGACACCCTTCAGACTTCTTCCAGTACTCAGCTTCCTCTTTATTGATTTTCACCACATGATCTTTATCAAGAGGATCAAGAGCAAGCAGCTTGTCCCTCAGTAAATGGAAGTGTACCTATTTCTGGGTCATACTTTCCGCTTCAGTTATGAAAAAACATATAAGGTGGCGTAAGTGAAAAAAAAAATACAAATACCATTGCTGATACAACTAGAAAATACTATAGAAAACTAAATAATGGCATTTTTACTTCATTTGAGTATATTAATAGCTTTAACTGCATTATGTATGCCAGTTGACTGCAGAAACCAATATTCCGATTTCATTGGACAGGATCTGTAAGCACAAATGATATGAATGAATTGCAAATGTGATGGGTTAAGGCTCCTGCAACAAATGTAACTCAGCGTGTCAGTAACCACCTACAGCGCAGGCTGGTAGCTCTGCCCTTTGATTTAGCATCAATGACAAGTTATGTGCCCTCACTCTTTGATACATGTTACTTTGCTTGGTGAACTGGCTCCAACACTGGGAACAGCTTCTCTATCGCGTTTGAGAGAAACTTGTTGGGGTTCAGCTCCATGCATGCCTTGTTACATTATATGCATCCACAGGGAAACACTTCCTAAACCTCAGCCTGGCCTGTAGTTCAGCAAGTTCATCCTTGTCTTCTGGGACCTAGGAAGAATGGAGATAGAATGATCACCAAGCATGAAATTTATCCAGATATAAAGAGCTCAGCCAGGTGCTGATGCAAGTAATGAGGTCATACTTTTGAAATCAATAATCAGACTAATCCTATTTTCATTCATGTGTTCAAAGAAGTCTAGGGAAGAACAGAAATCATCTCTGGAAAAAATCTTGTAACTAGCAGTAGAATTGAGACAACTCTTTTGTGTCTCGAGATGGCTTGCGTCCTCTCCCCTTCCCGTCTTTCTCCAGGCGCTTCCCCTCCCACCAGCCCCACGCCGGCGTTTGCTCTAAGCCCGGCGGCCACCACCACCTCTAGCCCCACGCCGGTGCCTACTCCAGGCCCGGCGGCCACCTTCTCAGCGCCGGGAGAAATTCCTCTCACCCCGTCCCCTCAAGTCCTCCCTACCGCTACTGTTGGGCGCGATAAAGCACTGCGGTGGCGCGACGACACCCCGTCCTCTGGTGGCTCTAGCGGTGGTTCATCGCTATCCTTCAAAGAAGTACTCCTCGCGGGTGCGGCCTCGGCTACGGTCTTGACGGCGTCTGGTGGCGCTGCTCACCAGGTGACCTCGACCGCGGCCTCGCAGGCTGCTGCCCAGGGTGCGGCCTCGGTTACGGTCTCGACGGCCGCTGGTGGGGCTGCTCACCAGGTGACCTCGACCGTGGCCTCGCAGGCTCCTACCAAGGGTGCGGCCTCGGCTACGGTCTCGACGGCCCCTGGTGGCGATGCTCACCAGGTGACCTCGACCGCGGCCTTGCAGGCTGCTCCCCAGGTTGTACCGCGGATTGTTCTGCTATTGAAGAGACGTGGGCCGCCGCCGCCTGCACGCAAACCTGACGTTGACGGTTTCGTCGTGGTTGAAGGACGGCGCGGCCGACAGGAGAGGCGGCGCCTCAATCGTCCTCCCCGACGGCCGGTTCCAGTGGACCTCCGGGGAAGGTGCTTCAATTGCTTCTCAACTTCGCATCGGGCTCCAAGCTGCCGATCGAGCCCGCGTTGTTTCCTTTGCCGTAACTCGGGTCACCGCTCGTACGTCTGCCCGCGTCGCCGCTAAAGCTGGACGGAAAACTCGAAGCTCGTTAGCTCGCTCGGCTCGTGGCTGGCTTGGCTCCGACTTCGGCTCGGCTCGTTAGGCTAACGGCCGAGCCAAGCCAAGATTTTAGCTCGTTAGCTATATCGAGACAACTCGAGCTAGCTTCGCGAGCCGCTCGTGAGCCAAACGAGCTATATATATAAGGAAAAAAAAAGCAAAATCTATATTAGTTTTATATTACTTTATGGCGTGCATTACATATGTTAGCACATATTAAGTTTTTCAATCTAAGGTTCCTAGATGTATTATTTTTTATATTATTATAATTTTTAAATTTTAGATAAATACAAATATTATATTTTGGGTATTTTTTGTCCTTGGCTCATGAGCTTAATGAGCCAGACTTCGAGCTTTTAACGAGCCGAGCCGAAGCTGGACTTTTGGCTCGTTAAGATAACGAGCCGAGCCGAGCTAGCTCGTTATCCTAACGAGCCATAACGAAGCCGAGCCGAACCGAGCCGAGCTGGCTCGTTATCCAGAGTCGCCGCCCCTACGTGGATCCTCCGCCAAAAGCACCAAGATTGAAGATGGTCTGGCGTCCGGTTTCTACATCACCTGTGACCGAGACGGCTCCTCAAGCGAACGTGTCATCTCCTCCCGAAGTGAAGCTGATGGGGGGCGGGGTCAAGGAAGACGGCGTCGGGTGCGCCGTCGCCGTTCGGCGGGCAATGGCGGCGGTCAAAATCCTTCGCCCTCCCGGCCCGGTGAGGATGGCGATGATGCGTCTCAGCTGGCCTTGAGCGGCGAAATGCGTCGTGTCGAGGCTTGCGAGCTCCGCTTCGTTGAGGCCTCGGGCGGATCATCGATCGTTCGGTCAGCATAGTTCAAAGGGAAGAGGAGCTCAACAACCGAGCTTTGCTTGTCATGATGGCCTGGAGGCTTCCATCGTGACCACGGTCGCCCATCGCTTTGAGATCTCTGAAGCTTTGATGGCCCTACGACGACACGGTCCGGCCAGCTACCTGTTGTTCCTTCCAAGTGAGGAGGCTGTGGAGAGGGTCCTCAATGGTGGCCGCCTCTCATCTCCCCGTCCTTCCGGGCCCGGCTGCACATGATGCGCTGGAACCGCTTCCTTCGCCGACAGCGGCGACCCTGCCTTTTGCCGTCGATGTCGAGGTTACGTGGTATTCCGGCGCATGCTTGGGAATTGGCGACGGCGGAGCAGCTCCTCAGTGATTTCTGCTGGATCAATAATGTCCACCCTGACACTATCATTCATCGAGACGTTTTCCGGGTTGCGGCTTGGAGTTCTTTCCCTGATCGCATCCCCACGGAGATGGAGTTGGAGATTGTTGAGCCGCTGGTGGTTGTTGATGGGGCTCACAGGCGTACCCTAACCTATCCCATTCAAATTTCGGTGGCTCCTTTTGATCAACCGGGCGGCGGCTACGACCCTCCACCACCGCCCCGGGCGATGACGAACATGGGAGAAGGCGGCGGCGGCGCGACGCCGGTCCCGGCCAGCCACTCCACCGGCGCAGCGGCGCTGGAGGAGGGCGCAGGCGGCGAGACGGTCAGGATCTCGGTACATGCAAGATTGGGCCCACAGGAGCCTGCTTCCCGACACGTGGTGGCTCAGGCGGACGTTCGGGCGGGGCAACCCCCCGTATCTCCGCGCATCGCCTCGGTAGTTCCAGTCATTGATCCCTCAGCGGCCTCTTCATCTCCTGCGATGACCGTGGGGCATGCACCAGCTCTTGAGGCGGCTATTGGTCCGTCGTCGCTCTTGACATTGACTGAGCAGGATGAAGGCACGGTGCATGGGCAGGCCGAGCATGCAGGGACTGGTTTCAATAACAGTCCGCTCCCCATGTAATCGCCTCGGATGCCCCCCAAAGCGATCCGCATGTTGCAGAGCAGCAGGGCGTGATCAATTCAGCGGCGGCGGCGGCGGCAACGGTCACCCCCACGGGTGACGAGGCGTCGGGCGTTCTCGCCCTCGAGATAACATCTGCTGCACAAGTAACTGGGCCCGAGTCTGGAGCCCAGCTGAAGCCCACACAACTTGATGGAGATCGGCCCAGGATACAAGGGGTAGTAGAGACTAGTGCATGGTCTCCTACTCTTGAGAAAATGTGGTGTGCGGATGGGTTGAAGGAACCAGCTACACCTCGTGCATGCGGGATACAGGCCGAGCAGCACACGCTTGTGGGCTCGTCTGCACTGAGACAACGTTCCTCCCCACCAGCCTTGACAAAAGCCAATGCATCACGAAGCTGCTCAAAGTTCTACTCCAGACGACGCCGGCGATCTCCAACCAAGACTACTGCGCCGTTGGAGGCTGGCAGTGCCTCTACACCAACTTAGCCAAGAAGAACCCCCACAGAGTCCAGACGCAGAGCAAGTTTCATGGCGCATATCTCCAAGAAGACCACGAGAATCCTCCCTACACCATGCGCCACAAGGCCAAGGACCCGGAGGCGTACCCCTGCCGCTCCTCCGCGCCGCAGTAGACGGATTGCTGGAGTAGAGCCTGAGCTGTCTGTTGGTGATACGGCCACAAGGAATAGGAGGAAAGTGATGAGAGCCCTAAACATCATTGAAGAGAATGAAGGCATTGACCAAGAAAGTCTAGATGAGTACAGTAAGCTTTTTGGCCTATCTGGCCATTGTCTCTCGGACTCCCATGTACAAGCTCTTGCAGCTCTGTTTGGTTGGGCAATCCCTGAGGGTGAGGACAACTGAATTGACTGCTGCTTTGTATGAAGTATGGTCGATTTATGTGTTGTTTTTCATGAATCCTTCAAATTTATTATGCTGGAATGTGCGGGGTCTCAACTCTAAGGCAAGGCAAGACACCGTACGAACACTCGTCAATTCCTCCCGGGTCGATGTTGTCTGCATCCAAGAAACAAAAATGGCAGCAATCTCCCGCAGTACCGTCCTTTCCACACTGGGTTCAGACTTTGCTCACTTTGTGCAACTGCCATCGGTCGGCGCCAGCGGAGGTATTCTAATTGCTTGGCGCAATGAGATTGGCCCAGCCAGTGCCACTCGGGTGGACAACTATTGTGTTTCAGTCCAGTTGTGTCCAAATAATAGCCAAGCATGGTGGCTCACTTGTGTATATGGACCTCAGGGCGATGATGATAAGCTGCATTTCCTTCAGGAGATAAGGGAGATTCGAGAAGCTTGCCAGGGTCCCTGGATAGTGCTCGGTGACTATAACCTCATTTACAAGGATGAAGATAAGAACAACGGGAACCTCAATAGAGCAATGATGGGACGTTTTCGTCGCCTAATTAATGACTTGGGGCTAAAAGAATTGCCACTACATGGGCGGAAATTCACTTGGTCTAATCAACAAGATACACCAACATTGGTTAGGTTGGACAGGGTCCTGTGTTCTGTGGACTGGGAGCAGCTTTTCCCAAATTGGCGGCGGTACCGAGCGCCTCGTCGGTCTCTGCTTCAACTGCCTGGCGGGGGGGCACGTGGCCGCCCAATGCACCTCCCCCCGTCACTGCCTCGTCGCCCCTCAAGACGACGCACGCGGGCAAGGGACTGCATGCAGCGGCACCACCACCGTCCACTTCAGTACCCTTCTGCGAGGCGTGCGCGCATGCAGCTGCGCCTTGGCGTCGGCAGTCCTGCTGATGGCCAGGGGGATCCCGGTCGCGCCCGCGTCCACCCGTGGCTCCGATCCGCGTGGGGGAGATTCTTTGCCGCCTCCCCGTCACCGACAACATGGGCACCGGCCCGGAGGGCATCTCTTCGACGTCGGCGATCTGACGGCTGCGGGGGCACCACCGTCACGATTAGGCGATACACGTGTCGGAGGGCACGCAGCGCCGGCGCCGGGCGGGCGCCCGCCACGTCGGCGGGGGTCGGGCCACGCGCCACACGAGTCCTCCGCCGTTGTGACCCTCGCCCCGACCCACTTTGCTCTCGGGCGTGCGTGAGGGAGGGCCCTCGGTTTTGGTCGACCCTATGCTTGACGAGCTCTCTGCCTCCTCGTCGTCGCGCTTGTCTACTCCGGCCACTCCTGCGTCGACCCGAGGCTCAGCCGTTCCTTTCGAGCCGGCCGCCGCCGCCAGATGATCCGACTCGCTTCGCCGTGGGGGAGCCGTCCGGAGGTCGGGCGATGTTAAGGGCCACTTGCTCCCCATTGGCCACCCCCGTTCTTTGAGGCGCGTGGCGAGGGCGAGGATGCTACAGCACACCGCTCGTGGGGGCTGCGGACCCCCCCACCACCCGGTCCTCGCTTGGCGGTGGGGCTGGCTCCCCTCCTTGGCGGCCCACGGTTGTGGAGGTGCTTGGGGGCTGTGGATAGTGAGGCAGCTCCGTGCGCCCACGCCCACCGCACCTCTGTCGCTGCGCTCCGCTGTGCACGACTCACCTACAATGGCTTCGGTGGAGGCCTTCGTCGAGTCCTTCAAGCTCCCTCTTGAGCCGCCGCTCATCGACTCACCGCCAAGACTCCGCGTCTCGCGTGTGCCTAGCCATTGGACTCCCCAGACGGAGTACCCGGCTTGCTGCCAAGAGCGCCTTCAGAGACCCCATCCCGAACGCGGCGGGCCCAACGCGTCTTGGTCCACAAGTGGGAGGGCAAGCCGAGGACCCAAACTCCCGGACTCGGACCCCGCGATCGCGAGAGGTTCCTTAGCCACTTCGTCGACCGGTCCCGCAGCACAAAGCGCGACGTGCTAGACCAGCTCATGCCCATCGACGCCCGCGCCGTGGGCGATCCTCCAACCGTCGCCATGGAAACATGCTTGGTAGTGTAAACAATCTCGCTTCTCTTAATGAAATACGTGCCAATGGTACGCCGTCGAAAAAAAAAAAAAAGCACAGCTACAGATGGATCCGATCATTGTCCACTAATCCTTGGGTTGCAAGACATCAAACCTGGGAAGACAAGGTTTCACTTTGAATCTTACTGGACCAAATTGGAGGGTTTCCAAGAGGCGGTTGAGGCTGCTTGGTCTTCTGAACCAGCGTCCTCCTGTCCTTTGACACCCTGTCAAGGAAATTCAGAGCCACGGTTAAGGGGCTGCAAAGTTGGAGTCACAAGAAAGTTGGGCACATTAATTCACAATTGGGTCTCGCCAGGGAAGTAATCCACCAACTTGAGATTGCCCAGGACAACCGTTCCCTCTCTAGACTGGAAAAATGGTTGCTCAACCAGCTCAAGAAACATGCTTTAGCATTGTCCTCCCTGCAGCGAACAATTGCGAGAAGTCGCTCCCGGATTAACTGGCTCAGTGATGGGGATGCCAATACAGCCTTGTTCCACCTGCACGCCAGACATCGAAAAAGAAAGAACTTCATCAGCAAACTTATCACAGATGATGGTCTGGTACTCACTAAGCACGAAGATAAACAGCAGGCTGTCAATGATTTTTACAGTAATCTACTGGGTGTTGGTCTGGACAGAGATCTCACCATCAACTTGGAGGCCTTGGATATTCCATCTCATGATTTAACAGAACTAGATGCCCCCTTTTCAGAGGAGGAGGTTTGGAAGACAATTAGCTCTTTGCCATCAGATAAAGCTCCGTGTCCCGACGGTTTTACCGGCAAATTCTATAAAACATGTTGGCAGATCATCAAGGTAGACATGATGACAGCAATCTCAGCTATTTGGAGTCGAAAATTTGGGAACTTTGAACAACTCAATTCTGCATATATTACACTCCTGCCCAAAAGGAAGAGGCCACAAGTGTCAAAGATTTCCGGCCAATTAGCTTGGTCCACTCTTTTGCAAAACTAGTTACAAAACTGCTGGCCAACCGGCTATCGGGGCGGCTGGACCAAATGGTGTCTCCCAATCAAAGTGCATTTATTAAAGGTCGTTTCATACAAGATAATTTCATGCTTGTGCAGCAGACTGCCAGATACCTTCACCAGCAAAAAGAAGCCCGGATTTTACTAAAATTGGATATCACAAAGGCCTTCGACTCTGTGTCGTGGCCTTTTTTATTGGAGGTCATGAGACACTTGGGCTTCGGACCTATTTGGTGTGATATCATTAGTGGGTTACTAGCCTCTGCCTCCACACAAGTGCTGCTCAATGGCAGCCCTGGTGAAACAATATTACATCGGCGGGGACTTCGCCAGGGTGACCCATTATCCCCAATGCTCTTCATATTGATCATGGATGTCTTGTGTTTTATGTGCAAAAAGCAGCTGATGAAGGATTGCTGCAACCACTTTCCCGAGAAGGGCGCTGCAACACCGCATTTCTCTATATGCGGATGATGTGGTGATTTTCTTAAGACCATCAGCTAGTGACATCGGTATCACTTTGGATATCCTCCAACTTTTTGGGCATGCCTCTGGGTTGAGAACAAATGTGCAGAAAAGTAATGTCTTCCCCATACGATGCTCTGCGGAAGACAACACTATTATACAAGAAAATCTCCCATGCCAGTTATCTGATTTTCCCTGTAAATATCTGGGAGTTCCCTTGACCTTGCGTAAACCATCTAAGCAGCAACTTCAACCAATTATTGATCGAATTGCAGACCAGCTCCCCTGGTTGGAAGGCAGACCTACTAACTAAGGCAGGAAGGAAAATATTGGTTCAATTTGTTTTGACATCCATGCTTGTTTATTTGGCGATGGCAATGGATCTTCCACCTTGGGCTCTCAAAGCCATTGATAAAATCAGGAGAGCTTTTCTTTGGAGAGGAAGGAAGGATGCGAGGGGTGGCCATTGCCTAGTGGCTTGGCCCAAGGTTACCCGGCCACCAGAGCTTGGAGGACTTGGGATTTCTAGTCTGCAGCAGCTAGGATGGGCTCTTCGGATGCGATGGTTGTGGCTGCAAAAAACTGAACCTCATCGACCGTGGGCGGCCTTCACGATTAAAGTCCACCCCTCGGTAAAGGCTTTCTTTGCCGTGGCCATAATTTCGAATGTTGGCAATGGCAGAAACACTCTGTTCTGGACTGACCGGTGGTTACATGGTCAGAGCTTAGCTCAACTTGTGCCTAACCTATTTGGTTTAGTGCCTAAAAGAGCAAGAACGAGAACCGTGTTTGAGGCAATGACAGAGTTGAGATGGGTTCGAGATATTAGGGGGCTACTACAAAGGCAGTTTTGACAGAGTACTTCAAGCCGTGGGATATCCTCCTCGGAGGTGGTATTGCAGCCCGATGTTGATGACACTCATATTTGGCAATTCTCTGCCTCAGGTTCCTATACAGCAAAGTCAGCATATGAGGGGTTCTTCAATGGTGCGGTACAATTTAGGCCATGGGAAAGAATCTGGAAGAGTTGGGCACCGGGCAAATGCAAGTTTTTCATGTGGTTGGTGGCGCATAATAGGTGCCGGACGGCAGACCGCCTAGCAAAAAGAGGGCTGCCTCATCCTGAACGTTGCCCTCTGTGTGATCAGGCTGAAGAGACAATTGACCACCTGCTAGTATCATGTGTATTCTCCCGCCAAGTTTGGTTCAATATTCTTCGCAGGGTCGGCTGCAGGGCCTTTCTCCCCAGCCCGAAGACACCTCTTTTGATGATTGGTGGGCAGGCACAAACAATGGAATTGATGGCCAGGCAAGAAAGGGTTTGAATTCTCTCATCATCCTAGGAGCATGGTCCATTTGGAACCATCGTAACAATGATGTGTGTTTGATGGGATTCAGCCTAGTCTTAATAGGATTTTAGCTACACTTAAGGAAGAATTACACCTCTGGAGTCTGGCCGGAGCTCGAGGAGTTTCCCATCTCCTTGCTCTAGAACCAGCCAATGGGTGAGTTCTGCTCCTTCTAGTGGTCAAGGGTCAGGTTCTTGTCTAGAGAGACGGTCTGTGTCTTGTGAGGTGTGTTGGGTGTGTTTGGTGTTGTATTGGGTTTCTAAACCCCTATTTTTCTTCTTAATATAATGATACGCAGCTCTCCTGCGTGTTCGAGAAAAAAAAAACTAGCAGTAGAATTGGTACCTCAATTTTGGCCTCATCCCAGAGATTTGCGTTGTGTCAGGCTTCTGTGATTCAAGAACAACTCTATAATTTCGTTGCTTTAGCGATCAGCTTATGTCGGTAAGAGAATAGAAAGTAAAGATGTATTTGCATACAGAACAACATGCCACTAGGAACATTGAAAGTTTCGGTTACCAAACCATAACAAGTGTACATATATTTTTGTTTGACTCATTATACAGGTCATGAGAGAATATTTCTCTAAAGAGTTTCATCATTCAAAGCACATCACAGAGCATGGCCAAAAACTGAACTCTGTCTCTTTTAACAAACCCTCATTGGCTTCACTGACAAAACGATACTTTTCAGGCAGCGACTTTACATAGTGATGATACTCCTTCCTCGAGAAAAGTGATATAAGCATGGAAACAGTGGAAGCCTCAAGTGAGAAGTTCTTCTCATCAATTTTAGACAGGTAAGCCCCAGCCCTCAATATCTCACCTCTATCCAACAGCTTCCTAACTATAGTATTTAGCATATGCGAGTTTGGAGCACAGCCACTCTTTTCCATAGCTGAAAATAGACCATCAAACTCATCTAGCAACCCTTCTTTTATTAGATTTTCTGCCATTAAGAGGTAGGTCACAACACCTGGAACCAAACCATTAGCAGGGATAGCAGCGAACAAATCCATGGCATCTTCCTTTCTGCCACCTTTGAACAAAACATCAATCATGATGGTGAAAGTGATAATGTCACCTTGAAGATCCTTAGAACACAGGCTCTGAAACATTTCGACTGCTTCATCAACACAATTGTTTTTGCAAAGGCCATTTAGAATTGTGTTGTATGTGTCAATGGGCCACTGTTTTCCACTTTTAATCATATTGAGGTACAGTTCCCTTGCTTCAGAAAATCTCCCACTCCTAAACAAGCCATGCAGTATGGTATTGTAAGTCACAACTCCAGGCGTGACTCCTTCCTCAACATTTCTTGGAAAAGACAATATGCACTTTCTATCCTGCCAGCTTTACAGTAGCCATGAAGCAATATATTATAGGAAAAAATGTCAGGTTTCAAGCCAGCGGAGGACATGCCGTCAAGTAACTTCGACGCTTTTATCCATTCTACCAGCTAAGCAGTGTCCATCCATTAATGCATTGTATGAGATAACATTAGGCTTCACACCCATGCAAACCATCGAGTCAATGAGCCTCCGGGCCTCCATCACCTGTCCTTCTTTGCATAAGTTACACAATATTGTGTTGAAGAACACGATGTCAGGGTGAATCCCTTGATTCAGCATTTCGAAAAATATTTCATCAACCTTCTCCCATTTGTCAACAGTGCAAAGTCCATAAACAAGGGAGTTAAAAACTTCATTGTCAGGAGTCACACCTTCATTGATCATCTGATTGAACTGGAGCACAGCATCATCCACTCTTCCCAACTTGCAAAGTGCATCTATTAATGTTCCATAACTGACGACATCTGGATTCAAACATTGCTGCTTCATTTTGATAAATATATGCATAATCTCATCTATCATTGCCCTTTTAGCATATGCAGAGATCACGGTGTTGAATATGTAATGATTAGGTGAAATACCATTTTCTACCATCAAATTCAGGAGATCATGCATTTCAGAAAGAGCTCCTTTCTTACCATAACCATGAAGCATAATGCCATAGGTAGTTACACTAGGTTTTATGCCCTTCCTAATCATAGAATCAAAAAATAATCGAGCTTCACTGCACCTTCCATTCTTGCATAGATAGTCCAAAACCAAACCATAAGTACAACTATCTGGTTCAAGACCGCGTGCAGACAACCATCTACTGGAAGACACCCTCGGCCCTGTCAACCGCTTCAGCTTTGCACAGGCCATCAATTACTGTGCTGTAGGTCACAATGTCCGGTTGAACACCCATTCCAAGGAACATATTATAAGCTTTATCCACCTGACCCTCACTAAAGAAACCTTTGATGACTGTTGTATGACACCACATTTGGTGAGCAACTAGTAACTTGACCATCAGCCATCTTGTGGAGCAGCATAAGTGCCTCCTCGGCTCTCTTTTCATTGCAGAAACCTTTGAGAAGCGTGCTGTATGAAACTACATTGGGCGTGCATCCAACTTCAGGCATTTGTCGGAGCAATACGTCCATGGCCTCGTCCACCCTCTTGGCATCACAGAGGCCCTTGAGCAGCTGATTGAAGATTATTACGTCATTCACCCTCCAGCCCGTCTTAAGGATGAGGCCAAAGGCAGCGAAGCCATGCTCCAAGCGGCCCATGCGGCAGAAGCTGCCAATGAGGATGTTGTAGGTGCAATGGTCGGGTGCCACCTTGTTGAAGCGGTCACAGAACATTCGGTTAAATCGGGAGACAACGAGCTTCGACGGCAACGAGCATTTCATGCGAGACACAACGCTAAGCAAGTGGTTCAAGGCACGAACAGAGGCAGGCCTGGCGTGAAGAAGTAATTCGTCGAACAGCTTGAGAGCGTCCTGGAAGCTGAGGTTCCCCGACCTGGCGCGGCCTATCGCGGCGCGCTCCAGCTCCAAGCACCGGTCGTGGGAGGCTCTCACGCGGCGGGACATGCCGACGGGGCGAGGCTAATCTGGCCCGGCCCGGCGAGGAGAGGCACGGACGGGACGGGACGGCGCCGCGTCAGCCTCCGGATCGCTGGTGAAGCGGAGCAGGGGGAGCAGCTCGCGTGACGGCGTGAGCTGGGCCTGAGCCGCGAGTGCTGTGCCTTGGAGTGGTTGACTCGGCGAGGGCAGGTGCTGGAACGTCGGGCGGCGGCGGCCACGGCCACGGCGTGTGGCCGCGTCAGCCTCCGGATCGGTGAAGCAGAGCAGCTCGCGTGAGCTGGGTGCAGCCGCGAGTGCTGCGCCGTGGCGTGGTTGGCTCTATGAGGGCAGGAGGATGAACGTCGGGCGGCGCCGGCGGCTAGAGCAGGCGGGCGGCGCCGGCGGGCTGGCCAGAAGGCTTTTTCTATCACCTGGAAATGGAAAGCTGGATGGACTGTTCCTTTTTTCCCACCGGCAGGGAGACATTCGCATCGCGTGTTCGTACGGATGGATAGGGGCATACATGGCATGTTCTTGAACTCGAGTTTTTAAAGTGTTCAAACATACTGTACTCAGTATTTCACTTCATGGATTTGAACTCGAGTTGGCATTTTTACTGAAAGGAACCTAACCAGTATTATTCTACTGGATTTCATTATTTTTGGAATGAATTTTTTGTTTTTTATAACAAACATGCTTTTTAATTAGCAAAGAAGAGACCTAATGGGAAATGGATTCCCATAGGACATAGTCAAGAGCGACCCTAAGGGCTCGTTTGGCAAATCCCCACCCTTTCCCCGGGGTAATCCCCACACATGCAACTGTGAACCGATCAAATTTGGGGTCCATGCAAGGTACGGCGCCGCCTGCCTTTCCTCGGAGGAGCGGGCGTCGCCCCTGCCTCGCAAGATGCGAAGGGTCGTCGCTCCCTGGCGCAAAGAATGTAAAATAAAACGAAGCGGCATGCAGGCTTGCTACGCATCGGCCAGAAATAGCGATGATTACTTGTCTCACCGGGCGGGGCTTCCCGAGGATTCTCACGGTTACCAAACGAAGCCAATAGGACAACTCGAGACATGAGAAGAACTGGTGCAAGAGATAGAAACACCATGATGACGTATTACAATGAAACCTGGCCTGTGAAGCTAAAACATGAGCGGTGGTGTTGAGATTTCTAGAAATCTTGTAGAGATTGTAGTTCTTGTCGAGGCCTGCATTGCAAAAGGTAGTATAAAATTTGGCGTCCCAACATGAAATAGAGACATCCTACAGTGATCCTCCTTTTTCTTTCATTGTTTTTAAAAAGAAATTATAGATATGTTAAAGTTACTAGTCAGACCCATTGGCTAATAAAAAAAGTACAAACATCTAAAAGCAAGATTTTTTTTTTTTTTTTTTTTTTTTTTTTTTGTAAGAGCCACACACAGCTAATTTTGCATCCTTTTTTCAGGCTCTAATATAGCAATGTGATGACTGATAAATTGAACAATCTCATGAACCTATTGCGAATTTGCTTCTCTGTCAGAAGAAAACTAACAAAGAGAACATTGATTTGATGGCTAATCGCTTGCATGATTCCAATTTTCGGCAGTCAGAAGATGAAATTTAAAGAAATAATAACTTTGCCAGGAATAGGGTTTGCTTCCTGTGCTAGCAGCTGCAACAGATTGGATCATAATTTTGTTTGAACACAAAGATTGGATCATTTTATTTATAACTTTATTTCAAGTGACAAATCTTAATCGCCGTCTCAATCATGATAAGAAAAGTGTTACAAATGTGGATGGGTTAACCCTCCTACAACGATTTAGAATGTACCAACTCTAATGCACAAAGATATTAGGGCATGTACAACCCACGCACGGATGGTCGTCTGTAAGAGTCTCGAATCGACGTCTGAGCCGTGCGAGAGAGGACGGTGGCTACACGTGCGTGTACAGGATTAGGAAACCGAGCGCGTACTGCATGACTTCATTAGCCGTGGCCGAGATGGAAATAGATACGGGAAGGGGGAGGGGGAGGCTGGGCGAAAAAGGGGTGGACGACGGAAATTTCTTGAGACTTGAATAATATTCATTCGGAATATATACCTTAGACTTTAATACTTAGTATGAGATTTCTATAAGTTGTGATTTATATTCTTCGAGAATTATATGGATTTTCATAATCCATTTATTAACTACATATTCGATATTCATTCGTTTTATTTATTATGAAGAAAAGGCATCGGGATTTTTTTTTTTTGCATTAATGGCAATTAGAAAATTCTAGAAGAAAATTCCATGTGAATTTGAATGTTGCATATTTTATACATTTGAAGTGTATGATCCATTTTTTTGTATGAGTACTTGGATCATTTTTAGGCTAATTAATAAAGAAGCTAGAGAATGAAATAGTTTTCCAAACTATGTTTTGTGCATATTAGGGGGAGAACATCCCTGATTTTGTAGGAATGCTGAACATTCTTAAATGCACTTTAAGTATTCTAGCTCATTTGCATAATGAATAATAACCCCCATTTTGAAATATGTGTGTGAATATTTCCCATAAAATTTAATCATGGCATACAAAAATGGGTCTCCACTTGTAGTTGGAGATATATGAATTTAAATTAAGCCCATGATAGGGGATATATTTTTGAAGTATGCTATTAATGATCTAATATTGGCATTAGGGGAGAGAGAGCCTATATTTTGAATGCCAAATATTATTTCCATAGAAGAAAAATGATCTTAAGAGAAAATATTCCTTGGAGCTTGAAGCAGGAATAGTATCACACACTAAGTCATACAATAGTTTGACTAATGCTCTTGTGAAGCCTGAAGCGAGTATATGCCGGATATTTTTGAAATGAGGAGAGTAACTTTTGAAGTTATGAACTAGAAGTTGTGTTTACTAGTAGTAAACTAAATGTTATATACTATCAATCTGAAATCTACGGGGGGGGCCTTTGTAGGTTCTAGTTTAGTGTATACACGTTAAATAGAAAAGAAATGGAACTCCTCCATTCTCGTGAAGAGAACGCCTCACGAAGAAGGTGAAGCACCTCATGAAGAAGATCATCATGAAGATGACATCCAACACAATAAGCGCCAAGCACCTCACTAGTGTTGGGTATGCGAACAATATATCATCTCTTGTTTGGGAAATGACAGAGATAGAATATTCTCACATTGTGAGAGTATTGGGAGAAAGAAAATAATTGTCGACAAACTACCTCTTTTTAATTACAAATGTTTCTCTTATGGGAACCCGGATCCGAAACAAAGTCCATGGAAAAATCGCCTCAGAAGCGATTATATCGGGTCAATGAAGAATGCAATTGAGGTTGAATCTCCTCGTTAAGAAGAAATGAATGTTCTGCTATATCTCTGGCAAATGAAACGAATGAATATCGAATATGCGGTTAATTAGTGGATTATGAAAATCCATATAATTCTCGAAGAATGTAAATCGCAACTTGTAGAAATCCCATACTAAGTATTAAAGTCTAAGGTATATATATATATTCCTCGAATGAAAATTCAAGTCTCAAGAAGAGCATGTCCTAGAAGGATTACAATCATTGAATGATTTTATAGTGAATAATGCTATGTCATTGTGTATATCACTCATCTCTCATGCAAAGAGAGAATGTATCTCATAGAAGAGAATTATTAATTCACTAAGAATGAATGTACATCCTTGAAGGAATTAATCCATGAAGGATTTACCAGTCAATTCTTGAATAAGCACCATTCATCCCCGAAGTGAATATAGACCCGAGAGAAATAAAATGAGGGATTTAAACACCATGAAGGTGTCATCAAAACACTTAGAAAGTGTATGAAAAGCTAGCAATGTAGTGTTAATATCCTCTATATACCATAGAAGGTATAAGAATAATGGTGGTTTTGGCAATTGAATTATCCCCTAAATGCCAAATGCAAGACTGGATTTGTACAATCAAAATTAAATCTCATACAAGTATCAAAAGTCTAAGGTGTAATATATTCCTCGAATGAATATTAATGTCTCAAGAAGAGCATGTCCTAGAAGAGTATTGTCGTGGCCGACGACGGAGAGGTGATCTGAGAGTATCTCAATTGATCTCTAGTATTCTTTTTATTTTTCCTCAATGTCACACTAGGATCATAAGGTGTTGGAGAAGGCTTTCTATCCATAAAACAAAAACGGTTCAGGACCTTCTCAACATAGTGAGATTGCGACAATGTAATCCCACTCTCTTCCTTAATTAACTTGATGTTTAGAATTACATCGGCCTCTCCTAGATCTTTCATGTCAAAACTCTTAGACAAGAAAGACTTGACTTCATTGATCACATCAATGTTGGAACCAAAGATTAGAATATCATCAACATATAAACATAATATAACAGATTTAAGCCCCACCATGTCGATAATACACACACCTATCGGCTTCATTGACAACATAACCGGCACTAGTTAACGTAGTGTCAAACTTCTCATGCCATTGTTTAGGTGCTTGTTTCAAGCCATACAAAGATTTCAATAACTTGCACACCTTTTGCTCTTCACCTTTTACTACAAATCCATCAGGCTGATCCATGTAAATCTCCTCATCCAACTCTCTATACGAAAAGCTGTCTTTACATCCATTTGATGAATGATCGGACCATATGAGGTAGCCAAGGATAGTAGTGTTCGAATAGTGGTCATTCTAGCAACAAATGTGAGTAAGTATCAAAGAAATCCTCGCCCTCCTTTTGAATATAACCCTTTGCCACAAGCCGAGCCTTGTACTTGTCAATAGTACCATCAGGTCTAAGCTTCTTCTTGAACACCCACTTACATCCAATTGATTTACAACCGAATGGTAGATCAGATAGCTCCCAAGTTCCATTAGAAAGAATCGAGTCCATCTCACTACTGAACGGCTTCTTTCCAATCATCTACATCTGGAGATGCATATGCCTCTGATATAGAGGTAGGAGTATCATCCACAAGGTACACAATGAAATCATCACCAAAAGATTTTGCAATCCTTTGTCTCTTGTTCCTCACAGGAACTTCATTGTCATCCTTCACAAGTGATTGTTCAAATGACTCAACAGGGTATTCGATAGGTATAGTATCATCAGGAGCTAATTCAGTAGAGAATCTAACATTGCTACGCATATATTTCAAAGGAAATATATTCTCAAAAAATGTAGCATCACGAGATTCAAAGATAGTATCTACAAGCATATCAGAAACTTCAGATCTTACTACTAAAAATCGATAGGCAATGCTGTTGTAAGCATATCCAAGAAAGATACAATCTACCGTCTTTGGTCCAAGCTTACGCTTCTTATTAATTGGAATATTGATTTTAGCCAAGCATCCCCACGTGCGCAAGTATGAAAGTGATGGTTTCCTACCAACCCACATCTCATATGGCGTTGTCTCTTTATTTCTCGTTTGGAACTCTATTCAGACATGACTCGCGTCAATATAGCTTCCCCCACCATGCCTTAGATAAACCAGCAGTGTCTAACATGGCGTTAACCAAGTCAGTCAACGTGCGGTTTTTCCTCTCGGCAATTCCGTTGGATTCGGGCGAATAGGGAGGCGTCCTCTCGTGAATAATACCATGTTCCGCACAAAACTCATCAAATATTATAGGAAAATATTCACCACCATGATCTGACCTTAGACGTTTAATCTTTCTCTCTAGTTGATTTTTCAACTTCAGCCTTAAAGATTTTAAAGTAGTCTAATGCCTCATCTTTAGTTTTCAAAGCAAGTAAATATAGTAATATCTAGAAGCATCATCAATTAACGTCATGAAATATCTCTTTCCACCTTTAGTCAACACACCATTCATCTCGCATAGATCAGAAAGTATGAGTTCTAGAGGTGCCAAGTGTCTCTCCTCCGCTGCCTTGTGAGGCTTTCGAGGTTGCTTAGATTGCACACAACTATGGCACTTAGAACCTTTGGCAATAGTGAAATCTGAATTAACTTCAAGCTAGATAAATGTGACATCAAACCAAAGTTCACATGACATAAACGAGAATGCCAAACACTTGAACTATCATTTATTGTGCCACAAATATGATTCAACGACTTATTGCATAAATCATCAAACTTAGGGCGGAACAAACCACCATAGTCATAACCCTTACCAATAAATTGTCCATGCTTAGACATAACTACTTTATTGGACTCCATCACTACCTTAAACCCATCTCTTAAAAGAAGGGAAACACTAACAAGGTTCTTGCGAATAGTAGGGACATGTTGCAAGTTCTTCGCTTACACGATTTTACCCGGTAAACTTCGGATCTACCGTGCCAACACCACGAACGAAGCATGTGACCCATTCCCCATTATAACAGAGGAACCTTGTAGCTCTTTATAAGAAGAAAACAAAGAGATGTCGCACACACACATGAATATTAGCACCTGTATCAACCCACCAACTTGGTGATTGAAATACCGATAGTACAAGAGGAACATTACTATACTCTTCATCGGCATTGCTAATAGTCACGAGGTTGACATTCCTATTATTCTCACCGAAAAAGTGACCAAGCTGTCCATAAGTGAAGCAAGGCACCTCATCATTATTTTCTTCTTCTCGAAGGTAGTTGCTAACTTGGCATTGGAAGATTTATTCCCTTTGTTCATGCCATGTGGGTTTTCTTGCACAATATTAGTGCTAGAATGGCTCTTGTTCCCCTTCTCAATAGTATTCTTCACCCGAATCTTTTCCTTAACATCAAGAGATGCTATCAGGTTTACAACTGATATTTTCTGTCTCTTGTGTTTTAGAATTGTGCCGAAGCTCTTCCATGAAGAAGGAAACCTAGCAATAATGCATCCGGCTACAAATTCATCGGGTATGACATACTTAAGGAGTTCAAGTTCTCTTGCCATGTGTTGAACCTCATGCGCTTGCTTGACTATAGATCGGTTAGCAACCATCTTGTAGTCATGAAAGCTCTCCATAATGTACAACTCAGATGTACCAATGGTTGCATTCAGTTGATCCCACAATTCCCTCTCATCTTGGAAGTGCAAGTTTGCATCTTCTAGATGACTAGCAAGACTGTTTAGGATTGTTCTTCTAAAGATAGTGTTGTCTCCCTCGGAATCTTCTCTTTTCTCTAGAGATATTTCCCTCGGGCGATCAACAAGAACCCGGAACATCTTAGCCTCTAGTCGAGCATGGCCTTAACTTCGCCACCTCTTTATATGTGCACTAGAAAACTTTTCTAGTCTCAAAGACGTCGATGAAAAAAACCATAGTTAAATCAAGAAAAAAGCCTATAATAAGGTTTTGGATTGTTAAAATATTAGGCAATTTCAGTTAATTCCAAAATATAAATCATGACAAATAGACCTAGCGTATCCCTTTACTAAAGGGCTATCACGTAATGTGATAGAAATTGCATCGAGGAGATGGGTATGAGACCCGTATGAGTTTACATAGTAGTAACCCAACCTTTTTGATCGGAGATCCCGTGACTAAGGATCCGGGAAGAACAAGCTATTGGTAAACCGAGGAGAGTATATTTATAACCCTCTCTAAATGAAGATGCAATAACTCTCAAATCGTTGAGGCACTGTATGGCGGGTTGGCTAATGCCTTAATATGTTCTATTGGCTTTGACAAGCGAAGATGCGATCCTCTGAGCATTCTTGAAAGAACATACCTATATGAGTTTGGCTGTTAAGCGTCGCAGTCTATGAGACTTGGGTGGTCTCTAGTAAGCTCATGAAGAGACCGAGGGGAGTATGGCGTATATGCTCCACCCACGGGGTAAGGCTACTTGGCAGCCCGGTACTAATGTGGCTTTAAGTAAAGCATGTTCACACAAAACTTGCAATTCAAGGCGTAGTCCATTGTTCAAGTTGTGAATAAGTGTAGCAAGGACCAGTTACTAGTGTGGCTTTAAGTAAAGCATGTTAAGCACAAAACTTGCAATTCAAGGCGTAGTCCATTGTTTAAGTTGTGAATAAGTGTAGCTTAAGGACCTAGGCAGAAGTTCAACTTCACAGTCTACTGCCGAAATACTAGGTATATTAAACGCGGCGTAGAATTGGCAAAACTCTAAATGGGAATTTGAGATCTGGTGGGGTATTGTTGGAATTTAGATGGGCTTGACCCAATAACAAATTCGGAAATTCCTAGAGAGATCTCAAATGCCCATTCTATATTTGGTAATCTTGGCCTTTAAGTTGTAGGGTCCTGACTGACTCGAGTAGAGAGTCCTAAACCGATCGTGTCGCGACCGCGATGTTCGGGATATATAAGCGACCTTACCGGCCACGCCAAATAATATAGATCAGATATCTCATATTGGTTTAGAGAAGTGTCCCTTGAATAGACAACCTCTCAACTCTAGAGAATTGAGATAGAGTTTTTAAGCCTCTTCTTGTTGTTGCGCCGCCGTAGCTACTCCAGCCCGATTTCTTGCGTGCACTAGCAACCGGGCGAGCAGGTCTCCGAAACCCTCGTCTTATTTTTCTTATTATTCTCTAGTATTATAAAATGCGTCGTCAGCGGTTAGGACCTTCCCCTCTCCGTCTCTCATGATGAACGTAGTAGATGAAAAGTAGAACAAGTAGACACAAGATAGGGATACTATTCTTTATTCATCTAAATATTAGTAATTACAATATAGAGCTCTCACGTATATATAGTCCTGCCAAGGGCTAAGAGTTTCGTAAGAGCCACATATAAAACGGACTAGGATTAGGATTCCTCCTTCTCCTTTCCTTAGGACAGAGTCCGTGAGTTTTACAACACTCCCCCTTGGGCGATTACCATGATATGCATATGCCTCATCAAAAACTCCATCCAAAAACTTCGGTGGGAAAAAACGGTTCTTGAAGAAAAGAGTACATCACATTCGTTAATTGTATTGCACATGTTGTCTCATTAAAAACCTTGTGTGAGAAACCTTCGAGTAAAAACTCACATAGGAAAAAAAGAGTACAACATTTAACCTTCTTGATCATATATTCTTTAGGATATTCTATTCTTCATGAATAGATATTGATCTTCATAATCTACGTATAAAACTTGATGTTTTTAGCAAATATGATCTTCTTCATCTTTATAATTCTAGTGGTTTTACCTTAGAGGCGATTCAATAAAATATGCTCCCCCTCATAAAAAATAAACTTTGAACTTCATTGTTCAAACCACACTTTTTTATAAACATGTGTAAATAAAAAGTTGGCTCATAATTCTTCTATGAATTATATGGGAGCAATATGCTTCATGCATAATGACCACCTATTAGTTGTGCAAAACAAATAAATATTATCCTTCAGAGAAATAGATCCTTTCGAGAGGTTTATGGGGTTAAATAAATTAATATTCAATATCTTCTAGATAGTGTATCAAACTTATACTAGAATTTGGATACTTATAATTAATCCTTAGTGGATTTTTAAAATGTATTCTATAAATCTTCGAGATTTTAATTGTACAAATCCAGCCTTGCATTTGGCATATGGGGATAATTCAATTGCCAAAACCACCATTATTCTTATACCTTCCATGGTATATAGAGGATATCAACACTACATTGCTAGCTTTTCATACAACTTCTAAGTGTCTTGATGACACCTTCACGGTATTTAAGATTCCTCATTTTTCTTTCCCTCGGGTCTATATTCACTTCGGGGATGAATGATGTTTATTCAAAAATTGGTTGGTAAATCCTTCACGGATTAATTTCTTCAAGGATGTACATTCATTCTTAATGAATTAATAATTCTCTTTTATGAGATACATTCTCTACTGCATGAGAGATGAGTGATATACACAATGACATAGCATTATTCACTATAAAATCATTCAATGATTGTAATCCTTCTAGGACATGCTCTTCTTGAGATACATTGGGCTTAATTCAAATTCATATATCTCCAACTACAAGTGGAGGCCCATTTATGTATGCTATGTTTAAATTTTATGGGAAATATTCACACACATTTCAACATGGGGTTATTATTCATTATGCAAAGTGAGCTAGAATATTTAAAATGCATTTAAGAATGTTCAACATTCCTACAAAATTAGGGATGTTCTCCCCTAATATGCACAAAACATAGTTTACAAAACTATTTCATTCTCTAGCTTCTTTATTAATTAGCCTAAAAATTTGATCCAATTACTCATACAAAAAAAATGGATCATACACTTCAAACTATAAAATACACAACATTCACATTCACATGGAATTTTCTTCTAGAATTTTCTAATTGCCTTTATTGCAAAAAAAATCCTTTGATGTCTTTTCTTCATAAGAAATCCTAAATCATCATAATTGTGTTATCCACCAACTTAGTTCCACAATTATTCATCCCATAAAATAGGTTAGTCTTCATTGAGCAAAATTTGATAAAATCACTCCCCTTGATCATAGGCTACTCGGCCCTAGACCAATCTATTGCTTATGCATTCGATGCATCGAAAAGCAAATTATTCTTTTAGTTCAACGGGAACCATATAAACATAGCATGCTAGTTAGCCAATTTGATTGAGGGAAGCGCAAAAAGTAGCTACTAGCTACAACTATAGCCTGTTATGCTAATATTCATGCAAGAGTGGAGATAGTTGTAGCTCAATGAGATATACATACAGTGTGTAATGTGGAATGTTAGTATTCAGTCTAACATAATAGATAACAACAAAATGCAAAGCTTGAGCTTACATACAATTAGTGCAATAAAAAGAAAGTTAACTTGGCCAAAAAGAATGCGAGCGAGAACTTCAAGTCCTGATACATGCACTTAAGATTGATTTAGGATTATATTACCCACATTTTCTTATGCCTTTGTCCAAAATTCCTCCCCTTTTCATGCCATATCATATCTATGAATGGTCACTTCTTATGCTTCATAGAATTCAACCATACTTCTCGTATTCATTGATTATGACATGGAATTCACATATCTAATGTACTATTCAAAGGTACATAACAATAGACTTAGGGTAGGAGATAACTTCTAGTTCTTTGGACTAAAATATTAAATACTTAGGATTTGGCTAAATCAATCCTTCCAAGATCAATTAATATGCCAGTATAGTTCAATTATTCATGTGCTTTTAGAAAATTCAGTTTCCCATCTACCTACATGGTAGTGATGCACAAAGAACTATTAACTTCGTGGTTAATTGAGGCTTTTTGTGGATAAATTAATGCAAAATTTATTTATTTTGATAGGCAATTGGCAATTGTTTATATGTGAAACATATAAAACTAATTTATTCCATGAGAAGTTCGTACATTTTACTTCAAGTAATAACAAGAATTGCAACTAAGAATATTAAATATTTCATATTAGTCTTCAAGCTAACAAATTAACCATAACCACTTAATTCAACAAAATTAAAACTTAATGCACCACCACCACTACTATCAATACTTAGGGATATAAATTTCAAAGATAATAAGCACATGATTTAAGTTCTTCTTCAAGAAAAACTTTATATGTTCCAAATAATATACATTCTCGCATGTCTTAACTTCTATACTTGACAAGCGGTAGCTTCATGCTTTATATTCAAGAGTTATGATATACCGTCACAAGCCTTCAAGGGGTGTAACATATATGCAAGCCATATATTCAAAATTATTGCAATCGATAATATCCCGTTCATAAAAAGTTGTCTAAAAAATTCAACTCAATTTCCATGTGTAATTTCTAATGGTAAATTCAAATACTTTATGTATTACATTGCTCTTTGATATTCTATATATCGTAGATATTTCTTCGAGAATGTAGATTGATATAATCTTATTTACCATCTTGTCTTCTAGACATTTACAAAGCTTCGAGCTATTGTTTATAGAGCAAAAGTAAGCATACAAGCTTCAAAATTCGACTTTCAATGCAATATGATATTCTATAATCATAATTTGGGTTTTACTCATGCAATGAGTCCCACAATGTATTTGTTACTTCTATCGGCCATACACTCATTCTAGAGAGTAATTCGAGAAATATATATATTGAGTTTACTACACTTCAATGGTAGCAAAATATCCTACATGGATTAAATAATGACCGTAACAAATACTTTTACTTTCGGAGTAATTTTAGGATATTGCTTCTTCTTTTAAAGGATGCATATTAACATAACTTTCGGACCATGTGCATATAAGTTTACTACATGTAAACCAAAGAGCAAGGTGCAAAAAAGATAGTGGATGGTTACTTAAAATATTCTTAGAAGCATCCTAGCATTTTTTCAGATTATGGTATATGCAAATTTTCAGAATTTATACCAAGCATTCATTCAACCCCATCGATTATATTTCCTAAGAAACAAGATCTTAGCATAATTGGGTATACCGATGCGGTATTTATCTCGATCCTTATAATGGATTATCACAGATGGATATGTATTTCTTAGTGGTGGAACAGCTATCTCCTGGAAATCATCTAAGCAAACTTTGGTAGCGACATCCACTAACCACTCAATTGATTGCATTATATGAAGCAACCAAAGAAAGCATTTGGCTCAAAGTGTTCATCAACATGTACGTAGAATGCATGTGGAATTAATAATGCGCCTACCCCTACTATTATCTATGAAGATAATTCATCTTGTATTGCACAAGTTCAATCGGGTTATATTAAATCAAATACCACAAAGCATATTTTACCTAAATTTTTCTATACGCATGAAATGCAAAAGAATGGAGAAATTATGGTAACTTCGTGTCAAATCTTGTGATAATCTTGCGGATGTATTCACAAAGGTTTTAGCTCCACCAATTTTTGAAATATATATACGTGGGAGATCCTCCATTGTAATCAATCAATATTGAGACAGCAATAAGGTTTCCTAATTATGGATTTTTATAATCCACTTATTAACTGCATATTCAATATTCATTTGTTTCATTTTGCCGAGATATAGCGTAACATTCATTTCTTCTTAATAGGAGATTCAACCTCAATTGCATTCTTCATTGACCCGATATAATCGCTACAAGCGATTTTGCCACTAAACTAGAACCCACAAAGGCCCCCATAGATTTAGCTTGATAGTATACATAGTTTACTACTAGTAAACACAACTTCTAGTTTATAACTTCAAGTTACTCCTCTCATTTTAAAAATATCCGCATGTGCTCGCTTTCAGGCTTCACAAGAGCATATTACTTTGCATGTAGGCAAGATCAATTATAAATGACACTTTGTATACCATTGTGTTGCTACGATAGATAATGGACAGCTATGCTCATTTTACGTTACACTAATTTTTTTCTTTGAATAGCAAAGATTCCATGATAATCGCAGCAGTTTCAGTCATGCCCAACTAGCAGATGCAAGTTGCGATGAAGTAGCTTAGACATGAATGAAAAGTTTGATCTACCACTGCAACAGATTCTACCTATGACTTTCACCATTAATCAATACATATGTTTTGCAAAGTGTGGCATACAGATTGTAAACTCGGAAGAGGAAGCTAGCAAAAGCAAGAACCAACAGCAAACGAAAGCGCTCGACACACGCACGTACTGGAAATCCCAGGAACTAGCCTCCACTTCTTTCTATTGGCATCGACTCCTTGAGCTTAAACAGATCACGAAGTCAGAAGCACACGCAACGTCCGTCTGCTATGGCTGGTCGGGCCGGGAACTGGCCGCGCCCGGCTCCGTGACGCCGCCGCCCGCCCTATGCAGCCGCGCCGCTGCGGGCTTGGCTTCCATCGCTGTGAGAATGATGCGGATGACTGGATGAGGGAGGGCGCGCGAGTAATTGGCGTCGCCGCACAGATCGTCTGATTCATTGTCGGGAGAGGGCGCGTCCTCGAGCACGAGCCGAAGCCGTCGTCGCGTGAGGCGACGACATCGCCTCGTCTGCTGCCTGCCAGGGACTTTTTTGCATATGAGCCGAGATAGAGACGGCGTATAAAGACGCGCTGTACGTGCCCTTAGGTGGAATAAGCTTTGATAACATTAAGCATTTGATTGATCTTATGTCTAGTTTCAAGGCTTATTTCAGGCCACATTGTAATCTTGCTAAATATTCTGAAAATTTGTACAGGGGCTACCTATGTACAGGGGTCAGAAGAAATTTGTACAGGGGCTACCTATGTACAGGGGTCAGAAGAAATATTGTGTCCCGAGAGCTCAGACCATTTGACTATCACAATGAGGTTTTTGGCGGTAACGATTTTAAAAAAAGGGAAATCATTCGGCAGGTCGCCAGTCCTGTTCCAGATTTTCCTTTGGAATTCATGAATAGAGACAATACTGTACGAAACAAGGTGTCAAACAAATAAATTTTATCATCAAAATAATGACACCAAACAAGGTACTATCACTATAAAGCAATTCTCATGATAAATATTACAGCTTATTCAAACACTGCTAAAAAGAGAGCACAAGCATCCAGTCTGCTTCCACGCATCATCTGGATGAACTCGACTTGTGAGCCCAGCTGATCATGCGAGCTCGCCCATGACGACCGCCACATAATTTTGTTACCTGTTTAGTCCATCTTGAAAGCATGAAAAGGTAAAGGCCAAAAACAATAATTACGACCAAATTAAACCACAGGAAAATCCATCCTTCAGAATCCTCCCACAAACTAAAAATGAAGACAAACACGACCGGCGTCAGCGTCGCTCCTTCTGGGGCGACTCGGCGGCACCCAGCGCCGCCGCCCGCCGCACCCCCCAACTCCGGCTGCGTCCTCGCCGTCACCTGAGCAGCCCGGCCCGTAAGTGGCTGTGCGGCTGTGAGGACGGTGACGGCAGCTTCCCTTTCCCTCCGGCCAGCTCCATCCCTTCCTCTCCACCTTCTCCTCCCGTTGGTGATTTCGACCGCATGAGCTCGTTGGCGGGCGCGGGCGACGCGGATCCCAGTGCGGATCTGTCCAACGCCGCCCCGGACGCAGCGCCGATTTGGCTCGTTATGGGGCGGCGTGCGCTCCCCTCCTCCCCGCCTGCGCAGCGGGCGGGCCCGATGTGAGCCGCGTGCGTGCTCGTGGCCAAGGGGACGACCCTGCACGGGCGTCTCGCAAGCCTTGCGCGAGCGTGTGCTGCATCTTGCGCGTGAGCGAATCTTTGCTGGGCGCATGCAGATGAGCGGCGACCAGCAGCGACGAAGGCCTCCATGCGCTGCAGCGGTGGCGGCGCTCGAGGGCACAGCGGAGCTGTGTTGCTGCCCTGTCCGTGGCGGGATCTTCGTCTTCGCTCCGTGCAGCTCCTCGGACCCGGCTCCGGTCATTGGGGCCCCGTCGCCTCCTCGGCGACTCCCTCTCGCCCCTCGTGGTCACGCCCCCTCGGCGTCGGGCGTCCGTGGGCGAGGTTTGGTCCCCTGCCTCTAAATCGACAACATGGTCCATGAGTTCGGGAACCTAGGCGAAAAGCCGTGCAAGACCTCGTCTATCGCGATCGGCGGCGACGTCTTTGGCGCCGTTCACCTCCTTTGGGGCGTCGATTTTTTTCCCAACTCTTTGACCGCAGCCCCGGGCGATCTCTTCCAGCGAAAAGCCTAGCTCTAGTTATCTGGAGCGGTGTGACGGCGTCGTTTACGTCGTGTCCCTCTTGAGGGTGCCACCGCGGGAAGAGTAGAGTCCGGCTTGTGCTTGTGTCGTGGTCATGTGTTCTCTTGTTTGTCCTCCTCTTTGTTGTTGTTGCCCCTCTTGGAGTGAGTCCGGGCATGGCTGTTGGGCGTCGCCGACGTCGACGAGTGTCCTCCGTTGGCGTCTCTGCTCCGTCGATGGTCTCCTTGATGGTGCCAGAATATCAATTGCCGGGTGGTGTTCCACCGCTTCCGCCATTCCCCCCCATGGATTCCTCCTCGGGCGGCGGATGTTGGTATGTGGGCCCGGATATACCGCAGATGTCACCATCACCGAAGGGAGGTCGCCATGTCCGTCCATCCTACACTTGCGTGTGTTGCCGTCCACTCTTAGTCCCCATTTCACCCTGTGGGTCCTCGGAGGGAGGATGACAAAGGGAGCGGCGTAGCTACGAGGAGTGGTGGAGGGCACAATGGTCATGGAGAAAACGGCGGCGTATGTTTTGCGCCGGGGCGCAGGTCGGCGTTCGGTTGGCGTCTTGCGGCTTTGTCCCGAGCTACTCGAGTGTGCTAAGTTTTTCCTTTTTCTCTCTTTTGGTGTTTCTGTGGTTAGCCACCTCTCTCTCCAATGCTGGAGAGTTCGTTGTGTTGTTTTCTATTTGTGGATTTGCCACAATCTTGCCTCCGGCCGAGGCCGTGTTGTAAACTTTCTCGATGTAAACTCTATACGGCCGTTTGGGGCCAATGAAATATAATTCAGGTGGGGAACGCCTCCCTCCGGTGAAAAAAAAAAAAAAAAAAACTAAAAAAAATGAATGAAAGCCAAATACTATGCTGAAATCAAAGAAACACAAGAAATAACAACTTTGAACAGCTGTAGAGAAGGCATGTACCAGCCGAAAGGGCCCAGAAAATCAGGATGTCAGATCCAGGTGAGTTTAAGCTGGCTCGCATCTAATCTAGCAAGATGGCAGGATGATTGCCGATTGACTGGACCAGATTTCAGTTTAGGTCCAAACAAGAAGCTGATCTTGCAAAGCATACAATTTAGTCGAAACCAAAGAGAAACAATAAACAACTACTGGCAAGCTCTACCAAAAGCTACGGCGAATGTAGAGAAAGAATGGCATGGCATTGCTCACAAACGAAAATGAGTTAAAGCAGTAAAACACATAAGCAGAGATATCAGAAAGAATGGCATGGCATTGCATCAGACATCCAAGGAAGGATCTAGCAGCACAAGCTCTCAAGCCTGGCAAGGCGAAAAGCTCTTAGGCGGCAACTGCGAATGTAGAGAAACAAGCCTTGATTTTATCATCATTTGCAATGCACCTAAAAACATGTCTAGAACCAATCAATGTATCGTAGCTATAGCTAAATGCTCAATTACAAATCATAGTCAGGCAATGGAGTCAGAATTGATAACATGTCAATCAGCACAGGTCTGGAAGTCCAGATCCTAAGACTGGGGCGACAAAAACCATGTCATCATCCTCCAAACACACCCAACAATGAAGAAACCAAAAATCAGAAAGGAAAAACAACACTGCTCTTACTTCTTACTAATAACCAACCACAAGAACCAAAAACCAACAACAAATCAAAGCACCACAGGTTATGTTTAATCCCTCAGAGACCCGATTTAAATCATACACCACAGATGAATCAAACAACGGCTGGTGTGAGCCCCATCACAGACCAAACCACAAAGGTTATGATTGGATGGACACCTGCAGCTGAGAGAGGCAGCTGCTGGTTACAGTGTCAAACGGCACTTCCTATCGGTAGGTCTTGAGATCTTCACAGGGACTAGATACAAAATTTGATATGCTTATTGATAGTAATAAAATGATACAAAAATATTATCATACTAAAAACCCTATCAATCTTCATATTCATAATAAAACAAATAAGTGATAGATAAATCCTCAGAAAGCCAGACAACTGTTCGTCACAAGTATATCTGAGGATGGTAATTCCAGATGTATAAGCCAATCATCACAGGACTAGCAGCACAGTGCTTTAAAAAGTGTTCGTGAACAAGAAAAGCAAGCCAGCAAAGAAAAAAGTTTGATGGAGATTAGTTATTCAGTGGGCATTATAATTAATTGGTTCGATTCTGCCAGCAAGTGTCCACAATTCATTCAGAAGAGGGAGCTTGTTTCACATCATCACAACACCCAACCCCAATTGTAAATTAAAAGACAACAAATCAAGTGTACAAAAAAAGAAATCTTATGGCTCAGTTCAGCGGGATAATCGGCATACAGATCAATCTCATCTATAGAGATAGACATGTGATTTGGTCTGTTGAGCTTGAATATATGCAAGTCGTCACAGCCACTCTTTTGCTGGTCAAAATATCAATCTACTATCTAATCTAACATTTAAAGAAACAAATGGAACCAATTGCCAAAACGATTCAGTCTCATCAAATAGCCTCAGACCGTCCTAGTTCATGAAAAACAATATCAACAGATTAGACAAAATTTTGCCTGTTCTGAAACCATCATGTCATCACCGGCCAAGATTTGAAAGCAGAGAAGCGGTCTGCTTTTTGCTCCAATTATTAAAAATAAAATGGGCACGAAAAACATGATATTAAATTGTTAAAAACAGAAATGTGTCAGAACAATGTTATCAGCACCCTTCTTAAGGTATCAGACAGGGATAACTGTATTTTACTTGTGTTATCATCATCCACATCTCTAAACAGAGCAGAGCAAAGAAACAAAAAACAAGTTTTAGGGATCTATCAGATCTTCCTATTCAATATTTTTTTTCGCGACCACGCCGTTACGTGTATTTCATTAAGTAGGAGAAAAGTTCGAAATACAAAATGCCCAGTAACCCAACGTTACCGGGTCAATCCTATTTTCTACTGGATACACAGAATAGGATTACATGGCGACCAAATTGCGCGACACAGGGCTACAAAGGAGCATCTCAACGAACACAAGCTAAGCGCCCACTACTGCCATCAACTCAGCCAACCTCTTGTTACCAGCAAGGCACCAACGCGATGCCTCCTCCTAATCCGCCCAGCCAACCACATTGGGGATGAACTGGCTGAATCAAAAAGTCCTGGCGTTGCGCTCTTTCCAGAGGGACCATCCAACCAAGAAGAAAACCGAATCGAAGCCCCGACGGATGGGTTTGGGCACTCGTTTGCGACTGCGCAGCCACCACTCCAAGAAGTTTTCTTCCACCACTATCACAACCTGCAGAAGATGCAATCGATGTAACACAATATGCCAGACCTCCTTAGCGTAGGGGCATCCGAGGAGGATGTGGTGGATCGTCTCTGGCGCTTGATCACAAAGGATACAAGAGTTGGACTCCCGCAGCCCATGGCGAAACCGGCGGTCGGTGTCCAACATCTCCCATGCATCGCTAGCCAAAAGAAAAACCGGACCCTCGGAGGGGCCGCAACCTTCCATAATCTGTTTGGCTCCCAAGACCGGCGAGGAACCCATGAACATGGCTCCATAGGCCGGGTCGCGCGTGTATGTGTGGGATCGGAGGTGAACTTCCGGAAAAAGTGTCCGGCCGGTCATCAAGCCGAACCGGTCATCAAGTTGAACCGAGTCCGGCAGCTCACGTAGAAGCTCAAATTCATCGATGAGGCGAGGAGAGGGGCCGCGGACATGACGAATCCAAGTGTCGCGGAGCAAATACCGCCTCGCAACCGTGGTACCCCAGCGCCTACGGGTACCGCCCGGAACACGGTCGGGCGCAATGGACCGATATCCCGCCCATCAATCCAACGGTCTGTCCAAAAGAATGTGGACTCACCATTGCCAACGCCGATGTGGACCGGCCGCTTGGAAGAGAGCGATGGCGTCCCGGCCCCGCCGGCGACCGGCGCGTCGTCCCATTGGCGCCGTCCCGCCAAACCCAACGGGTCCGCGCAACGCAACACCGGTCCGGCCGCAGTGCGAGATGCCCAAACCGCCCGCATGCGTCGGGCGACAAGCTACCGGCCAAGTGACTTTGCATTTACCAGGCCGCAACGCGTGTCGGAGCACGCGCCCGCATGAAGGCTCGACAAAGCTTGTCCACTTGCCTCACGGCCCCCGACATGACATAGAGCAATGGCAACATGAATGGGAATGGCGAGAGAGTGTAGCTTTGGTCGGTGCAGTCCGCCAAAGGCATTGAGAAAGATTGCCTTTCCATCCGTGGCAAGCGGGCAGCTACCTTGTCAATCAAAAATTGCTCCTCGAACGCTTCAACTTTTTCTTGAAAGAGGGATGCCCGGATAAGCGGCATGGCGGTGGTCGACGCGACAGCAAGAATCCTTTGGATGCATTCCAGGTCTTTGTGCTTGACAATGCAAGGGTGTGGCAATACTCTTGTCAAGATTGGAAAAGAGCCCCGGCCAACCCAAAGGTAGATAGCACAGCCATCACAATGGGCGTGATGTGGTCATCCGGCGTGACGAACAGAACGACGTCATCAGCATAAAGGCTGACCCTGTTCTCGAGTTGGACCGGTAAGGGGGTGAGGAGGCCGTGTTGCTCAGTCCACCGGAGCGGCGGTTGAGAACCTCCATGGCGAGCACGACGTCAATATGAAAGAACTGTCATGGTACGTCACAATCACAAAGATTGAAACGTTTTCCCTTTCAAAGTTGCACATCATTTAGATCCCGAAACAAATAGACAAAAAGTTAAGAAATTTTACAAGTGGATGAATATATGTGGCCTTTCCAAGATCGGATTGGCACAAGAACGCCACCAATCAGGATATAACCACACATCAAGAGAATAGCCTGTTGCGTCCGAGCCATTATACCGTGAGGAACGAAATCAGCCTCCGGAATTGGTAATGGACGCATGAAAAAAATAGATATTATTTCTAATAACTACAGCGTACAAAACTAAGAAAGATCCTGGTTTGTGAGATTTGGGTTCAGACAGCCAAGGGTTTGGTCGTCAAATACTACCGTGGTAGTATCAGAAACTCTAGTCCAAAACACAGTTGTTCATCATTACTTAAAACCTCATTCAACCATTGCAGCACAGGATATAAAGACCGACCTAGTATAAATATAATAAAAAAATAAAAAGGGCTGAATACTGTGAATTTGGAGCTCAGACAGCCAAGGGTTTGGTCGTCAAATACTACCGTGGTAGTATCAGAAACTCTAGTCCAAAAGATTGCTCATCACCGCTCCTATCACCAAATCAACCAGTGCAAAAGAAAAATAAAAAGCATTGATATACCACACAGCAGACCAAATCAATGGTAGACGAAGGGCGCTGAAAGGACATAGAGGACTAGCTGGGAAGTATGCATTGTCGAAGCATCAGCGGCGTCGTAAGCGGCGGCGGCGGCTGGTGGTGGTGGTGGAAGCCATAACCCTAAGAAAAAGGCAGGGTGAGGTGATTATTTATAGCTGGTTGTAGAAGAGAAGAAAACCTAGATTCCATGGGCCTATTTACACTTACTGGGCTTTTTATGGGCCTATTTGCATTGCTCGGGCTTCGCTGCAATTAGGGCCTATTTTCATCCTCATTCCCTCAAAAAAGAAATAGAAATAGAAAAGTGTCTAGCCGCGGTGACTCCTCGCCGCTCCGAACGCCGGCGGCGCGCCGTGCTGTCGTCAACTCATGACCTGGAAACACGATGCCGCCGTCCCCAGCCGCGCCGCACGACGTGGCCGCTGTGCTCCGCCTACTGGAGTCCCGCGACCTTCCCGCCGCCTTGCGCCTCGCCGCCGCCTCTGCTTCCTCCTCGCCGCTGCCGCTCGCCGCGGTCCTCCTACACCGCCCGCTGCCCCCGCGCCTCGGCTACGGCCTCCACTCCCGAGCGGCGCGGGCGGGCCTCCTCGCGGACCGCTACCTCGCTAACGCGCTGCTCGCGTTCTACGTCCGCCTCCCGGACCACCTGCCCCACGCGCTCAGGGCGTTCGACGACCTGCCCCGCCGCGACGTCGTCGCGCACTCCTCCGTGCTCGCCGCCTTCCTCCGTGCGGGCCTCCCGCGCCGCGCGCTCCTCCAGCTCAGGACCATGGCCGCCGGCGGATACGACGCCGACGACGACGTCGCCCCCCAGCGCGCACGCGCTCTCCGCCTCCGCCAAGGCGTGCGCCGTGCTGCTCGACCTCCGCGCGGGAGCCTGCGTGCACGGGACCACCGTCGTGCGAGGGTACGCCGACGATGGCGTCGTGCTGAGCGCGCTCGTGGACATGTACGGACACTCCGGCGCGCCGGGCGACGCGCGGAGGGCGTTCGAGGAAATGCGCGCCCCGGATGGGATCTGCTACACGTCATTGATATCAGCGTTCGTGCGGAATGACTGGTTCGACGAGGCCCTGCGGTGGTTCCGGGCTATGCTCGCCACAAATGGGGTTTATCCGGATGGCTGCACGTTTGGCTCCATGATGACGGCCCTGGGGAACTTGAAGAAGGCGAGGCAGGGTAGAGAGGCGCACGCCCAGGTTGTGACACGTGGCCTGTGTGGGAATGTGATCGTGGAGAGCAGCACACTTGACATGTACGCCAAGTGTGGGATGATGGTGGATGCACACAAGGTGTTCGACAGGATGAAAGTCCGGAATGCAGTTTCATGGTGCGCCCTGCTTGGGGGGTATTGTCAAAGTGGGAAGCATGAGAAGGTTCTCTCATTGTTTCGACAGATGTATGTGGAGGACGATGACTGGTATAGCTTCGGAACTCTTCTACGGTCTTGTGCTGGTCTGTCTGCAGTGAAGCTAGGAAAAGAAATCCACTGCCATTTTATGAGGATGAGAGGCTGCGGAGACGTCATTGTTGAATCCGCACTCGTGGACCTGTACGCAAAATGTGGTGCGGTAGAATACGCCTACAGAGTTTTTAAAAGGAGCAGTGTCCGCAACATGATTACTTGGAATGCCATGATTTGTGACTGTGCTCAGAATGGCCATGGTGAGCGAGCCATCAGCCTGTTCAATGAGATGGTTAGAGAAGGGGTCAAGCCAGACTACATCAGTTTCATTGGTGTTCTTTTTGCTTGTAGTCATACTGGGATGGTTGAGGAAGGAAGGAACTACTTCAACTCAATGAGCAAGGACTATGGCATTCGTCCTGGTATTGAACACTACAATTGCATCGTTGACCTCCTCAGTAGAGTAGAGCTTCTGGAAGAGGCTGAAGATCTTGTAAACAAGTCACTGTTTATAGATGATTCATCACTGTGGGCAGCAATCCTTTGTGCCTGCGCCACACATACTAACCCAGATGTAGCAGTAAGGGTTGCAAAGAAGATGATGGAATTAGAACCTCAATACCACCTGAGCTATGTTCTTCTTGAAAATGTGTACAGGACGATTGGGCGATGGGAAGACGCTGTAGAGGTAAGGAGGCTGATGAAAGCAAGAAAGGTAAAGAAAGAAGCCGGAACAAGCTGGATTGATGTAAACAGAAGCAAACTATACATGTGTAGGCCTAAGGAGGCAGCCTCACAACCTGTAGCCTCTGAGGACATCAGGAAGTGCAGTCCATATGACTGATTTAGCTTTGGCATTGGTTCTGAAATGATGTTTAAAGTCATTTCCCATTTGTACGGATGAATTTGAGCAGGTCTTGTTCCAAATCTGTTGCACAAGCCCTCCCTACATATAATCGAGTGTGTTCAAACTTCCACTGACTTGATGTGATGATCTGATGAAGCACAAACAGGCCCTACGGTGAGGATCTGAAAATGGTAAGCGAAAGATATGGGTTTCAAGGATTTAAGACTTTTCAGTCAGGTATGAGGCTGTAGCCTTCCTAGATAGCCTCTGTGTGTGTCTTTTGGAAGCTAAATATTTCCCTCAGGGTAAGTTCCTTGATACTGTTCCAGCAGCTGGTGGATTGCAAACATGTAGAGGAATTGAATATGGTTGGAGCTTTTTGAACTTGGAGGGATAACTGGATTCATCAGGATGGATATTTGGTGATAGGAGAAGTACAAGGATATGGAGGGATAACTGGATTCCTCGGGGACACAACCTGAGACCAATAGGTAGTGCCCGTGTTTGCCGTCTTCGGTAGGTGCATCAGTTAATTCTTAATTGATTCGCAATCTAACTCTTGGGATGAAACTGCAGTGAGGAGGTTTTTCTATCCATATGACGTTGCCGAAAATTTGGAGATCAAGCTTCTGAAAAAGACCCGACTGCTTTTGTGTGGCATTATGGAAAAAGAAACTATACTGTTTACAATCAGGAGTACATATATAGTTGTCATGTGCTTCACCACTTCCACCATGGTGTGGGTGAAACTGGTGGAAACTCAACATCTGAGGAAGGGAGATGGCATTGGGAGGATTTATGACAGCTCAAGATACTAGCAAATATCAGAATCTTTGCATGGAAAGTCATAAACAATAGATTGCCAACTCGAGCTAACAAATGCTTCTGACACTTATCTACATAAGCTAATGGCAAGATATCCATGCATGGTTCAGTTCTTTTCCTAACCCGGTATATGGACTCTCTGTCACTTGTTCGACAACAGAGGCAGCAGCTTGATTACAGCCGGAAAGGGAAGTTTCTTCCATGGAGAGCGAAGTCCTCAGTTACCAACGAGGTCTTGTGCAACATATGGATCCCATCATGTCAGGGTACTCTGAAAATTAATCTTCATGGGGCTTTTAACCTTGACAGTCAGCAGCAGTGGGCATGATTATCAGGAACTGGGAGGGCCAGCCAAAACATACTTCCTGGCAATTGCTTTTCTGATGCAAAGATGTTGAAGGAGCTGAGGCTGCAGCATGTCTCGAAGGTATCAGTCTTGTGGCTTGCTGGGCTCATTGCTCATTTATCCTGGAGACTGATTGCGCTGCAGTGGCTGGAAAGCTCAAGGTGCGATATCATGATAGATCATTGATACAACCATTGATTCAAGAAGTTCTTCAAGAAAAATGACTATTCATTGCCTAGAGGAAGTCTTGAAGATTAGGCTTGATCAGAATGAAGTGGTGGCGTGGTGCATGAGTTGTGCCAGATACTGTAGCTATTATACACCATGAGGGTCAAGTGTGTTTTTATTCTGTTTCTACGTTGTTGCCCTGCTTTGTAACGACATTGAGCTTTAATCTGTAATAAAAAGCTCTGGTTGGAAAAAAAAATTTGATGGAAATCAGGATCAATTTGGTCTGCAAAGATAATCATATCTGCTTTACAGTTTGCACCACAGCCTCTTTTGTCAAGCAAGCTATCCACAACTGTAGGCTTCTTTCTGCAAGGACAGTTTTTTCAAGTTTTTCACCTGAAGCATAACTAGCTGCAGTCAATTGTTCCTTAAGGATTCAAGAGGACTCGATCCTGTAATATTACTCCAATCAAGAAGACCTTTTAGGAAGACCTTTTAGTTTTAGGATAGAGACATAAGTGACAAAAAAAGTGTCTTAAAGCTAATGTTGTGGTGTTACCATGTTGTTAGTAGAACAACTTATTCTGATGGTTGGGAGTCAAGAAATAAACAGCATTTCCATGGCATAGGGCTTAAAACACCTCGTTACATATAAGCTCAGTTACCATTGCCTGCGTTTCACCATATACATAATACAATACAATTTTCAGTTACTCATACCCTTCTAGAAACGCAACACCTACCATTTATCACAAACAGAATTTACTCTTCTGTATGAAACTGGTTGTACATGTGTAAATAATTACAAGATAAAATAAAAAAACAGATCCCAAAACACTTGTTACTCAAGTTCTGAACAAACTAAGTAGACTAATCTACACACGGTTCCAGGCAACTATGAGATGACATCAGTAGCATTGGTACTGCTGGGCAAATGAATCGGGTCATCAACCATGCTAACAATTGGAGTTTCCTGCTCTTGCTGAACAACCTGTGGAGACTCTCCAACTGGTATGTTGATCCCAGCAAAACCGACTAGGGCGGCAGCAGCTCCAATATAGTCCAGTAGATGAGGAGCATGGCCAGTGAGCGTGTCCACAATGGCAGCAATTGGAACTTGGATTGTGAGGCCAGCTGTAGCAACCGTAGTTGTTGTGAGAAGGATCGCTTTAAGCCCAAAGTAGTCACTCAAAACATTGTCTATCAAACCTGTAAAGAAGTTAATCATACATATCACTGAGACATGGCATTGCAATACTACTGTTTATGCTATGAACCAGACAGTAGGGAACTTTCATGAATTGAGAGCAAACCTACCTTTTCCAATAACAAGACCAACTTGTTCCCATGTGAGCCTGTGGAATGGCTCTAGCTTGGCGAAACTCAACACCAATGCAACAGGAAAGAAAAAAACAACATATTAAAGAGTCCCAGGACTCCCAGAAACTGAGCCATGCTTACTTCTCCTTGACCTTCTTTCTCATCAGGCAACTTTTTTCGAATCAAGGTGATATACACAGCATATAAACCAGCAGAAACAATGGACAGGAAATCTCCGAGGAGAGGATTTGTAGCGATGGCATTAGCTGAACTACTTGAATCACCCAGGCTGACAATTATTGTCCCTCCCATGCAGAGAAGCACACTAATTAGCTTTAACCATGTGAATGTCTCTCCAAGAAAAACCAATGCAACCAAGAAAGTGAAGAGGCTTGATGTGCTACTCAAGATCGTGTTTGACTGCAAGTTCACAAAAAAACAGAAGCAAATTTTAGGAGAAATAGTGATAGGACAAAACAAAGTTAGATCTCAACAAAATATGCAAGTAGCATTTGGCTCTACTTAGTAACACTCACCGTTACAGTGGTGTATCTTAGAGACAGATTGAATGTAAGCTGTGCAAGGAACCAAAAGGGGCTGACTAGCATGCTCGCTTTGGCCACACGAGCACGCGTCCAGCGCCCTTTAGCATCCAACCCTTTGCTGCAAGCTACAACACTTAGCTCCGTCTGGGTTGTATCTGGAACTGAAGTGTCTTCAGACAGCCTTGTTTGTGATTGATCAGAGGCAACATTGATCTCATGCCCTCCACTTTGGAGAAGATTCACACTCTCCGGGTCAGAAGCCTGCTGCAGGTTTTCAGCACCCTTGAATTTCAACTTTGTCCAAAAGTCGCCGATAGAATCCTCAAAGTACCGGGCAGCCTCGACTATGGGAATGTAGACAACAAACAGAGAATTGCATATATAGGTGATCAAGAACGGCGAGACGCCGGCATCCACAACAGACTGCACGATGTAGCTAGCGGCAATCCATATGCCGGCAACAGCAACGATGTAAATCAACCCTAAGCACCATCTCCACGAGTTTGTGCTCATAACTTTGGTCCACTTGTTGACGCTGCTTCGGCTGCCATCAGCACACTCCAAACTTCCTGTTAAGGTTAGGAACCATAAGTTCAACATTTGGTATAGAGAAAAAAACAATTTGCTACGAGCTTGAGACATCTGTCACCTAGAGTATACAGAAGAAAACTTAGGCAGGAAAGCACATAATTTTCAGTTTGCAAGATTAAGGGCATCAGTTATAGTTGGTTGGCGACTTGCATATTCCTGCTTATGTCCCATTACCAGTAACAAATTGCTTCTAAAGTTGTTCAAATGCTGTGCCCAATTCACTCCTAGCAAGCCAAGGAACGGCTCCTAACTGAAAAACCAACCCATGTCTACACAGCCCCCACGAGATTGGCACCCTGCCATTGATATGCCAATCATTTGTAGTAGTGATAACGGAAGAGAGGATGATAAGAGAATCACGCAACCTCATCCCATCAGCAAATTCGATGGGCAAGTAGTGATCCACATCCAAGTATAATAACGAAACCGATTGCTAGGAAGTTTACTGACAAGATCCCGAGTTACCTGACCCGGAGATGGCGTCGTGCTGGGAGGACGAGCCCATGGATCCAATCTCTATGGACACAGCCACGTCGCCGACCAACCCGGATCCAAGATTTCCCCGCCCGGCCTGGCCGCCTCACCACTGCGTCAGCGAGCCGCGCACCGGGCCGGGCATCCGCTCGCGCGCGGCGCGCAACAACGACGGGGGTGGTTGCACGCGCCTACCAACTACCCTGCGGCCAGGCGCACAAGACACAGCGCCGGCGTGGCGAGCAGCTGGCAGACTGGGCGCGAGTCGAGGAAGCGGGGTTCCGCGAGGGCGGTGCAGTGCGCGGGAAGGTCGGCGGCGGACGGCCGGGGAACGGCGGTGCCGGCGGCGAGTTCGGACGACAGGAGCTCGCAGCCGCACGCGGAGATGAGGGTGCCGGCGTGCGGGTGGCCGTGGGCGTCCCGCACGGTCGTCGGTTGGTGCCGGCTCGGTCGTTTCTTCTTGGTTGCAGTGGGTCCCGGTGTCAGCCTCAGCCAAGCGGCCTAACTTTTCTCTTTTTTTTTTTTTGGTTGAAAAAGATTTTCGTTGCCTACGAATACTTGAGTATCGTGGAACACGTGACAGTGAACCTTCCTTCCTCTTTGTTGCATGACACCGATGGTTCTTCATCAAAGAGTTAGGTGCGTGTCATCAATACCAAGAATGTAGTAGTGTGCTAATAGTAATATAGAGATTTTGTAGAGCGTTTTTATTATTCTCTAATGATTCTAAATTGAGTCTCATGGGTCGTTAAATTATCCGAATAACACTAGACGATGTGTGTTGCTAGCAAGCTACTATCTGGCGCGTGATACCCCTAGCTAAGATGACAGAGCTATATACTGGCGGTGTAGTTTCTGAATAGCTAGTTTTGCGAGCACAACACAAGAATTAGGCTGCACTAGCATTTTTTTTAGTAGTAGGAGGAAATGATATGGCGACCATGTCATGGTGGAAGGCACAAGAGAGTTCATGGGTGTCTTTCATGCCATATTTGCCACAATGGAGAAGGTACCATGGAGGTCCATGGTTATCTTGTGCACCAACACAAGCATTGGCATGCACCGACGCTCACAACTACCGCACTACTCCCTCCGTCCCTTATTAGTTGTCGTTTTGGGGTCGCGTCTTGCGTCAAACTTTCTCAACTTTGACTAGGTTTGTAGAAAATACGTGCAACATTTATATCTCTAGATAAATTTATTAAAAAACTAGACTTAAAGATCTTTTCAATGATACTAATTACTTAGCATAAATATTTATATATTTTAATATATAATTACCTAGATTTAAAAACGTTGACTTCTACCGAGGAAGCGAGAATGACATCTATTTAGGGACAGAGGGAGTATGTTTGGCTTTGCCGCAACCACCACTTTCTATCGCTACTTCCCGCCCCCACCGTTTCTCTCCATCTCTCTCTCTCTCTCTCTCTCTGTGTGTGTGTGTGTGTGTGTGTATGTGTGATTGTGGAGATGGAGAAAGCATGGGGTGTTCTCGGTAGAATTATTAAGTTCTAGTTGCCTTGTACAAATGGATGATCACCGTCGTCATATTTGTCCGCAGTGCACTCTGAGTCATATTTGGAGCCATAGATAGTGTACTAGCTAGTGTGAGTGAGTGTGTAACATGTGGCATGAGTTATTAGGGCCTATTTGGATCCCCTTCCTTAACCTTATAGCTCTATAATTTTAGAGCTAAAGTCTCCAAATACGTAGTTTAAATTTAGCTCTAAACTTTAGCCCACTTCATATTAGAGCTTTAGAGTTGGAGAAGGTTTGGGGTGTTCTCAGTAGGATTATTAAGTTTTAGTTGCCTTGTGCAAATAGATGACCACTGCCGCCATATCTCTCTGCAATGTACTCTTAGTCTTAGATGTAGGTCTATGTTAGGCACAGATAGGTGAGTGAGTTTGCTTGTGTGTTGTGTCCGTGTGGTGTGAGGTAGGACCTATTTGGATCCTCTTCTCTAAAATTTAGAGATCTAAAATTTTAGAGCTAAAGTCCCCAATAGGTGGAAACTTTAGTCCACCTCATATAGCTTTAATTAGAGTTCAAAACTGAGCTAAAGTTCTCTAAAGTTGTATGAACTTATCACTGAGTTCCTCTTTGGATCCCTTCTTTTAAGTTTAGAGCTACTTTCACTCATGACTTGAATGCTGGTTTATTTTCTTCCATGGGAAAAAAATACAACATGGTCGAAATGAGACAGTGGTGCGAGGACATGGTTGGAATCTCACCTTTTATTATAACTCCCTGTATACCATTCACTAGAATAAATTACAGTTGCAGAGATCACAAGAACAAAACGCGCGCATTACATGGTTACAGCTCAACGCGTGATCGAGACACCTCATCAATAAACACATCAGGGGAGAAAAGGAACTTAAAAGAATACAACAACAAGAAGAAGAAAAAATCAACTGAACTTACAAATTCAACAAACAGAATCATCCATGCACTGATGTACAGCAGAATTCATGTGCAGATGCAACAGATCGAACCAATATTTCCTGCATCATCAATTCCGGCCGGCGGCCTATTAGTGCTTGTTGACGAAGGCGCAGTGCTTCCTGATCTCGCCCTGGGAGCCGGTCTTGACCTCGATGGCGCCCAACTTGACCATGGAGCCCGCGAAGACCTGGAAGAAGAGCGTGGAGTTGTTGATGACGAGCTCGATGTCGGCCTTGGACGTGGCGTCGGTGATGAGCGCGGCGTCGGACTGGAACAGGCCCCGGCGCTTGAGCACGTTCCGGTAGTAGCCCAGGTCGAAGGTGCGGAAGCTCCCCGGGTCCATCTCCGCGATCGTCGTGTTGTCCGACAGCGTCTTGCACTTCTGCCGGAGATGCGCCGCGTACGCCGGGTCCAGTGGCGGACGTACAGGGGGTCAGGGGGTCCACCGACCCCCTGCGGCCAGCACGTCATGTATACATGTTACATGTATGTGGTTACTTAATTATATTTGCATGATTAAAGTTTTGAGCTGGAGGCTTCCGTACTGCTTCCGTCGGCCACCAAGCAGGCCAGGCTCCCACGGCATGAAGGCCCATCCTATCCCGCACGGCAGATAGCCTGGTAGAGAAAGGCCCAGCCGCCAGAACACAAAACAACTATCGTAGTCGAACAGTCGCGGACGCCTCGCATCGAGTCGCGGGAGTTGGATCGGCGGAGGCGGACGTACGCCGAACGCCGGCCATCGCCATCTCATCGCGGTCGCCGGCCATCGCCATCTCGCGGACGCCGGCCCCGGCCATCGCCATCTCATCGCGGACGCCGGCCATCGCCACCTGATCTCGCGGACGCCGGCCAGGATTGATCAGCGTCTGCATCGATCCGTGATTGTTAGTTCAAGGTGATCCTAACATCTCCCGTTCATAATTCATTAGTTTCAAATTTTATTATTTAATATTAGTGATGGCGATGAGGCGATATGTTCTAGTTTAACGAATTAGTGATTTTTTTTTTTTTTTACTTTTAATCTTGAATAGTTGAATAAAACAAGTAGTATTGTAAGTCTCTCATATTGCTATATCTTGAAGTATTTGTATTCTATTTGAACAATTTATTAAGATTTAACGTTGTTTTACCGAATTATAATATGTTTGTACCGAATTATAATATGGTTTTACCGAATTAAAATATGGTTTACCGATTTGTATATAAATTTTTTTTATGCACCCCTTGTGCTCAAAAGCTGGATCCGCCCGCGTCCGCGAGACTAGGGCCTTTCCCCGTGAAGTTGTAGAGCCGCTCGCTGAAGGAGTTGCAGTGGGAGATGCCGATCGTGTGAGCCGCTGCATGCATGCATGGTTCATCATCAGCATATTCAGCATTCAGCAGCAGTGGTGGTAGTATAACTCAGACAGGCTAACAGTTACCCAGAACATGAAAGAAGATTAAGAATGTCTGTGAACTAGTTCATTCAGTGTGTTTATAGTTTTTTGAAGCTATTCAGGAAATTCAGTGAATTGCTTTACAATTGCTGTATATTTGTCGGCAGGTTATAAATACGAGGCATGAATTTGAACTTTTGAAGGCAACATCAACCTACTCCATCAGAAGCATCTGTTCTAGGAAAAGGACCATTTCAGAAGTATCTTCTGGAGTATAGTATAAAGGGCTAAAGGCTCATCATCTATCTATGATACTAGAGTGGAACAGGCCGGTGGAAGGTAGTTGGCAGCAGCGTGGGTGTCTACATCAGAAGAGGTTGCCGATTAATATCATGCAGACATCCACTGTTAAGAAAAATGGACGCCAATCAGTGACCCAAACCAGTCTAGTCAGTGACCCGGGATGTCCTCCTGAAATGATGAGGAGTGTACACATATTCTGATCTTCAGATTCCAAGTTCTGAAGAATGCTGTAAGTTAAGCCTGCCTCTGCCTGGGATGCAATGTAGGGAGTCACCTACAATCTCTCTCAGTTATCCTATTAGCTAGTTTTTTTTAGCCAAATTTATCTTATCTCTGGACTCACTGAATCATTTTCCTGCTACCAAACTCCAGCTACATACATACATAGACAGGACAAAACCATCCTTTAGTTGCTAACTACTAACATGCCGTGTCTCTCCTCAAGGACAACGTACGTGCACCTGTCAGCTACTCTACTCAGCTGTGCTTGACTTGACACAGCTGAAGATGAACAGAGTTGCAGGTTTGCAGCTGCCCAGTTTAAAAAGCCTCCTTTTCTGATGGCTACGGATTCACTCTAGAACAAAACTATGCTTCCTAACTGTTAGTTGCTGAAGTTTCGCCTTTTAGATGTAGATTTCGACCCACAGAACGAACTTCATCTTTTATGGGTACATAGTTACGTTCTGACCGAGAAATGGATGCAATTATTCAGTAATGTACTACTACTACTATCAGTAGCAGGGCTGGTCTGTTCATGTTCAGGTTGTCCGTCCAATCCGGCCATGGTGTCGAACTAACTGGTCCTGAAATGTTCTAGGCTCCTAGTGTTTGTTCAGTTTACTCATCTGTAATTCTTTGTCTTGGAGCTATCTAGAGTAGGAGCGTGTCTGCGTGTGTCATAAACAATTTGCAAAGGTTACCAATCATCTAGTCTAGTACAATCAGAGCGCACTACTACTCCTACTGTTTATGCCGGCCTGACTAAACATACTCTCCAGACAAATGATTCACCCAGCGAAAGCGAATGCAACATCGATCACTCGGTGTCGGTGGCTCGGTGCCGTTGGTTGGAATCAGCATGTTTATATATAAACAGATAAAGTTACAAGCGTGGTTTATTCTAATCTGAGGACTAGTCAGAGCTGTCACTGCTAATCTGTCTTGTTCCTTGGCATGTCAGTTGTCTGTCTGTCTGTCTGTGTAAATTAAGTCGATTGATTGCAGGGCCGGGCCTGAGTTTTTAAGGGCCCAGGGCGAAACCAAATAATGGGGCCTTGTGTACACGTGAACAACAAAATGTTACTTATAAACACTTAATTAAGTACATATATAAATATAATAATGCTCATAAAAACAACTCATACATATTAAATTATCTTAAAAAATAATTTATTTTGATTTTTGTTAAAATCAGTAAAAAATTATTGCTTCATATTGTTGATACTGATGAACCCAGTTTGCTGTCAAAACGATAAGCCCAGTTTGCAATGTTGAAGACCCCGTTCTTGATGGCGTGCTGTAGATATCAAATACTACTGGTTCTTTTTCTCACCGTCAAAATCATATTTTCTTGACAATATGATACCATTAAAATTTAAAGAAATAGTTAGTTGAAAAATTAACAGGGATCAATCTGATCAAATTCAATTCCAATCACGCCAGCATGAGATTATCCACGGATACTGAATACACACATCTAATAAAAAAAAAACAAGGACGTTTGGATACTTCAGACATTTGTGCATACGGAGGAGCTCTAAGTTATGTATGCCTCTTGGAGTCTGGAGACTTCGCACGGCGACTCCCCCGACTACTTTGAGGCATTCCGTCGAAACCATGGTTTTTTTTTCGACCGGTTGAACCAAACCGCCCGGGGTCCGGTTTCGATTACCGGACCGGTTCACCGTAATCCGGCCGGTTACCGGGCGGTTTGGGTTTTGAATTCAAATGAATTCAAATTTTCCAGCGCTTCGGTAAAAACCTTTTACCGGGTCGGTTTGAAGCGGTTTACCGGTCGGTATAAACGGTTTACCGAGCGGTTTGAACGGTTTTTTCAAAATTCAAAATTTAATTTTTTTATAAAATGCTAAAAAAATTCCTAAAAATACTTCATGATTTGTAGAATCCAATGATGTCAAAATTACTCAAATTTGAGTGTGTTTAGTATGTTTTTCGACCTTCATGATTTAATGGGCCTTAATGGGCCGGGTGTGTATTTTTTTTTTTTTCTTTTTTTTTCAAACTTAGATTTGAAATTTTTATACCAAACGAACTCAAATTTGAAAAAATGTTGCACCGTTGGCTTCTATAAATCGCGAACTATTTTACAGAATTTTTTTCACGATTTTTTTTCAAATTTTACATTTTGAATTTCAAATCTTTTTTACCGGCCGGTCCGGATACCGGGCCGGACCGGTAAGTTCGGTAACCGCGGTTTCCCGCGGGAAACCGACCGGTATAAAAACCCTGGTCAGAACAGGTGGTGGGCATCCTAGCCTCCTAGGTGAGCAACAGCAGAGACAACCAAAGCGTGCACGATGGGCATGCCTGCAAACACGAGGAGTACCACGGTAGCCGCAGTACTATTGCCAACCAATCAGAAGAAAGGAAGGTGGTAAGGAGATGCAAACTGCCTCACGCATGCACTCCCTTCGTCCTCGTCGGGTACAGACAAGCAGGCGGCCTGAACTCGCGCGCTCACCGGTTGCCGGACACGGGGCCTCGGACGAAGAAGATAACAAGCCAACCAATCCATAGTGTATGGGATATACCTGAGGATGGGCCCCTTGGGATCGGGGGCCCGGGGCGGCTGCCCCGCTTGCCCGCCCTCAGGGCCGGCGCTGTTGATTGACAGGTGAAAAGATAACTTTCCTACTTGATTTGTTTGTTTGTTTTAGCAAGTTGTTGATCGAATGATGGTGGATGTGTCGTCAGGTACGTACGGTGAAATTATTGACAGATAAGCAGTGTGTGTAGCAGCAGAGGTGGATGATGAGAATGGTGGTGGCAATGGAGTGCTGTGCGTACCTGAGAGCCAGACGAGGTCGGCGAGGGTGAGGCTCTTGTTCTGGAAGGACTGGAGGAGCGTGGTGAAGTTCATGGTGGGCGCCGGGATGTTGTCCAGCGCCTCCTGCTTGATGGACACGGTGCCGTCGCGCCGCCCCGTCGGCACGCTCCAGGACGGCCCGCCCTGCACGCATCATCATACGCGAACACGCGCGTGGGGAGAGTCAGACAGAGAGGTCGGTCAGTCACCGGCTGGCCGGCCGGCGGGTGATGTCAGTCAGATGGGGACGGAAGGCTTACGATTTCGACGACGGAGTCGCGGGCGGAGAGCGCGATGATGTCGGCGCAGGACACGACGCCCGGGGCACGCCTTCTCGAGCAGCGCCTTGAGTTTGTCGATGAAGACGAAGCCACGCAGCGTCAAGTTGGGCGCCGCGTCCTTCTCCGCCGCCTTGCCGCCGGTCGCGTTGAGCAGCACCGACGCGTCGCAGCCCTGCGGCAAGGGAGCATTGTGCATGGTGCAGTCAGTCATCGGCATCGGCATTCATCGCCGCCGCCCGCGCACGCAGCGGCGATGCAGGACACAGAAGCTACCACGTACCCTGACGAAGCAGTCGTGGAAGTGGGTGCGGATGAGGGTGGCGGCGATGTCAGGCGCGTGTGGGATGTGCTCCTTGACGTAGTCCTTGATGATCTTCTCCGCCTGCGGGCAGGTGGAGGCGTAGTACCCTTCCTGAGCTGCGCCATTGCGCCGCCGGCGAGGACGGCGACCACCAGCGCCGCCGCCAGCACCATTGTTCTTCTCACCATCGCTGCTAGCTGCTGCTGTTGCCTGTTGCTGGCTACCACGCGCGCCTACAACACAAGCTTCGCTAGCTCTCCACTGGCCGTGTCAGCTGACGACTCTCGTCTCGTCTCGTCGATCGGTCTCGATGAGCGCTCGCTCTGTTGCTGGTACAAGCAAGGTGCCGAGCCCGGTGGTGGGGTATAAAATACACACACAGTTCCGTGCCGGACAGCAAGGCACGGTGATGTCTGACGATGGCTACTGATGGCTAGTGGGGTTCGGTTGGGCTGCCGCTGGCATGCCTGCGCATTGGGATATTCTGACGACGAGGCGAGTCGGTAAGGGAGGGAGGGGACTGACGACGCGGTCTCTGTATGCGAGCGACCTGCTGCTGCCGACCCAACCTGCGTACGGTCGGTAGAGCGGCTAGTCCAGTTCGATCGACGTACGCACGCACCTGCTGCTACCTGCTGCTGCGCGCGCTTGCAAATGGAGGAGGGTGGCGACGACGCCGGGGCGGCCGGCCGCATGTCAGCGCCAACGCGCCAACGCCAGTGCCAGCGCCAGCGGCGGTCGAACTCTGCTCCAAGTGTCTGTCACCCGTCAAGTCAAGCGTAGGTGAGTGTACGCGTGGACTCGCAACGAACGAACTGCCGTCCCTAGCATAGAGCAATGATCGATCGCCGATTCCTAGTCAGCGTACCTACTACTGTACTGTACGCCAACTTGATACTCCTCCGTCCCTCGTCTACAGTGGTTGGCTACCTTCGTTCGTTCTTCAGTTGAACCGGGGAGTGACGACGACGACGATGGGAGCACATGTACAGGACGGACGGCGTGCGGTGGAATGGCCGGAGCGAAAAGCCGTCGTCTTTCCATGTCCAATCTCGCAACGGACCCACCCACAGATTGCGATTGGAGTCATTGGAGATGGATTGGACAGGACAGGACACAGGAGAATATCGCCGTGCCCGTGCCCGTGTGTGGTAGCCAAGCCGCCGCGCCGGTAGGGGTGAACTACAGCGGAGCGAGCAGAGCCCCTCAGCCATCACGAGGTGGGGTGGGGTTTCTTCACGCTTTCCAGCGCCTCGATCCCTCCTTTCTGATGATGCCAAAGCATCGGTGCAATGCGAGAGGACAGAGAAGGCACCCATGATTGCATCAATGTGTGTATGATAATCTGATACAAGTAAAGTACAGCGCATTCAGCAACTGCGATTCAGGGATAAGGTCTGTAACTGCAACTGCAAGTGCAAGCAGGGCGAGTACTCAGTACTGTACAACTGTAGTTAGAGTGCTAGTAGACGTATCATGCCATGGCCTATGGCTCGCGGCCTCACATGCATGTACTCCTATCACGGAGTCCACGATGGGTACGGGAGGAGTAGGTACGTAGGGCATGGCCGGACGCATGGCTACGTATACTCCTGAAAGCAGAGGCTACTGATCTACCAAGAATCCCAGCGATGGCAAGCGACGTACGCAACTCCAACGAATGCTCCTGCTGCTGTACGTTCCTGCTGATCAAGAAGCTTCCTCCTCAGCCTGAGCGTTCGGTTTTAACCGACAAATCGGTTCGGTTTATTCGGTTCATGCACAATTCGGTTTCCGAAACTAGCAACCGATCGGTGTTTCCACAGATCGAAAACCGACGAGTTCAGTTTCGGTTTCTCAGTTCGGTTTCGGTTCCAACCGAAGCAACGGTGCAACTTCGGAAGAAAGAATCGAAAAAGGAAATCTCAGAGCGAGGAAGAAGAAATCGCGGATCGAGCTTGCACCGTCGCTGCTTGCAAGCGCCGGCGCGCCACGTTAGCCGCGGCGGCGCCCGCTCGCCCTTGCACGCGTCGGTCGCCATGAACACCTGGCTGCCGCCGATGCGTCGAAGGCCGAAGCCACAAGCCGCCTTGCGCTTCGTGCGCCCCGCCGCCCGCATCGCTTTCGTGAGTAAGCGCCCGGCGTCGTCTTCGCGATGCGCGACCCGCCTCACGCTTCATGGCTGACAACGTCATCGCCGCCCGCCAGCATTTCTCCTTTCGATGGGAGTGCGAGTGCGGATAGGGTTGTGAGGTGCGCTTGGGTGTCTCAACGTTTGGGGTGGAGGCATCTTGGGGCGGGGGTGAATCTTTGGGCGAGAGTAATGGGGATGCGGGTGGGTGGACAACGCACGCAGGAAAAGCGGCGACTATCCTTGTCTATTCAGTTTACTTTCGGTTTATCGGTTCTTGCTGCACCAAAACCGGTTTAAAACCGAAAAAACCGAAGCGAGGAGAACAAAAACCGAAGCGAAACCGAAAACCGAAAAACCGAGATTGCGGTTCGGGTTCGCCTCGGTTCGGTTCGGTTTTCGGTTTTCGGTTAAAATGTGCCCAGGCTGACTTCCTCCCCTTTACCTTTTGGTACTTTTTTCCGTTACAGAAAGACAGACGCTGCTCGATCGTGTGGACTCGTGGCCGCCATAGCCATACCGAACTACTACGGAACCATCCGGAGATGAGCTGAGATCGATGATGGATCCAAAAGATGCAGGGGTGGTTAGTATGGCGTGTCACTGCTCACCAAATACCCATGTTTCTTGCTCTTGTTGTGTCCTGGTCATCGCCCCTAGCTCTCTTGGCGTCTCGTCCTGCATGCTCTCACCGACAGCCAGCCAACACTACACTGATGGCCCTTGACAAAGCCGGCCGGCCAGTTGCTGTCATTCATATACAATGTTATGGATAGATGTAAGATAAACGAAGTAGATAGCTAGACTACACCCAACCATTTCTAACTGGGTCCTGTGTGTAGTAGTATTTCGTCTTGTCTGTCGTACATACGTGCTCACCGACAGCCTACATACAACTGAGTTTTCATCAATGTATATATGCTTCGAGGTAAGGTATATAAACAGTGAGTGTGAAACAGAGGCTTTGTTTACAGAGGAGAAAACAGAGGAGGTCCATCAAAAGTATGCATGCATGCAGATGCGTCTTTCCCTGCAAGCGGCATTTCACATCTTTTATTTACTTTCCTCCCTGGTCCATATATAGCCTCTACTGCTCTATACTAAGGCTAGTGGAGCCTAAACATGCATGCATGGCTCTTTCAGCTTTGCCCTCAGATGAAGAAGATCTTTTGGAATAACGTGTGACCAGGATAAAACGGTCTCATTGTTGTGGGTATCAAGCAATGCCAACCTAGGAAGTACTTTTGAGCGTGAAGCAGAGCCTACAAACAAGAATCTGCAGATTTTTCCCGCAGCAGCTTAACTTGATGTCTTGATCATGTAGTTCAAGGACCAGTCTATAGACATTCCTGATTGTTCTCAAGAGCAGAATCAGCTCAACAACATCGATCATCATGACGGGCATCATGTGCATGCATGCTCATCACTCATACTGCCTAGCTCGCTAGTGCAAACACTTTTTCTAGCCAGTGGCTGATCATACATACGGAGTACAGCCTTGAGTGTTGAGTCCATCGATCACTACACACCCTGTCATGGAATGCAAGTCATAATAGCAAACTAATAAGAATGTTTTTTTAATCACAACTAAGCAGAATGTTTGCTGAATGTCAAGGTACCACGTACATTCCAGCAATATAATCCAGCTCAAGTAGTTGGCACTCGGCAGACAATGGTCCCCCTCCTGAAGGGGACAATTATTGAGGCCGAGGCCGGCCACACGCATAATACACTGAGTCGCCATGCTTAACAATGTGCGCTAATTGACCCACTAAATGAGCAAGTAGATACTACCATTTTAATTGAACGATGCCTAGCTATTTTTAAGAACATTGTTGTTGTTGTAGTTGACTTGACTTACGTATATATATGTGTGTGTGTACTTTGTGGCGAATGAAATGGCATTGTACCTTTCAAATAATTGGGATTTTGGTATAGTACAGAGCGAGTTGGATCTTGAATGCATAAGAGGAAAAGTATACCTATACTCTTGTATGTTTCGTTCCCCAACTGCCGTGAAAGCAAATAAGCACCCAACACTTCATTCAGCACTTGTATCCGGCATGTGCAGTTCATCATCGGTATCTCCGTTCATACATACACACCGTAAATTCGTTGCGCCGTCCAATCAGAGCGGTTAGGGCACAAGCTTACTTTATTTTGGCTCTGCCAGCAACACCACACATTCGGATTTTAAATGTACAGACTACAGAGTATACTGACGATTTTGATGTGAGCACATGACTAAAACCAGCTAACTACCTGCAAAGCTAAACTGATGAGCTCACTCACAGCTCAGTGCATCTAGTCTAAGCTCCCTCTGATGCCGTGAGTGACAGCTGTGGACCGTCTGGTTAAACGTCCTTCTGGGCGCAATCACGGCCGTCCCTTTCTTTGTTGACTAGGACATGGTATATTAGTCTTGTTCATGGATCAATTCTCCTTGTTTCTTTTCTTCTTATCCCCAACAGAACCAAGTGCCGCTCTGCCATAAGAAAGCATTGGTTGCTGCCGCCGTCGATCATCAGCACGCCCTTGCTTGCTCCGAGCAGACCTAAGCAACCCTTGTGAGTTCATCATCGTCTCTTTTTTGATTCTCTGAATCGGCTGCTGCTCTTGCCCTGCGGACTGCAGTAGCCATCGCTGAAGCTCTCCTAAGTCTCAACGAGTATAACTTGCACCGTGTCTTGCTAGTAGCTGTTACAATTCCTATCTGAATCGATCCATCCCATTGCATGCTAGCTTGATGATATCAGAATGATGTCAGGATGACATGGTCATGTTTTGTGGCCGTTTTCCCTAACAAAAATAAATCTAGGAATACAATGCAAATACATATGCACATCCAACCATCTTGAGCCATCCATCCTTAAATCTTTGGTCCAGATTAAAACGTACCGCTTCACCAAAACTTTGCTAAAGAGACCCTAAAAGCTCCTCCAATATCTAATCATGGTCTTTTCAGCAATCAAAATTAGATTTAATTATTTTTTTTCGAAAATCAAGTTTCAATTATTTACAGTTTTGCCACCAGTTTTCAAATGCGCATAACTTTGTCGTTTTTAAGTCCGTTTTTCGGTGATCTTTACATTGATTTGGTCGTAGCGACGTGTAGATTAGTTTTATACACTTTTAAAATCTACTTTTCCACTGTTGGTGTAATGTTCTAACTGTAGCCTTGTTTGTTATGCATGATTGGCCCTATATGCTTGTGTGTTGTTGATTGAGATCAAGTAGGCGGTGAGCACTACGTTGATGTTTCGGAAGAAGTCAACCATCAAAGAGGAGTTCATTGGAGATTTTGAAGTGAAGAACGGATCTATATTTAAGGCAAGTATAGTTTTGGGATATGCTAGCTTTAAACCATGATCTTATGACTTGTTTAATGTTTATGCATTGAATGTTAAATATGAATAGTTGATAACATGGTTCATAGGCCGAAAAAGCTTGTGTTTATTTTTTTTATGATGCTCTTAGCTCTCCATAAGGACTTATCCTTTGGCAAAATCCGGGATTTACCATACAACTATGGGGGTCACATGGCTCGGCTCTAGTCGGTCAAAGGACCTTTTCTATCTTTGTTGGTAGTTTGCGGAATGGGAGAAAGGGGGCTGTATCGCTCGTTGGCTATCAACATTGTTAGATAAACCTTTGAAAGGCTTTATATGGTTTTAGGGTGTTTAGGCCTAATTAACCTACTCATTTGGAAAATATGACTCATAGTGAAAGTGTACACCTCTGCTTGAGTTAAAAACGATATATCGGCCCGTGTTCGCGGTCATGAGCGGCTGGAAAACCGAGGGAAGGATTTACTTTCTATTGATGATGTTATTTATGATATATCCGTTGGCTATACATGTTTATTTAATTGTTCATAATTTATCATTTTATGCTATATATTACTTATGTTATAATGATCATGGGTTTTGGGTTGATATTGCCTAGCTATATTTGCGGAGTTTGACATGGACTCACTCTTGCTATTTCCCCACACCTTAGGAAGTAGTTAGGCTTGTGATCAACCGGTCGGTCGGTCCCTCGTGGAGTGCACGAGAAGATCGAAGTGTCTTTCCGTTGTTTGCTAGCTGAGGTTATTTTCTTTTATATTATGTTCGTTATATTTTAAGCATTGTGAATTGATACTACTATTCATTTGTAACTATATGTGAGATTTGACTTTCGGGGCTCACATATGGGTTCATCTGGTTTTGTTCTTAAAACCGGGTGTTACAATTGGTATCAACTTCGATCTTGACCGTAGGGCGCAAAACCTAGTTAGAATGGTAAACCGTGAACCTTATTTTTGTTTTAAAACTATTTTCTATAACCTTGACCTCTGAATTGACTAGTTCTCATTCCTTGTCCAATTTGTCTCTTCCTTGATAGCTTCCTTTGAGCTATTCTTTCTTTATATCACCTTGAATTTTGTTTCCTTGGGTTTACTAAAATTTTCTAATCTCACCTTATTCAAAGTTTAAAGGTCTTTCATCACCTTCAACCTGCCCTTTAGGAACTTTGCCCTTATTATGAAGAAAAACGATAGTATCGAAAGTTGAGTTATTGTTTGATTTGTGCATCTGTATTGCTTTGTTGAATTGTCATTATGCATATGCTTGTTTGGGATCTTCGTATTGAGTGTAATGATATTGTTGGTTTATCCACAATTTTATTTAGATCATAGGCCTAAGGTATAAGGATTAATGAAATAAATAGTCGGGTTGTTTTTTCTTGTTTTTGTACTATCCTGTCTTCTTGAGGCGATCTGTCTTCTTTGGATAATAGCTCTGCTCTTGGATGATCAAAAATCATAGAATAATTCTGGACAATAGTAGACTTTTCGGTTATTTTTTCTGAGCAAAAAGAATCCCTTTCATATCTCTTATGGTTTGAGAGTTATGAAAATCACAAGAAAATGCAAGCTAATCGTTATGCGAAACACAGAACAGTTCTTTGTGCCCTATTTTCAATGAACTTAACGGCCGAATCTGGACAAGTGTTATATTAGAGGGTTGTAGAAAATTTCATAAGCTTTCCAACGGTGTAAGGTACGACCCTATTGGATTAATGGAACTGAAGTTACAAGTGTTTTACTGCGCTCATGTTTTTCTGCTCGCGAGGAATTTTAGAATACTTGTTCTTGCCTATGCATGTGAGTTTTTCTTGGAAATTAAAAGGTCATTAAGATGGATTAACTCACATAGGAGAACATGTAATCTATCCCTTGCTGCCCACTAGTAATCTTTTCTTAAGGTGGGTAGCCATTTTTTAAGAGTTTGCAAGATGGAGGTTTCATACATCCTAGATCTTCACCCGAAAGGATTAGCTATCTTTATGATTGGGAAGTCAACGTCAAGTATAGGCATCCTTCAATTAAGATTGATAATTTTTGGATCATCTACAAGGTGCTTGTGTGCTTTCGTCATGATTGGGTTTGTGTCCAAATATCACTTTTGAAATCAAATTTTCAACTCATGATAAGTTGGCGTTGAAGTTGAACATTTACAATGGATTTCATAGTTACTCGGGGGATGCTAACACTATGCCTAGTCTAGAAAGTGAGATTTAAGTGAAGAAGGTTTCCATATTGGGTATTATATCTCTAATGGTGGATTTGCCCGGAGAACTCAAGAGTGATGTGTTGAGTTGAAGCCATGTAAATATGCCAGATTGTTTCCTTGGATTCTATTGGATGGAGGAACGTTTGCTGAGTCTCTCAAGATGCTACGACAGAGAAGATATCAAGTGATGGATGGATGACAAGTCGACACTGAAGCATATGGATTAGGAGGTACTATCCTGTTGGTCCTTATATTAGTACAACAGTAAACGGCTTTTAAGAGTGAAGTCTACGTGGATTGTAAGAATTCATAAGATTACTACGTTGGTCTTGAGTTGCATGTTCTAGATGGAATGGGCTAAACATGAGTGAGGACTTGGAAAAGGTGGTACAATATAGAGATCCATAAGTTGTTGCTGATGTCCTTAGCAGAGAAGAGTTAATTATCTTTGAGAAGATTCGGGCGACACCACAGACTGAAAAATTTGGATTTAAGTTTTGATCAACTTGAGTTATTAGTCACTATTGTTTTGGAGTTGGAGGTATAGTCTACATTGGAATAAGATATTCACCAATTTTAATAAGAAGGTAAGCATGTGAAGATGGATATAACATCACGTGTTGAGGGCAATTGCATTCACATGGGTATCAGTTAGAGCCATCGTCTCTCAAGATCACCCCTATGAAATCTACAGTGAGTTTTGATATATAGACCTTAACATTTTGGAGGAGTGGCCTAATAGTTGGAAGTTACCCAAGAATTGGTTTGGAGTTACCTCGGAGATATTTGGAGTATCCATCGCAATCTTGGAATTAGTGAGCACAGTGGTTGGAGTAAGGATCATAGGCATGCAAAAGTAAAAAGAGGAATCCTTACTAAGAAGATGGAACTACCCGAAGAAGTGAAAAAGGTGCAAAGACGGAGTATTGCTATCTCTTTGATCACCCGGCTTCGAATCTCGGGACGAGATTCATCTTAAGGGTGGTAGAATTGTAACACCCTAAAATTTGCTTCTTGAAAATATTGCTAAAATGATTTAATGTGTAATTTTTGTGCTCATGAGAGATATAGGAAAACAATATTTTCATTAAATTAAAATCTATCATAGGAAGTAAAAACATGTTTGAGCATTCATGCTGGTGCATACTCATTTTTGTGGTGATTGGTTTTGCTTGAAACAGAAAAAGGGGTTCAAATTTGTTTGAAGAGCTATTGAAATTTGCTTTAATTAAAAAAGAAAAGGGATTTCTTTTTAACTCCCTCTCCTCTTTTTATTTCTAGCTCGAGTGGCCTGTTAGCATCAGCATGGCCTGCGTGGCTATTCCTTAATTTAGCCCGAGAAGCATCATGGCTTTTGGCCTCTCTCGCTCTTTTCTCTTGGGCCACTGGAGCCAGATAAGCCCAACCCACCTCCAGCTCGTGAGTGCAGCGTTGCTGCCCTGTTCCTTTTCCTCCTTGCCACCGTTGACGGCATGGACCCAATGGCCAACGTCGCTGCTTCAGTTATCGTAGCCGAGCTGGACAACGTCCCTCGTAACCGACCCGGCCACGATTCGCTCGCGTACCGACGCAGTCTGCGTGCCCCGCTCCTATATAATCCAAGCCGCAGCAGCGCCGCGTCCGCTTTTCCATCTAATCGCAAGCCGCCGCCTCGCCCTAGCGTGCAACAGCAGCCGCAGAAACCCTAGCTACGTCTCTGCCCTCGCTTTGCATCTCGCCGAGAACGTACGCAAGACCGCCCGCCGCTGCTGCTGACGCCGTCCGCCGCCTCTCCGTCGATCCTCGGCAACCGGCTACCAATCCATGACCAGGAGAGCAGAGGCTTCCTACGTGAAGCACCATATTTGATCTGCTTGTCCGAATCGTGAGTACATCTGCAACACACCATCTTGCTCTATGTCTTGGCCCTGATGAGGTGGCCGTTGCCATGACTGCGAGCGACTGGCATGGGCATGGCCTCCCTGGACCATTGGCGCTGGCCACTGGCCGCCGGCAACGGCATCGGAGACGAGGCCGCAAGTGTGTTGGCTTTCTCTGTCCCATCTCCATTGGCTCTGCCTCCGTGCATGCTCAGTATACAACATCTTGGAGAAGATGGCAAACATCCGTTGGCCGTGAAGAACAGGAGGTTGACGTCCATCGAGTAGTTGGGGGTAGTTGGGGGGTAGTTGGCCCTGATAAAGTTACAAGCGTGGTTTATTCTAATCTGAGGACTAGTCAGAGCTGTCACTGCTAATCTGTCTTGTTCCTTGGCATGTCAGTTGTCTGTCTGTCTGTGTAAATTAAGTCGATTGATTGCAGGGCCGGGCCTGAGTTTTTAAGGGCCCGGGGCGAAACCAAATAATGGGGCCTTGTGTACACGTGAACAACAAAATGTTACTTATAAACACTTAATTAAGTACATATATAAATATAATAATGCTCATAAAAACAACTCATACATATTAAATTATCTTAAAAAATAATTTATTTTGATTTTTGTTAAAATCAGTAAAAAATTATTGCTTCATATTGTTGATACTGATGAACCCAGTTTGCTGTCAAAACGATAAGCCCAGTTTGCAATGGTGAAGACCCCGTTCTTGATGGCGTGCTGTAGATATCAAATACTACTGGTTCTTTTTCTCACCGTCAAAATCATATTTTTCTTGACAATATGATACCATTAAAATTTAAAGAAATAGTTAGTTGAAAAATTAACAGGGATCCAATCTGATCAAATTCAATTCCAATCACGCCAGCATGAGATTATCCACGGATACTGAATACACACATCTAATAAAAAAAACAAGGACGTTTGGATACTTCAGACATTTGTGCATACGGAGGAGCTCTAAGTTATGTATGCCTCTTGGAGTCTGAGACTTCGCACGCACGGCGACTCCCGACTACTTTGAGGCATTCCGTCGAAACCGTGGTTTTTTTATCGACCGGTTGAACCAAACCGCCGGGGTCGGTTTTGGATTACCGGACCGGTTACGGCAATCCGGCCGTTACCGGATTCGGGGCCGGTTGGGTTTTGAATTCAAATGAATTCAAATTTTCGGTAGCGTTCGGTAAAAACCTTTTTACCGGTCGGTTTGAGCGGTTTACCGGTCGGTATAAACGGTTTACCGAGCGGTTTGAGCGGTTTTGAACGGTTTTTCAAAATTCAAAATTTAATTTTTTTATAAAATGCTAAAAAAATTCCTAAAAATACTTCATGATTTGTAGAATCCAATGATGTCAAAATTACTCAAATTTGAGTGTGTTTAGTATGTTTTTTTCGACCTTCATGATTTAATGGGCCTTAATGGGCGGCTGTGTATTTTTTTTTTTTTTTTTTTTTTCAAACTTAGATTTGAAATTTTTATACCAAACGAACTCAAATTTGAAAAAATGTTGCACCGTTGGCTTCTATAAATCGCGAACTATTTTTACAGAATTTTTTTTCACGATTTTTTTCAAATTTTACATTTTGAATTTCAAATCTTTTTCTGGCCGGTCCGGATCCGGGCCGGACCGTAAGTTCGAGAACCGCGGTTTCCAGCGGGAAACCGACCGGGTATAAAAAACCTGGTCAGAACAGGTGGTGGGCATCCTAGCCTCCTAGGTGAGCAACAGCAGAGACAACCAAAGCGTGCACGATGGGCATGCCTGCAAACACGAGGAGTACCACAGTAGCCGCAGTACTATTGCCAACCAATCAGAAGAAAGGAAGGTGGTAAGGAGATGCAAACTGCCTCACGCATGCACTCCCTTCGTCCTCGTCGGGTACAGACAAGCAGGCGGCCTGAACTCGCGCGCGCTCACCGGTTGCCGGACACGGGGCCTCGGACGAAGAAGATAACAAGCCAACCAATCCATAGTGTATGGGATATACCTGAGGATGGGCCCCTTGGGATCGGGGGGCCGGCGGTTGCCCCGCTTTGCGCCCTCGCGGCGTCCCGCAATGGTAATAATAGTACAAGACTACCACGTAGTCGGGCGGCGTGGAGGTGAGAGGCAACAACAAAGAATATTTTATATTGGTGGACCCACACGCCATCTCACACATTTTGCGGGGGCTTACGTGAAATAGTCTATTTGCATGACGTAGCCTAATGACTATTCTCTCTTACTTTTTCCACGCCACGCCACATCTGGATAAATGAAATAAATTTAACCATTGGGGACGGCCTTAGGGCCGGCGCTGGCGGTAGCAGGCATGTTGGAGACCTCGTGATCATCAGGGGGCGCGGGAGGCTCGGCGATGGCGATGGGGTCTGTCAGTAGCAGCCCCCACCCCATGATTGGGCAGGCTGATGATGGGTGGTGGACATCAACGGCCGGCAGGTTCTTGAAGCTACAAGGACGTACAAGGACATGGACCGATGCATGGCGGACAAGGAAAAATGGCACGAATGATTTCGATAGTGCGTGCGTCGTTGTATTATAAGAGAGAGTGATGAAGATGACAACGGTCAGGCTGGGGACAGTGGCCATCGTGCGACGACGGAGGCGGAAGCGTAGGATTTTCTTGTCACGGGCGCAGGTGCCACCGGTCCGGTCCGTCGTCAATTTTCTGCCGGGACCTCTTTCGCGGGCTTCCAGCGTCTGGGCCTTCCTTGCTACCCATCTGCTAGGCCTACTTTCCTTCCTCAAAAAAGAGTCGGGTGGGTGTGGGCCGAGGGATGCCGCCAAGCGCCAAGCGCGGATGCTGTTTATTTGTGGAAAAAGTCCACATTCCTCCCCTAACTATCACGTGAAGTTCACTTTTCCTCCCTCAACTCTAAAAACCGACAAATCGCTCCCTCAACTTTTCAAACCATGCATTTTCCTCCCTCGAGCGGTTTTTTAGGCGGTTTTGCTACAGTAACCATGGTTTGCTACAGTACCATCACCTTTTGCCTTTTCCTATTTTTTAAAAAAATCCGATCGAATCTTTAAAAATCATAGTAAATCACAGAAAAATTAAAAAATAGAAAATCTAATTTTGTTAGACTCCACATGAGTAGATCTACACAGTGAACATATAATATGGTATACTTTAGTTCAACAAAATAATTATAGAAGCCGCAGCTCACGAATTATTTTAATTAATTATATATTCACCGTGTAGAACTTTTGTACTAAAAGCATATCATATTAAATATTCACTGTGTAGATCTACTCATGTGGAGTCTAACAAAATTGGATTTTCTATTTTATGATTTTTTCATGATTTTCTATGATTTTTCAAAAGATTCACCAAATAAATGAAAAAGAAAAAAGACAAAACTTTCATAGCAAAAAACTTTGTACTAAAGCATATCATATTATATATTCACTGTGTAGATCTACTCATGTGGAGTCCAACAAAACCGGATTTTTTATTTTATGATTTTTCTATGATTTACTATGCTTTTTCAAAGATTCAACCAGATTTTTTAAAAGAAAAGGCAAACCATGGTTACTGTACCAAACCCGTGGTTATCTGTAGCAAACCGCCCTCAAAACCGCTCGAGGGAGGAAAAAATGCATGGTTTGAAAAGTTGAGGGAGGCGATTTGTCCGGTTTTAGAAATGAGGCGAAAAAAAGCCAACTTCGCGATACGGGAGGGAATGCTGACTTTTTCCTTTATTTGTTGGATACATCTGATCCACTGGGAGATGGGCCAAGTCGTTATTTGCCGGCTTGCCCAACAGGCCGGCCTTTAGTGCTCGCTCACATGGACGCCCACGGCCCAATATCGTGCTCGCTCCCTCTCTGTCACTCGGCGATGGAAGGGGAGGCCAAGATAGCTAGACGGCGCAACCTGCGCCAGCCGGCTCCTGTGGATGTGCAAGATGGAGATGGCAACTGCATCTCCTGCTTGCCTTGCCTCCTGTGGGCTAGGCTGTAGGCTGTGTGGCCATGGAGGAACTTGGAAGCGAGGGGCTGCGGGGACCGAGGAGCGCCGATTAGCAAGAGCAACAAAAGACAAATACGAGAGGTAAAAATAAAATTGGTCCAGTTTCAGATTCAATTGTTCATATTCTGTTCTATACGTATAGAACCGCTAGATGCCTTGAATCAAGATTTGGAGGAATGAGGCGTGATGATTCGGATATCTATTATGTACTATATAAATTTGGATATAATATTTCGATTGTTAATTAGCGTATGTCGCAAAAGATATGATACTCGTAAAGATTAATAATAGAGCTAATGTAAGCTTGGTGATCAGAGATAATCGGATTTGAAAACCACGTCACAACATTCACTAGACCATAGGGTTGAAACCTGGCGGGTTAATTTGTCTGGTGGCACACTATGCCCAAGGCAGTAATTAGGGTGACAACTGACAAGCACCCTGGCCACTTTTGATTAGTACTACTAGAATCTTGGCTATAATCTTACATAATGGGAGATAATAGATCCCTTGTGTAAAATTTCGCCCTTATTTAATCTTAAATCTCTCCACTCTCCAACAACTTCTATAAATCTTGTTTGGAGTTTCGAAGAGCCAACTTCGCCCTCTTTCTTTGACGAGCGAGAAATCAAGAATAGAAGACGGTAAATATACTGATCCTGTTCAAGAAGTTGTTGGAGGAATTTTTTTCCACCAAAATCACTATTCATATCAATACAAAAGGATCTAAAGAGATTCTTAAAGTTACTCTTAGATTTAAATTGTTAGAGGGCACTGTAAAAAGAACTCGTATTGGTTTAAACACATTACAAAGATGTTTGTTAGAGAGGCAAATGGGAAAAAATATCATTTTGCACTGATTGAGAAAGAATTCAATTGCCATGGACAACTGTTCAGTATACAAACCGTGTATATCTGAGGCGAAATTCTAATGACCCTGATAAAAATGGTTATCTAGATCATCCTACTACTGCAACAACAAATCCTTTTAGTTTGAAGCCAGTTAGATTACCATACTTACTATATATGGTTTGGGGGGAGCGAGAACCTAATTCAATATGTTATCTGTATATATGTGCTTCATTGCTTTGCCTTCTGAAGGACTGGGGGTTGCAAAAATGCAAAGTATGTTCTATGCTGAAGCTGCTGGATGAGCATCTGAGGATCCTGCAGCTTGGTTATCTTTCTCTGAGGATCCTGCAGCTTGGTTATCTTTCTCGTTTAATCTTCGTTTCATCGTTTTCTTAATTTCCGCCTCCTTCGTGTCGACAAACTGTATAATCTCTTTGAAGCTGCCAAGGCGTGATGGCCTCCGCGGTCTTTCCACAGCAATAGTGGCAGCGGTAACAGCATCAGCATCTGCTGCAGCTGCAGCTGTTGCTGCTGCACTTGGCTCACCATTAGTTTCAGAATTGAGTACTTGTTATACTGCCAGCATATTCGTATGAAAAACATCGCCAGAGCCAAGAGACATATCAGGGCACACACGAGGAAAAAGGCCCCAAAAGCTTCGGAGCCCAAGCCTGGTTGCTCCCACATCACTCTCATCAGAGGAGCAACTAGGTTGTGTGAACCACTCGTCGTGAATTCTCTGAAGCTGGCCACTCTCTGAGAGTTGAAGGATGGCTGTCGACAGGTCTGCAGCGAGGGGGGAGTCTCTCTCTTGAATGCCTGTCAAGAACAATGATGAAGAATAAATTATTTCAAGTACAGTTACCTACTACCTAGACAGGGATGCATGCTTCTATGAAATGCAATGGGAACAGTGACCAAAACAAGGTGAACAAATACAGAAAAACTAGAGAAAGAACAAGGAACGTACAAAGCCCCAGCCCTCCTTGGTGAACTCCTGTCCCACTATTCTGAAATTGCAGTGGTATGACAGGAAGATCTCAACATATGGCATCTCATCAACAATTGCAGCAACACCACCGTCTTTTTGGTCCACGTTTAAGGGCATCGGCATACTCTTGGATCGTATTTAGTGGTACCAATCGATACTCAGGAATATTGAGCTCTTCAATCAGGTAATTTCTGGTAAATTTTCCCTCCTGATATCCAATAGGTAAACCACTTGAAATCAAACTGTCGATCCCAGTTATTCCTGATGAGAGCTGTTGGACTGTGAGGATTGACGTCAAGCTAGCAGTATAACTTGAATTGATGATCAGGACAACGAACAACCATATGATCAACACAAACCGCCCAAGCGCGCTTACAGTGTTCTGTCCTGCAGTGAGTTTCTTGTCAAGGTGTTTTCATCCAGACAGGGAAAGCATCATGGACAAATTAAGCATAATATCATGTGATGGATCTAGTGGACTTACTGTGTGCAAAGAACATTGTTGAGAAGCTAAACCTGAAATATAATAATGAAATGCCAGTCAATTAGAAAAATCACCAATAAACTAATGTTTTTCAACCCAAGACAGATCTGTAACCCAGTATAAAATAAATCCTTAAGTACCAACAGAAGCATACCAAATTATTGTTATAATTTGTCGACGTGGAGAGCCTCGAAACTCCTCATTACTCCGATGTTCAAGAATCCAAACAACTATCCCCACAAAAAGAAAAAGAAGACCTGTTACACACCACATCTCCAATGTGAACGGTTTAAGGAAAGCCCAGGCACTTGAAGTTGCTTCTTTCACTGGCGCTACTATCACAAGCCCTGACTCAATATAAGGCTGTGTGAATTCTGCAATCTTTGTTCTGTTCCTCACAATAGCAAAGTCGCCTACAACTGCATCAAGGGACTAAATGAAATGAAAACAAATCAGAGGATTGACAACAAAATGGTAACATACAACGAAAAAAAGAATGAGATCATACATTTGCAGCAACCATATTAATAATATCATCATAGTTTGGATTCTTTCTGCCATCCCCAATTGTTATGAATTGGCATGGAACTGGGTACGGAAGCAGTTTAATTGCTGCGTTGAATATATCAATGCAATAACCAGTCACATTATCAGGGCCCTTTCCACCTGCTAGTAGTTCCTTAAAGCTTGGTTTGATTGGGACACCAACCCGCAGAGGCTGGCCATTGTTCGGGAAAACCCACCCTTTGGGAGTAGTGGTGGTATCACCCGGCCAAACCACATTGCGGAGCTGCTGGGCAAGTGAAGAAGTATTTGGGTGTTTCTGATACAAAATTTCAGGAGCAGCAACAGAGAGGCCTGAGTAATTGGACCAATAGCCAATCAACCGAGAGGCAGAACCACCGATATTAAGGATGTCATATGCTGGGTGTACCAAATCACGATCTGAATTAAATTGGACTGGACCAGTTAGGCCTGTAAAATTTGTGAGCAGAAGTTGCTGCAGCATCTGCTCACCACCATCAAATATCTTGAGAGCTGATAGATGTAGAATGCTGCTGCCATTAGAATCATGCAGCATTGGATCTGGAGAAAAGTTGATCTGCTGCCCATTATTGAGAAATTGATCAATACTACGAGCAACAGCCCAAACTGAGTCATAAGCATAAAAACCATATGAGTTCAAGCCAGAAGTAATACTTCTATTACGAGCCACATTATTCCATTTTGATATGAACTTATTCTTGGCATCAGAGACAGGAGTGTGCTGGCGAAGAACAATTAGTCCCTGCATATGACTCATATCTTTACGATCTCTAGGCGTTGAAGAATCCAGGACAGCAGCTAGCCAATCAGTTACTATCCTAGCCACTAGCCATCATTTGGAGCTTTTTGGCAACAGAAAATATTCTCATCCCGGTGTCAGGATTGGCATGCACAACCATGACCCTTGATTCCATCATATTTGCTTTAAACAGTACATCACTGATCACATCTGTATTTGAATTGGGAGGAATAGCTGCTTTATATGAAATCCTCGCCCTCTTTGCTGCAAGCGCATCACCAAGGGCCGACACACCACCTCTTCCATAATCATCATCAACAAATATAGCAGTCACCTCTTTCCACTGATAGTAATCAACAATGCTAGCAACGGCATTCATTTGGAAGTAGTCACTTATGGTTGTCCTTATGAAGTAAGGATACTCTGATGCAGAAAGAGTTGGGTCTGTGGCCGCAAATGATAGAAGAGGTACATGTAGCTCATTAACAACATGGGAGATGACATGACCTATCCCGGAGGATTGTGGGCCAATAACAGCAACCACATTTCTTTCCATTAGCTGCAATGCTGAAACCAAGTAAAATTTTCATGAATCAGTTCATGGACCATCTAAGAGAGCAGAAGGAACAGCTGATTAATCAAAGTTTTCACTTTTTGTAAGTTTTCATTCTGCTTATACGATCTAACTTCCTAAAACTTGACTCATGTTAATCAAACTTTCTTATATGTGACAAAAACATGAAAACTAGTGTTGCTTCACACAATGAGGAGCAGTCTTCAACATATGACACAAGAAAGAAAAATGAATCTTGCATGAGAAGAAAGTGAAGGCTGGGATGGCCCTTAATAGTTGAGACACGTTTTTTGCACCATACAGAATACCACAAGCGATTTCATATGTTGTGCTATTTGTGGTACTACAGTACCGGTATGCTTTTCGTCTGTTTCTCTTCTATTACCAGGACAGTGTGGTTAGCAAAACTCTCAAGAAAGGATATCATCATCATAATTTCAAGTAGCAGTTGCTTTCTTCATTTCCAGTTTGAACATATATTACCAAATCATCTCATGAGACACGAGGCAGCCAATTGTTGCATTTAGACTAACTAGGAAATATGTCCGTCGTGCGTTGCTACGGTTAAAGAAAAAACATGAGTTGTAGTTATCTAGTGCTTTTAGGAACATATGATTACCTGTTGAATTTATTTAAAGTACAATATCACATCTAGCTAGTAACTTGCCCAAGCACATATAATATAACAGCTTATCGCATCATTATATATTGATGAGTAACATCGTTCACAGAATCACAGGCAAATACCAAATACTAATTGCCAAATCAGAAATTGTACTAAACTAATTATCAGCTCCAAAGAAAACAGAGGTATGTATGCTAATACACATCCAGACAAGGAATTAAGATGAAACTATTTAATGACTCCTCACCTTGCGTCCATTAGTGTTTGAAGCAAGAAATATAGTTGTCCTACTGTATAATTATTCAAGACCTCACTCAAATTGTACTTGTATTGCACTCCTATTAGTTTCAGTCTTTCAAAATTCAGATGCATTATGTCAGGTTCTTCAGAATGCACTCTTGCATGCAGATACAGAGTGCATCATCATTGCCTGAGACACAAGATGCAATTTTTAATGGTCTGGCAGCAAGGTCCTGTAATTCGACACGCATTCATATCCCAAAAGCCTTTGTTTTTAAAAGCCTTCAAACGTTTTTAAAAGCATAAATCTGTACATCAGAATTTGTGCAAGTGCAAAAGCCCCGTCTGTTTCCGTAAGCAAGAACCCAGCCAGCACAACAGTAAGGATAAAAAAGAAACCCCGATTTGATTTGATGAGTTATATAGTTGTCCTATTGAGGTAGTCTGCTTTAGATTGCTATTGTATTGAGATACCAGATTTGGATTCCTATTTCTATATATTTGGGATGTCAGATGATTCTTTCTCGGTTTGGTCTCTTATAACCTTGCTTGGTTTGGATTTGGAGGAAAGTCTGGAGTCTATTTTTAGGAGGTGAAAGAAAACGATGGTGAAAAAAAAAGTGACAGAAATTTTCGTACTTTTATTAGTAGGTATAGATAAGGGAGGACTGAGGAGTATAAATAATGAGCAAGATGACACCTTGACCTTAGTTCAGACAGATAAAGACACTCAACCAATAATAATCCAAGAAGAGGGACTCTCAAACAGAGGAAAAAAGAGTAATAATCCAACAATTGTGACATATACACTGAATGAGTTTCCAGAAACAAAAAAGGATGAAGCGAACATACTTTCTTCCTTCATGTGCCAAAAGAGGACGGATAAAAGCAACAAAGCAAGGCTACTAATAACTATTACTGAGTAACTCTCAACGTGCAAGTTCTGAATCCCACTTTGTTTCTTTAAGGGCGTGCAGAGATTTGAGATCAATAGGATTACTGTATTTTACAAGGCCCGCCATACCTAACCAGATGTACAAGTCAGATACTCCACCCACCACTATCGGTATCAAGAAGGCCTACGCTTAAACTGTCGGAGGGTACACGTCCTAAACATATTTATGTAAACAAGTCCAGAAATGAGCAGTCACACGTTACTCTGTTTGGTTACTCTGCTTTTCGCTCGCTGCTAGTGCTAAAGCTGGGATTTTTCTTTTCTTCATCGTGTTCACCACTTCACTTTTGTGAATAGTTGGAACTGCAGGCCGAATCATTCCAATTAAAAGAAAAACAGCTCGGGCTAAATTAGCAAGTAAACATTTACAGTCTGCAAGGCTGATCTCCAATCAAAACCATTGTTTATTTCTTTTTCAAACAGAAGAAAAAGAATAAGAAAAAAATTTCGATATTCTAAGTTGAATCTTGTTTGCATTCGAAAGGAATCACTAGTGCTAAGATGAGCAACCAAGAAGAGCAAAGAGGAGGAGGAGGAGGAGGCCAGGTTACCTTCGATGGTGCCGATAAAGCCGCTGCAGTTGGTGTCCTGAGCAATCAAGTTGAGGTGCGTGCCGGCGAGGACGGTGTCGTCGGCGTTGACGTCGTCGACGGCGAGCTCGATGGCGAGGCGCGCGGCGCGGCCAATGATGGAGTCGTAGGTGAAGAGCGCGCCCACGGCCACCTCGCTGGGCCTTGCCGCCGCCGTCGCCGCGGCGGCCGTGACCGTGACCGCGGCCACGCCCACGGCAAGCAGCAGCATCGCCCGGAGCGCGCCCATTGGCGTCCTTACCTGCCTAACCCAGAGCAGCCGAGCCGACGACGAGCGAATCAGGCCTCCATCTCCGGCGCTGGGAACGGGAGAGGTGGTAGAGCAAGAGCGCAGCTGGGCGCCGTCGCGAGCCGGAATAATCTTGGGGCGGGTCGCATCGGGTGGATGGGTTGGTTCTTGAGCAATGGGCGCGCGGCGGAATGAGGCGAGCGGCAGGGGGTTTGGTTTGGTTTGGTTTCTCGTTACGGCGGTCGGCGAGCCAAACTTGGACGGTGATGGGAGCCTGCGAGGAGCGAGGACCTGGCCGGAGGAGCTATTAACTATAATAGAGTAGAGGTCGAGTAGCGTCGCCGTCGGAAGGGAAAAGCAAGATGCTGGCTGGTTGGTTCTGTGGTGGTGGCCAGAGCCAGAGCCAGAGCCAGAGTGCCAGACCAGAGGTGGGCAGGTCTAGGCACCAAGAGGATGACAAGCCACAGCAAGTGGAAGAAAGCTCGACGGGCGACTGCTATATCAGGTACTCAGGTTGGCGCCAACATGTGCATCACGCACGCGACGCGATGCAGATGCACGCACCGGAGCAGGGACAGCCATTGGCACATGGATGCCGTGCGTGGCATTCGCAGTCACGTTGGCAGCCTGAGTTGGCGCGACGGCGACCTCCCCTGCCGGAGAGAAGAGGGCAGAGCCTGGAGAGAGCATCATCATAATGTTGCATTCGCAGTCAAGACTATTGTGAAGGCGAGAGAGATATTTTGGGCAGGAATTAGGAATGGTATACTGTATGTACGGTCGGCGATTTGCAGCCAATCAGCCATTGAATTGAATGAATTAACGAACGAATGAATAGGATGATGTACAGGAACATGATGATGGATTTATTCGAGTGGAATGAATGGTACGCGATATGAAAAAGGCGAAAGGGATGGATGATGAGAGGCAGAGGGGCCGGCCGTCACGTGTCGAAATGACGCCCCTTTATTCCGTTTCTTTGTACTGTATGTAATCAGCACTGTTCAGGGTCTTCTTGTCACTGGTACACAAATACACAGTACTAGGAGTAACCCAGATACAGCTTGGCCGTGGGTGGATATATATGCATGGATGGACTGTGGACTTTTAATCGATCTACTGATGATGATGTGGTGAGTACAGCAATGCAGCAGCTGGGACTTTGGCAGATCGTCAGGATGATGATTCCTTGCTCCAGCTCCAAGGGAAGGGACGACCGACCAGCTTTTCAAACAACAACTACAAGTGGCAGCAAGTACTTGCTCTGATCACAAACATAGTATCTCCTTTTTTTTTTCCAAGATCGAAAGTTAGTTCTGTCCCGGCCTAATGTGTGTTCCACACACTCACCAGTCATATCACCAGCAAGTTTATAAGAAAGCAATCATGAAATTTGACAAGTTTGTATGTTATAAAATACGTACACACACATACACTGATACAAATATAGAAGAGGGAAGCCCTTTATTGTATACAACATGAGGAAGGAGTGGTATCTTGTGTGTAGGCTTATTGGACAACAGACAGGAGCAAAGCTTCCATCACTTTCAGAATATATAGTCCATGTCACTTCAGCTTCAGCATCGTCCTAACCTGCCTAAATGCCTTCTAAGGCCATTGCTCTCAGCAAACTTGGAACCACCCAATCTCACTAGTATATAATTTCCATAGGAAACCAAAGGAGCTGGAATTTCAATACACGCCATCTTTATAATCATACATTCACAGCACAATACTCCTAAGTATATAAAGTTTTACCGCTGGGGTCCCACACAGTTGGCACGTGGGAAACTGACAAATACTCACGTCCAAATCGCTTCGCTTGGACACGATCATGCATGGCACTAATGATAAACTAGTACAATAAAACTGTAAAGACCAAAGATATATTAAAAATTGGCTTCCAATCTGATTTTATATTATTGCTTGGGCTTGTCGGGAGATGTTCTCTCACGTGACTACCCGTGGACCATGATATGTAAAGTCATGACGATATAATCGAACTATACAAAAGCTTAGCGGCTTCTTATCATAAATACTATTTCATAGTTGCATTAAAAAGCTTGACATTTTAGTTTTGTTCTGAATCAGACTATCTTAAATTCAATAATTTTTATAGATAAATACTAATTTTCATATTATCAAACTATCATGAATAATAATAATAATAATAATAATAATAATAATAATAATAATAATAATAAATTTTTTAGATTTGATCAAAATTAAGACCGTTTGGCTTTCATTTTCTTGGATGGACAGCTTAATTAAGACTGAGAGGCCGCCAAATACAAATTTCCACTTGTTAATTAGACATTATAAAATCACCACTGTTTGGTGACACCCTCTTCCTATCTCTATGGTGAAACTTTGCCTAGGGGTGACGGAAGCCTGGGAGTTTGGGTGCAAGAGGATATCCTCAGTGGTAGCGATAGAGGACTCGACAGAGGTGACGACCATGCCCCCAATAACAACGACCACCCTTATGGGCGGCCGAGGTCTCTTGGAACCTGACAAAGCAGAAGCGGATCCTGTTAATTGGCTTGCATCTAATTGACTTCTCATTGGACGGCGACCGATGAAGATGGACTAACCGGCGACACATGACGTCACCTCTCACTTGAAGCGAATGAAGATGGTCCAGTAGAGGTTCGCAATGACGACGCTAGGGGCGATGGCTGACTTGCCGACTTCCACCCACCGACTCTAGTTATTTCAGGAGAGGATGTCAGGAAGTAGGGATGTGCCGAGGTCATAGTTTTTCCCCCTTTTTTGGTTCTGTGTTCTACTCCTAAGGTGTGTGTCTAAATGCTCTTGTATCCTTTTGGCTATGTATATCTTCGTGGATATAGAGACCGGGTTAATGAAAATCCATTATCTAAAAAAAAAAAATCTCTATGGTCAAGTTTTACCTCTAGTAGCATGCATGGAAGAGAATAAATTAAAATTAAGGCGAACCACACCAATGGCTAAATATTGTATTTGGATTTACCGTCAATCTATCTCTAAAAATGTTCACATTTTTTTTTTGAATTTAAGAGGCATTTTTCATGGTTTAAAAAAAAATATTATCAAGCATTTACTATTTTTTTTGAAAAAGACCATACCAACCTGAAAACTAGTTTAAATCAGGGAATAAAGGTAATATAAACCGTTCTACGGGTGCAGGATTTCTGTTTAAAATTTAAGAAGGAAAATATTCTAAGTCAACAACTTAGGAAGGTGGAAGGTTTTTTTTTTTCGTGTGTAACCAGCAAACTGCAATAATTGTGTCAGATTGGCCCACATGGCTTGGCCCCTAAATCAGTCGCAGCATGGTGTTTGGACTGGCGTCTTCTGTCTTTCTATTTTACTCTTTTGGATCCTTATTTATACTCTTGGCCTCCATGTATGATGTATCTTCCCGCCGAGAGAGCCGCAAGAACAATATGTAGTCCAGTTCAGAGTTCACCCGTCCTCGTCTTCCCATCAAAAGTCAGAACTCAAGCTGTGCACATTATTCTGGCTTGTGTTTGCCTACGTGATATCGTAGCTCACTCGCCATTTTTTTTTTTTTTTTTTTTTTTTGAAATGTGATTCACATATTCATTGAGCACAGCATTCAGGCAAATCGCCTACAACAAGTTCATTTACAAACTCGGGATATTGGCTGGTCAACAAATCGAATCGATGACAACATAGAACTTCCATAACCAGCCAAAGCATCAGCTACCTTATTACAACATCGACTACAGTTTGAGATAATACACAATGAAAAGTTAGATAACATAAGATGTTGAGCTTGACGATAATACATCCAACAACACTTCGATCAATTTCATTCGCTTTAAGAGCAGAGGCCAATACACTAGCATCCATCTCTAAGATAATACGCGGTATACCCATTTGTGAAGCACAAATTAAACCTTTGAAAACAGCCATCATCTCAGTGTGTAAAGCTGATACTGCATAGTTGATTTTCCCAGCCCCTGCAGCAAGCACTTCACCAAAGTTATTCCGCACGACAAAACCCCATCCTCCCTGTCCTTTCCTTTGGATCAAAAGCCCCATCCGTATTAATCTTATATATATATCCTCGGGTGGAGGCTTCCATTTATCATCGATAATTTGAGCTATTTTTCTTCTCAGATTGAATTAGTTTCTCAAACTCCATTTGGAAGTAGTAGACAGAGTTACAAATTTCCTCTCAGATTCAGCATCCTCCCCCATCATTGACCTTGTTTCTTACTGACCACCATCTCCAAAGAAAAATTATAATCTTTAACTGAGTATTTTTATCTAGATTCCATATAAATTTGCAAGTTTCCCATGCGGAACCACAATTCATCAATTGAGTCCTAATGTGTTCTAAATTGAATAGGCGCCAGCATAATTTAGCATACTTACATTTGAAGAAAAGGTGTCCACAATCCTCATCAAGCCTTGAACAGACAGGACACCTTGTATCAATAATGATCCCACGTCTCACCAAATTCCTTCTAACAGGTAAACTGTTATGAGCAAATCGCCACATAAACATTTTGACTTTGTTTGGTACCTTAAGTTGCCATATTTTATACCAAAGAAAAAACATTACCATCCATAGTAGTACCTGAAGTAGAAGCATCCCAACCAGCTAGTGTATCTCTTCTTGCCACCGCAATCTTATAAGCGGATTTGACAAAGAATAAACCCTTTTGCTTCAAAATGCCATGCGTGCCAATCCTCCAAGCTTGTACAGATTGGTATTCTTAAGATCTCATTAGCATCTTCTCGCCAAAAGGTATCATATACAAGTTGTTCTGCGACATCCCGCCTTAGCCTTCCAAAGGTTTATCTAAACAATGTTAGCAGCCAACAAGCGATACAACCCCGTTTCTCCCATTCCCAAACTACCAACAAAGTTAGACAAGGTCCTCCGACCGACTAGAGCCAGTGCCACTTGTGACACCCGCATTCCAAAGCCGCACCGCACGCCCCTTCCGAGGGCGCCGCACGCGCATACATTCCACCTTGCTTACACTTTTCGTCCCCTCGCCGTGTAAAAGGGTTAACCCGAAGGTGATATGGCCGGTAGGCAAAGGCTTATAAAAACGACTCCACCCTTGCTTAACCAGCAAGGTGGTACTAAACATGTGCGCGCAGCACTCATAGGACCCTACTGGGCCACATCCTTATTGGCCCGGGTGTTACAAACACCCCCCAAAAGGACTCGGCGTCCTCGTCGAACGCCAACTTAACCAGACCTCCCCTCTTGGCACACGCACCCGTCGCCAGATCTTATAAGACATGTGACATGCCGCACTCCGCAGCTACGGCGCAATGAACCCCATGTCCGCACATCTGGCCGCGCGCGCGCGTGGCGCGAAGGTCGGCTCGATACCACCTGTGACATCCCTCCTTCGCCTTCCAAAGGTTTATCTAAACAATGTTAGCGACCAACGGCGATACAACCCCGTTTCTCCCATTCCGACAAACTACCAACAAAGTTAGACAAGCCGGTCCTCGACCGACTAGAGCCGGTGCCACTTGTGACACCCTCGTCTTCCAAAGCGGCACCGCACAACCCTTCCGAGGGCGCCGCAAGACGCCGCACACATACCACCTTGCTTACACTTTTCGTCCTCGCCGTGTAAAAGGGTTAACCCGAAGGTGATATGGCCGGTAGGCAAAGGCTTATAAGTTGACTCCACCCTTGCTTAACCAAAGCAAGGTGGTACTAAACATGTGCGCTCAGCACTCATAGGACCCTACTGGGCCACATCCTTATTGGACCGGGTGTTACATGTTCATCCCATTCACCGATTCATGGGGTTAATAAGTTCATTAACTTTTGTCATAAGGTTAGCTCCCTCGGTGTAATTGGCTTTCTTGTCAACCCTCTAGGTAGCCATGGGTCCTCCCGATTCTCACGCTTTTGTCCATTACCAATTCTCCATACGAGCCCTTCCTTCAAAAGATCAACTCCTTTCAAAATACTCCTCCATGTATATGAAATACCGATCGACAAGTACAATGTAATATATCCTGAATTTGGAAAATATTTTGCTTTCTAGACCTGCCCACAAAGAGAATCGGGAAAAGTAATTAATCTCCATGCTTGTCGACTCAACATGGCCATATTAAATAAATGCAAGTCTCAAAAACCAAGGCCACCTTTCTTTTTTTTTTGATCCGGTAAGTTTTTCCCAACTTATCCAATGTATTTTATTTGTTTTGTCTTGCCGACTCCACCAAGTATCTCCCAATCATCATGCTCAACTCATCACACAAGCCTTTAGTAAGGTCAAAGCGGGACATAGCGTATGTTGGGATGGATCAAGCCACAACCTTAATAAGTATTTCCTTGCCTCGCTTTTGATAATAATAATTTCTCCCGCCAAAATTTGAATCCTCGTCCCGGATCTTTTTCTTGATATACTCAAAGGTACTTTTCCTAGATCTTCCAATAGAAATCGGCAAAACCAAGATAACGTTCACTTCTTGCAACCTCCATGATTGAGAGTGTATTTATAATACGGTCTTTAACTTGGTCATCTCAGTATTTGGGCTGAACATAATTGTTGATTTGTCTTTATTAATTACTTGGCTAGAAGCTAATTCATAAACTCCCAAAATTCGACCTAATTCTTGTGCATCACCGATCCTTTCTCTCATCAAAATCAACGAGTCATCTGCAAAAGAAAAGATGGTTAACTCTTGGTGCTCCCCGACAAATTCTAATGCCCTCAATCTTTCCCCTGTTGTTCAAATTTTCGCAATAATGCCGAAAGTGCTTCTCGCAAAATAAAAAGGTAAGGTGAAAGGGGATCACCTTGCCTTAAACCCCGTTGAGGAATAATTACGAGTATAGGAATTATTGACTCGATTTTGTATGAGACCGAGGAAACACATTTCATGATAAGATCCACCCATCGATGATGAAATCCCATCTTTCTCATCATGTTTTCTAAGAAGGCCCACTCTACTCTATCATAAGCTTTACTCATATCAAGTTTAATAGCAGCCAACCCTTGTTTCCCTTCTTCCTAGAATTCAGATGATGAATTAATTCATAGGCCAATAAAACATTATCTCGTAATTAACCTTCCCGGAACAAAGGCACTTTGAGGAGGGGAAATAATATCGAGGCAAAATAATTTTGAGCCTATTAGCAAGCACTTTGGAAATAATCTTATATAAAACATTGCACAAACTAATAGGCTGTAAATCTTTTAATAATTTTGGAGAGTTGATTTTAGGAATTAGAACAATAATTGTATCATTCCACCCTTCTGGCATTGGCCCACCATTAAGGACATCAAGAACTTCCTTTTTAACATGCTCACCAACAATAGACCAAAATTTCTTATAAAAGATAGCAGGCATACCATCTACACCCGGGGCTTTTAAGTCACCAATATTCTCAAGAGCATTCCAGATTTCCTCTGCGCGAAAATGGTGCAAGCAAGGCTTCATTCATCTCTGATGTAATTCTTGATTGTACACAATTCAGCACCTCATTAAAGGAAAAAAACCTGCATGGGACGTAAACAAATTTTGATATTGATTAGCTATAAAACTTTTCAGCTGCTCTCCAACCACAATATTCCCACTATCATCCACTAATTTGGTGATTTGATTTTTCCTTCTTCGCTTTGAAGCAAAGGCGTGGAAGAAACTAGTATTCCTGGTCACCTTTCAACAACCAATTGTTATGAGCTCGCTGTTTCCAAAATATATTTTGTTGGTCTTGTAATCGCTCAAGCTTATAACGCAATATGTGTTGCCGGTTTACTGAATCTTGAGAAATTTCTTGACGCCTACAAATGTCCAACTCCCTTTTAACCTTTTTAATTCTCTTTTCTAACTCACCCAATACATTTTTTTTGTCCCATTCCTTCAAATCCTCGGAGGACTTTCTTCTCAGATCTCCATCATGCAACTGCATCCTTCATCCATTGCACCTCTCCATGCCTCCAACACTTTGGTTTCACAACCCTCTTCTTCCAACCACCATGCTTCAATTTTGGTATTGCTTCCACTTGCTCCCTACACTCCTTGTATTTCCTTCCTCCCACATCAATTATAATTGGTCTGTGATCTGAATGTCTAGGATCTCCATTAATGACCTTAACCAAAGGAAAAATATGTCTCCAGGCACTATTAGCAACTGCTTTCGATCTAGCCTTACTTTTATAAAGCTACTAGCTAAGAAATGGTTATTACGCCAAGTAAAGGGGTCACCGACAAACCCAAGATCATGAAGATCACAATCCTCCAACACCATCCGAAATTTGTGCATATTTGATTCTGCTCTTGGTGGACCACCTTCCTTCTCATATCCAAATAGTATTTCATTAAAGTCACCACTACACCGCCAGGGTAGATCAAATTTTGCCTTCAAATTACGTATAGTCGCCCAAGTATTTTCCTTCTTCTCACTTCTTGAATCACCATAAATACTAGTAAATCTCCATATTAACCCATCCTCTTCCTTAATGATACTATCAATGTGATATTCTGACAAGCTTTTGACACCAACATCTATCCCTCTTCTCCAAAACAGTGCTAAGCCACCACTTGATTTATTACTATCCACCGTCACCAAATTAGGCATTTCCAACTTCCATCTCAACCAATCCATCCATTTCCCATCATGTTTAGTTTCTGACAGGAAAAGAATATCAGGGGCCTCCTGCTTCTTGATATCCAGAAGCCCTCGAATTGCCGGGCCATTCCCCAATCCCCTGGCAATTCCATGTTATTATCCTCATTTTTGCACGCTGGACTGCTGAGGCAGCCCCGCGCTTTCATTTTTCACTTTCTTCAAACTTTCAAAAGAACCACTGCCACCCTTTATTTCCTGAGAAGACAGACTCTCTGAATTCACTAGCACTAAGGCCATAGAATTGTCTTCATCATTGTTCCCTTCTGACATGTTCATCTCCAAACCTAACTCAGACTTGCGTTTTTGGTGTTGGAAGCAATTAACTTATCATCTGTAGGAGTGTCATCCAAGATTATATCAACATGAGATCCACCAGTAACCTCCAGCACCTGATTTACATTTGGTAAAGACACTTTCACAACATCATCCTCCCCTCCCGACATGTTGCAATATTTGTCAGTGTCATGACTCTTCTTTGTGACATCTTTATCAGAATCTAAATATCCACAAGGAACTGAATAATTGCTACTTCTAGCTGAGTTCCTTTGGACATAGCTTTCACTCTGACTCTTAAACTTTCTGTCCTCAGGGGCACGTAGTTTTTACTGTATGGCAAAAAATCCATTTTCATCTCGACTAGCTGGTGTGGGACAATCAATTTCTGAGTGGCCAATTATGCCACAAGAAAAACAGAAGAAAGGAACCCTCTCATACACCACATCATACAATTCCCTTCTTTGTCTTCGAGATGAAAAAACAGAAATTCCTCGTGGCAAGGGCTCTTTCAAGGAAATTATTATCCTAGCTCTTAGATCTTTTCCCACTGCCTTTTTTTGGCCATCCACATCTATTTTCAACACCTTCTTCCCAATTCTGCTTGCCAACTCAAAACCCCATTTTTCATCTCGCAACCCAAGGGGAAGATTGAGGATTCTAACCCAAATAGCAAATTCATCAAAAGTTACTTCACTTGGGCGTAAATCATTATTGAACTCTTGTAAAATCACAACTTGCCGACAATCAGTTGAACGTCCAATGTACCATGGAGAACCATCAAGAACTCTATTTTTGTCCAGCACCGAATCAAATTCAACAGTAAATCGATTATCATCCACCATTCGTGCATCTAAAATTTTTGGATTCCCCCAGGCAGGACGCATAGCTGACATAATGGTTGACAACTGTATTGAACTGGGAGAAAGAACCTTTCCAATCACTGCATAATTTGCCACAGCTGAGCCTGATTCTTCGGCATCATCTAGAACTAGAGTATCTTTTTCTTTAGCAGTCAATTTAAGCTTGCCAAACAAATCTGAAACCTGCTCATTCACTACATTAGAAAGTTCCTTCTCACATCTTATATTTCTTCTATTAACTCCAGGGACCTCTGCTGCCTGCAGAGCTGCAAGCTCTTTTCCTTTCCCCATATTCCGCAACATCAGCTACTCTCAACACTAAATCTCAGTCCGACCAAGGACGGGCAGCGATGCTAAGATCACCCCTTAATCGTCCCGAATCAGAACCGAGTTCAGTGCAAAAATAGCTGACAGTGGAAGAAAATCAAGTCGCAGCAGGCCAGCAAAAGAAGAAACGTACCACTGAGAGACTTCCCAAACTCTGGATCTGGGCAAAACAAGCAGCAGGAAAATCAACTTCACTGGGACAGCGGCTGATTCAGAAGAAAAGCTCGCAGCGCACTCCCCTTGAATGCCTGCACAGCTCCCTCCAATCTCCAGGCTCCAATCTCACGAGAATGAAGGGTGGAGACGAGGAAATCGCCTCTCTCTACTGTTCACTCACGAACACTCGAGAAGGCATGTGATGTTTTTTTTTTTTTTTATGGAGGTCTCACTCACCAAGTTTCCTAGTGTTGTCTGTTCATCTGAGCGAGGGAGGAATCAGGACATTTGCCTAGACACCATGGATTGTATGGATTGTATGTTGTAGCATATGCGTATGCTCTAGACGTCACTCCACTGTGGCATGTAAAAGTTAACCAGATCAGGTGCCACAGGCGGTGGAAGAGCTCTCTCTTCCTTCGATGGCGTGCGTATAGGGATGTTAATGGGACTCGATTCGGGATTTAGTGCAGTTACATCACACCACAAGACGAGACCCCCGGTGCAAAGGGGTGGAACCTGAACCAGCAGTTCGAATCCTTGTAGCAGGTCAGCCACGCCAACAGGAAGGACGACGCCAAGGTTTATGGGTCTCGTTGGGCCAAGTGTAGAGATAGATAAACAGCAGCTGCGTCTCCTTGAAACGAGATGGAATTTGTATTAATAAAGGAGAGAAATTTGCTAAAAACTAAAAATAAAGGAGAGAAGCGTGAGGAGGGAACTCTGAACAAACTACAACAACTCTGCTAATATATTGCTGTCTTCCGATCTATCTTCCATGTTCTTCTGTTTTGCTGCCCTCTGCTTCCTTCTTCCTTCTGATCCACTCTCTGCTCCTACTAAAAGACAGGGTATTTAGCTCCATCTGTCAAGGATGTGGGTCCACCCTCCACCATACCAAGAGAATTGAACTATGGACCTTTGGTTTGCTGAGTACACCAATGCACTATGCAGCAAGGATTGGAAGATCATCATGAGTCCTTACTTGAATTACACAAGGCACCAGCTTTTGAAACATGGACCAAAATTAGCAATAAGTACTTGTTGTACTAACAAAAATATCCCTTTTCTTCAAGACTACAAGTTCTCCCCCAATGTGTGTCCACACTCACGAGCAACTTTATTAAAACAAGTTCATTAAACATGAGAAGTATTTGTGAAGAATATCTTGGGTACAAGTATATAACACATAATTTCAGAATAGCCTGTTCTGAAAGTGATGAATGTTTTGCTCTTGTGCATGACATATGGGCTCTGACTTGTGTATAGTACCATGAAGGCTTCTGACATAAATCAAAAGTTTAGGAAGGTGGAAGGGATTTTTTTCTACAACTAGCAAGCTGCTTCAATTTTGTGTCAATTCAGCCCACATGGCTTGTACCCTAAATCAGTCGCTTAACCACATGAAGCACTGGTAGTATGGTGTGGGGAAAGGCCTCCTCTGTCGTACTCCTTCCTCCTCTCCTTCCTTATTTATACTCTTGGTCTCCATGTATCCTCCTCCTGTCTTGTAGTATAGGAGAGAGCCGGGAGACCAATGTTGTATAGTCCAATTTGCAACAGCCTAGAACAGCAAGTTGGCTAGAGAAAACCTTACTCACCTTGTGTCCAAGCAAAATGATGACTCGAATGCTTCTGTTGGCTCACCATATTTCTTTATCGTTGTCTAGTCACCTAGGAGAGGGAGGCACCGGGACATTCACCTAGACAGTGTAATAGCATGGAGTAGCTAGGGAGACTGGAGACTGGAGACTGGAGAATCTGGTAGAGGAGCTGGAGACTCTGGTAGAGCTCTAGCCCCTGTCTTGGCTGGCTTGTGCATAGAGGTATTAATGGGTAAATAATAGACAAGAGCAAAGCCCCAATTATATGCACATTTAGAACAATCCCTATACTAGTTTAGTATCACCCTGTATCTGAAGCCACCGCTTTCAGACAAGTTTCAACGGTAGAAATCATAGTATAATTTTCCCAGAAAACCAAAGGAGCTGGAATTCAAAGCATTTCATTGTAATTGGCGTCTCTATCATAGATTCACAACATCACAGCATAACATAATTCTTGTGTCCAACGCAGCTGGGAAACTAACAAATATGCTTGCGTTCGAGTCATTTTGCTTGAACACGATCATGACAAGTACTAACAAATGAAGTAGTATAAAGGCATTAGATACAACTAACAAATAACTTAGGCGTCTAAATTAGTCACTTAACCATGCGTAACACTGGCCACTGGCAGCAGCGCGTTCTGGGCAAGGAAATAAAGGTCTCCTCCATCCTCCTCTCTTCTCATCTCAGTACTTATTTATACTCTGGACCTCAAGACCAACAATACGTCCAACGTACAGACACCAAGAACAACAAGCGAGTCAGAGAACCATCCTAATCCATCCTCATATTTTCTCATAACAAGTTCAAAATTACCAAACAGGCTGACGACGCAAAGGCTTTGATTCCCTATGCGATGAGGACTCGGACATTGGAGCTTTTGTTGGGTCACCAATTCACCATATGCATGATTGACTCACATTGTCTGGCTGTCTGGGCAAGGGACGGCGATAATCGCAAGGAGAGAAAGGATACATTTCATTGGCAGGCTAGCCATGACACAAGATAAACAAATGCAACCTGTGTCTTTCGTTAAGAACTGTGGCGAGACATTTTCTTTTTAGACAATGGAACGAATCCAGCTTTAGACCTCTTCAAGAAAAAGGCACCAGTACAAAATTATTACAAATGTGCATGCCCAAGATATCTGAGGAGGAAGGGATGAACTCACTAATGTGCATGCCCAAGATATCATTAAGACAGTTAGTTGGCTGCTCTTGGGCCACATTTGGATGGCTGTTGGATTTTTTTTTTTTTTTTGAAATTTAACGCGGGTAGGGGTGGGGGGAGAGAGCTTCCCCACCTTTCCTTCATTTCAAAAAACACCTGCGCCCTTGGCAACAAGGTGCGAGCAAGAGTTTAACAAGCTTACATCATTACAAGATCGGAGATGAGTACACCAGTCCATGAGACTGTTTACAAGCTCAGCAGGAAGGCGTTTACGCCAGATCACTAAATCATCACACACTCTAGATAGAACTAAGCGATGGCAGAATGGTTCGTTGCGAAAGACATGGCCGTTGCAGGCATCCCAGATCCTCCAAAGGATGGCAAGAAGGATGAAGGACCACAGCGTAGAATCAAGGCCGGCTGGTGTGGGTGCTGTCCAGACGCCCTCATCCGATAAACCGCAACATCCGCCAATCCTATCGTGGTGCAGACAAGGGAGCTTCGGGCACACCTGAAGAAGACATGATCTCTGTCTTCATCCTGCTGGGAGCAGCGCTCACATTGACTCCCATCGACGATATTCTTTGCATGCAGGTTTACTCTTGTGCTGAGCCGGTTCTTGAAATACAGCCAGGCAAAAATCTTGACCTTGTTCGGTAGCTTCGTTCTCCAGATGCGGCGGCCGTGTGTGTCATCAGCATCTCCTGCGCGCATCGCCGAGGTGTAGGCATCCCTGATCGTATAGGGCCTGCTGGTGAGCTTCAGAAGGCGCACATCGGGGCGGTCATTCAACGTTATGCTCTGCAAAGAGGAGACCAGGCTGTCTAGTTCTTGACTAGCAGCATTAGTTAGCCGCGGCCGCAAACGCAAATCAAAAGCACTTTGGAAGATACGCTGCACCGAGATGTTCGACAAAGTTGTGTGAGAGAAGAGGGCAGAATAAGTGGAACAAAGAGACTATCAGGGTGCTAGTGATCAAACCAAAAAGAGGTGGCAGCGCCATCGTTAATTTGAACGAAGGTAATAGACCGGCAGGAATTGAGCTCTTCGTTGACAATGTGCCAGAGGAACCCATGTGTCTACGGGGTTAGAAGTTTGTAGGATCCAGTCTTTCCAGCATGGTTGGTCATGGGTGAAAAGTTTGTTGATAAATTTCATGAGCAGACACCAATTTTGGAGTTCTAGATCCATCACCCCCAAAGCACCCCTCTCCTTGGTGGCCCAGACAGCATCCCATGCCACAAGACACTTAGAACCGTGGCAGACATCCTCACCCGTCCAAAAGAAGGCACGCCTTCGCTTATCAATGGCTTTGATGATGGCTTTTGGGACATCAAGAGCAGACATGTAATGGAGAGGAAAGGAGCTGAGGACGGAAGTGCAAAGGGCTAACCGACCTACGCGATTGAGTAGGGATGCTCGCCACCCGCATGTATTTGTCACGTGCAAAGGATCAAGGGAAGGCAGTCAAAAACTGAAATTTTGTGGGGGAAGAGGGGAAGGCCAAGGTATGTTTGTGGGAAAGAGAGGCAACAAATCGTGCGAAATCTAGTGCTAGAGCATGTGCATCTTCAGGTTGGACAACAATGGGGAGGAAGGTAGTCTTATGAAAGTTGATGGCTAGCCCGATGGCCTTCTTGAAGAGCTGCAAAATACGCTTGGTGGCATCTATGGCTGCCGTCGAGCAACGCATGAAGATAAGAGTATCGTCCGCTTATTGTAGGACAGGGCAAGGTGCATCGTGGAGAATTGGATGATGGATATCAGCGCATAGGGGTGGTACTGGAGCAGTCTACGGAGGACATCAGCAACTATGATGAACATGTAGGGGGACAGTGGGTCGCCTTGCCTAAGGCCTCTTTGACATTTGATCCACTTCCTAGGATTCCCATTTAGGAGCACCGCAGTCATGCCAATGTTAAGAATTGAATGTTTGCTATCCAGGAGCACCACCTGTCAGTGAAACCACGGCAGTGCATAATTTGCATGAGGCTGCCCCATGAGACACAGTCAAATGCTTTGTGGAAGTCCAATTTGAGGATGATCGTGGGGCGCTTTCTTCAAGAGGCGCCAGCTCAGAGGTCCGTCGCATATACATAATTATCTGCAATGCATCTACCTTGTACAAAGCCGATTGATATGATCCAATGAGGGAGGGGATGATGGGTTGAAGTCTCTTCATGAGTACTCTAGATATACTTTTGACAGTTGTGTTTTGAAGTGCAATGGGCCTGAAATCTTGCGGACGTCGGGCACCTTCCTTTTTGGGTAGAAGCACTAGATATGATCTGTTGATCCCGCCTAGATCCATTTTCTCGCTCATAGAAGGCAAAGGAAGAGGTTTCGATCTCGTGCCCGACGGTTCCGCCAAGTTTGTTAGAAGAATAGTGGACTAAAACCGCCGGGGCCGGGCTGGAATTGGCTTTCATGTGCCTGAAAGCTGCATAAATCTCCTCTGGTTCAAAGTCTAGCTCAAGAACTGAGAGCGATAGCATCCCCTCAGGGGTACAGATCCTGGAGGCTAAAACCCCATTCAGTTGGAGTGGTGGAGCCTAGCAGTTCTAGATAGAACCCGTGTAGGACCATTGCCTTCTGTTCGTGGCCATGTATCTCAGTAGCATCATGTTCAATGACCCGATGTTATTATTCCTTCATCTATGATTGGCACAAGCATGGAAGAATCTAGTGTTCTCGCCACCCTCAACAACGGCTCGATTTTGGCTCTTTGTTTCCGTGAGAAAGGAGCTTGGCGTGAGTGACCCGACCGAGGACAACAATGATGACAACACGCAGATTTGCTTCGGGGAGTGACAAATTTCTGTGCTCTTCAATATGATCTAGCGTATCAATCACAATCCTCGCAGATCACCCTCTTGTTGTTGAAGATTAGTTTGCCGCTTCCTCAAGTGCTTAATTGCCCTTCTGGTCTCCTTCAGTTTGGCCACTAGAACCTCGACGGGGTCACTGTTCCCCGTCCGACAACACCAGGCGGCTACGACTACATCTCGAATCACGGGCAATCCGCCCGGTAATTCTCAAAGCGAAAAAAGCCGAGATTTAGGAATGCGGGTTGCAATGGTAACAATAAGGGGAACATGATCAAAAGTGCGCCGGTTAGGGGAGTGAGAGTTGTATTTGGAAGAATGTTGTCCCAGGCCGATTGATGAAAGCTCACAAGTCTTTCAAGGGTGGGAGTGGTTCTCTCGTTGGACCAGGTGTATTGTCTACCGATCAAAGGAAGCTCAATCAGGCTCATATTGTTGATACACTCATTAAAGGCCATGACTTCGTAAGGATTGAAGTTGAGATTGTTTTTTTCATGCCGATATCGGATCATGTTGAAATCGTCAAAGAGAATCCAAAGTGAGGTGGGGGTGTGTGTGGGGGGGATGGCAAAGGAGCTCGTGAAGGAATGAAGGCCTGAGTTCGAGGAAGAGGGAGCATAAACATTAGTGATATGGAGACTTAGGTTGGCCATGGTGGAGGTGAGGTGACAGGTGAGGGTATGTGGGGTCGAGGTGGTAGTGTTTAAATTGAAGGTAGAGCTATTCCATGCAATGAGTACACCTCCGGAGGCCCCAATAGAAGGGTTAAACGAGAAGTGGTCAAGACAGTGAGGAATAAACGAGTGAAGTTTAAGAGGATAGATAGATTGTAGTTTAGTTTCTTAAAGAAGAATGATGTCAAGATTAGCCGAGAGCATCTCAGAAAGAACATTGCCACATTTGATTGAGTCATTCAAACCGCGTACATTCCAACTGCAAACTTTGATGCTTCTATTCATTCATGAACTCAGAGTCACCATACACAGGATGGGGCATCTGGGCAGCCGTCACACACTTTACATTATTCATGCAGCAGCAAACACTACATTTCCTAGGTGCAGGTGCAGGTGTGTTTTGGAGAAGCATCACTGCGTTCATATCCATACTAGTGGCACCACTGACAGTAGTGGTGAAGGGCCTTACTCTACTACTACCTATTAAAAAATTGGAGCTACAACGCTCGCTGGTGTAGAAGTAGAAGCCCTTGTCAAGCCTCTCTCTGAATGGACTCATCTAGGCGGAGCTGGACGGCAGTGCCGCCCCACCAGTGATCCCAGCAACCTCCTCCTCGCTAGCTCCACATGCTGCAGCAATGTCCAGGAGGGATTCAGTGTCATCGGAAAAGAAGTAAGGATAAAAAATGAGATAATAATGTGAGAGAGCGTTACGAAGTCAATGTGACACACGAGAAATCAAACTTCGCCTGCTGGACACGCGCCGCCTTGTCTTCCGGGAGCTCAAAGCCGGGCTCCTCCTCCTTGAGGCGCAGGCTCCTCCCTCGAGAGCCAAGCACACCGCCCTTGGCCCTCTTGTGCCTGGCGCGCCGCTTCTGAGCATGGCTCTCGTGCTCCACCTCCATGTGTTCACCTCCAGGGTGAGCGCAGCCAGCCCCTCCACCGGTGCCATGTCCATGATCGCTCCAACAAGTGCGTGCGCGTCCACCGGGACCCTGAGCAGCACTCCAGCATCTCCGTCCTGTGGCTCCTCCCCGCCATGCTCCATCTCCACTGTCTCCTCCAGAGCAGCCACGCCGCCCACCCCATACCGTGACAGCGCGAGTGGCGCGCGTGCAGGGTACGGGGTCGCCGTTCTGGTGCGCACCGAACGGAGCGGAGGAGTGGGAACGTGGCTCTCCCACTCCATCACCGTGGCCACTGGGTTCTCCGGCGCTGGGAGCCGTGGTCGGCGGGTTGGCGACGGGTGGTAGTAGGGCGCCATGGAGAGCAGGGTCGTCGGTGAAGTCGTATTCGCTCCAATCCGGCTCAGGCCAGGCATCGGTCCACGTGCGGATGGCGTGTATGTTGGCGATGCAGGCATGTCCATCTTGATTGCGCATGAGGAGCTGGTCCGGGAGCTCCTGGTGGTGGTCCAGCCTGACCACTACGCGAACAGACGTGTAGTCGCACCCCGGGCGAGCCAGTCCAGCGGTGACATTGCCCACGGCACTCAGCGCTGCCTGCCCGCTGCTCATCCTAGTGCTCCAGCCCGAAGTCCCAAAGTGGCGAAGCTAGAGAAGATCGGCGGGGGGTGCATTTGCTTTATGGGTGCATAAAACTTTGTTGTAGGGGTGCCTATAGGGTGAAATTTCAGTCATTATAATTATTTTTTCAAAATTTGGGGGGTGCCTAGGCACCCCCTAATTATAGTGTAGCTTCGCCCCTGGGAAGTCCACCGGCACGATCTCAGCGTAGAGGCGGTAGAAGCTGTAGAAGCGTTGTCCGCCTCCTCGTGCCGCCGACGATCGTGGATCCGGTTTCCATCATGGGTGATGGGGCTCATGGCGACGATGCCCTCCCTCTTCTCCGGGTGTTGAAGATCATGAGGCCAGCCCCACGGGCGACGCCGCGGCGTGAACGCGGGAGCGCCGGCAGCCCACTCCATGGCCTGGCGGATGAAGATGTGGGGGCAGTGCACGGCATGCTCCAGGTAGACATAGGCGAAGCACCTAGCCGACTCGACATCACCAATGCCGACGTGCTCCTCGGCCATGGAGCGGCGGGGGATGGCAGCAGCACCTCCGGCAGGACTAGGAGGTGGAGCAGCGGGGGAGGATGGGGCAGCGGAGTAGTGGGACATGCTGGGCTTGGAGTGCTTGGTGACTGAGAGAGACGTAGCTGGCAGCGGGAGCTCTTGTGACCGGAGGCAAAGCAGATGTTGCATTTTATAGGGTCACGACATTGAGAGGCTAGGTGATCAGGGGATAAGCATGGATAACAAATCTTCACCAGTTTCTTTCCTTTGATCCTGAGGAATGACTCCTTGTGAGCATGTCTCGTATGCATCACTTCAATGTGTGCATGCATGGCTCCAGCTGTCGGCGTATGGATACTGTTGCAGCCCCGTATTGTACGTGTCCTTTGGTTGCATGCTTCCTGGTTGAGGTGTCCATCTCTACGGTAACCAGGCACGGTAAGAGGGGGTGAGTAAGCATGCCTGTCTCCATCGTCCGTCAGATTAGTAGGCTGTACAGTAGCCATAGGCTGCAAAAGTGCGACGTCGAGCTAGGAGAGAGTGGAGGTAGCTGCATTCAGTGGCGAAGCAGGCGCAACAGGTTTGAATATGCTCTCCTCGTTGCCTTCGCCGGATAAACTCTGGGAGAGGCCCACAGCTTCCTTCCCATCAATGGAGTCCAGCTGATCAGGTTTTTCAGGCAAGTGGGTGGGCCCAGCTTTGGGCCGAGGCTGGGCCAAGGAACCGGCCTGGATTCGAAATTTGAATTTGGGGAGCAACGGTCTGCCGCCGGCGGACCGGATGACGTCACAAGCAGCAGAGGGAAGATCGGAGTGGAAATGGAAGATGATGCCGTCCATGGCGAAGACTCGAATTCTGAGGAGATGGTTTTTGACAATATCATTGGCAACAGAAGTACGGAAGACGAACAGAAGGTCCGGGAGGACAGCAAAGAATTCAGGTGGGGCACAGAAATAGTAATGAGTAAAATACACCATAGGTCCATGAACTTGCATCGATGTGCCAAATAGGTCCATCAACTAGGAAACCGCACATCTAGCCCCTCAAACTTACAAAACCGTTCACTCCAGGTCCATTCACCAAACCATCCCGGTTTTGCTGATGTGGCATGTCCACCGTGGACAGGGCCCACGCCATTTATCAAAAACAACCCTCTCCTACTTCACCGCCTCGTCGGCCGGCCGTGAACGCGCGCTGCTGCAGCGGGACTAGGTGCAGGAGCTCGCCACCGGGGATTCCGCCGCGCTGCTGGCCGTCGAGAGCCGCTACAAGATCTCCATCGCGGACGGGCGGAGGTCCGTGGAGGCCGCGACGGAGGAGACGGCGCCCAGCAGCACCTCGGCGTGACGGATGACTGCGGCGCCGGCATGGCATGCGCGATCGAAGACGGATGCGCCCGCGTCCAGCAGCAGGAGCTCACGGTCCCTGCCCACAGAGCAGATGGAGTAGATGGCGGCTTGTCAACTACCACGCGACTGCGCGAGGAAGCGTCGTCCCACGGCGGCGGGGCGGAGCGCCAAGACGCCCGCAGCACGAGAGCTCGCCAGCGCCCGCGGCGGCGGCGGAGCCCGCCCGCGACGCGCGATGATGGCGAGACGACGACGACGTCCGGTTCACGGCGGCCTCCGGTGGTGGCAGCTCGTACTCTTCGAGCCCGGTGCAGAACGCCGACGGCGCCACCACGCTGCCCGGTGCAGAACGCCGACTACGCCACCGCGCGCCCTTCGAGATAGTCGCGGCAGGCTGGCAACCCCAACGTCCTGAGCGCCACCTTCGGGCGGACCCGATGAGTACGCGCAGACGGAGGCTGACGCTCGTATTCGTCCATCTCGCAGCACTCCAATCCAATTCCTTGCAACCACGGGTGGACATGGAAGCTACCTAGCCCGCCCAGTCCATATTGAGAGCCAATAGGGTCTCGTCGTCGGCCAATTTTGGATTTCCGCGGCCACCGGTCTTCTCGCCGCTAAAACAGAGCACGATTTGGTGTAAAACCCATTCCATATTATATAAAAAAAAAGCCCGTCCATGATTTCCATCCAATTAAATCGCAGCCTTGCCACAGCGGTTGTGTACGTAAGCTTTGGTTGCTAACCCATCCCTTCGTTTGTTCGATTGTTCGATGCTCTGGTTCGCCCGAACGCCGTCACCATGGTGAGAACGCAGCTACCATCGCCGCTGTTCGTGGCCAGCATGCTACATGCCACTCAGCTCGTGAAGATGGAGATACGCACAGCGGCGCCGACGGCCAGCCGCGTCGGAATCCTAGCCTACAGCCGATTCCGGTGGCCGAGCTCCTGCACCTGGTGCCTGCAGCAGCAGCGCGCAATCCCGGCGTGGCGTTGAAGTTGGATGGGGGTTGTTTTGATAAATGGCACGGGCCCCAGTCCAAGGTGGACATGTCACGTCAGCAAAACCATGCTGGTTTTGAGGAATGGACCTGGAGTGAACGGTTTTGTAAGTTTGAGGGGCCAAATATCTGGTTTTCTAGTTGATGGGCCTATTTGGCACAAACGATGCAAGTTCATAGGTCTACGGTGTATTTAACTCAATAGTAATCTAAGCCTTTGGCCACCAGGCCTTGGTCGGCAACCACCGATTTGTTGGTTTGAGCGATCCAGATGTTAACAGTAGAAAGAGAGGAATTGGCCAGAGGCCTAACGACCGGGCAGCGAAAATCTTCCAAGATGTGGTTCTGAAATTGCGTACCGGGTGCAGCGTGAAGTCGACGCAGGGATTGCGTGCCCTTGATCTCTCGCTTCCTCCGTCCTCGCGATTCCCGGCGCTGGCTTCCGCGCGGACTAGTAGGTGGAGGGCCAGCAAGTGAGCCGTCGGTTGGCCCGCCATTGCCGCCGGTCGAAGAGAGTCGCCCGTGCTGTCTTTTTCGCCACTGATGCATATCGTCGAACGAGTGGAAGGCAGCCGCCGAGACGTAGGTGCCGGCTTGTCGACGGAAGTTGCAGCTTTGGGCGCCGGCCGCCCCTTTGCTTCGTTCGGCCGGTGCAGGGTGCCGACGGGGAGAGCTCTTGCGCCGGGCGAAGTCAGAAGAACAGGGGTGGCTCTTCTCGGCGTGGTGGGGAACGGTGGGTGGTGAGAGTTTGGGCCGAGGAGGGAGACGGGAACAGAGCCGAAGCAGAGAGGAAGGGGAACGCTACCGGCGTGGTGGGAGAGAGGTAGCCGGGAGCTCGCCGGGGGAGGCCGGAGGGGAACCCAGCCGAGGGTGGGGGGTCGCCGGAGCGGGGTTGGTGGGTTGGTGGCCGGGAGCGAGAGCGCTCCATTCTTTCCAGCCGGCTGTTGGATTGGACCAAGGGATCCACCATGGAGCTCTCCCTAACACCTTTTTAGCAAATAGTGGGATCCCAAATCCACAGTAGAGCTGCTCCAGATCTGGTTTCGGAGAGCTGGAGCTCTCCCAAACAGGCCATAGGACTAGGATCACCGCGGCTTCACAAAAGTCATTTAAACGCCTAACATGTAACTAGGAGACTGAAGTATCTGTGTCTTTTTTGAAACAATCTTCTCCATCAATTCGTCCCACATAACTTGGTCAGTCTCTCAAGTCTCAATCCACGGTACTTTCAAGCAGCTGCATGTTGCATTATGTTCTTGTCATGAAGGTCCTGCCCTTGACTCTCTATCCCTATTAATAGGGACTCTTCGCCTCCTCCATGCATGTATCCTGCTAGCTGCAATAGATGATCAATAGTCCACCACAACAGACATATGAACAGCCACCCATATTGTTTGAGAGAAGCTCATATGCTCATCCCTCCTTGCCTCCCATCATAAGTTCAGAACCGAACTTGATGAGGGGAGCTTTGTTCATGCTCTTGTTGGCTTACCGTATTTCCCACATCTTTGTTTGGGAGAGGGAGGCACCGGGACATCGAATGGTACGGTGGCTACTCTATAACTGTAAGAAGCAATACAAGTGGCAAATGCTCTGCATCTCAGCTTTTATCTCTCAGAGCTGACCAGTCTTAGCAATCCTATATGTCCACTATATGGCTGTTGTATCTTCTATCAAAGTTTCCTCGCTAGATAGAATATATCCTACCATTTAGCAGCAGTCGATCTAGTCTATACCATTTGCCACTCGAATTTTGTGTTGCTGGTGAGGTAGCGGATGGATGCAGGGAAGAAAGGCTCAACGAGGAAGATATGGAGACAGGGGAGAAGCAGATACGGATTGTAATGCCATGCAATGGAGTAGGCTGCCAAAACCATAGATTCCAAATCCAGTGAACGGCAGAACTAGAAGCAGTAGAAAATCAACATAGAATTGAACACTTTACTACAATAATATAAATTGTTCCTTTGATTGACGTTTTTCAGTGTATAGACTTTTGTTTTTCTGTGTTTTGTGCATCCCTGCAGCTGTTTTGCCCATTTTTTTTGTTTGTAAAAAATGCAATAATTGCTTGCTCATATGAGAAACATGACCCCTTTTCAAGAATATATGAAAATCCCACTAATATCTATATTACACATTCACCAATAGCATTATTATGATGCATTGACAAAACTTGAGAAAGTATTAAAACCTGATGCATTATATGCGCTCTCAGGCAATTTGCCACCGATAGAAAACACAGTGTAATGCCCCTCTAATAAACCAAAGGAAGTTACAAAATTCCAATGCTTAACTGCTTTACATTTCGTTGAATTTGGCAAACTGTATCACAGGTTCACATCAGAATTCTTGTATGCGGCCTGAGGGCTAGGCTTGTGAAACATATATATAGGATCAACAAGCTAGGTGCGCGCCTCCCTTCATCGCTGGCGAAGTCCGATCGGCTCAGCGGTGTGTGGGGGCGCCGGCGCTGGTCGCGCCTCCCTTTGTCGCTGGCGAGCCCGATCGGGTCCGCGGTGTGTGGGGGCGGCCGACGCTGTCGGTCTGCGCGCCTTCCGCCGCCGCGGGGCGAAGTCCGGTCGGCTCCGCGGTGTGTGGGGGCGGCCGGCGCTATCGGTCGCGCGCCGCCGTCGCCGCGGGCGAAGTCCGGCCGGCTCTGCGCGTGTGGGGGCGGCGGTGCGGTCGGGCGCCCTCCGTCGCTGCCGCGACGAGTCCGATCGCTCCGCGGTATGCTGGCGACGTGCAGCTCGATGTGGCCTCCCTCCACAGGTTCTGGGCGAAAGCTTAGCCCGGATTTCTTCCGGGCCGATGACGGTAATCTCCTTGAAGGCGCCATTGAAGAACCTCCGTGCCGCCCTACGACCACTCCGCCAACTCCTTAGCACAAAAACTTCGGCGAAAGTCTTACCAAGCTCCGGTGTTTGCTTGGCCGACGATGGTGGCGCCTTCACGCCATCCACCTCCCTGGAGGCATCGTTGTAGAGTTCGTGTGTTCTCGGTGTTGTATTTCTCTTTTTTTTCTTGTTTTTCGTGTGTGTGCTTTTTTATGGTTTTAGTCCGGTTTTCCGCGATTAACCGGACGACAGTGGTTTCCTTCCGCTCCCTAAAAACGAGACTTTTCTTTTTGAAACAAGTAGGTGGGGAAACTCCCCACCCCCCCAATTAGCTTTCAAAAAAAACAAGCTAGGCTTCTCACGGAACTCATTAAAAGACCAAAAGTAGGACTAGCGGGCTGCAACAATTTTTCTGCGCCAGCTCGGCCACATGACTTTCTGCTCCCCGATCAGTCCTTATTATGTTCGCTTCACTTTTAGTATCTTTATTTATTATAAAACAGACAGCTTATAAACAAGGAAAACCACATCGTGTGTCCATCTGATGAGAGGGTCACGAAGCTTTGTTCATGCTTCCGTCGTCGGCTCTCACTGGCCGATCACCACGTTTCTCAAATTGTTGTGTGGGTCAGGGAGGCACCAGGATATTCGATAGTCCTTAGACCATGGTCATAAGGACTAGAAAGAGACCGGACTGCTCAAGGCTTGAAAATGGAATGGGGCATGTGGACATTGCAGCGGCAACCGGCTATTCGGTATACTAGAAAACAGGCGCAGCTTTGCTACGCCCTGTTGGATGTCTCTAAGCTATCCACAATTTAACTCTGACGACCCGGATCAGGGCTACAAACATGTAGTAATTTCTAATGTGGGGCATTCTACAATTCACTGTAAAAAAATGTTTTTTTTTCTTATTTATGATGTTTTCTATGGTTCAGAGCTTGGGACAAAAGGCTATGTTGTCCTTGTTTGTTGTATAAATGTTTTTTTCACTATTGCGTATATGCAATGATATTTACAGACTAAGGAACAATAACTATTAATTACCTTTGTTAGCTGGGGTAATTCCTCATCACAAATTTGAGAAATTTATTAGAACAAAAGAAATAGCACATATATAATTTAAATCATGCCAAATTCTCAGTTTACCCACTTGGGTATATGCTACAAAAAGATTGGAAACGAAAGTGATTCTTCATTGAGCTAATATCTTCAAAATGGATTTATGATGTGTAACACCCCTCGCCCTCCAAAGCCGCACCGCATGTTCTTCGAGGGGGCGCCAAGACGCTGCATACATAGCACCTTGCTTACACTTTCGCCCCTCGCCGCGTAAAAGGGTTAACCCGGGTGATATGGCCGGAAGGCAAAGGCTTATAAGTTGGCTCCACCCTTGCTAGTTGGCCACTCATGGGCCACATCCAAATTGGGCCGGTGTCACATACACCCCCCTCGAAAGGACTCGACGCCCTCGTCGAGCGCCAACTTAACCAGGACCTCCCCTCTTGGCACACGCGACCGCGTGCTCCTGTGGCCGGCACATATGCCATGCCGCACTCCGCAGCCTACACGCCGCAATGAACCTCCATGTCCGCGCCTCCCGCCGCACCCCGCCCACGGCGGTCGGCTCGATACCACTTGTAATACCCCGCCCTCCAAAGCCGCGACCGCACAGCCCCCTTCCGGCGGCGCCGCGACACGCATACATAGCACCTTGCTTACACTTTTCGTCCTCGCCCGTGTAAAAGGGTTAACCCGAAGGTGATATGGCCGGAAGGCAAAGGCTTATAAGTTGGCTCCACCCTTGCTAGTTGGCCACCATGGGCCACATCCAAATTGGGCCGGGTGTCACATACACCCCCCCTCAAAGGACTCGACGCCCTCGCCGAGCCAACTTAACCAGGACCTCCCCCTCTTGGCACACGCGACCGCGCGCCTGTGGCGGCACGCGTGTGCCATGTCGTGGCACTCCGCAGAGCCTACACGCACAATGAACCTCCATGTCCGTCCCTCGCCTGCCCGCCGCGCGCCCGTGGCCGCGCTGGTCGGCTCGATACCACTTGTAACACCCCCCCCTCCAAAGCCGCACCGCACGCCTTCCGAGGGCGCCGCACGCGCACACATAGCACCTTGCTTACACTTTCGCCCCTCGCCGCGTGTAAAGGGTTAACCCGAAGGTGATATGGCCGAAGGCAAAGGCTTATAAGTTGGCTCCACCCTTGCTCAACTAGCAAGGTGGTACTAACATGTGCACTCAAAGACTCATAGGCCACTCATGGGCCACATCCAAATTGGGCCGGGTGTCACATACATCCCCCCTGAAAGGACTCGACGTCCTCGTCGAGCGCCAACTTAACCAGGACCTCCCCTCTTGGCACACGTGACCGTGCGCCCAGGGCCGTGTAACACCCCGTCCTCCAAAGCCGCACCGCACAGCCCCTCCGAGGGGCGTGCACGCTGCACACATAGCACCTTGCTTACACTTTGGAGCCCTCGCCGTGTAAAAGGGTTAACCCGAAGGTGATATGGGTGGAAGACAAAGGCTTATAAGTTGGCTCCACCCTTGCTTAACCAAAGAAGGTGGTACTAAACATGTGCACTCTGCACTCATAGGCCCCTACCGGGGGCCACATCCAAATGGGGCGTGTTACATACACCCCCTCAAAGGACTCGACGTCCTCGTCGAGCGCCAACTTAACCAGGACCTTCCCTCTTGGCACACACGACCGTGCGCCCAGGGCCGGCACATGTGCCATGTCGTGCACTCCGCAGAGCCTACACGCACAATGAACCTCCATGTCCGCGCCTCTGGCCCGCACGCGCCCGTGGCCGCGAAGGTCGGCTCTGATACCACTTGTAACACCCCCCCTCCAAAGCCGCACCGCACCCCTTCCGAGGGGGCGCACGCTGCATACATAGCACCTTGCTTACACTTTCGCCCTCGCTCGTGTAAAAAGGGTTAACCCGAAGGTGATATGGCTGGAAGGCAAAGGCTTATAAGTTGGCTCCACCCTTGCTAGTTGGCCACTCATGGGCCACATCCAAATTGGGCCGGGTGTCACATACACCCCCTCAAAGGACTCGGCGCCCTCGTCGGCGCCAACTTAACCAGACCTCCTCTTGGCACACGACCGTGGCGCCTGTGGCCGGGCATCGCAGTGCCATGTCGCACTCCGCAGAGCCTACACGCACAATGAACCTCCATGTCCGCGCTCGCCGCCCGCACGCCGTGGGCCGCCGGGTCGGCTCGATACCACTTGTAACACCCCGCCCTCCAAAGCCGCACCGCACAAAGCCCGGGAGGGGCGCGCACGCCGCACACATAGCACCTTTGCTTACACTTTTCGCCCCTCGCTTCGTGTAAAAGGGTTAACCCGAAGGTGATATGGCCGGAAGGCAAAGGCTTATAAGTTGGCTCCACCCTTGCTCAACTAGCAAGGTGGTACTAACATGTGCACTCAAGACTCATAGGCCACTCATGGGCCACATCCAAATTGGGCCGGGTGTCACATACACCCCTCAAAGGACTCGGGACGCCCCTCGCCGAGCGCCAACTTAACCAGACCTCCCCTCTTGGCACACGCGACCGTGCGCCTGGGGCCGGCACATGTGCCATGCCGCTTACTCGCGCATAGCCTACACGCGCAATGAACCTCCATGTCCGCGCCTCGCCCGCGACGCCCGTGGGCCGCGTGGGTCGGCTTTGATACCACTTGTAACACCCCGTCCCTCCAAAGCCGCACCGCACGCCCTTCCGAGGGCGCGCACGCCGCACACATAGCACCTTGTTTACACTTTCGCCCTCGCCCGTGTAAAGGGTTAACCCGAAGGTGATATGGGTGGAAGACAAAGGCTTATAAGTTGGCTCCACCCTTGCTTAACCAAAGAAGGTGGTACTAAACATGTGCACTCAGCACTCATAGGCCCCTACCGGGCCACATCCAAATTGGGCCAGGTGTTACATACACCCCCCCTCAAAGGACTCGACGCCCTCGCCGGCGCCAACTTAACCAGACCCTCCCCTCTTGGCACACGCGACCGCGGCGCCTCGTGGCCGCACATGTGCCATGTCGTGCACTCCGCAGAGCCTACACGCACAATGAACCTCCATGTCCGCGCCTGGCCCGCGCCGCGCCCGGGGCCGCGAAGGTCGGCTCGATACCACTTGTAACACCCCGCCCTCCAAAGCCGCACCGCACGCCCTTCCGAGGGCGCGCACGCGTGCACACATAGCACCTTTGCTTACACTTTTCGTACGCCAGGTAAAAGGGTTAACCCGGCGGTGATATGGCCGGAAGGCAAAGGCTTATAAGTTGGTTTCACCCTTGCTCAACTAGCAAGGTGGTACTAACATGTGCACTCAAGACTCATAGGCCACTCATGGGCCACATCCTAATTAGGCCGGGTGTCACATGATGTGATTAAATGTGGATTGCATGAGAATATATTCATTGGTACTTTGTAGCTAGCAGCCTTCTCGATCTAGGTCTATGTCAAAGTAATGTCATGAGTAGTTGTGGAAAATTAAAGGAAAACACATAGTGGCTTGATTACGTAATAGTGATTTATCATAGGAAGAAATACCAAATTGGAAACTCTATCATATACTTGATGATTTGTAGGAAGAGATGCATATGTTGTTGAGTATATTTAATAAGTTGAACAAAAATGCGTACAACCAAAAGACATACAAAGGACCAAACTCAGTTCCATCCTTTCGAGATAATAAACATGGTTCACTCAAGCACATGGTCCGACAAATTAAAAGATTGTCTTTGTTTATACGCTTCGTAGACAAAGAAATATTCTTATTATTTCTTCCTTAGAACTACTTGCCCTTGCACACTGCAGGTTCAAATTGTTTTTATGCACATTAATAAGTTGAAGGTAGTAAGCTAAACATTTGGAAAATTGGCTATTACCATTTTCTACAATATAATATCTTCTACACAGTCCGAGATGATGTATCTAAACTTATTTGTTGTCGATGCTTGAAAATGCAAACAAAATATTTGTGGTCTTTAGCTTTATCGATCCAAAAGAAAGAAAGAAAAACTCACACCACGCGAGTAGTCTACATTTATTTTTGGTCCAATATTACCTCGCTAAATGCACAATATTTAATCGGCTAGAAATGTTAAATGCTATGTAGCTTATGCACGCATATGGATGTGTAAGAGCAGGGACGCTAGATTTAGGAAATTGTTGAAACAATACAAGGATGCAAATGGAATCAAATAATTAAAAGAACAAACCAGCAGCCTTTTTTTTAAAAAAACCAAGTGGTGTACTTTATTGATCGAAAATAGTTACATCGTTTACAAGGTATTGAACAATAAAGCTAGGGGACCATCGTCCCAAATACAAGAATTTTTTATAATCAAACCGGATTTAGCTAGTTCATCCGCCACTTGGTTAGCTTCCCTGTAACAATGGTCAATTGAAATCTTATTGAAGCCCGGCCCACAGTCTCCAGCATTCATTATAGATTGCTGCTGCCGAAGTTCGCCGTGAACCCCTCATTCTTCATAATCTCCACTACTTCTGAACAGTCCGATTGGACTACCAATCTATTGCAACCGACATGTTGAGCCATCAATAAACCTTCTTTCCACGCATATGCTTCAGCCATGGGAGCAGCTTAATGCTTAAGACAATAGACTTTTTCCTGCATGGGCGCATGGCTGTGTCCGGTCAGCCGGCAGGCCAAATCTGCATATCTGCTCCGTGAAATCATTGATCATCTTGAGCTTGTAGAAACAAAAGAAAGCTAGGAAGTACGGCCATACAGGCAAGCACCCTTTGTTTACATTATGGGCATTCTATCGAACACCTCCTATACGCCATTCAAACGCCATCCATGATAAGTGGTGGTTGCTACAATGGCCACCTTTCCCCGCAGCTTTTGGGTGTCGCCAGTTTGGGGAGATCGGAGGCCGCTACTGAGAGGTCTGCACACATGGCCGCAAGCGTGGAAGCGGCGACAGCCACGGCTACGGGGAGGATGGCTTTAGTTGAGGAAACACTGAGGCCGTGGCGGTAGCGGTAGGTGCCTGGAGTCCTGGTAGAAGGCACAAGAGCCATGGTTCAAGAGTCGTGGTGCGTGGCGGGCACCGCGGCAAGAGCTGGGAGCAGGGCCAGACAGGCCGAGCATGGCGAGTCTCGAGAAGGCGAAGCGCGAAACCGCGGACGCCCCGGTACCGCCGCCACCGCGAGGTAGAGCGGCATGGCGCTGTCACGTGGGCGACGTCGCGCGCAGCCTCCGCCGGGCGTGGAGGGCAGCACGTAGGTCATCACCGCTGTGGGCGCTGGAGCGCTTTTGGGAAGCGGTGCCGCCAGCCCACGACGCGGCGAGGACCCCGCCATGGCGGGGCGAATTGATTCCGCCGCTGACATGGCAAGTGCGAGGCGCCGCCATCGGCGCGGTGGCCCGCGGGCGGCCGCCGCTTGGCTCCGCCGCTGGTTGCTTGGCCGGCGGCCGCTCCGCCGCCGCTCGATGGACGAGCCCGAGAAGATACCTCATCGAGCCCGAAAAGTTCCAAAGTGGTTTCGGTCGGAAACAAACGGGTAGACACCAAAACAGATGGTCGGGAAACAAACGGGTAGACACCAAAACAGATCCGCATCGAACGGCTGTGTCATCGCAAAGTTGGCCAAATCCGACGGCTGGAGGGTTAACGGGTGACGCGGACCCACTAACCGCCCGAGAAACCCGCCCAGCTTTCGTATTTGGAGATTACATTTGGGCATTGGATTCTTATTGGTTGCTAGTTAATTGGACCATGTATCCCAATTGTTACAAGCCCAAATGCCATAGCATAATTTGTTCTTCTCAATATCGCCGTGATACCTGGAGGTAGAGTTGATCAGTTGAATAATGGCATGTCGAGTCACTGCCTATGCAGCAATATATAATTAAGTTCTTTGGAATCCACGATTTAGGGAGCCATGCAAAGGAGGAACAGGAGGTTCTTTGCATCGATTGCTGGGGAAAGTGCCTCAGCTATCATCATATATATGGGGCAGTCCGCCACTGTTCTAGATTATTTCAAACACAACTCATTCTATTAGTGCTAAGGCTTTAGGTGGACATATTTGTGCTATTTGCAGCCATATGGACGATGGATTCGTTCGATAATCAATTTGCAGCCATATGGACGTTATGATAAATTTACGCTCCAGTTGCACTATATAGGTACAGATGAACTAAAGATTTGTGTGAAAATCTTCTCTTCTAAATACTACTTTTAATTACTATCAACTTATTTCAATGCAGTTTCTATGTGGAATGGATGCAACTAAAAAGTTCTAGTGTGGAGAAGGAATAATGTTTCACTCAGTTCTTGCAACATCTTAAATCTAGGTGTACAACTACACTTCTCACAAAATTCAGTTGTAAAAGAGAAGTTTACACATATTATGAATTTATGACATAGCAAAACTGTTTTTGTTTTATTTTTACCCACATGAACACCAATGATGTTAGAAAAGATCCATGACATGGGCTCTGACTTGTGTATAGTAACATGTTGGCTTCTCACATAATTTCATCAAAAGTTTAAAGGTCGCATCGACACGATAATATGAAAAGCCCAACAGTATAACTAGTAAGAAAAATGCTATTTACCTGCTCCTTGATTTATTATTCTGGTCCAATTTTTGTTGAATTTTAAAACTGAATATCCTATCGCCCTTAACTCAAAACCATCTAAATTACCTCAGATCTTAGAGATAGATCGAGACACTATGAAAAAATGATCCTAACTAGCACTACTAACGAAATGATTTTGCGAGACACCTGTTTTTTTTTTTTCCGTGGCGGGCACACAAAATACCGGTCAAGCCACCCTCCCGGCTGCCCGCCACGGAAAATAGATTAACCGTGGGGGCGTTTATAAAGAGCCCGCCACGGAAAATGCATTCATTTTGCGTGGCGGGCGAAGTTACTTAATGCCCGCCACGCAAAAGGCCGAGGCCCACAGCCAAGCCCAAACCGGGCTTTATCGGGCCATATATATACAGCAGTTCTAGGGTTTCCTCCCCTCCTTCTCATTTCTTCTCACTCAGCCAACACACCTCCCTCTCTCTCTCGGGCGGGCTGCTCTCTCAGCCCATGAGACTCTCTCTCTCTCTCTCTCTCTCTCTCCCTCGGGCTCTCTCTCCCACACCTCGGCGCCGCGGGCGAGGGCGAGGCGGCCGGATCCACGGGGCGGCGGGAGGCGGAGGCGGTGGCCGCAGTCGGTGCTCGGATGCGGAGGCGGAGGCGGCGCCGCGTCCGGGCGCCGGATGCGGGAGGTGGGAGGCGGCGGCCGCGGGCCGGGCGCCGCAGCTGCCGGAGGCAGGAGGCGGCGCGGGGATCCGGACGACGGCGAGCGGGCGCTGCGGCGGATTGACTACGGCGCATGCGATCCGACGACGGCGAAGCGCAGGGCGGCGGATCCGGCGACGGGCGAACGCGGCATGTGCCGATCGACGACGGCGCGAAGCGCTGGGCGTCGGATCCGACGACGGGCGAAGCGCGGGCGGCGGATCCGGTGGCAGCGGCGCGGCCCGATCCAAGGACGCCAAGCGCTGGGCGGCCGGATCCGCCGACGGGCGAGCGCCAGCGCGCCGAGCCGCCGACGGTGAGCATGCAAATGCCGGAAACCCTAGATGCTGCAGACTGGGCTCGTGTCGGGCCCGTATGGGCCGACACCGAGCTCGGGCTTTTTATTAACCGCGGGCGGGCGCAGTGTGCGCCACGGATAATCGTGCATTTTCCGTTGCCTTTCAAAGGTGACGGGCACCCTTTCCCGCCACCTAAAATCCATTTCGCCCGCCATGCAAAATCTTTTATGTAGCAATGTAGCAAGCTGCAGTAGTATTGTGTCATTTTAGCCCACGTGCTTGACTTGGGCCCTAAAATCAATCACTTAACCACATATGCAGCACTAACACAAGGCATGGAGAAAAGCCTCCTCTGTCCTAATCTGGCTACTACTCTCTTCTAAATCCTTATTTATACTCTTGGCCTCCGTGTATCCTCCAACTGTCCTGCAACAGGTCACAGCCGTGAGACCAAAACATATAGTGAGACCAAAACATATAGTCCAACGACAAAACACTTCGGAACAGCAAGAAGGCCAGAGAGGAGAACCATGATCACCCATTCCCTGGGCGAGGGAGTGTAACACCCGGTTTTAAGAACAAAACCAGATGATGCTATATGTGAGCCCTGGAAGTCAATCTCACATACAGTTTACAAATAAATGATAGTATCAATTCACAATGCTTAAAATATAACGAACATAATATAAAAGTATACTACCTCAGCTAGCAAACAAATGAAAGACACTCGATCTTCTGGTGAAGACTCCACAGGGACAACCGACCGGTTGATCACAAGCCTAACTTCCTCCCCGAGGTGGGGTGAAATAGCAAGGGTGAGTCCATGTCGAACTCCGCAAGCATAGCCGGGGGTTATGAGGCTAAGAAGTTTACAATCGCCTTAACCGGCAGCTTGCTTTTAGAGTTGGTCAAGTTTTTTAGCTTAAGCATAAAGGAATCCCATATCCCATTATTCACATGTGTAAACAGATATAACATCAATTTAATATCAACAACATAGTAAGCACAAAATTCTATTCATAGATGTCTCCAAGGCCGTTCATGACCGCGAACACGGCCGACATGTCGGTTTAATTAACTCTGCAAGCAGAGGTGTACACTTTCACTACGGGTCATGAATTTCCACCGCATGGGCTCTAGAACCTCCACAACACCGAAAAACCCATATAAAGCCTTTCAAAGGGGTTATCTAAATATGCCGGATAGCGATAGGGCTACAACCCATTCTCTTCCGTTTCGGTAACCACCGACACAAGTAAACACTATCCCCCTGAACGACTAAAGCCGAGCCATGAGACCCCCATAGCTGTCTCAGTATATCTCGGATGATCACAAATGAATAAGTCCTTATGGAGAGCTAAGAGCTTCATAAATAAACAACCCCAAGCTCTTTAAGCCCTATGTACCATGGCATCAACAACTACTCATATCATGATTTAATACATAAAAGCAATAATAAAGTGTGTGGGTTGAGCGCCAGCAAATTACTACATAATGCACAAACCCATAGGTGTCAAGGAACAAGTATTCAAGACTAGGATAATCCTTAATGGCAATCAAGGAGGACACATGCATCATGAATTATTAATTAAGGTGAATAGGACATCAAGGATGATCCCAAGCTATACTTGCCTCAAATTCCGATCCTTTCTTCAAGTCCGATCTTTCTAGAACTTCTTTTCGATCTCCTTCTTCTAGATCACCAAGCAAGGCTCACCGACCGAACTTACATAGTCACAAAGCACCACACATATATCCGAGCAATCATACACGAAGCAAACAGTAGATCTAAATTAGAACAAGACACCAATCAATAAATTTGAAAAGCTTATAAAACGATTCTACACGCCGCTAAATCACACAGATGCTTAAAAAGCACTCTAATCGAGCATCGACGAAAGAGAGACGATTGCCGAAAGATTTGCTTTAAAAAAGAAAACTATGAGCTTATTTATTTTAATTACATAAAAGCATGTATAAGATATTTCAGAGAAATATCTAAATTGAGCTAAATCAATTTTATATTTGATTTGAAAAACAAAGATAGACCTAATATTATTTTACTTAGAAAGATCGAAGTGCAAAGGCTAATTTGATTTTAATTGGAAAATCTAGTTGCATTTAGATTGATCAAATTATCATTTTATTTGAAAAGAAATAGAAGTGGTTAAACTATATATCCTACTAAGCTGTAGAGCACGTGGTTACAAGTCTAAAGCAACTTGACAGGAGCAAAACTGAATTAGAACAAAGAAACAGCACAGATGGACGTACTGCTGATGTCATCACATGGTATTTGTATATTTGTGGATTTGTTTTTCTAATGGAATACGGCTAGAAAACGTATACATGACATCACGTGATGTCATCCAGCCAGGATTCGTAACAGCTAGGAGTTAGATTCGGTGCATGAGCGCATGGCTGATACTTCGATCGACGCCGGGTCGTGTTTCTTCTACAAGTGTGCTGAGGGAGAGCAGGGAGCTGCACGCTCATCTCGGTTGTGGGCTGGGCACGGTGCCTCTAGAGCAACCGCACTGGTGAATGCTTGCGCGTGGCGGTTGGACATGGCTAGTGGCGAGCTTCTTGCCGGGCAAATTTGAAACGGCTCTAGGGTTCATCAAACGACGGTACCAAAAGGAAGAGTAACTCAACGCGAACTCACCTAGATAGTAACCGCAGGGGCGTGACGAGGACGGGCGGATGGCTCGAATAATGGCAGCTTTGGTGGCCGACGTGCGAACGGGCGAAGTCGAACTCGAGCTCGGCGCCCGCTAGGGTTGCGGCTGTGGTGAGCTCGTGGTTAGGGCGGCGCTTGGCGCTAGGGTTAGAAAAGCGATGCGGCCTAGTTTATATAGGGGCCGAGAGACTCGCGCTATCCGCTGAAATCGATCGGGTCACAAGATACGGCACGACCTCGATGCGGTTTAGGGGCGTGGTGTCCGTGTCGAAGACGAGAAGAAAGAACGATGCTGTGCTGCTGGGCTCAGGTTGGCTTGCTAGGGAAGGAGAAGAAAAAAAAAAAGAAAAGAAAAAAAACAAGAGGGACCGGCCAAACCACTTGGGGCCAAGGAGACGACGGGCCAGAGAGAAAGGACAAGGCCATCGGGAAGATTTGGCACAAGAAAATGAATGAAACAAAAATTCCTTTTATTTTTATTTCAAAATCTTTTAAAATGAATTTCGAAATCCTTTTCCATTCAAACAAAAATCAAATCCAATCACCTCAAAAATAATATGCAGTGGCATGAATGCATCAAACTTGTCTCTAACCTTATAGTTGTTTTTAATTTCATAAATTTATTTATTTTCTATATTCCATGCATCACATAAATTGCTTAATTAAATCAAATTAGCTATTTAAAAATTATGCAAAATTTTGGGTGTTACAGGGAGGCACCAGGACATTCGCCTACACAGCGGCGATTGCAAGGAGCAGGCCTGGAGATGTACGACGTAGAACTCACACACTCTCTTGCATGTAAAAGTTAATCAGAGGTGCTGTGGGTGCTGATGGAACAGCAGATCATTTTGGATGGCATGTGCATAGAGAAGTTAATGGTCCTATCCGCAGGGAAATCACTACTTTGAAGACGGGCAGAGGTCAATTGTAGCTCTTAGGAAAATGAGGAAAATGCAAATGGTAGAAATAATGTCATTCTGACGGGTGTCACAAGGATATGATTGTTCCGCAATTACCATGCTCACATCGTACGCTCCTCGCATACACGTAATTAGGATTTCTGCTAAATATGTGTGCATTGGCGTTCTCAAGTTATGCACTTTGGCTATGAATTATTGCCTTGCTGCTTTCTGTCCATTTACTTGGGAATTGACAGATTCTCAGTCATTCATATGTGATGCCCTAATGTTTGCTATACACACTAAATTTACAACTGCCGTACATGTGAATATATATGTCATACATGGCTTGCTGTTCAAGTCAGGGAACTTCTAGATATGTTTTTGCAATGTCTAAATATTTTATTTGGATTTATCTTATCAATCTATATCTAGAACTTTTCATAGAATTTAAGAACCTAAGGGACATTTTTTGTGGTTTTAAAATGTTACCAAGTATTTTCTCTGTTCCAAATTGTAGGTCCTTTTGGCTTTTTCTAGATGCATTTCTTTTGCTATGCATCTGGACATAGTATATAACTAGATGCATAGCAAAAAAGCAATGTATCTAGAAAAAGCTAAAATGAACTATAATTTGGAAGAGAGGGAGTATTAACTAGTTTTTAAACGATGAAACCACCTTGAAAACCAGTTCAAATCAGAGAATGATGGTAATACAAACTGTTCTGAGAGTTGAGTGTGCAGGATTCCCGGTTTTAAAAATTATTATGGAAAATTAATCCAAGGCAACCATTTAGGAAGTCGGAGGCGACAACCGGTTGCAAGCTGCAATAATTTTGGGTCAATTATTCGGCCCACATGGCTTGAGCCCCAAATCAGTGGCTTAACCACATGAAGCACAGGCAGCATGGCGTGGGGACATGGGTCCTCCGTCTTGCTCCTTGCAATCCTTATTTATACTCTTGGCCTGCTTGTATCATCCTTGAGTCATGTAGTACAAGAGAGAGCCGCGAGAACAGTATATGAAGTCCACCGCCTCACCCGCCCTGCGCTTATCTTCCCACCACAAGTTCAGAACTCAACCCGCGAACACATGGTTGATTTATATCAAATGTGTTTAGTTGTGTGATTAAGTCATTGTCAACAGTCAACATTTTACTTCTATTTTTTTTATTCTTTATGCTTCGGCTATGTTCACCGGCACATGTGGAGTGTGTCGAAGACGTATCTCTTGGTTCGTGTTGTACGTGTGGGAGCTCGGAGATGGTAGCCGACGGCGGCAGGTGAAGGGGGTCAAGGAGGACGTCTTAGGCCGACGCACCGCTGGAGGTGAAGGATGGACGGAGGCTTGGACCGAGGGACCGTGATCGGGCCGGGTGGCTAGCCATGGTGGTCGACATCCGGGACATCAACGGATGCAAGAGGACGGGGCGGACCGTGTCGATCGGGTCAAGACGGCGAAGCGTGCAAAGGCGGGAGCTCGATGACTTGGCGACTCGGGCGTCAAGACGGTGATGACACGTGTCGAGGAGATTTGGTGGTTTTCCTCAAAACCATCGGGCGCGGGTTTGGTGGTTTGGGCCACAAAACCACCGGCGGCCGGTTTCCGGGTTTGGGCCTCAAAACCCGGGGCAAAGTTTCCGGTGGACGGAAGGACGGCACGTGGCGGCATCCGGGATATTGCGTGGAGCAAGGCTATGGATGAGGAGGCGCGGTGGCCGTCGGATGAAATTATCCCCGAGTCGGACTAAATTAGCCTTAGGGTTAGCGGTTTGGCTCATATGTATCTAGGGGTAGTTTGGGCAAGAAGATTTCAGACTATATATCGAGGGGCAGCCCCCTCATCCTCTTTGCCTCTCATTTTACAATTCTTAGCTAGGGTTCCACTTCCCTAGGTGAGAGGGTCCACCGATCTTATATCAAATTTGGTTGGGAAAGGGCTAGCCCTAAGTAGCCTGTCACATGGTGGCGTTTTGATTTTGATCGGTGTCTCTGGTTTGAGTTGGTCTGTGTTCTTGCTCTGAGTTTTTCGCAGCTCTTTTTCCCTTCCTCCCTATCTTGCTCGATTCATCATTTGTGGACCGCTTTCTTGCGATTCTTGTTGCTACAATCCGCTCGTGACCAAGAAACAAAGAGATTCACCCAAGGAAATCCATTGAATCCTCTTGAGTCGTCGGATTTGAGCAATTTTGTGTTTGGGTCGTTTTTGGGGAAAGTTTGTGCGAGATCTGAAATTCCTCGCGTTTCTCTCGGTGAAGGTCAGAATTTCTTGAGGGGAAATGGTCACCTACATGCCTAGATCATCTAGGTTGAATCTTGTGACCTAAGGTTTCGATTGGAGAGAGTTCTTGGTGATTTAGTGCTCGGTTCTTCAAAAATCGCCAAGAAATCGCGGTCTCTCGCTCGCTCAGGTGTCCGTTGTTGCACCGCCTTCTTCTCGGGTTGCAATCGGGTGTTTCGCAATCGGTCTCCTTTTCGTGTTGCAATCGGTCCGTGTTTTGTGTTGCAATTTGGCGTGCAGTTCGGGATCGGACATCGGTCATGTCCGTACCTTCCGTGAGAGTTGCTACTGTGACCCCGACCGCCCGCACTTGTTGCAATTGGGTTTCTAGTATTGTTGCAATTCATCCGCTTTCAGGTTGAAATTAGCTCTTTGTTTGCAAAACCGCTTTGTTTTATGTGTTCTCTCTGATCCACTGTGTATCTAGGTATACTCCTAGTGCATCCACCTAGTTACCTAGGTCATGATCTTTCTTGTGTTCGTGTGTTTTGCTTTGAGGGGACGTGAGAGTCAAGGACTTGAATTTCGAAAGAAATTTTGAGGCTCCTATTCACCCCCTCTAGTCGCCGCTTCGGTCCTTCAATTGGTATCGAGCCGGTTAAGGATCATATCCACCTTAATCGGTCCGTGATCCGCAGAAGGCGACATAGAGATGTTTGGTCACTTTGGTGGCAAGCCTCCGGAGTTCGATGGCACCAACTACCCCTATTGGAAGATTAAGATGCAAGCACATCTTATGGGGATAGATTGGTGAGTGTGGGAGATTGTTGAGGATGAGAACTACCAAGTGCTAGCCGTTCGAGTGGGTGAGGATCAAATAACCAACATAACGCCAACAACCGAGCGAGGAGTGTCTTGTTCTCTAGCCTCAGAGACATAGAGTTTGAGAGAGTAGCTTCTTGTGTGACCGCCGTGAGGTGTGGAAGACTCTTGAGAACTACCACGAGGGAACCCCACAAGTAAAGGCCCGCCTATACGAGACCTACAAGAGAGAGTACTTGTTGGGAATATGCCCTAGAGCTAATCATAGAGATGATTTATATTCTTTCATTGTATCCATGATATATTATGTGTTCATGAATATCCATTAAAGACAACTTGTATTGATCAACAATTATGTGAATTGATTGTGAAACTCTTTTACTTGTTTGGTTATTCAATAATTGTCCTCGATCGGAGTTCATGTGAGAACACACATGAATATTAGATCAAAGACATGTATTAGTTGATGACTATGTTTCACAAGTCATAGACATGGAGATGTCAAACTAATAGTGTGGGCACATGTATGACATGGGGCCGGATTGACCCGACATGAGATGTTATTATTATCTCTTTACACATCATTTACGTTATGTCCTTAGACCTGAGATTGTCGTATGTACTCAAGATGTGAAAAACGACCTACTTAGGGACTATCAAACGTTATCCGTGATTGGGTAGCTATAAAGGTGGTCTTCGGGTTTGTCGGAAACATCTTTGTGAGACATAGTCAATCAAGATGGAATTGCCCCTCTCCATGAGAGAGAGATATAAACTGACCACTTGAATGATTGGATCAAGAAATGCATGGCCGTGCTTGGGTTAAGTGTTAACTCACGAGTTGGACCGAATATCGTGTGGCAAGGGAATAATGAGTATATGGTTTGTGTGGTTCATCTGATATGATCATTGCGTACACATGGGAGTTGGCACGCCTTGCTAGAGGCCATTGTCGACTATTGGTCGAGTAGGAGTACTCGGGCCATGTCTATGTGTGCGTGAGCCCATAGGGTCGCACGCTTAAAGGGAAGGAGGCCCAATTGATTTGATCAAATTAGGCGAGGCTTAGGGTTTTCCTAATGGGACTCCAGCTCTCGGGAGCACTGTCGAGGGGACGCCTATATAATGAGAGGTGGGCACGGGGCTGAAAAAGAGGATCCAAGCCACGTGACTTTGGCAGCCGCCGCCGCTCACGCTCGCCTCTTGCATCTCGCGGACCCTAGCAGTCCGGAGGCGCATCGCTTCCCCCCTCATGCGTGTGGGATACCTCGGAGGTGCTGCATCTGGAGCACAAGGACGAACCGCACGAGGAGGACGGACATGACGGACGACCACGCAATCGCACGCAATCGCTGCGGCAGCGTACATCGTCGCCGAGTCGACACTTCCGCGCACCGCGCTGCGTCTAGTGGTAATCCCGTGATCTATAAGTAGCGGTAGATCCTGGGTTTATGGGTAGAAAAGTTTTTGTTTTCTCGCTAGCGTAGATTCCATATTCCAAATGTGGTATCGAACCCGATGTTGTGTCGTTATAGATTCGGATGTGTGCATATGGTGATGTGCTTGCCGGTTGTAGATGAGTCTTTGATCTCGGTTCGTGATCTTGCCGCGACCGGTCTTGTTCGATCTACTCCTACCGGTCGGAATTCGCCATCGGAGTTAAGTGATACATGTAAACCTAGTCATGGCGAAGTTAGAGATCAATAAGATTGATCGAATCGAACCTAGGTCATGTCCTCGGTCGGGCGCATGTGATGCGAGTTGCGGTGGTGGTAGATTTGATCTTCCACCTATCGTCGGCCCGAGTTTGACTAGGATTAGGATTCATCCTTCTCCTCTTTCTATATTTCAGCCAAGGCCGGAGAGTTTTGGTAAGAGCCCACATACAAACGGACTAGGATTAGGATTCATCCTTCTCCTTTCCTTCTAGGAAAGAGTATGTGAGTTTGACTAGGATTAGGATTCCTCCTTCTCCTCTTTTCTATATTCCGGCCAAGGCCTGAGAGTTTGGGTAAGAGCCCACATACAAATGGACTAGGATTAAGATTCATCCTTCTCCTTTCCTTCTAGGAAAGAGTATGTGTATGAGATGCATGTATGCAATTAATTCATGACTTGCACAACGTGAGGATGGCATACTTGGATCATGGAGATGGAGGTCATCATGATGAACAGAGATTGGAGATGGAGATCCCCGAATGTGATATAAGGCCATACCAAGTCACAACTATTTAATGTCATTCTTATCGTGTTCTACTTTCACACGCGCGACTATGTTTTTGTCTACATACGATAGTGAAGTAGAATGATCCCTCGGCAAATGTTTTAAGTTTTGATGCTCCCCCAAACCTTGCACTGTCACAAGTCTTGTACAATCGATGGTGGGTCTATGAAATTAGGGTACCACCGGTTTTCCATGACTAGGCAAAAATATCGATACTTTACTGAGAAGATTTGGTTACTTAAACAAGATCATCCTAACGGTTAGGGATCTTGGAGCATGGCGGAGTTGGCGTTAGCATAGAGATGCTGCCCAACAACAAGAGTCATATGTGATATGATTAGCAAAGAGTTGCTTACCAATCTACCATGTCTTCTAGCGGTGATACTAAAGCTCACTAGTTGACTTGTTAGTTGTGGGTCTTGAATCACTAAGTTTCAATTGAGGGATATTGATTTTAGTGGGAGTACATTCTATTAAATGTTAATATGTTTTTACTCTATCTTGGATACATTGTCATAGTATTTTGCATTATTCCATGTTGTAGATAAATGGCACCTAACAATCAACCATTTGCTTTGCGTTCGGTTCTTGAGAAAGATAAGTTGAATGGAACAAACTATGCGGATTGGATCCGTAACCCGAGAATTGTTCTCGTGGCTAAGAAGAAGGAAGATGTTCTAGACACCCCCTTACCGAAGAGCCCGGCGATAATGCACCTACTGCCGAGAAAAACCGCTTACAAGAGAGCATGTGATGCTGATCTTGAAGTGAGTTGCCTTATGCTTGCCTCAGATGGAACCCGATCTGCAGATGCGGTTCGACAACAATCATGCAACGCCGACGATATGATCGTGGCGCTTGAGGATATGTTCCAAACTCAAGCGAGAACTGAAAGGTTCAATGTCTCAAAGGCGCTTGTTGAGAGCAAGCTAGCGAGAGGGTGCGCCGGTAGGGCCACACGTAATCAAGATGGTTGGTTACACTCGGAGATTGGAGAAACTAGGCTTCCCAATTGGCCCGAGTTGGCTACGATTTCATTCTTGCATCTCGCCGCCTAGCTATGGAAACTTCATCTTGAACTACCATATGCATGGGGCGGAGAAGGGCTTGACTGAATCGGCATGGCATGTCAAGACAAAGAGGGGTGACATCAAGAAAGGTGCTAGCAAAGAGCCATGTGATGGCGATCCAAAACAAGCCTAATTTTAAGAAAAGGGGCAATCCTTATTGGAAGAAGAAGAAGGAAAAGGCTAAGGGTGAGACCTCTAAGCCAAAGCCTCCTTCCCGAGCCCCCCTGCTGGACCAATCTGCGATTCTTTGTGTTTTCATTGTGGTAAGAAAGGTCACTAGTTGAGAAACCGCAAGTCGTACTTAGCATCCAAGAAGGATAGCGGTGGTAAAGGTACTCCCGCCGCTTGTACACTTGTTGTTTATGTTCTGAACATATTCCTCGCTGATTCTTATATCAATTCTTGGGTATTTGATACCGGATCGGTTGCTCATATTTGCAATATGATACGAGGGGAATGATAAGAAGTAGAAGCGTTGGAAAGGGAGAAGTTGACTTCGCGTGGGCAATAATGCAAGAGTTGCTGCTTTGAGCGTTGGGACGATGCAACTCCACCTCCCGTCGGGATTTATTTTGGAGTTGAATAATTGTTATTTTGTTCCTAGCTTGAGTCAAAACATTGTGTCACCTTCATGTTTGATGAAGGATGGTTATTCTTTTAAGAGTGAAAACAATGGTTGTGTGATCTCTAAAGATGGCATGTTTGTGGCTTCTGCATCCATTGTGAATGGGTTATTTATTTTAAATCTTGATGATGCACCCGCGTAATATAAGTGCTAAAAGGCCTCGGCTTAATGAGTTAAGTCCTACCTATATGTGGCATTGTCGTTTGGGTCATATAAGTGAGAATCGCATGAAGAGGCTCCATACCGATGGGCTTCTAACTTCATTTGATTTTGAATCATACGAGACATGTGAAGCTTGCCTTCTAGGCAAAATGACCAAGGCGCCTTTCAAGGGTTTTTCCCGAGAGGGCAGCAGACTTGTTGGAACTAATACATACCGATGTATGCGGACCAATGAGTACGACGGCTAGAGGTGGATTCCAATACTTCATTACTTTTTATCGATGATTTCAAGAGATATGGCTATGTCTACTTAATGAAGCATAAGTCCGAGATTTTTGAAAAGTTCAAAGAGTTTCGCAAATGAAGTAGAGAATCAACGTGGCAAGAAAAATTAAGGCCTTGCGATCTGATCGTGGAGGTGAATACTTGAGCCACGAATTTAGCAATCATCCGAAGAGTTGCGGAATTGTTCCCACGACTTCGCCGCCGGAACACCTCGGAGAAACGGTGTGTCCGAGCGACGTAATCGGACTTTGTTGGACATGGTTCGGTCGATGATGAGCCGTCGGACCTACCTTTATCGTTTTGGGGATATGCTCTAGCAAATACCGCTTTCACATTAAATAGGGTACCATCTAAGTCCATAGTTAAGACACCATATGAGATGTGGACCGGTAAGAGTCCCGGTTGTCTTTTCTAAAGATTTGGGGTTGTGAAGTTTATGTCAAACGACTTCAATCGATAAACTAACACCCAAGTTGGACAAGTGTTTTTTCGTGGGATACCCGAAGGAAACTTTGGGTTATTACTTTTACAACCGATCGAGGGCAAAAGTGTTTGTTGCTCGAAATGGTGTTTTCTTAGAGAAAGAGTTTCTTAAAAAGAGACAAGAGTGGACAGAGGGTGTATCTTGAAGAAGTTCGGGATGAGCCAATAGGTCAAGACTCTATGAGTGATGCTAATGTAGCGTAAACAAGTTGAGATACACGTGGCAAAGGTAACACCGCCACTACCATGAAGATCAGCTAGACTCCATGAGTTGCATGGGGATATGTTATTGTTAGACGATGACGAACCTATGACATATGCGGAAGCTATGATGGACCCAGATTCCGAGAAATGGCAAAATGCCATGAGATCCGAGATAGATTCCATGGGAGACAATCAAGTTTGGAACTTGGTTGTTCCGCCTGATGGGGTTAGACCCATTGAGTGCAAATGGATCTATAAAAAGAAAAGATATATGGACGGAAATGTTCACGTCTATAAAGCTCGACTTGTCGCAAAGGGTTTTCGCAGGTTCAAGGAGTTGACTACGACGAGACATTCTCGCCAGTAGCGATGCTTAAATCTATCCGGATCATTCTAGCAATTGCTGCTCATTTTTATTATGAGATATGGCAGATGGATGTTAAAACAGCCTTTCTAAATGGAAATTTGGAAGAGGACGTGTATATGATACAGCCCGAAGGTTTTGTTGATCCTAAGAATGCTAGAAAAATATGCAAGCTTAAGAAATCCATTTATGGGTTGAAGCAAGCATCTCGGAGTTGGAACATTCATTTTGATGAAGAGGTCAAAAGCTCTTGGTTTTCATCGAATGAAGAAGAACCTTGTGTATACAAGAAGGAAAGTGGGAGTGTTGTTGTGTTTCTAATCTTGTATGTGGATGACATATCGTTGATTGGGAATGATATTCCAATGTTGCAATCCGTGAAGACTTCACTGAATAATATATTTTCTATGAAGGATTTGGGAGAAGCATCATACATTTTGGGCATAAAGATCTATAGAGATAGATCAAAGAGGCTAATAGGATTATGCCAAGATACGTACATTGACAAGGTGTTGAAACGGTTCAACATGGAACAGTCCAAGAAAGGGTTCCTGCCTATGTCACATGGTATGCATTTTAGCAAGAAGCAGCGTCCTTCGACTGCTGATGAGCGAGAGCGCATGAGTAAGGTTCCATATGCCTCTACAGTTGGTTCCATCATGTATGCCATGATATGTACACGCCCAGATGTTTCATATGCTCTAAGTGTTATGAAAGGATACCAAGCCGATCCGGTGAGAGTCACCGGACACTTGTTAAGAATATTCTTAAGTACTTGAGAAGGACTAAAGATATGTTCCTAATCTATGGAGGTGAGGAGGAGCTCGTTGTAAATTGTTACACCGATGCTAGCTTCCAAACCGACACGTATGATTCACAATCTCAATCGGATATTTGTTCACAATAAATGGTGGTGCTTTGTAAGTTGGAAAAGTTCCAAACAGGAGACGGTGACCCATTCTCTACAGAAGGTTAGTACATAGCAGCTTCGGCCGCAAAGGAAGGTGTTTGGATGAGGAAGTTCCTCATTGAGCTTGGTGTGTTCCCAATGCAAGCGGCCCATTGAACCTTCATTGTGACAATAGTGGCGCGATTGCACAGGCTAAGGAGCCGAGGGATCACCATAAGAACAAACACGTCTTTGTGAAAATTTCACCTCATTCGAGAGTTCATCAAACGTGGTGAAATCAAGATATGCAAGATACATACGGATTTGAATGTTGCGTATCCTTTGACAAAGGCTCTTCCACGGCCCTAAGCATGAGGCGCACATGAGAGATATGGGTATTAGATATCTTAAAGATTAACTCTAGTGCAAGTGGGAGATTGTTGGGAATATGCCCTAGAGCTAATCATAGAGATGATTTGTATTCTTTCATTGTATCCATGATATATTATGTGTTCATGAATATCCATTAAAGACAACTTGTATTGATCAGCAATTATGTGAATTGTTTGTGAAACTCTTTTACTTGTTTGGTTATTCAATAATTGTCCCTGATCGGAGTTCATGTGAGAACACACATGAATATTAGATCAGCACATGTATTAGTTGATGACTATGTTTCACAAGTCATAGACATGGAGATGTCAAACTAATAGTGTGGGCACATGTATGACATGGGGCTGGATTGACCCGACATGAGATGTTATTATTATCTCTTTACACATCATTTACGTTATGTCCTTAGACCTGAGATTGTCGTATGTACTCAAGATGTGAAACGACCTACTTAGGGACTATCAAACGTTACTCAGAATTGGGTAGCTATAAAGGTGGTCTTCGGGTTTGTCGGGAAACATGTTTGTGAGACATAGTCAATCAAGATGGAATTGCCCCTCTCCATGAGAGATAGATATAACTAGACCACTTGAATGATTGGAACAAGAAATGCATGGCCGTGCTTGGGTTAAGTGTTAACTCACGAGTTGGACCAGATATCGTGTGGCAAGGGAATAACGAGTATATGGTTTGTGTGGTTCGTCTGATATGATCATTGCGTACACATGGGAGTTGGCACGTCTTGCTAGAGGCCGCTATCGACTATTGGTCGAGTAGGAGTACTCGGGCCATGTCTATGTGTGCGTGAGCCCATAGGGTCGCACGCTTAAAGGGAAGGAGGCCCAATTCGGATTTGATCAAATTAGGCGAGGCTTAGGGTTTTCCTAATGGGACTCCAGCTTGGGAGCCTGTCAGGGACGCCTATATAATGAGAGGTGGGCACGGGGCTGAAAAGAGGATCCAAGCCACGCGACTTTGGCAGCCGCCGCCGCTCACGCTCTCGCCTCTTGCATCTCGCGGACCTAGCAGTCCGGAGGCGCATTGCTTCCTCCCTGTACGTGTGGGATACCTCGGAGGTGCTGCATCTGGAGCACAAGGACGAACCGCATGAGGAGGACGGACGTGACGGACGACCATGTAACTGCACGGCACTGCTGCAACGCGTACATCTACGTCGAGAGTCGACACTTCCGCTGCACCTGCGCGTCTAGTGATAATCCCGTGATCTATAACTAACAGTAGATCCTTGGTTTATGGGTAGAAAAGTTTTGTTTTCTGGCTAGCGTAGCGATCCCATATTCCTTCAAGTACAACAACCTAATCCAGCTTGATGGCGAGTCCATCTATTCTCTCTTTGCTAGGTTTCAGACGATCTGCAACAAGCTTCGGGCGAACAAGCCATCGGAGAGGCTTGATGAGCATGAGAAGGCGATGCGGCTCTTCGCCTTTGGATCGGAAGGTGTGGGATGTGAAGGTGTAGGCAATCATGGAGTCCGCCAACTACGACACCCTCACACCCGACGAGCTTTTCAAAGAAGCTCAAGTCTTCCGAGATTGAGTCCCGCATCCGGCAAAGCTCAAGAACCCATCCGCACCGAATGTTGCTCTCGTCTCAGGTAAGGGAAGTTCAAGTTCCTTTGCTAACCCTTCACAGATCTCTTTTGCCTTGTCTTCTTTGGTGTCTGTGACAGAGGACCAGTTGGAGTGCCTTGGGGACGACGAGCCGGATCTCGTCATTAGCCGATTCTCATGGTTGCACAACAACCGCTTGAACCGTCAACGTGGCGGTGGTCCAAAAGGAGGATGCTTCGAGTGCGGAGATCCGGACCACTTCGCCGCTGCGTGCCCCAAGAAGAACAAGTACTCTGGCGAAAGTACTACGACTCTGACAAGCGCAAGGACAAGCACAAGTACACCACCGGCAAGTACAAGTCCAAGAAGCGCTTCGACAAGGAGGTCACAAAGAAGAAGTACCTCGAGAGTGCCAAGGAGAACAAGCAAGCCTTCTTCGCCTCCCTCGACCCTCGGCATGACTCCTCTAACGAGCAAGCTTCCTCCAGCGGAGGAGCCCGAGCGCAAGATCGAGGACAAGCTGAACGGACTGTGCTTCGTCGCCGACTCCAAGCACGGGGCTTCGCACCATGGCCGTCGACGATAGCGTGACCGACAACGCCAAGCCACACGACGACGACTCTTCTTCAGAGGTATCACCCACAATCGAATCCCTTACTGTTGAGGCTGACACTTTGGGCGATGCGCTTGTATGTCAAGAGAAGCTACTCAAGTGAGCAGCTAAGGAGAGAAAGGAGTTTAAGGAGAAGTGGGAGACTGCTGTGAGGGAGTTAGAGTTGGCTAGGAAGCCTGTGCAGGTGTCTGATGAGACGGACTATGATGCTTGTGCTTTGCAAATGTCTAACATCATGTCTTTGCAATCCAAGTACTCTGCTTTGCTAGATGAGCACGTTGAGCTAAAGGCTAGGCCTATGTTGTTGAGTGTGTGCAAGTCCTGTCCAGGCTTGCAATCTGAGTTGGCAGAGAAGGGTGCCAAGCTTGCTGTGGTTGAGAAGGCCAGCTCAGATAGCACCGTGATGAAGCTTTGGAGCTTGAAGTGATGTCTTGTAGGCATGACAAAGGGAGAGTTGAAGAGGAAAACACATACCTTCGCTCCGCCCCGAAGTTGGGTGTCTAGTGGAGCAGCTTGGAATGATGATGAATCAGTTCAAGAGGGAACCGACACATCGGGATTAGGCTTTGCAATAGGTGGGAAGGGTGAAGTTATCTATGGCAAGGTTGGTCAAAGGTAGTAGTTTGAGCTCGAGTGAGAAACCCATAAGCACTCCCAAATTGACCAAGATCACCCCACCTGAGCCTACTAAGCCCATTGTGCAAGATGGCATAGTCCAAGAGAACCCAAAGACTCCACCACCCAAGCAAGTGTGGCTTCCAAAACCAAACCACCTCAAGAACCCACTTGACACTTTGCCCAAAATCCCTGAGGAAACCCTTCCTAGAGCCAAGACAACATCAAGAGTGAACCATCCTCCCAAGAGAGTGAACCAACAACCACCCAAGAGAGAGGTGAGGTATCTCTGTGAGTATTGCCAGAGAGATGGTCACTTGCTTGAGTTTTTATTTAGGAGGAAGAGGGATGCTAGGCGTCCAGTTGAGCTTGAGAACCGTGACTTGTACCACCCACCGCTTGGTTTGTTTGAGAGGGGTGTGCAATCGGTTCAGAGGCAGTTTGCTGGGCCAAGAGGTAGGATGCATCGGAGAGTTAGGCCGCAGTTTGTGATACCCCATGGTGGTCGTGCTCCACGAGTGGAAGTTGATCCTCGCTTTGGGAGCTTTGAGTTTGACAGGAGGAGTGCACCACGCTTTGTTGTGCGTGGTGAGCACTTTGGGAAGAAGGGTCGTGGGATGTTTGCTTTGCCTAACGCCTATCTTGGGCAAGATGGACAACACCGTATTCTTCCAAGTTTACTAACCCCAGTGTTGTGCCATTTGCTGATCCCATGTATTTTTGTTGATGCAGGATAGGAGGTTGGAGAACATGTGGCTCATCGATTCGGGTTGCTCACGACACATGACCGGCAACTCAAATTGGTTCTCCAGCCTCACCCCCATGAAGATTAAAGAGTATATCACTTTCGGGGATAGCAACAAAGGGAAGATCTTGTCTCGTGGATCAATCAGAATCAATGAGCACTTTGTCCTCAAGGACATGGCACTCGTCAACAACCTTCACTTCAACTTGCTGTCTGTCTCTCAGCTTATGGCAGATGGTTTTGAGGTACGCTTCAAAGTTGGCTGTTCTAGAGTTCTGGACTCTCATGATAATCCTATCTCTTGGATTGTGCCTTTCGGTCAAATTTTTGAGCTGACTTTTCTAGAGCCTTTGGTACCTATTGTTGCTTGTTGGCCGGGTCTTCTTCGGACTTGTGGAAGTGGCATAAGAGGTTGGGACATCGAGCTTTGATCTTCTTGCAAGGTTGAGCTCAATGGACCTCATCCGAGGATTGCCTAAGCTCAAGTTCGAAAAAGACTTAGTTTGCCACCCTTGTCGCCATGGGAAAATGGTATCCGCTTCTCATCCCCCAGTTAACCAGATCATGACCACACGACCCGGAGAGATTTTACACATGGACATAGTTGGTCCATCTCGGGTCCGGTCTGTTGGTGGGAAGTGGTATTGTTTAGTGATCGTGGGCGACTTTTTCGAGATACTCATGGGTATTCTTCATGGAAGGTAAGGATGAAGCTTTCAATTTCGCACGAGATTTGATTTTGAGGTTGCGGACTGAGTTACCCAGAGAACGCCATTCGAGCTATACTGCAAAGGACAATGGCACGAGTTCAAAAATACTTAGTTCGAAACCTTTTTGTGCTAACCATGGTCTCGAGCACCAGTTTTCTAGTCCCTATGTGCCTCAGCAGAATGAAATTGTTGAGAGGAAGAACTGGACGCTTGTGGGGATGGCGAGGACTGTTGGGACACAGACCTCCGCCAAAGGCGGAGATACATTGAATGCAACTAGACAGGCGGAGATGTTACTGAAAAATGCTAACAAATGTTATCGAGATACGCATCTTTTGCAGTTCTCTGCTTACCATGCGAAGATGTGACCTTTCCATCAGTGCACGACGAGGACACCTCCGCCGAGATGACAAGAGTCCCCACAAAAGGCGGAGGTTCAGGCGAAACGACTCGAGGAACAAGAAAATCCGCCCCGAAGTAGGCGGAGATATCATCTTCGACAAGATGGCGAAGATATCTCTGCAAGAAGACTTTGCGAGCCAAGGCAACAAGGAGGAGAATTCGAACACGACTCCACTAACGGGGTGGCTACGCAAAGAACGAAGAATGACCTCAATACCCTTAGCGAGAGATATAGGAAAAAGAGAATATTCTACGTATATGCTGTGGGCATAAGTGTAAATACACATTGTACAAAACCTTAGCTATAAAAGGGGTTCCCAGCCCTCATGCAAGGGGGTTGGTTGGTGAATACAATTTATTACCATTTATGACTATTGAGCAGAGCATTTATTACACTTAGCCAGTTCCAGTCACTTCACTCCCCAGGAGCAACGCCCTGGCGGAGACTTCCTATCCCTGTTGGAACCCGAAGTTCAACATTGGCGCCCACCGTGGGGCCGAAGATAAACCATGGCTCCACGAAAAAGAAAAGCTCCGCCAAGAGCCACAGCTGCGGCATCAAGACCTAAGCGCAACGCCAAGAGCACATATGCCACAGCCGGAGATGGCTCAGTTCGGCGCGAAGAGAACGAGGACGAGCAAGCTGCTGCAAATAACACAGAGACAACAGCCCCGGAGGGAGATGTCAGTGGCGAAGACTCCGCCCTAACCCAAGAAATGCAACAATTGCAGGAAATGTTGCGAAGATTACAAAAGAAGAAAGGGATACAATGGCAATGGCGCAAGTCGGGGCGGCAAGAGCTCAGCAAGCATCAGCTCAAGCGGCAAAAGTAAGACAAATAGATTACACTCGTGCAAGCGGAAATCCAAAGCATGCGGTTAAACGTAATGTCGGTTCCACGCATGGCCACTATCTATCCCACTTTCAACCAGGAAGCAGCCATCCCAGCGAGTGAAGCGGCACGGGTTATCTTACCCTCCCACCAGAATGCCGGGATGCAAAGGACCTTCGATCCAAGGTCGCCTCTGTTAGAAGGAATCCAAAGAACCCCTTGGCCACCAAGATACAAGCCAACCATCCTTCTGAGGTTCAACGGCAGATCAGACCCACACCAATTCATCATGAGTTATGAAGCAGCTGTGGCCTCCGCCAGAGGGAATGAGGTGGTTCTAGCAAAAGCTTTTATCATCGCAGCAGAGGGAGATGCTCTAGCCTGGTATTCCATGCTTAAACCAAGCTCCATTTACTCTTGGGAAAATCTTCGAGACATGATATTGGCAAACTTCAAAGGATTGTTGGTCCAATCACTCACCTCCATGGATTTATTCCAATGCAAGCAAGGACAGAATGAGTCTTTGAAGGATTACTGGCAGAGATTCTTGCAACTCAAAGCGAAGGCCCCGTGACGTCCACGATCAGGTCGCCATAGATGCCGCTATAAGAGGTCTTCGCCTAGGACCATTTCTTGGGTGAGTCTGGCGAAAAAAGCCAACAACAATGCACGAATTATGTGAGCAATTTGAAATATGGATAAGATCGGGGCGAAGATTTCTGAAAAAGACTTGAAGAGCAAAATCTCGAAAGGCAAAATTCAAAAGGGAATAGAAGAAATCAGCAACAAGAACCTCCGAGAAACAAAATAAGGGGCAGCAAGTGTTGACCTTGGATCAGCAAATGGAGGTAAATCAACCCCAAAATTTACAAGGGGCCGACCTTCGAACTCGGGAAAGCCATACCAAGGCAAAGGACAGGGGAAAAACTAGAACAAGAAGCCAAGAAAACAGTTTTGTGCTTTGTGCATGGCGAAGAGAAAGGTCATTTCATAAGAGATTGCCTAGTCATCTTACGTGAAAAAGAAATAGCGACCAAAAAGACAGAAAGTCAACCTTCGTCAAACTTGACAACACAAACACGAGAGGTGAACAATACCTTCGCAATCCCACCACCCCATAACCCCAATCAACACCAAAGAATATTGCCCAGTCTATCCTTCATTGAACTCAAGCCAAATACATCCATCCATCATTGCCAACGCTTATTATCCAAACTTTTTACCAGCATGGAGGCCGCCACCTCCGGCACCAGCGCCGCCGCAAAATTACTCATCAGAGTCAAGCATATCTTTCCACCCTCCGAGACAACACCTAACCTACATTGAGACAAACCAACCCACTATACCACCCCTCCACCTCCACCTGACCTCCGCCAACCAACCAAGCGAAGGTGGAACCAAACGCGTCGAAAACCAATTCAACCCACACACCCAATTACCAAACATTGGTCTAATCATGCCTATAGCCTGAGGATCTTCATTGGAGCCGGAAACAAAAAAGGCGAGAAAAGGGATCATCTCCTCCTAGTCAACAACATAGCAGTTCAACCTTCGGTCAAGTTCGGAGAATGGTCAAAAACCCCAATCACATTCACAGAGGAGGACCTAAAACTAGAAAGTTACCCTCATGTGGACGCCTTGGTAATTAAGGCCAATATAGCCACTTGGGAAGTGCACAAAATATTGGTAGACGCCAGAAGCTCCGCCGACATAATCTTCGTCAATGCCTTCGACCAAATGCAACTTAGCGAAATCAGCTCCAGCCCTCGACTCACCGCTCATAGGATTCCGAGGAAGGCAAGTTCGAGCATTATGAAAAATTTCTTTGCCGGTGTCTTTTGGACCAACGGAGAATCCGCGAACGGCGTACATAACCTTTGACGCTAGACATCTACTACTCTCCATACCATGCGATACTTGGCAGAGGATTTGTAAACAATTTCAACACGATAATTCATATGGGTTATCTTTGTATGAAAATCCCAGCTCTCCACGGGATCATCACAATCCATGGAAGCCAGAAAGAGGCAAGGAACATAGAAAAGGCCATCTATAGGGCGCACGAAAATGTAAATGTAGTACAAGCTCCGCAAGCGAGTAAGAACCTCCGGACATGCGAGAAAGGAAAAACAGAGTGAAAGGGCAAGAAAAAGTCAAGAAAATTAGAATCGACGAAGACCCCGATCACACCATAAAAAATCGGTGCACAATTGTCTCAAGAAGAAGAAGCGGAGCTATCTCAACTACTGATAAAAACAGAGATGTCTTCGCTCGGTCAGCGGCCGGACCTCAAAGGAGTTGACAGAGACACCATTGAGCACATTTTGGACATCAATCCAAACATGAAACCAAAAAAGCAAAGACAACGAAAAATGTCTCAAGACGTAACCAAAGCAAACAAGCGGAGGTGCGAGATCGCTTGACGCAAAAGTCGTAAGAGAAATCAAATACACGGACTGGTTGGCAAATGTAGTTCTAGTGTCGAAGAAAACCTCCTGAAAGATGAGAATGTGCATAGACTTCACGGACCTAAACAAGACAACGAAAAAGATAACTTCCCATTGCCTAGAATTGATACATCTGTCGACAAGGCAGCCAGGATGCGAAGATTTTCCCTCCTAGATCGCTACTCCGGATATCATCAAATTTGGATGAGTAAAGGAGATGAAGAAAAACAAGCTTCACCACACCATTCGGTACATATTGCTTTGTCAAAATGCCAGAGGGCCTAAAAAATGCAGGTGCAACCTTCGCCAGAATGACAACCAAAGTCTTGGCTCAGCAATTACTCAAAAACATGATCGCCTACGTAGATGATCTCATAGTAATGAGCAAAAGAGAGCAAGACCATGTCGGAGATCTGCAAAAAACCTTCGTCAATCTCGTAAAAATCTGGGCTTAGACCGGATCCGAGAAAAATGTGTTTTTGGAGTAACAACAAAGAAGAGTGTTAGGGTACATTGTCGGCTCGAAGGTGTAAAAGCAAATCCAGAAAAACCAAAGCAATTGCGACATGGCGTAACGTTCAACGAAGAAAGAAATACAAAGAACTCACGTGAAGAATCGCCACACTTAACGATTCATTTCCAAATCCGTAGAAAGGAGCCTTCCATTCTTTCGAGCGCTACAACGGAGGTGTCCAAGTACAGTGGGGCACGGAGCAAGCGGAGGCTTTCGCGAAGCTCAAAGAGTACTTGCAATATCAGCTAACGATTCACGAAGGCGGACAAGGAAAAACCACTCTTACTATACCTCGCAGCCTCCGAACACGCAATCGTCAGCGCGCTTACGGTACGTAAAAAAATAGAAGGAAATCAGGTGATCCAACGTCCAGTATACTATGTGTCGGAGGCACTATCAGGAGCGAAGGTTAACTACTCCGAGATTGAAAAAATCACGTATGCCCCGCTACTTGGCGTCAAGAAAACTCAAGCACTATTTTCAAACATATGAAATAATAGTGCCAACAACCCAAACCAATCGAAAGTGAGGTAATCAGAAATAAGGAATCCCAAGGTAGAATTGGAAAATGGGCAGCAGAGCTTTCTCAGTTTGAAATTAAATTTGTCCATAGAACAGCCATAAGGTCACAAATATTAGCAGACTTTGTGGCAGAATGGACACCTCGTAAATCGAGAACACCAAGGGCAAGACTCTCAACTCTGGACAGTATACACCGACGGAGCTTGGGGCAGAAACAGAGCTGGAGCCTCCGCAGTACTCATGTCTCTGGCAGGAGTCAAATCTTACTTTGCAACTCGTTTTGAATGTCCTCAAACGAACAACACAACAGAGTACGAAGGTCTAATATTGGGCCTCAACAAGGCGAAGGCCTATGGAGCAAGAATTGTGGAAGTCAGAACAGATTCAATGCTTGTCGCAGGACAAGTAGAGAAAGAATGCATGGCAAGAGAACCAGAGCTAGTCAAATACCTGGCGGTGGTCAGATCCCTAGAAAGAAGATTTTGAGGATTTACGGTAAAGTTCATCCCAAGGGAGCATAACAAGGAGGTGGAGAGACACAAAAGTATGGGAGAAGCACATCAGTGACGGAGATCTTGTACTCAAAAGAAAACCAAAAGCTTCTACAGTGGGCAAGCTACAGGGCAAAATGGGATGGGCCATTCATCGCCCGGGGTGGCCGCAAGACCCGGCGGCGTTTAGCCCGCAGTGGACGGAGAAGGAAACACCTCCGATCACTCGTGGAATATTGACAACCTCCGCAAATTTTACATATAGGGCAATCTCACGCGTTCTATAGGCGGAGATACGCCATTTTACTATTTACGCATTTAGCTTAGAATTTGTTTCCAACAAAGGCTCTGCACTCTTTTCCTCACAGGGGAACTCCTACCGGAGGTGAGGTTTTTAACGAGGCAGATGTCATGTAAAAACCCTCTGAAATATAAAGAGGAAATTTCCCTAAAACAGATATATGTCAGCGTCGAAAGTGACTAGCATCGCAGTCACGTAATTCGACAAGGTAAAATCATGAAACAAGAGGACATACTTCGACCAGAGTACAGAGACTCTAGTCGAAGTATGACCTCCAAACATCTCCGATAGACCAGGAAAAAAGACCTCAAAACAAGACCTGTCATAATTACAGGCATTGAGGCAAAAATTTAGAACAGATGCTGGAACAAGCCCTGAATATAACAGGCATCAGCAAAACCTTCGCCAAGAAAAAGGCAAAAGGCATTTAAAAGGTGAAACAAGTCCTGTACATGTCAGGCATCACCAAAACCTCCACTAAAAATAACAAAGGAGGAAAAGTGATAAAATTATTTCATTCATATTTACAAATATGTTTCGTACTTCACATCTTCATAGCCGAAACTGATCACTTTCTTGTACAAAAACAATCTTCACAAGCACCACAGTCCTAGAAGTAGCTAGTGAAGAGTTTAAGAGCAGTGCAAAACCTGCGAACAACACTAGTCTAAGGACCAAGAAAGGTACAAGACCTTCGCTAACCCCCTAGAAGAGAGATCTACCAAGAACAAAGCACTGCAAGTTCACTGCTTTTGGCGCACAACTTCAAACCTTCCAAAAATCTTCTGGTAGAGTATGCAAAGTTCCAAGTCTCCGCTTCTAGAGTTTGAACAGACTCTAGAGATGTGCTTGTGCAGGCAACCCTAGGACGGATAAAGCTAAGCTTGATAGAAACCTCCGCTAGCAAGACGAAGATCCATAGGCAAGAATTAATCGTACCGTGCCTGTCTACTTCAGCACAATCATCTCCCCAGCTACAGGCTTAGACCCCTAAGTACACACAGCTCCTAAATTGCGTATAGAGTTGTCCATTACGAGTCCTTACGCAGTCTCAGCAAAAATAACATCCATCACTAAAATCACACATGACTCAGAATGATGGACCGGGGAGGGGGGGACCTGGTTAGTTTTATACTAACTAAGGCCAACAATCATAGGACTCTTACATTAATTACCCGTGATCAACAACCATAGGACTCTTACATTAATTACCCATGATCCTAGTGGCCCTATAAAAGAGAACCCAAACCCCACCCCAGGACACTTAGTTGGGAAGAGGAACAAGCACCCAGGGACAAGAGTTTTTCAACCACGATGAGCGCGGACGTGAAACTCCACGCTCACCGCGCCAAAATAACAGAGAACGCGTAAGAATTCGTAAACACCTTCGCGTACAAAGAAGTAGAGGGGGGAGACCGCGTAAGAATTCGTAACATCCCCCGAAGCTTCAAGACCCGACGAGGCACTGGAAATCATACTCCACGCCGGTACTTCGCGAAGATGTCCGGCGAGTACCGAAAACAGCGACACCTTCGCGCAGAAGCCAGTGAAGAAAATGCCGGCCCACGACGGAGAATAGAACAAGCCTCAAAGTATAGCGGAGATGAAACAATGTTCCTCGCGAACAAAGGAACTAGCGGAGGTAGCATCCCAAACAATAGTCGCTTAGGCAAACCTCCAAGTGTGCAAAAAAGCTGAACAAAGTCTCCGCAAAGCTAGAATTAAAAAACATTCTTCGCAACAAAGTTCTGGTCGTGAAGTGTAACACGAAAGTTATATGCACAAGACAAAAAAATTTCTTTATACATTGCACAAAAATTACATCTGAGCGGGCGGAGGCCCATACCACGCTACAAAGTGAGTAAAACACATACGTGCATTTTCTATATCACCTAAAACATCTTCGTACATATCGTCTACCCTAGGATCCGGGAAGGCAGTCTTCCAGTACGACCATAGATCTCCGTTGATATAAACTCCATTACGGTAAAATGTCACAGGCATCACATCCTGCACAGGCTCATCCTCGGAGACCTGCGCAGGGAATTCCAACATCCACAAAAATTAGAATAACACTTATTTACATTACCACAAATACTCAATATCTTACATACTGGCATCACAACCAGCGGAGATAAAAAAACAAAAACTCCTAAAATCTACACCTCATCTTCAGCCTCAGCATCTCCTACGGGGAGGCAACCTTCTCACCACCCTGAGGAGCCGCAGTCGGAGGGTCTTCGCCAGTTTTCTCCACGGGGATCTCCGCCGTAGGGGCTGTTCAGTCGGAGCCCCAGCTGGTTTAGTTTGACGCTAAAGAGAAACAAACACATTACAAAACTCAGAGAGATAAAAATTAATCACATAGCTCAAAAAAAAGTAACAAAATGCTGACAAACCTGGAGAAGGGAACGAGCAAGAGTGGCAGCCTCCGCTTGTCCATAATTAGCCCAAAAAGATTTAAGGAAGCTCACCACAAAACGCTTGGGAGCCTCCAGCAGAGATGAGGGTGCATGAGAATCCTTAACTTTCACATTCTCAACATGCTCACAACCCTCACTCTTCAGGATGCGGACAACTCTAGTCACAGCCGTCCGCGCTTCGAAATCCGAAATCCCACGCAGGATATCGGGTAGCTTCCTAATATTAGAAGACAGCCATTTCAGAATACTGGCGGAGGTCCCCTCCTTAGGAAACAGGGTGGTCCCAGCCCCGAACGAGGTCACCGCGCCAGCATATGCCTCAGCGACGGTGGTGCAGGCCGCCTGAATCTCCTCAAGAGTCCGGCCTTAACTGGCAGCAAGAGCCCGCGAAGAGTTCAAAGTAATCTTTGTATTCTCAAGCTCTGCTAGGGCGTCCGCAAGTTTTTTCTCCGCAAGCTCCGCCTTGTTTACAAGATCAGTCTCTGATTTCTTAAATTTCTCAATCTCTTGATCGCAAGCATCATGCATTTCCTTCATCTTCTGCTCGAAAGACTCTTGCTGAGATTGATTCTTCAAGCGAAGATCCTACAAGGCTTTGTCTCGAGCCTGCTGCTCCTCACAAACTCAAGACCGAAGAGCTTCCAAACTTGTCATCATCTAAAAAATTATAAAGTGTCAGGAAAATCTCCGCAAAAATAGTAGACAACGCAAAAACATTGCGAAGAAGTGTTTTGTCTCCTTCACTCCATCAACTTTCCTAGAGGTAGTAGGAGACTTAACATAGAACCAATATTCCAACCAGCCAGCATCCCACTTGGTTTTCTGAGAATATGATATCTCAACCTTCTTCGACCCCTGAAACCTCCGCGGAGAAAAAAAGTACAGATGCCATACTGAACTTTCTTTTCAAACCCATCAGCCATTTTCTGGGTCTTCGACTGCTTGTGCAACTCATAAAATTCGCAGAAAACACTGATATGAGGCGCCGCGCCATAGGACTCATAGGCCCATATAAACTTCGCAATATTCAGAAAGGCGTGCGGAGTTAACCAATGAATCTGAACCTTGAAAGCCTCCATGATCTGACAGAGAAAACCAATATACGGTACTCGAAGACCGCAAGTGAAAAAAAATCCTTGAACACAATCCCCAACCTTCGTGCCTGCCTCGGGAACAATTTCTATAGTCGGGGCCTTAACCTCATGCTCAGCAGGGATATACCCTTTCTGAACAAGCTCCACTATCAGAGCATCAGACATCTTTGTCTTCCCAAACTCGAATGTCATATCATCTAAATCCATATCTCCAACCCCAACCAAGTCCCCAACTGATACGTCTACGTCGGATAGAGTATCCAGAATATCCTGAGCCCTGGCGGCGTCTAACATACAATTCTCAAAGTACTCGAGATATTGGGATGAACGTACCGGGAGGAGCTACGCGTATGGCCCGTAGATCTCGTGCCGAGGATAATATCCTCTAATTGAAAACGGGCCAACAGCTCCGAGCATAAAACCCTCAGTGCTCACAGAACAAGAACAGGAGTCAGTGGCGAAGATCTTTAGCGTGGGCGAACACTCGGAAAGCGACAGCAGGGGTACCCTCCGCGTCGGGGAGGAGGCCTCCTTTTATAGGCGACCCAGCGACCCTTCGCATTCCAACTCCGACGATCGCGTCGATGCACAGTTAACAGTCATATCGCCCTCAAAAGACGCACCTTTTCGACCGTTAGCGACGTGACGTTTCGACTTCCGCAAAAACGAAGGTTCAGCCACAAAACGTGCCAGGGGGGAGTACCCTCAACATCTCCGCCAAAGGTCGCATAAAGTTGAGACTCGAGGGCACGTCTCCGACCGACCTCGTTCTCAAGGGGGGGAACTGTTGGGACACAGACCTCCGCCAAAGGCGGAGATACGTTGAATGCAAACTTGACGAGGCGGAGATGTTACTGAAAAATGCTAACAAATGTTATCGAGATACGCATGTTTTGCAGGTCTCCACTTGCCATGCGAAGATGTGACCTTTCTATCGGTGCACGACGAGGACACCTCCGCTCGAGATGACAAGAGTCTCCACAAAAGACGGAGGTTCAGGCAGAACAGCTCCGAGGAATAGCAAAATCCGCTCCCAGAAGTAGGCAGAGATATCATCTTTGACAAGATGGCGAAGATATCTCTGCAAGAAGACTTGCGAGCCAAGGCAACAAGGAGGAGAATTCGAACACGACTCCACTAACGGGCGGCTACGCAAGAACGAAGAATGACCTCAATACCCTTAGCGGAGATATAGGAAAAAGAGAATATTCTACGTATATGCTGTGGGCATAAGTGTAAATACACATTGTACAAAACCTTAGCTATAAAAGGGGTTCCCAGCCCTCATGCAAGGGGGTTGGTTGGTGAATATAATTTATTGCCATTTATGACTATTGAGCAGAGCATTTATTACACTTAGCCAGTTCCAGTCACTTCACTCCCCTGGAGCAACGCCCTGGCGGAGACTTCCTATCCCTGTTAGAACCCAAAGTTCAACAAGGACCGTGCTCGATGAACACAAGACTCCGAGGAGGTACTGGGCTGAGGCAATCAACATGGCGTGCCGTGTCTCCAACCGCGTCTTTCTTCGAGCTTTCACCAAGAAGACATCATATGAGCTGCGGTTTGGAAGATTGCCCAAGGTAAGTCACTTCCGTGTGTTTGGGTGCAGATGCTTCATCCTCAAGCAAGGTAATCTCGATAAACTTGAGTCTCGATCTGCTGATGGCATTTTTCTTGGATATGCTTTACATTCACATGCCTACAGAGTTCTTAATCTTGAGACTAACCACGTTGTAGAGACATGTGAGGTTACTTTCGATGAAACTGCGCCTTGTTCCTCTTCTGTGTTTGAGTGTGCAGGAAAGGAGGAGATGGGGCAAAGCATCTTTGTGGAGGAGGAGCAGGAAGCCGTTGGTGGGGGTGATCCCGCGATTCCACCGCTTGCCCCGCCGACCTGTGGACGGCGACGTCGGCTCACGGACCGCACCCTACTACCACTACTTCACGGGGTCCCGTGGAGACACTCCCTCAGGCCGAGCCAGCTGTACCTGAGGAGGTCTCCGCTCCAATCGAGGGGGAGGCGACATCTTCGTGCAAGGTGCCTCAGCACATTCAGCGTCGCCACCCCCCGGAGACTATGATCGGAGGACTTAATCAAAGGGTAACTCATTCCAATTCCTATGCTATGTGTCATTTTGCCCATTCTGCTTTTGTTTCCACTCTTGAGCCCAAAGATGTTGACACAGCTTTATCTGATTCGGATTGGGTCAATGCCATGCATGAAGAGTTATAGAACTTTGAGAGGAACCAAGTCTGGGTTTTAGTTCCACCTCCCTCTGAGTGTCATCCCATAGGAACCAAGTGGGTGTTTAAGAACAAACAGAGTGACGATGGTGTGGTGGTGAGAAACAAAGCCAGATTAGTTGCCCAGGGGTTTTGTCGAAAAAGCAGGGGAATAGACTATGAAGAAACCTTTGCTCCTGTAGCCCGCATAGAAGCCATTGGGATCTTGCTTGCTTTTGCAGCCTTTAAGGGTTTCAAACTTTTCCAAATGGATATCAAGAGTGCTTTCCTAAATGGGTACATTGAGGAAGAAGTGTATGTGAGGCAACCTCCCGGGTTTGTGAATCCCAAATGCCCGGACTATGTCTACAAGCTAAACAAAGCCTTGTATGGGTGGAAACAAGCCCCCCAGAGGAGCGTGGTATGAGCGGTTGAAGACCTTTCTCTTAGCTAAGGGGTTTTGTGATGGGGGACAATAGACAAGACCTTGTTCCTACTTAGGAAAGCCAATGAAATTCTCCTTGTCCGTTTTACGTGGATGATATCATCTTTGGTGGCTCTTCCCATGCTTTGGTGTCTAGTTTTGCAGATATGATGAGTAAGAAATTTGAGATGAGCATGATGGGCTTAATTGACCTACTTCCTTGGACTCCAAATCAAGCAAACCAAGGATGGGATCTTTGTACACCGGGGCAAGTACACGAAGGACATGATCCCCAAGTTTGGCATGGGCGAGGCCAAGCCTTTTTTGATGCCCATGTCGACGACGATGGCCCTGGACGAGGACAAGGATGGAGAAGCTGTGGATCAAAGGGAGTTCAGAAGTATGATTGGATCGCTGCTGTACCTGACGGCGAAACGCCCGACATTCAATTTGCCGTCTGCCTCTGCGCACGCTTTCAATCTTCGCCGCACACCTCTCATCTTCGGTATGTGAAGAGGATTTTCGTGTACTTGCGCTTTACTCCTGAGTTTGGCCTTTGGTACTCGGCCTCTTCAACCCTCTCCCCGATTGGTTGTTCGATTCCGATTATCTTTGGTGATCGTATGCATAGGAAATCTACTTCGGTACTTGTCGGTTTCTTGGTACCTCCACGGTGTCTTGGTCGCCTCGCAAACAAATGTCTAGTGTCGCTCGGTCGACGGTTGAGGCGGAGTATTTTGTTTGCTTGCCGCCTGTTGTTCTCGATTGTTGTGGATGGTTGTCACTTTGAGAGACTTTGGTTTGACCTTTTCTCGTGTACCTTTAATGTGTGATAGCATGGGAGCTGTGAGTGTTGCCAAAAACCCTGTTCTTCACTCCTAGACCAAACACATAGAGGTTAGGTACCACTTCTTGAGAGATCACCAGGAGAAAGGGGACATAGATGTTTGACATGTTTATACGGAGCAACAGATTGTGGACATTTTCACAAAACCACTAGACCAAGTCCGCTTTGCTCAGCTTCGTGGGGAGTTGGGAGTTTGCTACCCTTTTGAGGGATAGTGTTGTAGTTGATGTACAAACATAGTTTTTAGCTTTGTTTTTGCTTTTTGTATCATCTTGCATATCATGAGCTTCATTGTTATATTGACTTGAATGAGTTTGTGCTCTTAGTAGTATGATTATGACAGTGCTTCTAGCTTTGGCTCTCTTTAATCATGTGATGTATGTTATGAGCTAAGCAACTTTTTTTCCAAATGTGAACATGATTAATGAATGATGAAATTAAATCTTGGTTCACCTTTGAGCTAGCTTCTATCATGAGTAGGATGTTGAGATCCTTTGAGCTTTTATGTGTTTACTTGGTGGCTATGCCTCTTGCCATGAGTCATTCACTTGCTTAGATTTTCATGATAATACCTTACTAAAACTTGAAGTCTAAGTTAAGTGATGAAAAGATCGATTGGGTCCATTTTGCCACACTTTGAAGTTTGAGACTGCTTTCATTTGCACTCTTGATTGAACTTGGACTTCATTGTGTTTGACCTAGACCATTGTCTTAAGCTAATTATTGCTCATGCATAGGCTTGACATGGTTGATTAGTAAGGCAAGGCAAATGTGGATAACCACTCGCACCCTCATGCTACCTTATAACTTGTGAACCGCCGCAACTCTGAATCAAAATAAAAATCACAAGTGTATGCAATGATCTCTAGCATGATTTGTGAACCTGTCTTGGGGTAGTTCACCCGGTCTACATGTTTAAGCACTTAGTTGATTTCCTATCTACTTGTGCTAGGTGCTATGTTTAATGGTGAACCTCCTTTTGCAAAATACTCAATTTTGCTCAAAATGCTAAGTGCCATATTTCATATCACTTGATTAGCTTGAGCTTTGGCTAGCACTTGTACTTTGTTGTTATGGTACCACTTTGAGCACTCTCTCATTCAGTTGAATATAACTTTGAAGCTTTGCATTGTATCATATTGCATTTCATAGCTTTGATAAGTGCATTTGCCAACAAGGGGGGAGAGAGATACAAAGACAATGTGCATTGTTCCAGGGGAGTTTTAGCTTGGTTGTGTCGAGCCTTTTTGCCCATGTCTTTGGGAACCAAGTTTTTGCTCAAATTTTTTGTTATCTAGTGAATGCAGTCAGTACAGACTTGTTGCAATCAGGAGATCTGCTCGTTGCAATTCGTTTGCCTTTCAGGTTGCAATTAGAACTTTTAGTCTCAGCTTATGTCTAGATTGTGTTCACTTGGATGTGCTGTCTTCTTTCTTCTGTCTTTGTGTTGAATGTTGACAATGCACTCATCAAGGGGGAGATTGCGAACACATGGTTGATTTATATCAAATGTGTTTAGTTGTGTGATTGAGTCATTGTCAACAGTCAATATTTTACTTCTATTTTCTTTATTCTTTATGCTTCGGCTATGTTCACCGGCACACGTGGAGTGTGTCGAAGACGTATCTCTTGGTTCGTGTTGTACGCAGGTGTGGAGCTCAAGATGGTAGCCGACAGCCGAGGTGAAGGGGTCAAGGAGTACGTGCCGGGCCGGCGACCGCGGAGGTGAAGGACGGACATGAGGCTTGGACCGAGGGACCGATCGCCGGGTGGCTAGCCATGGTGGTCGACATCCGGGACATCGACGGATGCAAGAGGGCGTGGGCGGGACCGTGTCGATCGGGTCAAGGCGGCAAGCGTGCAAGCGAGCGGGGAGCTCGGATGACTTGGCGACTCGGGCGGTCAAGACGGCGATGACACGTGTCGAGGAGGTTTGGTGGTTTTCCCTCAAAACCACCGGGCGGCCGGTTTCGGTTTTGGGCCTCAAAACCCGGGGCGAAGTTTTTCGGTGGACGGAAGGGCGGCACGTGGCGGCATCTCGGGAGATTGCGTGGAGCAAGGCTACGGATGAGGAGGCCCGTTGGATGAAATTATCCCGACTCAGACTAAATTAGCCTTAGGGTTAGCGGTTCGCTCATATGTATCTAGGGGTAGTTTGGGCAAGAGGATTTCGAACTATATATCGAGGGGCAGCCCCCTCATCCTCTTTGCCTCTCATTTTACAATTCTTAGCTAGGGTTCCACTTCCCGGTGTGAGAGGTCCACCGATCTTGTATCGAATTTGGTTGGGCAAGGGCTAGCCCTAAGTAGCCTGTCACATGGTGGCGTTTTGATTTCGATCGGTGTCTCGGTTTGAGTTGTTCGTGTTCTTGCTCGAGTTTTTCGCAGCTCTCTTTCCCCTCCTCCCTATCTTGCTCGATTCGTCATTTGTGGACCGTTTCTTGTGATTCTTGTTGCTGCAATCCGTTCGTGACCAAGAAACAAAGAGATTCACCCAAGGAAATCCATTGAATCCTCTTGAGTCGTCGGATTTGAGCAATTTTGTGTTTGGATTGTTTTTGGGGAAAGTTTGCACGAGATCTGAAATTCCTCGCGTTTCTCTCGGTGAAGGTCAAAATTTCTTGAGGGGAAATGGTCACCCGCATGCCTAGATCATCTAGGTTGAATCTTGTGACCTGAGGTTTTGATTGGAGAGAGTTTTTGGTGATTTAGTGCTCGGTTCTTCAAAACCGCCAAGAAATCGTGGGTCTCTCTTACTCGCTTGCGGGTGTCCGTGTGTTGCAATCGATGCGCTTCTCGGGTTGCAATCGGGTGTTTCGCAATCGGTCTCCTTTTCGTGTTGCAATCGATCTGTGTTTTGTGTTGCAATTTGGCGAGCGAAAGGCGGGATCGAGACATCGGTCATGTCTGTACCTTCCAGAGAGTTGCTACTCGTGACCTCCGACTGTCCAGACTGTTGCAATTGGGTTTCTAGTAGTGTGGCAATTCATCTGCTTTCCAGGTTGAAATTAGCTCTTTGTTCGCAGCTGTTTGTTTTATGTGTTCTCTCTTGATCCGCTATGTATCTAGGTACACTCCTAGTGCATCCACCTAGTTACCTAGGTCATGATCTTTCTTGTGTTCGTGTGTTTTGCTTTGAGGGGACGTGAGAGCCAAGGACTTGAATTTCGAAAGAAATTTGAGGCTCCTATTCATCCCCCTCTAGTCGCCGTTTCGGTCCTTCACAACCTATATATGCACACGCTGGTTTGTGTTTCCCTATATATCTAAGTGATTGAGGAGGATGAGACATCGTCGCTCACCACGTTTCTTAGTCGTTGTCTGGTCTTCTGGGCTAGGGAGGCACCAGGACATTCGCCTAGGCATCATGGATTGCATGTTCTAGCAAGAGAGGTGTATATTCCAGACGCACCAGTCATACATGTAAAAGTTAACCAGATCAGGTGCGAGATGCATTAGAGGAGCTCTCTCTTTTTTAGAAGGCATTTGTATAGCGATGTTCATGGGCTCCGATTCAAGATTTGTTACAGCACAAGAAGACACCCAGTGCGACGGAGTGGGAATCTGAACGAGAAGACCGAGTCCCTGTAGCCGGTCTACCACGCCAACAGAAAGGACATCTGAAGCCCAGGAGAGGATCGCGTGACGCGAACCCAACACCAACGTTAATGGCCGCAGTGGGCCTAAGTGTAGGAAAGGGAAGAGTACGTGTAGTTGCGTCGCCTGAGCGAGATGGAATCTCTTACGTGTTCTTCTATCGTGCTGCCCTCTGCTTCCTTCTTCCTTCCGATCCAATCTACTTGCTCCAAACAGAATTCCCTATTAGAAGACGCGTGTAATTTAGCTCCATCTGTTTGTGAAACTTGTCATCAGCCGGTTAGGACCTTCCCCTCTCCGTCTCTCACAATCACATAGTAGATGAAAGTAGAACAAGTAGACACAAGGTGTAGGGAGACTATTCTTTATTCATCTCGATCTTCGTTACGTTACTTACAATGGAGGATCTTTCACGTATATATAGTCCGAATAAGTCCTAGAGTATGAAAATCACCCACACAATAAACGGACTAGGATTAGGATTCCTCCTTCTCCTCTTTCTATATTCCGACCAAGGCCGGAGAGTTTTGGTAAGAGCCCACATACAAACGGACTAGGGTTAGGATTCATCCTTCTCCTTTCCTTCTAGGAAAGAGTCCGTATGTTTTACAACACTCCCCCTTGGGCGATTACCACGATATGCATATGCCTCGTCAAAAACTCCATCCGAAAACCCAGTGGGAAAAACGGTTCTTGAAGAAAAGAGTACATCACATTCGTTAATTGCATTGCACATGTTGTCTCATTTAAAATCTTATGTGAGAAACCTTCTAGTAAAAACTCACATAGGGAAAAGAGTACAACATTTAACCTTCTTGGTCATATATTCTTCAGGATACTCTATTCTTCGTGAATAGAATTTGATCTTCATAATCTATGCATAAACTTTAATGTCTTAGCAAACATGATCTTTATAATTCTAATGGTTTCAATTACCTTCGAGGTAAATTCAATAAAATTACTCCCCTCACAAAGCCATCATCTGAATTTGACTCAAAAGTATGGCTTAAAATTCTTCTATGAATTATATGGGTATAACAAAGAGCAATATGCTTCATGCAAAAGAATAAAATTTAATCTTCATAATCTATGCATAAACTTTAATGTCTTAGCAAACATGTTCTTTATAATTCTAATGGTTTCAATTACCTTCGAGGTAAATGTTGACGGGTCACTAACGACATGTTTTTACCGTCAACATTCTACCAACAAGGGGGTGAAACTATACCTTACTACACACATATACATTTATTACTCATATATTTCCACTTGTAGTGTCCAAATATATTTTGCAGTATTTATATAAGAAACAAGTGGAAAAAGTACCAAAAGGCGCCATCTGGGAAACCGCATCCTTGAAGAACATCAAGCCCAATGGAGAAACAGATCAAACACGTAGAAATGGGCCGAGCCAACGCCGCCCTACAACTTTTCAGACCTGACAAGACCCACCAGCCAAAGCTCAGGCCCAGCGGAGCCCAGACGGGTGCGGCCGCACCCCAAGGTGCGCCCGCACCCACTTTCGCACCAATCCGGCCCAAACTTGGTGTGGCGGTTCATTAAGACTCCAAACGAGGCGGTGCGGGGGTGCGTGGCGCGGTCACAAAGAACACTGGACGAGTGTAGAGGCGGTTTATGCCATTAGGAGGAGAATATTCCATGGTTTATTCCTCCAACCTCCTCCTATAAATAGTGGCCTCTCCTCTCTCACTCACACACACCTCACAAGAAGAGCTACACTCTCCCTCCTATCTTCTTCTTCCTCCTCCTAGTAGGATTAGTAGTTAGGATGTGGAGCTAGGCAACAAAGCTACCAAGGAGGGCTTGGCTCCTTGGAAGATGGATTCAAGGAATAAATCTACATATGGTATTCTTCCAAAGTCTTGCCCTTATCTTATCTTGGTTGTGCATTAGAATTAGAGTCTCCATGTTATTTCTATGCTTCATGATTTATCTTATGATCTAACATGTGTTCTCTTGACATGATCATGACATATGAACTAGTCTATAGTTTCTATGTTGTGATATCGTCATAGAACTTTATGCTTAAACCATTCATGCGATATAATTGAGTAATGTCGGGATTGTGCTGAATGGCGGTTCGTTGTGTCCTTCGGGCTTGCTCGTGTCCTATTCCGTCCATCCGTAGGGTGGGGACCATGGGGGACATGAGTAGTGTCCTAGTATGCGGACGTGGTGTCCGGATACCAGGTATCCTTCGAATATGACGGCATGCCACGGTCGAGGGGATAGGCGGTAGGGTTGTGACAGCCCTGTCCGTCCTTTGTAATCCCCCCACGTTCGTATGTTGTGTAGGAGTCTAAAGTGCCTTTTCATTGGGCGGTATGCATCGGGAAGGTCTCCCTGTCCATCTCACTCTCAGCTCCGACCTCCTACTCATGAGTGTTGCCTGATTATCAACTGGTTCTATGCACAACCATGACTAGAATATGTATGCTCCACTTAGGACTTTCTTTATTCCTTATTTATCTTTATCCTTGAGTTTGGCTTGAGTGAGTGTGTCAAGTTATCCCCTTATCGTTCCCTTATACCCCTGTTATAAGCATTGGTCCATTACACAGTCATGTTATCTTGTTCATGTCTCTATTAGATCATTTTCCACCATGCCTTCCTTTGGGAAAATATAAATAACGATACCCTGAATACTTCCGAGTGAAATGCTACAACGATAGATCCGTGCGCTTGCGGGTGAATATCTAATATGGCAAGGTCTATCACCGTTGATGTTCCTAGTATGATCACCGACATGGTGGTTTCACTTAGGAATGTCAACGGCACATTTCGCGCCGTTATTAGAGATGGGTTCTAAACACGCTTCTAGTGATTGCGCTAAGAAATGTCAACAAGCATTTCTCTCGGCCCGTTGCCGGGATAGATTTTATATCTATTTTTGGTGACGACGTTAAGAAATGCCAACAAGCATTTCTCGCGGCGCCGTTGTTGGGGAAGGCATTGGTTTTTTTTCGAGGAATCTTTTAGAACATGTTCATCATGATAATATGCATGTGTAGTGACCTTTGTTTATAACAGTTTATCTAAAAACAAAAAAAATCTTTTATATATAAAAAAATCTTATAAATAAAAAAGCAAGGACATGTTATCAAGTTAGTATGCACCTTCGGGTATTCTTGTCGCTAACCATTTCAGGTGGAGACTAAGAAGATCAAAGGGGCACACAACGCTTGAAAAACATGGGGCTACATCTACAAGAAAACATTGATGCTCTTGGGGCGGAGGAACACACTCAAAAGGAGACCCTGACTTTACACACTTGACTTTTTCACGAAAGTCCAAGCGTGTGAGGGAAGATGGCGAGAATATCAAGTTCCACGTACAAGGGGATCATAAAAAAAGAGAGAAGTGAAAAAAAAAAAAAAAAGAGAGAGATGAATAAGAGATTAGCCTCTCCTTGCTATAAAAAGAAAGAAAAAAAAGGAGTTGAAAAAAAAAGATATATTTAGAAGAAAAAAAAGAGAGAAGTGTTATCGAAAAAAAAAACAAAAAAAAAGAAAGCTGGCTGAAAAAAAAGAGAGCTGGTTGAAAAGAAAAATATATATATAAAGAAAAAAAAAGCGAAAAAAGCAATAAGAGGAGAGAGGAGCAGGTTGGCCCCACATGATCAAAATAAAACAATGAGGCACCCGACTCCACCCAAAGATTGCTTCCATGTAAGCAAGAAGGGATCTACCTCTCCCAAGGCCTTTGTCGCAAGCACCAAGGCCGATAGATCGCGGCACGTTCTTCGTGTGCACCTCAGCCTTGATGCTTACCTAAGTGAGTTTGGTATGCCTCCCTCCGCCCGGCCCGAGGAAGTCATAACCAAACCAAGATCACGCTACCGATGCAAAGCAATTCAACTCTATCTTCGAGCTGCCAACAAATACACTTTCGGTATGCAAAGGTCCAATAAAAGAAAAAAAAAAAAAAGTACGAGAAAAAAAGTAAAGGAAAGGAGGAACATCCTCCTTTACGCCTTTTGTGACCACTAAGGCCCATGGTCCATATACACTACATGTGTGTATCACCTAAGCCTTGTGGCCCACCCGAGATGGATCATCAAGCTACCACCACGGGAGTTTCAACGTTCTTGCCTTTATGCGTGGTGGGTACACCTGCACTTCAGTATGCAAAGGTAATATTCACCCATTCCTTTTACTCATACTTATCTCCAAAGAAAAAAAAATGTTTCTTTGTTTATGAAATACGCCTTGGGTTTGGATGTATTTTCATTCTAGACTGCGATACATCCATTGGTCTTTTAAATCAAAGCGTGGTGCTTGGGTTAAACAGACCTCCTTTAATCAAATTTTGACATGGTGTTGAAATTTGATTAATGAACCTAGAGCTGACATCATAAACATTTGAATTATTTCATGATGGAGATAAAGCAAGGCTTGACTTATATTGCATCTTTATCTTAGCCTTGTTTGAGTATGAAAAGTTTGGTGAAGCGTTTATGTCCTCCCTTGATTAAAAAAATATCTTCAAAAAAAATTAAAAAAAAAAGCTGCTCTTTTGCTCCTTCCTGCGCATATGCTTTGAATTTTGGTAATCACGGAGGATGGTAAGTCCACTCGTGAATCTACCATATACTAACCACGCAAAGAAAATTCAAAGAGAACGGGGTGAAACCCCGATCCGATGAGCATTGAGATAGCTTGGGGGAGGACCCTAACAAGGTAATGAGAAACCTACACTCTCATCCTTTGTCCATTACCTTGCAAAAAAAAAAACTATAATCATTTTGTTAAGCCTTTGCAACGCCTTTATCTCCATTGGATGAATCTTGTTTTCAATTCAAGCTTCCTTTTTTTCTATGTTGGCATGTTTTGGTTTGGAAGTTTTGGTTATTCGAATGATCATACTTCCATAGGCATTTTGAATTAAGCATGGTGCTTAGGTCAAAAAAGTCTACCTTAATCAAGTTAGACATGGCGTCGAGTTTGATTATTGAATCAAAACTGCCATTGTAGAATTTGGTCGACCATATGGACTAACCCCTGCAGAAAAAATTATCAACTTCAAGAGGGTGTCCTAGAGATGACAATGGAGATCAGATCTTGCTTGGTGAACCAAGAATAATAATAACAATAAAATAAAAATAAATAAAACCTTTGAAACCCCAAGAATGGTTGTCCCATTCTTCCAAGATCATCATAAGGCAAGCTTGGGGGAGTCCCCCGACACGCTCAAAGGAAGGTCCTAATCAAGAATCAAATCATGGCGTGCACAAGCTAGCAACATTCCTAAACAAAGGTAAGTCGGAAGCTAGCTTGGGGAGGACTCCCACAAAGGTAACTCGTATCTCACATTCCATTCAGTTATTTCCTTATCTTACAAGAATGATGAGATATGAGAATAAAATAAAAAGAAAAGAGGGAAGAAGAAAAAAAAAGAGAGAGAGGAGATTTATTCCACTCCATATATATGTGTTGTAGAAATGTTTAGTTCTACCCCTGTTGAAATGATGAATAGTTGCTCTGTCTTATGTGTTTTGCCTGTGCCTAGTTTATAACTTGAATTTCTCTAAAGTTTGGGTTTAGTGGCTAAGTTTTAAAACTCATCCCGAAGAAACCTGATTCATGTGGGTTGCATAAGCTCTATCCAAATCTAAGTTGTTGCCAAATATGATATGGTACAAATAGATTTGCTTTGATTTTGTTCTAGAGAGAAACTTGACATTCGGGAATCTAATTTGAAAAGAGAAAAGATATGGGCTATGCTAAAAAAAAAAAAGAAATGAAAAATAGACACGTGTCTAAGGGCGAGTAGAGCCCACATCTCCAAAAAAAAAAAAAAAAGAGAAAAAGAAAGAGAGGAAATAAAAGACAAAAGTCTAGGGCGAGTAGAGCCCACCTCTCCAAAAAAATATATATATATTTATATAGTAATAAGCCCATACTTTCTCGAAAAAAAATACTATCTAAATAAATAAATCCCGGATGAGAAAGTTGATCAAAAGAATGAATGAAAAGTATTTCTATTATGACCGTTCTATCCGGCAACCGTCCAAGACTTGAGATGACTAAAAGCCCCGCTACGATGAAAGGTAATAAAGGGTGAGTAAAAGACGTGCCATTTTATTTAAACTATAGTAGAAAATCTTGTTATAAACCTAGCACTTGTGAAATGTAATCGGCATAGTAGCAACTCCTGATCAACAACCAAGTACTTATCTTTTGCTCGAGGACGCGCAAAGGGTAAGCTTAGGGGGAGTTGTTGACGGTCACTAACGACATGTTTTTACCGTCAACATTCTACCAATAAGGGGGTGAAACTATACCTTACTACACACATATAAATTTATTACTCATATATTTTCACTTGTAGTGTCCAAAATATATTTTGCAGTATTTATATAAGAAAGAAGTGGAAAAAAGTACCAAAAGGCGCCATCTGGGAAAGCGCATCCTTGAAGAACATCAAGCCCAATGGAGAAACGGATCAAACACGTAGAAATGGGCCGAGCCAACGCCGCCTTACAACTTTTTTCAGACGACAAGACCCACCAGCCAAAGCTCGGCCCAGCCCAGGCCCCGGGGCAGTGCGGCCGCACCCCAAGGTGCGCCCGCACCCACTTTGGCACCAATCCGGCCCAAACTTGGTGTGGCGGTTCATTAAGACTCCAAACCGACAAGTCTGGGGGGTGCGTGGCGCGGCACAAAGAACCTGGGGCCGAGTGTAGAGGCGGTTTATGCCATTAGGAGGAGAATATTCCATGGTTTATTCCTCCAACCTCCTCCTATAAATAGTGGCCTCTCCCCTCTCACTCACACACACCTCACAAGAAGAGCTACACTCTCCCTCCTATCTTCTTCTTCCTTCTCCTAGTAGGATTAGTAGTTAGGATGTGGAGCTAGGCAACAAAGCTACCAAGGAGGGCTTGGCTCCTTGGAAGATGGATTCAAGGAATAAATCTACATATGGTATTCTTCCAAAGCCTTGCCCTTATCTTATCTTGGTTGTGCATTAGAATTAGAGTCTCCATGTTATTTCTATGCTTCATGATTTATCTTATGATCTAACATGTGTTCTCTTGACATGATCATGACATATGAACTAGTCTATAGTTTCTATGTTGTGATATCGTCATAGAACTTTATGTTTAAACCATTCATCTTGCGATATAATTGAGTAATGTCGGGATTGTCTTTGAATGGCGGTTCGTTGTGTCCTTCGGGCTTGCTCGTGTCCTATTCCATCCATCCGTAGGGTGGGGACCATGGGGGACATGAGTAGTGTCCTAGTATGCGGACGTGGTGTCCGGATGCCAGGTATCCTTCGAATATGACGGCATGCCACGGTCGAGGGGGTAGGCGGCAGGGTTGTGACAGCCCTGTCCGTCCTTTGTAATCCCCCACGTTCGTATGTTGTGTAGGAGTCTAAAGTGCCTTTTCATTGGGCGGTATGCACCGGGAAGGTCTCCCTGTCCATCTCACTCTCAGCTCCGACCTCCTACTCATGAGTGTTGCCTCGATTATCAACCGGTTCTATGCACAACCATGACTAGAATATGTATGCTCCACTTAGGACTTTCTTTATTCCTTATTTATCTTTATCCTTGAGTTTGGCTTGAGTGAGTGTGTCAAGTTATCCCCTTATCGTTCCCTTTATACCCCTGTTATAAGCATTGGTCCATTACAGTCATGTTATCTTGTTCATGTCTCTATTAGATCCTTTTCCACCATGCCTTCCTTTGGGAAAATATAAATAACGATACCACGAATACTTCGGGTGAAATGCTACAACGATAGATCCGTGCGCTTATGGGTGAATATCTAATATGGCAAGGTCTATCACCCTTGATGTTCCTAGTATGATCACCGACATGGTGGTTTCACTTAGGAATGTCAACGGCACATTTCTGGCGCCGTTATTAGAGATGGGTTCTAAACACGCTTCTAGTGATTGCGCTAAGAAATGTCAACAAGCATTTCTACGGCGCCGTTGTCGGGGATAGATTTTATATCTATTTTTGGTGACGACGTTAAGAAATGCCAACAAGAAATTCAATAAAATTGCTCCCCTCACAAAGCCATCATCTCAATTTGACTCAAAAGTATGGTTTATAATTCTTCCATGAATTGTATGGGTATAACAAAGAGCAATATGCTTCATGCAAAAGGAACCACTTGTTGTGCAAAACAAATAAACTTTATCCTTCTAGATAATAAATCCTTTCATGGGATTTTAGGGAAAAATAAGTTCATATTCAACATCTTCTAGATAGTGTATCAAACTTATACAAGCTTGAATACTTTATAGTTCTTCCTTAGTGGATTTTGAAATGGTATATTCTATAAATCTTCAAGATTTTTATAGTACCACTCAATAATAAATCCAGTCTTGCATTTTGGCATTTAGGGGATAATTTAAATACCAAAGTCACCATTATTCTTTCTATTGCATTTAGAGGATGATAGATTCATTGCTAGCATTACACTTTCTAAGTGTTTGTATGACACCTTCATGGTGTTTAGAATTCCTCATTCTTTCTCTCTCGGGTCTATATTCACTTCAGGGGATGCATGGTGTTCATTCAAGAATTGACTGGTAAATCCTTCATGGATTAATTCCTTCAAGAATATTCTTTCATTCTTAGTGAATTATTAATTCTCTTCTATGAGATATATTCTCTACTGCATGAGAGATGAGTGATATACACAATAATATTGAGTTATTCACTATAAAATCATTCAATGATTGTAATCCTTCAAGGACATGCTCTTCTTGAGACTTGAATATTCATTCAGGGAATATATGTACCTTAGACTTCAATACTTAGTATGAGATTTCTACAAGTTGCGATTTATATTCTTCGAAATTATATGGATTTTCATAATCCACTTATTAACTGCATATTCAATATACATTTGTTTCATTTGCCGAGATATAGCGTAAACATTCATTTCTTCTTAATAGGAGATTCAACCTCAATTGCTTTCTTCATTGACCCGATATAATCGCTACAAGTGATTTTGCCATGGACTTTATTTTCGGATCCGGGTTCTCACAAGAGAAACATTCGCAATTAAAGAGGTAGTGTTGTCGACAACTATTTTCTCTTCTCCCAATACTCTCACAATGTGAGAATATTTTATCTCTGTTATTTCCCAAACAAGAGATGGTATATTGTTCTACATATCCAACACTAATGATGCGCGCGCTTAGTATGTTGGATTTCATCTTCATGATGATCCTCTTCATGAGGTGCTCAACCTTCTTCATGAGGTGTTCTCTTCATGAGAATGGAGGAGTTTCATTTTATTTCTATTCAACAAGTATATACTAAACTAGAACCCACAGGCGTCCCCATAGATTTAGTTTGATAGTATACATAGTTTACTACTAGTAAATACAACTTCTAGTTTATAACTTCAAGTTACTCCTCTCATTTATTAAAATATCTGGCATATGCTCCGCTTCATGCTTTCACAAGAGCATTAGTCAAACTATTAGTTGACTTAGTGCGTGATAGTATTCCTGCTTCAAGCTTCAAGGAAATTTTCTAGATCATTTTTCTTCTCTGGAAATAATATTTGGCATTCAAAATAGGCTTTCTCTCCCCCTAATGCCAATATTAGATCTTTAATAGCATACTTCAAAAGATATCCCCTATCATGGGCTAAAAACAATTCAAATTCATATATCTCCAACTACAAGTGGAGGCCCATTTATGTATGCTATGATTAGGTTTTTATGGGAAATATTCACGCACATATTTAAACATAGGGGTTATTATTCATTATGCAATGAGCTAGTACTTAAAGTGCACTTAAGAATGTTCATCATTCCTATGAACTCATGGATGTTCTCCACCCGGTATGCACAAAACATAGTTTAGAAAAACTATTTCATTCTCTAGCTTCTTTTATTATTTAGCCTAATAAATTGATCCAAGTACTCATACAATTAAAAATATGGACCATATACTATGAAAGTATAGATACGCAACATACAAGTTCACATAGAATTTCTTCTAGAATTTTCTAATTGCCATCAATGCAAAAATCCCTTAATGCCTTTTCTTCATAAATCCTAAATCATCATAATTGTGTTATCCACTACCTTAGTTCCACAATAATTCATCCCATCAAATGGGTTAGACTCCATTAAGAAAATTTCATAGACTCACTCCCCCATCTCTTAGGTCAATTTGGCCCTAGATCAATCTATTGCTTATGCATGCAATGCATCGAAAACAAAGCATTCCTTAGTTCAACGGGAACCATATAGACATAGCATGCTTGCTAGCTAATTTGATTATGAGGGGGAGCGCAAAAATAGCTACTAGCTACAACTATAGCAGTTATGCTATGCTAATATTCATGCAAGAGTGGAGATAGTTGCAGCTCAATGAGATACACATGCAGGTGTAATATGGAACGTTAGAATTCAGTCTAACATTATAGATAACAACAAATTGCAAAGCTACAAGCTTACTTGCAATTAGTGCAGTAGAGAAAAGTTAACTTCGGCCGGAAGGGACGGGCAGAGAACTTCAAGTCCCGATACACACACTTAAAAATTGATTTAGGATGGCTATGCCTATTAAAAATATATTATCCACATTTTCTTATGCCTTTATCCAAAATTACTCCCCTTTTCATGCCATAATTACTTCAAGTAGTAACTTGCTTCAAGTATTATCTATGAATAATCAATTCTAATGCTTCCATAGGATCCAAATAATACTTCTAGTATTCATTGATTATGACATGAAATTCACATATCCAATGTACTATTCGATTGTACACCATAGGACTCGGGGTAGAATATAACTTCTAGTTCTCATGTTTGCTAAGACATATACAATTTCTTGGCTAAATCGATCCTTCTAAGATCAATTAAAATGCTAGTATAGTCCAATTGTTCATGTGCATTTTTAGAAAATTCAGTTTCCCATCTACCTACATGGTATTGATGCACAAAAAACTATAACCTTCATGGTTAACTGAGGCTTCTTTGTGGATAAAAATAATACAAGATTTATTTTGATAGGCAATAGGCAATTTGTTTATATGTGAAAACATATAAATCTAATTTATTCCATGAGAAGTTCGGACATATTACTTCAAGTAATTGCAACTAAGAATATTAAACATTTCATATTAGTCTTCAAGCTAACAAATTAACCATTAACCACTTAATTCAACGGGAATTAAAAATTTAATGCACCACCACCACTATTATCAATACTTCGGGATATGGAATTCAAAGATAACAAATATATAAGCACATGATTTAAGCTCTTCTTCAAGAGAAACTTTATATGTTCCAAATAATATACATTCTTACATGTCGTAATTGATAAGGGGTAACTTCATGCTTTTATATTCAATAGTTATGATATGTAGTCACACGCCTTCAAGAAGTGCAAAATATTCTACATGGATTTAATAATGACCGTAACAAATACTTTTATTTTCGTAGTAATTTCGGGATATTGCTTCTTCTTGTAAGGCATGCATATTAACATAACTCAAATCATGTGCATATAAGTTTACTACATGTAAACGAAGTGGCAAGATGCAAAAAGATAGTGGATGGTTATTCAATATATATAAGTTTACTAGCATTTTTTTCGGGTTTATGGTATATGCAAGCTTTTCGTAATTTATATCAAGCATTCATTCAACCCAAAAATTCATATGCTAGGAAAACCAAATACGAGCCTCTCAATGGTGATAAGTCTAAGGTCTGCAGGATTTAGAGAGAAAGCTTGTACCATGTGTTTATCATAATCATTCAAAATTTTGTTAAAAGAAATAGTGTAAACACATGATGAACATAAATAGAGTCTTTGCAAAACTATAACTATAATTTTCGAAAATATATGCAATACATATTCTTCAAGAATATATATATAATCTACTGAGGATTGGATCGAGGCCCACCGTAAAAATTCAAATACGGACTTTCTTTTTCCCTAGCCCAATTCTTCTTCTAAATTAAGACTTTTGCTATTTTCATTTTTTTTTTCAACAAGGCCCGTGATAGCCTACTCGGCTCCATCACGTGAGGACGTTGAATTTGAATCCTACAACAATCGTAAACTCCACCAATAGCAGCCATGTATGGAGTATGGTGCGGATTCGGGAGAGCGGCGTGCGGGCGAGACCAAGCGCTTGTGGCGGTGTAGGATTGTGCGGGGGGGGAGGTGCGGCGGCGTGCGGGCCGCGGTGACTTCGAATCGGCCGTGCGTGCTGCGCACTATGGGCTTGAGTTTTGACTACGGGCCATGTAGCGGGAGCTACGTATTTATATAGGCCCGCGTTGCTGCGAGAAGCTTCGGGTTGCGGCGGCAAAGAACTCGATCGGGTTCACTAGAAGCGGTGGTGCACGCGGCATGCTAGCGGCCGCTAGGGTGATGGCTTACGAGGCCGGCGGCGTGGGTCCGTGTGTAGATGAGAATTGGCGACCTCGGCGTGCTGGTCGAGGAGTGTTGCGTGCAACGGCGGCGACCATGTTGATGTGCATGTTGAAAAATTCTAGATCAATCTGCTAGATAGGCGATCAACGAGATCGAGTACATGTACATCGATCTCTATGCCATGGCTGCTATGCCAGGTGATGCAAAGATCATGTCGTTGCCTTTTTGGCTTTGTTCGTGTAGATGAAACTCTACGAGCCAAACAATTTTATACGATCTCGTGGCCGCATTGATGCAACACAAAAACGAATCGGTGATCAAGGTCGACACAAGTAGATTGGAAAAAATAAATCTGATTTCACCGCGGGGCGTACACCAATCTTTTGTTTCGAATCAAATCATACATATGTACTTTGCATGTACTGCTTGCTCAAAGATCGCCACATCTACTGGTAAGGTGGAGTTGTAAACTCCATGGCGTTCAGGCCCCCTTTTTTTTTTTAATCAACCCTATATGCAAATCCGGTGAATGATGTATGGTTCATCTACGTATGCATGTGTGTGTTCAGTATATGTACTTCCATTACTATTCAACTGCCATGGTCCATGCCCTCCCCGTTCGACGAGCTTGGCATCGGGCGCGGAGGGCGTCTCCGTGATGGTGTACGCGGGGGCGCCTTCATTCTTCGGTTTCGGCATCTCTTCGATAGGGAACGCGTCCCGACGGCTAGGCCCTCCTCCTCGCACGCCCCCTTGTTTTGGCGTCCGTGGGAAAGGGCACCGAGGTCCGTCCGGGGCACCTTCCACTACTCCGTCCTTCTAGCACTCAAGGGCATCCCTCTCCATGCCCGCGGCACCGAGGTGGCTCGGACCATCTTGGGGCGTGCGTGTGCGAGGAGTCGGGAGACCGAACTCCATGATGTTCCTTACGGCGGCGGCGACAAAGAGTACTTTGTGGCGGCCTGGTGCAAGCATCCATCCTTCATCGACACCCGAAGGTCATCTTCACGAAGGAATATGGGATCGCTACGCCAGCCGAGAAAACAAAACTTTTCTACCCATAAACCAAGGATCTACTGCTAGTTATAGATCACGGGATTACCACTAGGCGCCAAGAGTGCGGCGGAAGTGTCGACTCGGCGTAGATGTGCGCAGCGTCGCAGCAGTGCCGTGCGGTTGCGTGGTCGTCCGTCACGTCCGTCCTCCTCGTGCGGTTCGTCCTTGTGCTCCAGATATAGGACCTCCGAGGTATCCCACACGTACAGGGAGGAAGCGATGCGCCTCCGGACTGCTAGGTCCGCGAGATGCAAGAGGCGAGAGCGTGGGCGGTGGCTGCTACCAAAGTTGCGTGGCTTGGATTCCCTATTCAGCCCCGCGCCCACCTCTCATTATATAGGCGTCCCTAACAGGCTCCCGAGCTGGAGTCGTATTAGAAAAACCCTAAGCCTCGCCTAATTGGATCAAATCCGAATTGGGCCTCCTTCCCTTTAAGCGTGCGACCCTATGGGCTCACGCACACATAGACATGGCCCGAGTACTCCTACTCGACCAATAGTCGACAGCGGCCTCTAGCAAGACGTGCCAACTTCCATGTGTACGCAATGATCGTATCAGACGAACCACACAAACCATATACTCGTTATTCCCTTGCCACACGATATCTGGTCCAACTCGTGAGTTAACACTTAACTCAAGCACGGCCATGCATTTCTTGATCCAATCATTTGAGTGGTCCAGTTATATCTCTCTCTCATGGAGAGGGGCAATTCCATCTTGATTGACTATGTCTCACAAAGATGTTTCCCGACAAAACCCGAAGACCACCTTTATAGCTACCCAATTACGGAGTAACGCTTTGATAGTCCCTAAGTAGGTCGTTTTCGCATCTTGAGTACATACGACAATCTCGGTCTAAGGACATAACGTAAATGATGTGTAAAGAGATAATAATAACATCTCATGTCGGGTCAATCCAAATCCCATGTCATACATTGCCCACACTATTAGTTTGACATCTCCATGTCTATGACTTGTGAAACATAGTCATCAACTAATACATGTCCTGATATAATATTCATGTGTGTTCTCACATGAACTCCGATCGAGGACAATTATTGAATAACCAAACAAGTAAAAGAGTTTCACAAACAATTCACATAATTGTTGATCAATACAAGTTATCTTTAATGGATATTCATGAACACATAATATATCATGGATACAATGAAAGAATACAAATCATCTCTATGATTAGCTCTAGGGCATATTCCCAACAATCTCCCACTTGCACTAGAGTTAATCTTTAAGATATCTAATACCCATATCTCTCATGTGCGCCTCATGCTTAGGCCGTGGAAGAGCCTTTGTCAAAGGATCCGCAACATTCAAATCCATATGTATCTTGCATATCTTGATTTCACCACGTTTGATGAACTCTCGAATGAGGTGAAATTTCTGCAAAGACGTGTTTGTTCTTATGGTGATCCCTCGGCTCCTTAGCTCATGTGCAATCGCGCCACTATTGTCACAATGAAGGTTCAATGGGCCGCTTGCATTCGGGAACACACCAAGCTCAATGAGGAACTTCCTCATCCAAACACCTTCCTTTGCGGCTTCGAAAGCTGCTATGTACTCGCTTCCTGTAGAATCGGTCACCGCCTCTCGTTTGGAACTTTTCCAACTTACAAAGCACCACCATTTATTGTGAACAAGTATCCTGATTGAGATTGTGAATCATCTCGTGTCGGTTTGGAAGCTAGCATCGGTGTAACAATTTACAATGCGCCCTCCTCACCTCCATAGATTAGGAACATATCTTTAGTCCTTCTCAAGTGCTTAAGAATATTCTTAACAAGTGTCCAAAGGACTCTCACCCGATCGGCTTGGTATCTCGCCGCAAACACTTAGAGCATATGAAACATCCGGGCGTGTACATATCATGGCATACATGATGGAACCAATCATGAGGCGTATGGAACCTTACTCATGCGCTCTCGCTCATCGCCAAATCGAAGGACGCTACTTCTTGCTAAAACGCATACCATGTGACATAGGCGGGAACCCTTTCTTGGACTGCTCCATGTTGAACCGTTTCAACACCTTGTCAATGTACGTATCTTGGCATAATCCAATTAGCCTCTTTTGATCTATCTCTATAGATCTTTATGCCCAAAATGTATGATGCTTCTCCCAAATCCTTCATAGAAAATATATTATTCAAGTGAAGTCTTCACGGATTGCAACATTGGAATATCATTCCTAATCAATAGTATGTCATCCACATACAAGATTAGAAATACAACAAAGACTCCCACTTTCCTTCTTGTATACACAAGGTTCTTCTTCATTCTCGATGAAAGCCAAGAGCTTTGACCTCTTCATCAAAACGAATGTTCCAACTCGAGATGCTTGCTTCAACCCATAAATGGATTTCTTAAGCTTGCATATTTTTCTAGCATTCTTAGGATCAACAAAACCTTCGAGTATCATATACACACGCCCTCTTCCAAATTTCCATTTAGAAAGGCTGTTTTAACATCCATCCGCCATATCTCATAATCGAAATGAGCAAAGCAATTGCTTGAATGATCCTGATAGATTTAAGCATCGCTATCGGCGAGAATGTCTCGTCGTAGTCAACTCCTTGAACCGCCAAAACCCTTTGCGACAAGTCGAGCTTTATAGACGTGAACATTTTCGCCCATATCTCTTTTCTTTTTATAGATCCATTTGCACTCAATGGGTCTAACCCCATCAGCGGATCAACCAAGTTCCAAACTTGATTGTCTCCCATGGAATCTATCTCGGATCTCATGGCATTTTGCCATTTCTCGGAATCTGGGTCCATCATAGCTTCCACATATGTCATAGGTTCGTCATCGCCTAACAATAACACATCCCCATGCAACTCACGGAGTCTAGCCGATCTTCGTGGTAGTGGCGGTGTTACCTTTGCCACAGTACCTCAACTTGTTCTCGCTACATTAGCATCACTCGTAGAGTCTTGACCTATTGGCTCATCCTCGAACTTCTTCAAGATACACCCTTTGTCCACTCTTGTCTCTTTTGAGAAACTCTTTCTCTAAGAAAACACCGTTTCGAGCAACAAACACTTTGCCCTCCGATCGGTTGTAAAAGTAATAACCCAAAGTTTCCTTCGGGTATCCCACCTAAAAAACACTTGTCCAACTTGGGTGTTAGTTTATCCGATTGAAGTCGTTTGACATAAACTTCACAACCCCAAATCTTTAGAAAAGACAAATCGGGACTCTTACCACCACATCTCATATGGTGTCTTAACTATGGACTTAGATGGTACCCTATTTAATGTGAAAGCGTCTGTTTCTAGAGCATATCCCCAAACGATAAAGGTAGGTCCGACCGGCTCATCATCGACCGAACCATGTCCAACAAAGTCCGATTACGCCGCCGGACACCGCTTTTCTCGAGGTGTTCCAGCGGCGTAAGGCGTGGAACAATTCAAGAACTCTTCGGATGATCGCTAAATTCGTGGCTCAAGTATTCACCTCCACGATCGGATCGCAAGGCCTTAATTTTCTTGCCACGTTGATTCTCTACTTCATTCGAAACTCTTTGAACTTTTCAAAAGTCTCGGACTTATGCTTCATTAAGTAGACCTAGCCATATCTCTTTCGAAATCATCGAGAAAAGTAATGAAGTATTGGAATCCGTCTCTGGTCGTCGTACTTATTGGTCCATACATCGGTATGTATTAGTTCCAACAAGTCTGCTGCCCTCTCGGAAAAACCCTTGAAAGGCGCCTTGGTCATTTTGCCTAGAAGGCAAGCTTCACATGTCTCGTATGATTCAAAATCAAACGCGAGTTAGAAGCCCATCGGTATGGAGCCTCTTCATGCGATTCTCACTTATATGACCCAAAACGACAATGCCACATATAGGTAGGACTTAACTCATTAAGCCGAGGCCTTTTAGCACTTATATTACGCATGGTGCAACATCAAGATTTAAAATAAATAACCCATTCACAATGGATGCGTAAGCCACAAACATGCCATCTTTAGAGATCACACAACCATTGTTTTCACTCTTAAAAGAATAACCATCCTTCATCAAACATGAAGGTGACACAATGTTTCGACGACTCAAGCTAGGAACAAAATAACAATTATTCAATTCTAAAATAAATCGACGGGAGGTGAAGTTGCATCGTCCCAATGCTCAAAGAAGCAACTCTTGCATTATTGCCCACGCTGAAGTCAACTTCTCCCTTTCCAACGCTTCTACTTCTTATCATTCCCCGCATCGTATTGCAAATATGAGCAACCGATCCGGTATCAAATACCCAAGAATTGATATAAGAATCGGCGAGGAATATGTTCGTAACATAAACAACAAGTGTACAAGCAAATGGGAGTACCTTTACCACCGCTATCCTTCTTGGATGCTAAGTACGACTTGTAGTTTCTCAACCATGACCTTTCTTACCACAATGAAAACACAAAGAATCGGCCGTTTGGTCCAGCTGGGGCTCGTAAGGAGGCTTTGGCTTAGAGGTCTCACCCTTAGCCTTTTCCTTCTTCTTCTTCCAATAAGGATTGCCCCTTTTCTTAAAATTAGGCTTGTTTTGGACCGCCATCACATGGGCTCTTGCTAGCACCTTTCTTGATGTCGCCTCTGGCGTCTTGAAAGATGCCACCGATTCGGTCAAGCCCTTCTCCGCCCCCATGCATATGGTAGTTCGAGATGAAGTTTCCATAGCTAGGCGGCGGAGATGCAAGAATGAAATCAGATAGCTAACTACGGGCCAATTGGGAAACCTAGTTTCTCCAATCTCCGAGTGTAACCAACCATCTTGATTACGTGTGGCCCTACTGCTGCACCCTCTGCTAGCTTGCTCTCAACGGTCTTGTTGCATGATTGTTGTCGAACTGCATCCGCAGATCGGGTTCCATACAGTAAAGCATAAGGCAACTCACTTCAAGATCAGCATCACATGCTCTCTTGTAAGCGGTTTTTCTCGGCCCGGTGGTGCATTATCGGCGGCGCTCTTTTGGTAAGGGGGTGTCTAGAACATCTTCCTTTTTTCTCGGCCACGAGAACAATTCTCGGATTACGGATCCAATCCGCATAGTTTGTTCCATTCAACTTATCTTTCTCAACAACCCGAATGCAAAGTAAATGGTTGATTGTTAGGCGCCATTTATCTACAACAGAATAATGCAAAATACTATGACAATGTATCCAAGATAGAGTAAAAACATATTAACATTTAATAGAATGTACTCCCACTAAAATCAATATCCCTCAATTGAAACTTAGTGATTCAAGACCCACAACTAACAAGTCAACTAGTGAGCTTTAGCATCACCGCTAGAAGACATGGTAGATCAAGAAGCAACTCTTTGCTTATCATATCACATATGACTCTTGTTGTTGGGCAGCATCTCTATGCTAACGCCAACCTGCCATGCTCCAAGATCCCTAACCGTTAGGATGATCTTGTCCAAGTAACCAAACCTTCTGCAGTAAGTATTCGATACGAACCCCGCCTAGTCATGGAAAACCGGTGGTACCCTAATTTCATAGACCCACCATCGATTGTACTAGACTTGTGACAAAGGCAAGGTTTGGGGGAGCATCAAAACTTAAAACATTTGCCGAGGGATCGTTCTACTTCACTATCGTATGTAGACAAAAACATAGTCATAGTCGCTGCCAAAGTAGAACATGATAAGAATGACATTAAATAATTGTGACTTGGTATGGCCTTATATCACATTTGGGGATCTCCATCTCCAATCTCTGCTTCATCATGATGATCTCCATCTCCATGATCCAAGTATGCCATCCTCACGTTGTGCAAGTCATGAATTAATTGCATACATGCATCTCATACACATACTCTTTCCTAGAAGGAAAGGAGAAGGATGAATCCTAATCCTAGTCCGTTTGTATGTGGGCTCTTTTCAAAACTCTCCGGCCTTGGCTGAAATATAGAAAGAGGAGAAGGAGGAATCCTAATCCTAGTTCGTTTGTATGTGGGCTCTTTCCAAAACTCTCCGGCCTTGGCTGGAATATAGAAAGAGGAGAAGGAGGAATCCAAATCCTAGTCAAACTCGGGCCGACGATCGGTGGAAGATCAAATCTACCACCACCGCAACTTTCGCATCACATGCGCCCGACCAAGACATGACCTAGATTCGATTCGATCAATCACATTGATCTCTAACTCGCCATGACTGGGTTTACATGTATCACTTAACTCCGATGGCGGAATTCCGACCGGTAGGAGTAGATCGAACAAGACCAGTGCGGTAAGATCACGAACCATGATCGAGAGACTCATCTACAAGCTGGCATATCACCATATGCACATATCTGAATCTATAACGACACAACATCGGCTCGATACCACCGAAGGAATATGGGATCGCTACGCTAGCCGAAAAATAAAACTTTTCTACCCATAAACCAAGGATCTACTACTAGTTATAGATCACGGGATTACCACTAGACGCCAAGCGGGTGCGGCGGAAGCGTCGACTCTTGACGATATGTACGCTGCGTCGTGCGGTCTTTGTGCGGTTGCATGGTTGTCCGTCACGTCCGTCCTCCTCGTGCGGTTCGTCCTTGTGCTCCGGATGCAGCACCTCTCGAGGTATCCCACACGTACAGGGAGGAAGCGATGCGCCTCTGGACTGCTAGGTCCGTGAGATGCAACAAAGTAGGGCGTGGGCGCGGCGTCTGCCAAAGTCGCGTGGCTTGGATTCTCATCACAGCCCCGTGCCCACCTCTCATTATATAGGCGTCCCCTAACAGGCTCCCCGAGCTGGAGTCGTGTCGTAAAAACCCTAAGCCTCGCCTAATTTGGATCAAATCCGGGTGGGCCTCCTTCCCTTTAAGCGTGCGACCCTATGGGCTCACGCACACATAGACATGGCCCGAAAGTACTCCTACTCGACCAATAGTCGGCAATGGCCTCTAGCAAGACGTGCCAACTCCCATGTGTACGCAATGATCATATCGGGCGAACCACACAAACCATATACTCGTTATTCCCTTGCCACCACGATATCCGGTCCAACTCGTGAGTTAACACTTAACCCAAGCACGGCCATGTATTTCTTGATCCAATCATTCGAAAGTGGTCCAGTTATATCTCTCTCTCATGGAGAGGGGCAATTCCATCTTGATTGACTATGTCTCACAAAGATGTTCCCCCGACAAACCCGAAGACCACCTTTATAGCTACCCAATTACGGAGTAACGTTTGATAGTCCCTAAGTAGGTCGTTTCACATCTTGAGTACATACGATAATCTCGTGTCTAAGGACATAACGTAAATGATGTGTAAAGAGATAATAATAACATCTCATGTCGGGTCAATCCAGCCCCATGTCATACATGTGCCCACACTATTAGTTTGACATCTCCATGTCTATGACTTGTGAAACATAGTCATCCACTAATACATGTGCTTTGATCTAATATTCATGTGTGTTCTCACATGAACTCCGATCAGGGACAATTATTGAATAACCAAACAAGTAAAAGAGTTTCACAAACAATTCACATAATTGTTGATCAATACAAGTTGTCTCTAATGGATATTCATGAACACATAATATATCATGGATACAATGAAAGAATACAAATCATCTGTATGATTAGCTCTAGGGCATATTCCTAACACTTCCTTCCTGAGGACGAGGTCATCATCGAGCCCAATGAGTGCGAGTACCGCCGGGGCTCTTGTACATGGTCCGGGTACGGATCATAGTTGTGCGCGACTTCTCCACTCCGCTAGGCTCTCCACCGGATGGAGCCGGGGGGAATGGGAATCAGGGCAGCGACGATGACAACAATGGAAATGGACACTCGACACCGGACGACCATTCCCCTAGGGAGCTCCTCGATGGCCCTCTGGGACCTGTGAGCGGCGCGCGAATGGGGTACGACCACGTGGGCTTGATGGGCAACACCAGTGGCGCTGGGACCCCTGTAAGGTCCTAGATGACTAGAGGGGGGGTGAATAGCCTATAAAAAATTTCTACAAGCTCAACTAAACAAACCGATTAGTATAAAACACGGCGTAAAGCGGTTTGCACTAGCTCTAATGGTCAAGCAAGCCTTCTAGTGACAAGACTAAATAATTCTATGATCTCTAGTCCACACAAAGTCTATGTCACTACTCTAGCTAATGAACAATCCTAATATGATCCTTATGCTAGCAAGAACAACTACACAAGGCAAAGCTAGCTCTCTACTCAAAGTAAACTAGGAAAGTAATGCAAGAGTGAGAGGCTTGTTATACCGCCTTGTAGAGGATGTCAACCAATCACCGGGAAGATGAAAACCAATCAATCACTCGAAGGTGATGATCCACACAAGAGGCAATGAACAAGTCGATTTGTTCACCCGGAGTTCGTTGTACACCGACAACTACTCTCCGGTTGTGCCGACCAACACAAGGGTGATGTTTGAGCTAGGCGGTGCCCTTGCTAGCCTCAACACACCACACACCAAGTGAGGTACCCAAAGCACGAGCAATGTATTCCTTGCACTTTGTCTTCCGACGAGGAGTGCGTAATCCTCTCACAAACCAACCGGAGGTGGCCAAGAAACAATCTCCTCTTCTTGCCAACAACTCCACCACTTCACCAAGCCGGCTAGGAGCGGTGCCTCCAAGAGTAACGGGAAATCCACCGTCACAACACGATCCCCAAGTGCCTCTAGATGCAAGAACTCAATGCAATGCACTTGGATCACTCTTCTCTCAAGAATGAAGCTCAAATCAAGAATGAGAGAGGAGGGAGGCTTGCTTGCTTGCTCAAGTATGTTAGGAATGATTCAAATGACCAAGAGAGAGCAAGAGGCAGCCAAACACATATATATAGCCCCCATCACGAAATATGGACGTTGGGGGGCAAAACATGCATTTTGGCGGGTGCACCGGGACGCACTCACCGGAACCACCCGGTGGGTCCGGTGCAGGGTCCGATGCTGCCCTCGGCCGCTACTGCACAAGAAAAACTAGCCCAGGTGGCAGCCTGCTTTCGAAGCGCCCGGGTGGGTGGTTCCGGTGGGTGCTTCCGGTGCATCCGGCGGGACACCCCAAAACATGCTTATTGGAAGTCCCCAGGACCCGACTACCGGAGCCACGGGTGCGTGAGTCCGTGCCCTCGCCCGGCGTCGGTCACAGCGTCCGGTGTGCGGTTTCGGCAGAAAAATCTTCATTTTGTTGTCGCCCTTTCCTCGCCTCCTTTGCTTCGACATGCTACCCAACAAATATACCAATTTGTGCATGAGGACTAGCATGTTTTCATCTCCACGATGCATCCGGCGCAATAGAAAATAGACGTTTCATTTTCTCAAAAAGCGCGAATCCCTCCCCCGCAAGCTCACGGGAGGATGAGCGGTTCCCAAACCCAACTCAACCACCCTGCAACCATCACCGCCTTTCGCAAATGTGCCAACACCACCACGTATACATCACCATGTGCTCGTGTGTTAGCATTTTCACAATTCATTTCGAAGGTTAGGTTAGCTCTTTAGGTTAGAATGCATGCATATGAGACTTAAACCTAAAGGCACGTGAGGATCGATATATGCAAAAGTTTTCCCCTCTTTATAGTACGGCTTATCGATCCTATAACCACCCACACCCTCTATGGTGTCTTGGGTGTGAAATCAAAAGCCCTATTGTTATACCTTTGCCTTGGGAACTTTTGATCTCCGAAACTTCACCGGGTTGCATGCTTGATCATCCTTTGGATCGTCCCGATCCCTCAACCATGACCACCATGCACCAACTCCGGCACGACCAATCTCCAATCATGTCAAACACTTAGCATTGAGAGATTAGTCCTTAGGTGTCACTAATTAGCCAAAACCAAACAAGAGATCTTCAATCTCCCCCTTTTTTGGTAATTGGTGACAACCCGCATAAAGGTTTTATGATTAATGTTTTTGAACATACAACGATTGTCCAAGCATTTTGCTTACAATCATAGGATTGGACAATCATCATAGTTCGGTTTTGGTAGCATGAGGCTCCCCTACATGTATGCCATGAGTTTGGAACGAAGCATTGCATACATGTATGAATATTGAAATTGAGGGTGAGCTATGTTACCAAAATGATGCTTTTTGGGTGAAAGAAATGGACCTTTGAAGCGTGATACCGATCGGAGTTGCGCCATTTTCACCATACAAGCATCAAGGTAACTAGATTTTCATCAAAACTCAAAGTACCACGTGAGATCATATTATAAGCAAGGTACTTGAATTAAGAGCGAATTTAGAAAATCTAGCTATCTCCTATGCATGCTAGTCATTCAACCACTTGTAAACCACTTGAGAAACATTGAACTAGCATACACCACACAAGCATGTATATATGAAATTTAAATACATGTGCAATGAGCAACTCATATGTTAGTGCACAAACAAATGCAACGAATTGTTTATGAGCTTGCTCCCCCTACTTGTGTGATCCACTTGAAAGATTTCTTCAAAAACATGTGGAATTTTTTTTTAAAGTTTTCAAAACCTTTCATGCACTAATCTCTCCCCTTTGTCGACAATTTCCACAAAAGGTATGACCATGTTGTGTTATGGAGGAAAGAATAGTGCTCAAATTTGGTCAAATTTGGATCACTTGTCAAACATATATTTCGGTTTGAACCAAAGACAAGCTTCTTCACACCTCATGACAAGGGTTATCTTGCCTATGTTGAAGCATATGTGTGAAAAGGTAGCCAAATTCAACACTTGAGATTGCAAGCCCATAAACATGTCATATGTCATCACTAGATCAACCAAGCATAAAGAGCAATAGTGATGGCATACATACATTGAAATCCTTTTATTTTCCATGAATGCTTCCTAAGGCATAAGTTATATGTCTATATGTTCTAACAAGTCCTTAGATATTATGAATGCCATGCCAAACAATTTCACCTTTGCTTTGCTTGATGGAGGGGCATGTCATAGTAGTGGGATGCATTCAACTCATATTTGAGAAGTCAAGGATGTTCAATTCATTTCTTAGCTTGCAAAACCTCTTCTCATCTAGTGGCTTTGTAAAGATGTCGGCTAGTTGATCTTCGGTGCCAATAGGATGGATAGCAATGTCACCCTTTTGTTGATGATCTCTTATGAAGTGATGCCTAATATCAATGTGCTTGGTTCTTGTATGTTGGACCGGGTTTTGTGTCATCTTGCAAGCACTCTCATTGTCACAAAACAAAGGCACATGATGGAAATCAAATCCATAATCCTTCAATGTTGATCTCATCCATAGCAATTGTGCACAACAACTACCGGTACTAATGTATTCGGCCTCGGCGGTTGAAAGTGTCACACCGGTTTGCTTCTTTGATGACCATGATACTAGAGATCTTCCAAGGAATTGACAAGTGCCACTTGTGCTTCTTCTATCAACCTTGCATCCCCCATAGTCGGAGTCCGAATATCCAATAAGCTCAAAGTTTGACCCCTTGGGATACCATAGCCCAACATTTTGAGTGTGCTTCAAATACCTCAATATCCTTTTTGATGCGGTGAGATGACTCTCTCTAGGTGAGGATTGAAACCTTGCACACTTGCCAACACTAAACATCACATCGGGCCTAGAAGCGGTCACATAGAGTAAGCTTCCAATCAATGACCTATAGTACCTTTGATCAACCATATTGCCACTTTCATCATTATCCAATGATCCGTTGGTACCCATTGGTGTATTGATGCCTTTTTGCATCTTGCAATCCAAACCTTTTGACCATGTCTCTAATGTATTTTCCTTGACTAATGAAGGTGCCATTCTTCATTTGCTTGATTTGAAGACCAAGGAAATATGTGAGCTCTCCAAGCATAGACATCTCAAATTCTTTTGCCATCATCTTGGCAAACTCTTCACAATACTCTTGATTTGTTGATCCGAAGATGATATCATCAACATATATTTGCATGACAAACAAATCTTTTCCAATCTTCTTGGTGAAGAGAGTAGTGTCAACTTTACCCATCTTGAATCCCTTCTTGAGTAGAAAGTCTCTCAACCTCTCATACCATGCTCTAGGTGCTTGCTTCAACCCATAGAGTGCCTTGTTTAGCTTGTACACATGGTTGGGATGATGATAATCTTCAAAACCGGGAGGTTGTTCAACATACACTAGCTCATTGATGACCCCATTGAGAAAAGCACTTTTGACATCCATTTGATAGAGCTTGATGTTGTATGCACATGCATAGGCTAATAGAATTCTAATTGCCTCTAATCTTGCAACCGGAGCATATGTTTCACCAAAGTCAAGACCTTCAACTTGAGTGTAACCTTGTGCAACTAGTCTTGCTTTGTTTCTCACAACAATGCCATCTTCATCTTGCTTGTTCTTGAAAACCCATTTGGTTCCAATGACATTGTAGTCCTTCGGTCTCTCTACCAATTCCCAAACCTTGTTTCTATCAAAGTTATTGAGCTCTTCTTGCATTGCAATGACCCATTCTTCATCCTTCAAGGCATCATCAATCTTTTCGGGCTCCTCTTGTGACACAAATGCAAAATGTTCACAAAAGGCCACTAGTCTTCCTCTTGTTTGTACTCCACTTGCAATGTCACCAACAATTTGATCAATTGGGTGGTCTCTAGCTATGCTTGAGCTTTGGAGTATTGGGACTTGATTGCTTGAGCTTGGTTGATCACTTGTTGTTGCTTGAGATGATGTACTAGTTTGTTGATCTTGCACTTGAGCACCACCAACTTGAGTTGTTTGCATATCATTCTTGTCATCATCAACTTGAGTTGGCCTAATATCACCAATGTCCATGCCTCTCATGGCATTTACCAATTGAGTTCCACTAACATCATCAAGGTTCTCATCTTCATCTTGGGACCCATTGGTTTCATCAAACTCAACATCATGGACTTCTTCTAGCACTCCACTTGAGTTGTTCCACACTCTATATGCCTTGCTTGTGGTGGAATAACCAAGTAAGAATCCCTCATCACACCTCTTGTCAAACTTGCCAAGTCTTGCACCCTTCTTCAATATGTAGCATTTGCACCCAAATACTCTAAAGTATGCAATGGTTGGCTTTCTTCCATTCAATAGCTCATAAGGTGTCTTGTTCATCATGGGATGGCAATACAATCTATTGATGTAGTGACAAGCGGTGTTGATTGCTTCGCCCAAAATGATTGACTCACATTGTACTCACTAAGCATTGATCTTGCCATCTCAATGAGAGTCCTATTCTTTCTCTCAACTAGGCCATTTGATTGTGGTGTGTACTTGGCCGAAAGTTGATGCATGATTCCATAATCATCACATAGCTCATCAACTCTTGTGTTCTTGAACTCACTTCCATTGTCACTTCTCACTTTCTTCACTATGATATCAAACTCATTGTGCACCCTCTTGAGAAATGTCTTGAACAATGAATACACATCACTCTTGTCATTGAGAAAGAACACCCAAGTGAATCTTGTATAGTCATCCACAATCACAAATCCATACTTGTTGCCACCAATGCTTGTGTATGCGGTTGGGCCAAACAAATCAATATGGATCAAGTCAAATGCCTTGCAAGTACTCATGAAGCTCTTCTTTGGATGAGTGTTTGCAACTTGCTTTGCCGGCTTGACATGCACTACATAGCTTATCCTTCTCAAAGTGTACATCCTTCAAACCTCTTACTAGATCATGTTGAACTAACTTGTTGAGTTGCTTCATGCCAACATGACCAAGCCTTCTATGCCATAGCCAACCCATGCTAGATTGAGAGATCAAGCATGTACTAATTTGTGTCTCACTAGCACCAAAGTCCACAAGGTAGAGGTTGTCAAATCTTATTCCCTTGAAGATCAAGCTTGAATCTTTTGTGCTCACAATCTCAACATTATCTTCACCAAAGACGCACTTGTAACCAAGATCACATATTTGTGCCACCGAAAGCAAATTATATTTCAAGATATCAACTAGTGCCACATTTGATAGTGTCAAGTCATTGGTTATTGCAACCTTGCCTACACCTTGAATCTTGCCACTTTTGCTATCACCAAATGTAATAGGCTTGCCATTGTCTTGAGTTGAATCTATAATGTTGAACTTTCTTGCATCACCGGTCATGTGTTGAGTGCACCCACTATCAAGAATCCAATGGTTGCCCCCAATCTTGTAATTCACCTACAAGGAATCAATAATATTTAGGTACCCATTTGCCTTTGGGTCCTTGGAGGTTAGCAACCAAAGCCTTTGGTACCCAAATTGCCTTCTTCTTTGGGCCAACAATGGGTGTACCAATGAACTTTTTGCCTTGACACCCTTCTCACCCTTGGTAAGCAAATAACAAGAATCAAAATGTATGGAATGTACTTTGCTTGATTTCTTGTTCATGTTCATTTTAGCACATTTATGCTCTTGATGCCCCACTTGCTTGCATTTATGGCAATAAGCACCATTGCTCTTCACAAAGCTAGGCTTTGGGGTAGCAAAGGCCTTCTTGCCTTTCTTGGGGATATAGCCTAAGCCTTCCTTGTTAAGGGAAAACCTTTGGCTACCCAAGCACTTTAGCAACCGGGCATCCCCACCATATGCCTTGCCTAAGGCGTGGGTGAGCTCATCCACCTCTCTTTTGAGAGTCTCATTCTCAACCACCAATGATGCATCACAAGTGAAACCATCACTACTAGTGGAGATAGAGTGGGTTGATGTGGATGTGGAAGGAATGCATGGCTCTTCAACATTAACCAAGAATGGTTCATCTATAATGTCACATGTTGAGCCAACATCCTTCTTGATGATTGAGCAAGCTCTATCATTCTTTTCTAAGAGCAAGGCATGGGCTTTCTTAAGCCTTGTATGAGCTAGCTCCAATTCCCCATGGTCTTCCTTTAGACCCTCATGGGTGGCCTCTAGCTCACTAAAGTTTTTGCTCAAGAGTTTTTACACTCTTTTTGCAAAGCTTTGCATTCCTTGTCCTTAGTCTTAAGCATGATATGAGTTTGCTTAAGCATCTCTAAGAGATCATCTCTAGTGGGTTCATCATCATCATCATCTTCACTACCACTATCATATTTTACTTCATTATCACTTAGTTTATCATGCTCATGCAATGATACCTTAGTGGCCTTAGCCATGAAGCATGAAGGTGATGAGCCGAAGAGGGATGATGTCTTGTGTTGGCCAATTGCACTCATGGCCTTGGGCTTTTCTTCCTCTTCATCGGATGAACCATCACTATCCCAAGAACAAACAAAAGCACCATCATTTGTCTTCTTGAATGTCATGGTCTTGCTCTTCTTGTTTGTCTTGCCACTCTTGTACACCTTCATCTTTTTCTTTCTCTTTCTTGATTGGGCAATCGGCAAGGATGTGATATGGACTATCACACTCAAAGCACTTTCTTGGCTCTTCATTGCTCTTGGATGAGTTGTTTCTTCTTCTTGATCCTTGCCCCATCTTCTTGTTCTTCAAGACCTTGCTAAAGTTCCTCACAAACATAGCAAACTCTTGGTCAATCTTATCTAGATCAACTTCCTCATCGACTTCTTCTTCTTGTGCTTTGGCTTTGCCCTTTGCCTTGGATGAGGTGGTGGTGGCCTTGAATGCCACAACCTTCTTGCACTTGTCATCTTCCTTCTCCACTTCATCTTCCATCCCATCAACTTGCTCATCGGTTAGCACTTCACCGAGCAAGTCACTAGGTGTCATGGTGTCCAATGCACCTCTAAATAGAATCTTCCTCAACATGGCAAATCTCTTGGGCAAGCACATCAAGAATTTGTGCCCAAAGTCACGATCTAGGGTCTTCACACCCAATGCCTTGAGATCATTCACAATAACTTGGAGCCTATGGAATGTGTCCGGTATGCTCTCATCTTTCTTCATCTTGAAGTTCTCAAACTCACTCTTGAGCACATACAATTTGGCACTTTTCACCATCTTTGTGCCCTCATAGGTCTCACCAAGCTTCTCCCAAACTTCACTTGCTCTATCAAGATCCTTGATGCCTTCAAATACCTTGACATCCATGCCATTGTACAAAGTGTTCAATGCCATGGTGTTGCATTGCTTGTTAGCCTTGTCGGTGGGAGAGAGGTTGGTTGGATCAAGGATGACATAATCCTTCTCGGTCACTTCCCATACTTGGTCATTGATTGATCCCAAGTACATCCTCATGGTTCTCTTCCAATAGTCAAAATTCTTGACCCCATCAAAGAACGGAGGCTTTCCCCCAACATGGTTGAACACAACATGAGCCATACTATCACACCAAGGTTGTTAAGCCTTCAAATATGGTGACCACGGCTCTGATACCACTTGTAAGGTCCTAGATGACTAGAGGGGGGGGTGAATAGCCTATAAAAAATTTCTACAAGCTCAACTAAACAAACCGATTAGTATAAAACACGGCGTAAAGCGGTTTGCACTAGCTCTAATGGTCAAGCAAGCCTTCTAGTGACAAGACTAAATAATTCTATGATCTCTAGTCCACACAAAGTCTATGTCACTACTCTAGCTAATGAACAATCCTAATATGATCCTTATGCTAGCAAGAACAACTACACAAGGCAAAGCTAGCTCTCTACTCAAAGTAAACTAGGAAAGTAATGCAAGAGTGAGAGGCTTGTTATACCGCCTTGTAGAGGATGTCAACCAATCACCGGGAAGATGAAAACCAATCAATCACTCGAAGGTGATGATCCACACAAGAGGCAATGAACAAGTCGATTTGTTCACCCGGAGTTCGTTGTACACCGACAACTACTCTCCGGTTGTGCCGACCAACACAAGGGTGATGTTTGAGCTAGGCGGTGCCCTTGCTAGCCTCAACACACCACACACCAAGTGAGGTACCCAAAGCACGAGCAATGTATTCCTTGCACTTTGTCTTCCCGACGAGGAGTGCGTAATCCTCTCACAAACCAACCGGAGGTGGCCAAGAAACAATCTCCTCTTCTTGCCAACAACTCCACCACTTCACCAAGCCGGCTAGGAGCGGTGCCTCCAAAATAACGGGAAATCCACCGTCACAACACGATCCTCAAGTGCCTCTAGATGCAAGAACTCAATGCAATGCACTTGGATCACTCTTCTCTCAAGAATGAAGCTCAAATCAAGAATGAGAGAGGAGGGAGGCTTGCTTGCTTGCTCAAGTATGTTAGGAATGATTCAAATGACCAAGAGAGAGAGCAAGAGGCAGCCAAACACATATATATAGCCCCCATCACGAAATATGGGCGTTGGGGGACAAAACATGCATTAGCGGGTGCATCGGGCGCACTCACCGGAACCACCGGTGGGTCGGTGCGGTCCGTGCCTGCTCCTCCGATGCTTCTGACAAAGAAAAACTAGCCCAAAGCGACCTGCTCGGCGTCCGGTGGGTGCTTCCGGTGCATCCGGCCTGGGACACCCCAAAAAACATGCTTACTTGGAAGTCCCCACCGGACCCGACCACGGAGCCACGGTGCGTGAGTCGGTCCTGCCCCTCCGGCGTCGGTCACGGCGTCGGTGTGCGGTTTCCAGCAAAATCTTCATTTTGTTGTCGCCCTTTCCTCGCCTCCTTTGCTTCGACATGCTACCCAACAAATATACCAATTTGTGCATGAGGACTAGCATGTTTTCATCTCCACGATGCATCCGGCGCAATAGAAAATAGACGTTTCATTTTCTCAAAAGCGCGAATCCCTCCTCGCAAGCTCGGCGGGAGGATGAGCGGTTCCCAAACCCAACTCAACCACTGCAACCATCACCGCCTTCCGCCCAAATGTGCCAACACCACCACGTATACATCACCATGTGCTCGTGTGTTAGCATTTTCACAATTCATTTCGAAGGTTAGGTTAGCTCTTTAGGTTAGAATGCATGCATATGAGACTTAAACCTAAAGGCACGTGAGGATCGATATGTACGAAAGTTTTCCCCTCTTTATAGTGCGGCTTATCGATCCTATAACCACCCCACCACCCTCTATGGTGTCTTGGGTGTGAAATCAAAAGCCCTATTGTTATACCTTTGCCTTGGGAACTTTTGATCTCCGAAACTTCACCGGGTTGCATGCTTGATCATCCTTTGGATCGTCCCGATCCCTCAACCATGACCACCATGCACCAACTCCGGCACGACCAATCTCCAATCATGTCAAACACTTAGCATTGAGAGATTAGTCCTTAGGTGTCACTAATTAGCCAAAACCAAACAAGAGATCTTCAACCCCAGGCCGAACCCGTCGGCTCGCCTCGGTCATCGTGGGCGACTTTCGGTGCCCCCTGCGGCCTAGTGTGCACATACGGACTTGTCCTCTGGGACTGGAGCCAGGGAGGACATAGCCGAGTGGTGGCCTATGGATGCCGCTCCCCGCATGCCGGCAGTGAACAAGTCGCTCACCCGGGTTGCAACACCTTCAACGCTGAAGCTGAAGTCGCCTTCTATGTCGGTTCGTCGGGGAGCCGGTGGGTTCACCGGGAGTAGTCGACCGGCTCATTAAACTGGCACCGCACCTGCTCCTCAATGCTAGGTCCTCGTGGTCGTAGCCGTTTGCCTGGCGAGGATTGGTGGGTGCAAAAACGTCCCACGTCGAGCTCAGGGCGCCCAACCCGGCGCCCTCGGCCCGGCCCCTGCTGTTTTGGTGGCCCGGTGGGTGGCGGTGGTGGACGGGGAGCTCGCGGAACCCGGCGGCTTTTGTCATTGTTCAACACCCGGACCACGAAGGGGCGTGTGCGACCTAGCCCGTTGCGGCCGGTCGGCGTCGCGGGGTACCGGTCGTGCCACGACTCTGAGGTCCTCAACCCGAATCTTTGCTCCGCCGCCCCCCTCCGTGTCGTCCGTCGCGGCTTTCCTGGGGTCCATCACCTTGCCCATCCGGGGCCCTTCTCTCCTTGCCTCCTCGTCGCCACGCCGCATGGGAGACGGAGGGGGCCGGCTCCATCAAGCGCAGCTCCCGGTTGGCGGCAAAGTCGGCCCATAGGGACCCCAACCCCGGCGCCCGGCGCGCGGGGTCCTCATCAACAAGTGGGGGTAGGAGGGAGGGCGACCCTTCCAACTCCCCGGCGCACCTTTGGTGGCCAAGTTTCACCACCACTTCCGGCAAGGACATTCCCTCTCCGCAATGAGATCAATGTGCGCGAGATGTTCCCTCTCATGCAACCCGGCCTTCGAGCTGCCGGGAGGAGGGCTGTGTAGGAGCTCCAGCGAGCTTTCGTAGCACCAGCGGTGTTCATGGATTGCGTCCACCTTCTGATTTGGAACGCCCACGGCCTCAACAGCCGGGCGCACTGGAGCGCTGTGCGCTCCCTCGTCGATCTGCATAGGCCTTCATTTGTGTGTGTGCAATAGTCTAAGCTTTCAAATGTCTCTGTCTTCACCAACTCCGACTTAACGGGAGCTGATTTCGACTATGCTTTTCTTCCTTACGTGGGGGCGGCCCCAGGCGGGGCTATTTCTTCTGGGAGCGCAGCGTTTGGGGACGCAACGCCCGCTGTGGTGGGCGCTTCTCTGTCATGGTTAGCTTGACCTCGGCCGCCGGTGGGGGGCAGCCGTGGCACCTCCGCGACGTCTGACCCGGTGGTCGGGGCGGACAAGGATGCATTCTTCGGGGAGAAGCGCGGCGTCCGAGCCTCGTGCACAGGCCCCGGCTTATTTGTGGAGATTTCAATCAGATCTACCTTGCGGCGGATAAGAACAACGACAGGCTACAACGCGGCCTAATGCGGAGGTTTCGCCAAGTCTGGGCGACCTCTTGCTAGAGGAGCTGCATTTGCATGGGCGACGGTTTGCGTGGTCGAACGCCGAGGAACCGGCCGACGCTGGAGCGCTTGATAGGGCGTTCGCCTCGGTCGGCCGCAGCGGTTTCCTCACCACCATCTGGCGCACCGTCTCCTCCGATAACTCCGATCATGCGCCACTCTTTTTGCTCACCTTCAACGTCCAAGCATGGGGGCCGCCCGGGTTTCGCTTCCGATCCGGCTTAGGCGAGGATAGCGGTTTCAATGATGTAGTGGCTGCGGCCTGGGGTCCCCCATTGCCAGATGTATCGGCTTGTCGCTGCCTTGATCTCAAGTTCCGCGCCACGCAAAGGCGCTGAAGCGATGGAGGGCCAGCCGGGTAGGGAGCGTCAAGCTGCAGCTCGTGGCCGCAAAGGCTGATCATCTTCGAGCTCGGCGTCGCCCAAGAGACAAGGGACCTCGTCGGCGGCGTGCCCTACACCGCGACCTCAAAGGCGCACTCTTTGCGCCGGCGTCCCTTGGCGAAACCATGGCCAACGCCGCCGCACTAGGCACCTGCGGGAGGGAGATGCATCGACACGTTACTTCCATCTCCGGGCATGCCATAGGAGGAGGAAGAACTTCATGCTCTCTATCCATCATGGGGGCGGACCTTCCGCGGAGGAGGAGGCCAAGGCGGGCGTGGTCCATGAGTTCTACAACAACCTTGATTGGCACGCCTTTCTTTTGTGCCAACCGCATTGACCTCGCGCAGGTTGGACCTTGGCGCGTTGGCATGCCCCTTCATGGACTCGGAGGTGGCGGGGCGTGCCGCAGTCTCGCGTCGGGCCCGCCCCGGCGGATGGCTTTTCGCGCTTCCTTCTTCAAGAGAACCTGGGCCATCGTTGGCCCCGACATCGTCCGTGCCTTCCGAGCCTTATGGGACATGGACTTCCGGGATTTCAGCCACCTCAATGAAGCGCACATGGTGTTTGCTGCCGAAGAACAACAACCCTTTGGGCCTGCGGGACTTCCGCCCAATTAGCATGATGCATTCATTTGGCAAGCTTTTCGCCAAGTGTTTGGCTCTTCGCCTCGCACCACACATGTCGTCGATCGTCCGGGACAACCAGACGGCTTTCATCAAGGGTCGCCGGATCCATGAAAACTTCAGGGCGGCAGTACAAGCGGTATGCCGGTGGGTCGTACAAGCGGAACATCCACTCTCTGTTGCTCAAAGTTGATCTCGCAAAGGCCTTTGACTCCGTCTCATGGCCATTTTTGCTGGAGGTCATGGAGCACGTGGGCTACCCGCTGCGATAGCGGGACTGGATCTCCTACATGTTGTCCACCGCAAGCACGAAGGTGATGCTGAACGGTCGCCCGGGGCGGAGGATCTTCCATGCAAGGGGGCTGCACTTCATTGACGTCCCCTCTCACCGCTGCTCTTCGTCATCGTTATGGAGGTCCTCAACGCCCTCTTCGGGGAGGCTGGATTGCGGGGGGACAGGTGACACCCCTCCAGGCACGGCAGCAAGGTTTCGGGTATCTGTCTATGCGGACGACCTTGTCATCTTCCTCGCAGACTTCGCCCGATCGACCTCACGTGCATCGGGGGCATCCTCGAGGTCTTTGCTGGCGCGTCGGGGCTATCCACAAACATCGACAAGTGCTCCCTCACCCCCATCCGATGCTCCCCGAAGGTTCTCACGGCGGCATTGGAGGCCTTCCCTTGTCAGCAGGGTGCCTTCCCCGGCGGATACCGGGCGCTCCGGCTCTCCATCAACAAACTTACGAGAGCACAGGGAGCAACACATCGTCGACTTGGTTGCAGCCCGTCTCCCCACTTGGCGGCGCTGGATGCTCAACACGGTGGGGCGGGGTTGCCCCCCCCGCGGACTCAACGTTGTCGGCCATTCCGGTCCACGTCTCCATCTCTTTGTGCTTTATCAAGCTGGGCGGTGAAGCAAGTTGACAAGCTCATAAGAGCTTTCATCTGGGCTGGGGCAGAGGAGGTCTCAGGGGGTAAGTGCAAGATCTCCTGGCCGGTGGTCTGCTCCCCGAAGATCTGCGGCGGGCTGGGCCTTCCCAACCTACGCCTCCTAGGGTTCGCTCTCCGGCTGCGTTGGTAGTGGACGGCTCGAACCGTGCTAGGCTCATCTAGCGCCCTGCTCCCTCTGCGGCCTGAGCGGAAGAGAGATGCCATGTTGAGCCTCGGTGGCGGTTATCATCGGGGGCGGCGCCATGACTAGGTTACGGGACGGACTCCCCGGCCCTCGGATGGCGCCATCGTGGATATTGCGCCGAGCCTCTTCAGGGCGGTGGGAACACGCAGGCGCGAGTAGAAGGTTGTCTTGCTACGAGAAGCACGAGTAGTGTCGATGTTGTGATGCATGATTGACATGTTAGTTGTATTGCTTGTGTGTTGTCCCTGTTCTTGTGTTCCAAAGGAGGAGTAGAAGGTTGTCTTGAGGATTAGCTCAATCTTTGTTAAGTGGGGTAGCGTCCGCTACCATTATCAATCTTGTGAACATCTAAGTTTCAAGACCTGAAGGATGAAACTAAGGTTGATCTTTGTCTCGTTGGTCTATATATCTTATCATCAATCTTTGTCTTCTTAAGCATCGATCTTCACTTTTCTTATCACCTATCACAAACCATCAGTGTTTGTTCTTGTACCTTGTAAATGTCAAATAATATTGAATATCAATTCTCCTTGTCAATCTTTGCTAACATGCAATCCTTTCATTATATATCTCCTAAATCTTGAAGTCAAGGAAGTGGGATGGCCGAAGATCAGTCCTTACCTTCTAGTGGCCATACTTTAACTTTCTTATCGATCTTTTTATGGTCTATAATCCTTCAATTGACCTCATCATATGTCACCAAATAACCTTGATGATGAGCTTTATCTTCCTCTCTAGCCTCTTCGAATCTCGGGACGAGATTCATGTTAAGTGGGGTAGAATTGTCACACCCCAAAATTTCTGATTTTGGGTTGTGAATAGAAACATTAAATTAAATAAATGATTTCAATATTGATATAAAATTTCCCAAGTTTAGTTTAAGTTAGCGCAAATTTAGCTGTAGGAAAAATGTGAATTCTCAAGCTTTTCTAATCTAATTCGATGGGGTGTCGCTTGATGTGGTGTTTTCTTGTTGCTTGAGTTTTGTGTTTTGAGTGTGCGAAGTCTCAAGACGTAGCTAGCGCGACGATTTCCTCTCTCCTTGGGCGTTGACCTGCTGCCCTCTGCCTCCGTTCTTTTTTCAGCCGATCAAATCCCAGCAGTTTACAAGCACAATGCGCTGCCTACCCCTCGCTTGTCTGACTGACCATCCGGTCCCACCTGCGTTATTGCCGTCAAGTGGAACCAGGGTGTCAGCGTCTTCATCTGCAGCTCGATCGTGCTCGATACGGTCTCGCCCGTGTGCAATCCGCCGCAGCTAACTCGCAAACCCAGGCCCTTTCCACGTTCTCCCGTGCCCAGCGCTTACAAAGGCCAAACCGCGTTTACGCCGCACCTCTTTGCAACCCTAGGCCTAAATCACAGCCACCGTCCTCGATAGCAGCCGCAACCCTAGCAGACGCCGAGCCCGAGTTCGATTTCGCCGTTCCATCGGCCAAGCTTCGTTATCAAAGCCGCCGAAGCTGCCGCGGCGACCTCTACGTGCTGTATGTTTCTCCGTCGTTCTGAGCCCGTTGCCCAGCCTGGCACCAAGGTGATGAAGCCGTAGGTTCCGTCTCCTTCTATCTCTTAATATTGGTCTCTCTGTTGCTCACACGACTTCACCGCGTGGATCACAGGAAGAATCCGCCTGCCATGTCCTTGCCGATCTGCAACACGCGTGGCCGTATAATCTGCTGCCTCGCCGACGTGGCGACGTCTGCATACTGTTGACGAGCTTCACGTCAATGAAAGCTGCTGGCTGCCACCCGCCGAGCTGTACATCATCGATCTTTGCTGCCGTGAATCTACAAGTCACGTTTAATCCTATGCAGGTACATGTCTTTACGTACCAGCTGAATTGCTCTATCATTCTGGCCCAGTCGTATCTCCTTAGTCATCACGTGCCTTTGATTCAGTTTTCTTTAACAATAGGAAGAACTAGATGAGCATCTAAGCCTGATGCCTGCCTGACCTGCCGATGGTTGTTTGATGCTGGCCGTGCCTACGTACTGTCATCGATTTGGCTACTCTCTACTTCAACGCCTACACCGCCGTTCCTTGTTTGACACTGCTGCCCAGTAAAGACAATCGGCCACGAAGGAGCGAACATGCTACTCGTCTGGTCATCCTTGACGTATAGCCATATACCTATTCATCTATGTCCAATCGTGAGGTCAGTGCAAAACATCCTGGTATTTAAAGGGCCAGCCTTGTTACATCCTTTGTCTTGTTGCTTATCTGCCAAATATATATAATTCTCTGCTGATGTCATTCATCCATCATGTGTGTGCAATAATTAGCTTTCTACTTGGCTTAAATATCCACCACGTGCACACGGTTTTGTCTCAGCTTGCATCTATATATAATTAGCATACTAGTGCCACTTGTATACGTAACTTGTTTTCTAATCCAAAAGTAATATAGGTTCTATACCTCGGTGTTTTTGAATAAAATGTCAATATGATTATTGGTTAATAAATGTGTTTACAAATAATAATTTATTTAGATTAAACACATTGCATATATATTGTATCTTTTAGATGCATTTACATATATATTATTATTTTGCAAAAATATGGTTTAACTTGATTAATTTATATGGCATGTTTATAAGTAAAATGTGGCTAGATCCAACTCGATTTTGAATTCAAATATGATGCGACCAATCTGAATTAATTCTATTCACATGGTTTTCTTAATTAAAATAAATAAAGCATGTAGACTTTTATTTCCTTCCATAATATAAAATCATCGGTAGTGGTTTCTTTTTATCGATAGCTCTGTTATCGGCGTTTCTTGTGTTCTCTTGTCCGTAGCAACGAGTTTTCCTTTAGCTTTCACTATGAATGGTGTATTGTTCTTAGTTTATTCTATTTGCTTGCTTGTATGTGTGGTGCTTGCTACGAGTAGAACGAGGTCCGCTTGTGAGTGTTGAAGATCGAGAAGATGATAACCGGGGAGCAAAGTATCGGAAAGTTGGAGCAAATTTAAGAGGCAAGTATAGCTTGGGAATTACTTATCGTATTTAACATGATCATATAACTTAATGAATGTTTATGCCATAAATGAAAATATGCTTGTTAGTAATATGGGGATTTATGCCTTTAGCGAATCCGGGTATTACAGATACAGCTATGGGGGTTATATGGCTCGACATTAGTTCCCTAGAGATCATTTTTCTAGCAACTTGGAGGAATTGCCGGGTTGGATATAGGATGCTCTCTATCCTGAAGATATGTGTATAGGCTGCGGTAATGTGCCATATTGGAAGGGGGGTTCTATGTCTGACGACTTAGCTGCCCCAACTTGTTAGACGAACCTTTAGGGGGCTTCTTAGTGGATTCGGTGTACGAGAAGTCATGAGCCCGTGCATTTAGGAACCACGACTCATAGTGAAAGTGTACACCTCTGCGCAGAGTTTGAGAAACTAGTATACTAGCCTTGCCCAAGGTCACGGGCGGCCCATGGAACCATAGCATTAAGGATAATGACTTGTGTTTATTATCATTCATGTTTATCGTTTTATGCTTTACATTAATTATGTTATGATGATCATGGTTCATAGGTTTGTAAATACCTGGCTATTCTTGTTGAGTACACCATGTGCTCACCCTTGCTATTTCCCACCCAAACCAGAATGGTTGCCAGGATGCTAGAGTGTTGAAGATGTCGGGGCTTGTGATCAAACAGTCAGTCGGTCCCTGTGGAGTCCATACGGAAGATCGAGTGTATTTACGCTTTTGCTAGCCGAGGTTCTTTTCTTTTATATTATGTTTGTTATATTTTTAAGCATTGTGAATTGATACTACCCTTTTACTTGTGGCTATATGTGAGATTTCACTACAAGAATCTGTTAATCTGTGATGGAAAATTTACATCACGGATCAGCTGAAAAACCGTCGACAAACAACATCTGTGATGGTTTCAGAGATCATCACGGATTGAGCGTCATGGATTGAACCCGTGGCGGTTTACGAGAAACCATCACAGATTAACGGAATTGGTGGCGGTTTTAAACCGTCATCGTGAGAGCCCAAGGCCTAGTTAGCCCAGCCCAAGACCATTTCTGTGTGACAAAAAAAACCGTCCGCGGATCAAACGCCACATCATCTCAAATGCTTACATGGGCGATGATGTGGAACATTATGGATGATGACATCACCATCCTAGCCCATTTATTCATGGCCCAACGACTAAGATGGGCCATTTTTAGCCCATTTTTAATTATGTTCAGCCCATTTCCATTCTGGTTTCAGCCCATTTACATTCTGGTTTATATGAAATGAACATTTTATAAAATACATAATTACACATAGTCACGGGTCATATAAAAAGACCATGTCAATATATTAAATCAACATATCAAATCCATAATTACACATTGTCACGTCACTTTCAGTAAGGACCAAAACTAAAGCAACAACAAATTATATTCTGTTAACACCATCTCCTATGTAGAGCACCTGCACCCAATATCGCTACTTATACAAGACACCAGCAGCACTCTTGCGTCATTTCCAGCACTGTTGTAAAAGATGGTTCATGTGTTGCAACCTGCAGTGTTGGAAATATGTATGAATGTGCCCAAAGGTCACCCACGGTCCCATATTTCTGCATTGTTATAGTAAGCAAAAATTTAGAATTAAATTATCAAAAGTTTTAGAAGTAAACTAACAAAAGAGCTATTAGTTATTGACTTTTGTTCCTTCGTAAATACAAAGTATTGTAGCAGCACAGATGTGCTAGCTGCAACTAACAAATACACATCCTTATGAAAGCATGATTCAGGTCAGTTCTGCAACTTCTGTTCTATTGCTCATTTTAATAGAGTGATGGTTTGCCTAGCTGTGAGACAATTTGCTGAGATAGCAAATATACAAACTTGTAGGCTTAAAAATACAATATACATGATAGCAAAAATAGCAAACTTTCATATACTCCATCCTTCAATCAACTAAGCACCATTATTTATCCAGCATAAACAATATACAATGCTTAAAAAGGAGAGAAAACAAGGATTGACTAATACAAAACCAATTTCTATGACTTGTATGACCTTATATGACTACCAGTGACCAGACAACAGGGAGTATGTTAATAAATTTTAATTCAGTAGATACTGTAGCTAAAAGGGACATTTGACAAATATGATGATTGGATCAGAGCTGCACCTTTACTGAATGTTGATGTCAAACTCCTTGCTTTCCTACCAGGCATGTAGCCACAAGTTTGACAGAACTGTTGTGCATTTGTGCTACAAACTGTCAATGAGCACATCGAAGAGCACACTAATAGAGGCCTGCACAAAAGTTCTTTAGCTGTATCATCAACTGAATCAAGCATACAATGTAACAGTGACCTACAGAAATATAGGAAACAATATAAAAATTATATGTAACAGAAACAATCATGACCAGCCCAGTGCATATTACAAAATTTCACCCAACAGTTAGCTGCTGACTCTAAAAACTAAACCAAGCAGCTCTGAAATTGATCGGTCAGACCCACATTTCAACAACAGCCACAATCCACTTTACACAGCGCAACAATGAAATTTTGTTGATTCGTAATAATTTAATAAAGAAACACTAGACACATTTTGATTTAAATGCCACATTATGAATTTGCAGAATTGGTTGCATGTAGGAAGTACTAAAATCACAATCATATATATCTAGGGTCTAAATCACATCTCACGTGCTAGTTAGACATCAGATAACATAGGGCAGCTAGATCCGGAACGGAAGCACCAATTAGCCATCTACAGACACCTGAATTTGGAATAATATCAAACCAAAAGCTACATACAAGTACTAATTTGCCACAAATACACATCCAGATCTCTGTGTGGGGAGTGGAGAGTGCAGTCGGTGGTGTGGGTCTAAGTGCTCACCGGGCAGGTGCTGCTCCTTCACCACCGTGTGGGCGCCCGGCTGGGGTCAGAGCACCTTCGGGCGTTGGTGGCGCCCGCCCTCTGCAGTCAGCGGCCACCAAAGAGGCCAGTCGCTCACGAGCCGTACCGTGCAGCGGCTCCCCCACCTCCGCCCCACGCCCGTCGCCTCACGGTCACTACCCGCGCTGCGACTCGAGCCAACACATCGCTGGCCACCTCCGCCGGAAGCTGCGACTCCCATTGCCGCGAGGGAAAATGAAGACGCGGTGGGGTCTTCCACTAGGATGCCGCGAGAGGTGCGGCCACGGAGACTCCGCGGGCGGTGCAGCGCGCGGTCGGACTTCGCCCGGCGAATCTACAGAAAGTGGCGGGCGAGTTCATGGATTTGTGGAAGGGGTGGAGGACCGAGGAGAAATGAAATTAGGGTTCCAGAAGGCGGTAGGAAGGGCTTTATTGGGTGCTGCAGTAATGATGGCCGTCGATCAATAGCATTGAGCGGTTCAGATCTAGTCGAGCCTTAGCAGGCGGCGGGTTCACAAGGCCGGCCATGAATGGGCGGCCCATGCCCAATTGCTAGGGCTTAAATAGGCTATGTTTTTATTCCAGTCGACTAGTATTGTTTAGCTATTTTTGACTCATTAGACACTCCAATTTGTACTATATATACGTCACGTCCTATCAAACAATGTCCAAAGTTTACTCAGAAAAAATCAAACAATGTTCAAATATTAGAAAAATATATATGTAAAAATACATAAATGGATTTTAGGTTAGAAAATTTTGAGCCGGTAGGCTATTGGACCGTTAGGCGTGATTTTAGGTGTTTTTATCCTTTTCTTTAGCTAGCTAAAATACATTTAATTCTACCTTAAAAATATATTTAATATAAATTCAAATCACAATATAAAATGTTGTCTTAACGAACTCTATGCATAGGTATATGGAACCTTTCACGAACTCTGTCCAAACACTTTCGGGTTTCTCATGGTTGTATGGCATGTGCGCTTTGCATTGTGCTATCGGCCTCAAACTTTTTATGAGGCTTCTATATGGCATGTCTTGAAGGCATCGCCAAGTTTGAGAATTTTCTAAAATTGTTTGGTAATTTTCTCGATTATTTTAATTACCGTGCGACTTCTTAGGTAATTATCGTTGAACTGCGACCACCCCGAAAAGACCTCGAACGGTTGCCAAACTTTGCCGCAAGGTCTCTTGTGCCCTAGGAGACAAAACTTTGTGGAGTCGGTCTTGAAAATTATTGTGCTTTCAAAGCGTAATTCACCATATTTGGTCGGCGCGCACGGAGAAAAAATACAGATAATTCAAAATGACTAAAAAACTTAGGATCTGGCGTGGGGCCATATTTTGGGTGTAAATGACCACAAAAAAAATTTGAGGCAATTTGGACATAGGCGGGACGACGTGCTTCACAATGGTATGTGGACCCTTACAACGAACTCTGTCCATACACTTAGGTTTCTCATGGTTGTGTAGCATGTACGGCTTTGCGGTGTGCTATCGGCCTCAAACTTTTTCTGAGGCTTCTACATGGCCTGTGTGAAGGAACCGCCAAGTTTGAGAATTTTCTGAAATTGTTTGGTAATTTTCTCTGATTATTTTAATTACCACGCGACTTCTCCCCGTAATTATCACGTTGAACTACGACCACCCCGAAAAGATCTCGAGCGGTGCCAAACTTTGCCGCAAGGTCTCTTGTGCCCTAGGAGACAAAACTTTGTGGAGTCCGGTCGCGAAAAGCAAATAACTTTAATAATTTGGAATGAAGACTACATTTTTACATTAATGAAATAGTGATTATGCATTTATATTATGTTCAATATCTGTACAAAAATACAAGAAACCATAAGTTACATATTTATATTATGCATTTATAATATTTCAAACACTAATTAACTTATATTATAGGTGTTATGGTTATTACATTATAAGTATTATAGCTTTAAAATTTTAGAGAAAGGGTGAAACACATATAGCTATGTATCATTCAACTTCTATGAACATTTGATATTTTCTTTCTCCCTTTGCAACACAAGGGCATATTTGCTAGTAATCTATAATATAATTGCAACAAACGTGATTGTAGGCCATTTGATTTTTTTAGCATATAATGTATAAATAAGGGACTTATTATTCTCTGATTTTTGAACTCAAAGCAGCCCACGAGCCACACAAACCACACAGCTGCCCTCCAGGCTCTCGAGTCGCTAGCAGGCCGGTGCACAAAGGCCCATTAGGCCAGACTGGTGGCTTTAATTTTTGTTTGATTTGATTTTCCCCTTTACCTGACGTTGCTATAATTTCTGACGTCCAGCGGGGAGTTGCTGGGCCGGTCGTTAGCAGATGCTAAGGTCCAGTCCATATCCACTCAAAAAAAGTCCACTCCATGAGGTCTTAGGGTGTGTTTGGTTGGGCTGTGGCTTTTAAAAAAGCCGTGGATCGTGGGCTTTACGAAAAAGTAGCTTTGCAAAGTGGGCGTGAGGAAGTCGAAGCGCCTTTGGTTGAGTAGATGTGGCTTTTGAACTTTGGTCTTCCACTTACACGTAGGTCCCACTTGTCGATCCACACACCTAGCTTCTCCTTCATCTTACAAAAATATAGGACAACCGCGAGTCATGGCGGAGTGGGCAGGACTTCGGCCGGCGGCGGAGCTCCGGCCGTCGCGCTCCGCACCGGATCTCGCACCGGCCTAGGGTAGGCCGCGCCGCACCCTCCCGGCCGGGCTGGGGCCATGCTCGCCAAGGGAAGGGCGACTCCATGCAGGGGAGTCCGCGCCGCCACGGGAAGGGCGAGCATCGGCGCCGCCGTGGGGATCTCGTGCTGGACGGTCGGAGGGGAGTCGCCTGGGGCTCGGCGTCCGGTTGCCGCGCCGCCCGGAGGAGGAGCCGGCGGACAGACGGAGGGGAGGAGGCCGCGTCGCCCGCCGGTGATTCGCCGCCACGGGAGGGCAACGCCGGCCCCGAGATGAAGGCAGCTCGCCCGCCTGGAAGGACTAGCGGCGACGGAAGGAAGTGCGGCGGCGCTGCGCTCGCGTGGAGAGAAACATTGCTCGGGGAAAAAAGAAGAACGAACCGTTTTTTACATAAGGAGTGGCGAGTGGGTAATTTTGTGACCCAAAAAGCGCCTAAAAGCGGGTGTGAGATGCTTTTGGCTTTGATGAAATTTGTACTACATCAAAAGCTGCTTTTGGCTTTGGCCTTTGGTGGCGATCACCCCCTTTGGTTGGGCTTTTTGGCTTCGGAGCCAAGCCAAAAGCCACAAAAAAAGCCCAACCAAACACACCCTTAGTCGAGGAAAGCACTACAAATGACCCAAAAGATCTCGTAGTTCAGCGCTAGACTACATCAGCTCGTTCATTGGCGCACCTTTTCTATAGTTTTTTTACAATTTATAAATGTTTGTGCCTACCTGACAATGGGCCACGATGGTTGAGTGGACGGGCTAACGTGGATCAGCAGTAACTATTCACACAGTTGAAAAAAATATGGCACATAGTACGAGAAGAAAATAAGCAAAAAAAAAAAAAAAATGCACATCGAGCCAAATATAGCAGGTGATTGGTCAAGTCCTATGTGATGCAATTTTTTTCTGTTCCCAAACATTTTCTCCCTTCCGCACCATATACATGCAAAATATTTTTAGTTTTACCATATGCACCATATACATGCAACAAAGTAATAAAAGTTGTTTGTTTCAAATAATTTAACAAACCGGCTTTTGTGTTTGATTCTTCTTTCAATCACATATTTTGTTTTTTTCTTTACCCTAAAAAATTATAGCATGCCTATTGTTTTGGGCTAACTAAGTTTGACAAATTTCAAATCATACATTGTGACGGTCCTGATAAAACCGTCACGAGTTAGCGGGTTGTGAATGTCCACTTGGGCTCAATTGTGACGGAAAACAAAATATCATCATAGATTATGTAATCACATCGTGACGATCTGTAAATCCGTCACTGAGAATCCGTCACAATTAAGATTTCTTGTAGTGTTTGATTTCCGGGGCTCACATATGGTGTACATTCTGTTTGTCCTTAAAACCGGGTGTTACAAGTGGTATCGGCTTCGATCTTGACCGTAGGGCCTTAAACCTAGTTAGAATGGTCGCTTTGTGAAGTTTATTTTGCTTTAAAACTAATTTACGTAACCTTGACCTCTGAATTGACTATTTCTCAGTCCTTGTCCATTTGTCTCCTCCTTTAATAGCTTCCTTTGAGCTATTAAATTTCTTATCTTCTTGGACTTTTGACTTTGTTGTTTTACTGAAAAGAAAATGTTTTTAGTCCCACCTTGCTCAAAATCTCGATGGCCCTTCATCATCTATAATCCACACTTTAGGATGTCTGCCATTGCTACGAGAAGCACGAGTAGTGTCGATGTTGTGATGCATGATTGACATGTTAGTTGTATTGCTTGTGTGTTGTCCCTGTTCTTGTGTTCCAAAGGAGGAGTAGAAGGTTGTCTTGAGGATTAGCTCAATCTTTGTTAAGTGGGGTAGCGTCCCGCTACCATTATCAATCTTGTGAACATCTAAGTTTCAAGACCTGAAGGATGAAACTAAGGTTGATCTTTGTCTCGTTGGTCTATATATCTTATCATCAATCTTTGTCTTCTTAAGCATCGATCTTCACTTTTCTTATCACCTATCACAAACCATCGGTGTTTGTTCTTGTACCTTGTAAATGTCAAATAATATTGAATATCAATTCTCCTTGTCAATCTTTGCTAACATGCAATCCTTTCATTATATATCTCCTAAATCTTGAAGTCAAGGAAGTGGGATGGCCGAAGATCAGTCCTTACCTTCTAGTGGCCATACTTTAACTTTCTTATCGATCTTTTTATGGTCTATAATCCTTCAATTGACCTCATCATATGTCACCAAATAACCTTGATGATGAGCTTTATCTTCCTCTCTAGCCTCTTCGAATCTCGGGGCGAGATTCATGTTAAAATGGGGGTAGAATTGTCACACCCAAAATTTCTGATTTTGGGTTGTGAATAGAAACATTAAATTAAATAAATGATTTCAATATTGATATAAAATTTCCCAAGTTTAGTTTAAGTTAGCATAAATTTAGCTGTAGGAAAATGTGAATTCTCAAGCTTTTCTAATCTAATTCGATGGGGTGTCGCTTGATGTGGTGTTTTCTTGTTGCTTGAGTTTTGTGTTTTGAGTGTGCGAAGTCTCAAGACGTAGCTAGCGCGACGATTTCCTCTCTCCTTGGGCGTTGACCTGCTGCCCTCTGCCTCCGTTCTTTTTCAGCCGATCAAATCCCAGCAGTTTACAAGCACAATGCGCTGCCTACCCCTCGCTTGTCTGACTGACCATCCGGTCCCACCTGCGTTATTGCCGTCAAGTGGAACCAGGGTGTCAGCGTCTTCATCTGCAGCTCGATCGTGCTCGATACGGTCTCGCCCGTGTGCAATCCGCCGCAGCTAACTCGCAAAACCCAGGCCCTTTCCACGTTCTCCCGTGCCCAGCGCTTACAAAGGCCAAACGCGTTTACGCCGCACCTCTTTGCAACCCTAGGCCTAAATCACAGCCACCGTCCTCGATAGCAGCCGCAACCCTAGCAGACGCCGAGCCCGAGTTCGATTTAGCCGTTCTCAGCTTGCATCTATATATAATTAGCATACTAGTGCCACTTGTATACGTAACTTGTTTTCTAATCCAAAAGTAATATAGGTTCTATACCTCCGGTGTTTTTTGAATAAAATGTCAATATGATTATTGGTTAATAAATGTGTTTACAAATAATAATTTATTTAGATTAAACACATTGCATATATATTGTACTCCCTCCATCCCAAATTATAAGTCGTTTGACTTTTTTCTCTAAATTTGACCATTAAGTCTTATTCAAAAATTTTACGTAAATATAGTCAAATTTATGTCATTCTTCAAGAACTTTTATTAATAAAGAAAGCCATAGCAAAAGAAGCGATGTTTTGCACAAATTTTTGAATAAGGCGAGTGGTCAAACTTGTTGTCAAAAAAAGTCAAACGACTTATAATTTGGAGCGGAGGGAGTATCTTTTTAGATGCATTTACATATATATTATTATTTTGCAAAAATATGGTTTAACTTGATTAATTTATATGGCATGTTTATAAGTAAAATGTGGCTAGATCCAACTTCGATTTTGAATTCAAATATGATGCGACCAATCTGAATTAATTCTATTCATATGGTTTTCTTAATTAAAATAAATAAAGCATGTAGACTTTTATTTCCTTCCATAATATAAAATCATCGGTAGTGGTTTCTTTTTATCGATAGCTCTGTTATCGGCGTTTCTTGTGTTCTCTTGTCCGTAGCAACGAGTTTTTCCTTTTTAGCTTTCACTATGAATGGTGTATTGTTCTTAGTTTATTCTATTTGCTTGCTTGTATGTGTGGTGCTTGCTACGAGTAGAACGAGGTCCGCTTGTGAGTGTTGAAGATCGAGAAGATGATAACCCGGGGAGCAAAGTATCGGAAAGTTGGAGCAAATTTAAGAGGCAAGTATAGCTTGGGAATTACTTATCGTATTTAACATGATCATATAACTTAATGAATGTTTATGCCATAAATGAAAATATGCTTGTTAGTAATATGGGGATTTGTCTGCTTTAGCGAATCCGGGTATTACAATACAACTATAGGGGGTTATATGGCTCGACATTAGTTCCCTAGAGATCATTTTTCTAGCAACTTGGAGGAATTGCCGAATTGGATATAGGATGCTCTCTATCCTGAAGATATGTGTATAGGCTGCGCGTAATGTGCCATATTGGAAGGGGGGGTTCTATGTCGGCGACTTAGCTGCCCCAACTTGTTAGAACGAACCTTTAGGGGGCTTCTTAGTGGATTGATTATGCGGGAAGTCATGAGCCCGTGCATTTAGGAACCACGACTCATAGTGAAAGTGTACACCTCTCTGTGCAGTTTGAGAAACTAGTATACTAGCCTTGCCCAAGGTCACGGGCGGCCCATGGAACCATAGCATTAAGGATAATGACTTGTGTTTATTATCATTCATGTTTATCGTTTTATGCTTTACATTAATTATGTTATGATGATCATGGTTCATAGGTATGTAAATACCTGCTATTCTTGTTGAGTACACCATGTGCTCACCCTTGCTATTTCCCACCCAAACCAGAATGGTTGCCGGGATGCTAGAGTGTTGAAGATGTCGGGCTTGTGATCAACGGTCGGTCGGTCCTGTGGAGTCCATACGGAAGATCGAGTGTATTTCCGCTGTTTGCTAGCCGAGGTTCTTTTCTTTTATATTATGTTTGTTATATTTTTAAGCATTGTGAATTGATACTACCCTTTTACTTGTGGTTATATGTGAGATTTGACTTCGGGGCTCACATATGGTGTACATTCGGTTTGTCCTTAAAACACGCGGCGAGGGCGAAAGTGTAAGCGGGGTGCTATGTGTGCGGCGTCGCGCGCCCCGGAAGGGCTGTGCGGTGCGGCTTTGGAGGCGGGGTGTTACAAGTGGTATCGAGCCGACCTTCGCGGCCGCGAGCGTGCGGGGGCGAGGCGCGGACACGGAGGTTCATTGGCGTGTAGGCTGCTGCGGAGTGCGGCATGGCACATGTGCCGGCCCACGGGCGCCGCGATCGCGTGTGCCAAGAGGGGAGGTCTGGTTAAGTTGGCGCCGGCGAGGGGCGTCGAGTCCTTTGAGGGGGTTGTATGTGACACCCGGCTCAATTTGGATGTGGCCCATGAGTGGGCTATGAATCTTGAGTGCATATGTTAGTACCACCTTTCTAGTTGAGCAAGGGGTGGAGCCAACTTATAAGCCTTTGCCTTCCAGCCATATCACCTTGGGTTAACCCTTTTTACGAAGCGAGGGGCGAAAGTGTAAGCAAGGTGCTATATGTATGCGTGTCGCGCCCCTCGGAAGGGCTGTGCGGTGCGGCTTTGGAGGGCGGGGGTGTTACATCATAGGAAGTAGAAACATGTTTGAGCATTCATGCTGGTGCATACTCATTTTTGTGGTGATTGGTTTTGCTTGAAACAGAAAAGGGGTTCAAATTTGTTTGAAGAGCTATTGAAATTTGCTTTAATTAAAAGAAAAGGGATTTCTTTTAACTCCCTCTCCTCTCTTTATTTCTAGCTCGAGTGGCCTGTTAGCATCAGCATGGCCTGCGTGGCTATTTCCTTAATTTAGCCCGAGAAGCATCATGGCTTTTGGCCTCTCTCGCTCTTTTCTCTTGGGCCACTGGAGCCAGATAAGCCCAACCCACCTCCGGCTCGTGAGTGCAGCGTTGCTGCCCTGTTCCTTTTCACTCCTTGCCACCGTTGACGGCATGGACCCAATGGCCAACGTCGCTGCTTCAGTTATCGTAGCCGAGCTGGGCAACGTCCCTCGTAACCGACCCGGCCACGATTCGCTCGCGTACCGACGCAGTCTGCGTGCCCCGCTCCTATATAATCCAAAGCCGCAGCAGCGCCGCGTCCGCTTTTCCATCTAATCGCAAGCCGCCGCCTCGCCCTAGCGTGCAACAGCAGCCGCAGTGATAGCGAGTATGATAGACGATGTATTCCTCAGTAACGATAGTTGTGTACATATAGACCACATGAGGAGCCAGGTACGGCAGGCCCATGGGCTGTGCTATGTTTACATTCCAACACTCCCCGCACTTGTCGGGCGGGAGCACCGCGGACATTAAGACTGGACCTAAACTTCGACGAAGACAGGGCGTGGGGGAGCCCTTTGGTGAAGATGTCGGCATACTTGCGAAGTAGTGGGGACATGCAGAACCCGAACTTCCCCCGGGGCCACGGTCCGCGAACAAATTGTAGATCAATCTCCACGTGCTTGGTCCGCTGATGCTGAACGGGGTTGGTAGACAAATAAACAGCACTGACGTTGTCACAATACACAACTGTAGCTCGTCGAAGAGGGCAATGGAGTTCAATCAGAAGTTGCCGTAGCCAGCACGCCTCCGCAACCCCATTGGCAACAGCACGATACTCTGCCTCTGCGCTGGATCTTGAGACGGTTCCCTGACGCTTCGAGGACCAAGACACCAAGTTGTCACCCAAGAAGACACCATATCCGGAAGTGGAACGACGGGTCTCAGGACAACCGGCCCAATCAGCATCGGAATACACTGTGAGATCAACAGGCGAGGTGCGATGAAGATGAAATCCAAGCTCCAATGTTCCCTGGATATAGCGCAGGATGCGCTTCATGGCGGCGAAATGAGGCTCCCTCGGATCATGCATATCTGACGCAGATGGCTGAAGGCATAAGCGATATCGGGGCGAGTGAAGGTGAGTTCTTGAAGGGCACCGGCAATAATATTTGCGATAGTGTGATGGATCGCCCACGGGAACACCATCGGCGAGCAACTTGGCATGAGTATCAACGAGGTGTGCTGCACGGCTTGCGATCCGCGCGCCAGCCGCGGTCCAAAATATCCAGCATGTAATCGTTTTACGAGAGGAACAACTCATCGGCTCGACGATCAACCGAAATACCCGAAAAATGATGGAAGCACCCATGTCGGCCATAGAGAATTCCCCGCCGCAAAGCTGCTATAATGCGCCGGAGAAGGCTCGTGATGAAGCGGTGAGAACAATATCATCCACATAGAAAGCAAGAAAGCTATGTCGGCACCCGACAATATATGAACAATGAAGTGTCGGCCTTGGACTCAACAAATCCAAGAGAAATAAGGTGACCGGCAATGCGAGTGTGCCAAGCACGAGGAGCACGCTTCAATCCATACGAGACTTGTTCAATCGGCACACATAGTTGGGATGGGAGGGATCAACAAACCCGGGCGGTTCTTTGGCGATGAAGCGGTCTCATCGGTGTCCCATGGAGGAAGGCGTTCTTGACGTCCAGGCGATGGATGGGCGGGAGCGTGACAAAGCAAGTGTGAGCACCACATGGACGGTGGTCGGCTTGGCGACGGGCTGAAGGTCTCCTCATAATCAATGCCGGGACGCCGTAAAGCCTCACGAGAACCCACCGGCTTTATAGCGATCAAGAGCCATCAGACAAAAAACTTGTGACGATAGATCCATTTACCCGATCCGCGGCGTTGACACCAGGTGGGCGGGGAACCAAAGTCCAAGTGTCGTTAGCGGAAGGCGTCAAACTCCGCTTACGCATCGCTGCTCGCCCGCGAGGATCAGCGAGGGCGGGCGAAGGGTCGGCGGTAGTGCTGAGGCGTCGCCGTGTGCAGGTTCAAGCGATCAACAATGCACGAAACGGACTTGCCGCGAGTCCGCATGCGTGATCATTGACCACGCGGCTCGGTGGGCTGAGGCAGCGTGGAGGCGTGCGACCCCTCGCGGCAGCGGCCTATAGCGGTACGTCAACGAGGGGGCAGAGGGTGTCGGGCCGGGCGTGAGTCGGGGGGGCGGGCTCCGAGCACGGCGTCGGGCAGCGAGACGTGGGCACGGCGGCCGCCGACCACCAACTGGCGGTGTCGAGCCGGCTTTGCCGAGCCTGGCGGTGTCGAGGTGTTGCCGGGCCTGGCGTGCGCTGGCTGGAGCGAGGGCTGCTCGGCAATGGCCAGGTTGGCCGGCGGTGGTGGGAAGTTACCGGTACACTGCAACCACGGTACTAGGCCCGATGGGCATAGTTGGGCAGTCATCATCATTCAAAAATTCGAGTGTGGCTGGATCCGAAGGGGAGGTGGACATCGGCGAGAAAGGAAACATAGATTCATCAAACACCACATGACGGAAATGATGATCCGATTGGTTTGAAGGTCAAGACAGCGATACCCCTTGTGATCGGAAGAGTAGCCAAGGAAAACACAGAGAGATGAACGAGGAGACAATTTGTGTGGTGCGGTGGAGGATAAATTAGGGTAACAGGCACAACCAAAAACCCGAAGATGAGTGTAGGTAGGATGGGTGCCATAGAGAGCAAAAAATGGTGTCGGGCCCGAGAGTCTTGGTGGGGTGACCGAGGGAGAGGAAGAACGTGCGGGCGAAGTGTGATCGAACTCACGACCGTTGTCGCCTTTGGGCGGCCTTCACGGGAGTGCCAACCGGAAGTGCGCACATAGGCAAAGAAATTAGAAATAGTGGCAAAAGTGTCGATTTAAAGGCGCGGCGGAAATGTCCAAGCATAATGAGAAAAATCATCAATAATTACGAGATAATATTTGTAACCGGACACACCGGCAATGGGGAGGTCCAAAGATCACAATGTATTAAATCGAATTTGTTGACAGCACGCGAGCTAGACGACCCAAAGGGAAGGCGAACATGGCGCCCTAACTGACAAGCATGACATATGTGTTCATGATGTGGTTTATTACATGGAATAGCTTGGGTGCTAATAAGCTTGGACAAAGCTTCGAGCCAAGGTGACCGAGACGATGATGCCACGAGGGGTGGGTGCGGGAGTAGCGGCGAGGACAAGTGTGCTTTAGCTGCCGGTAGTCGGAAAGAACGGGTATAAATCACCCGCGTGCTATTGCACCTGGCGATCACGCTCCGTGTTTGTAGATCCTTCACAGAGAGGCCAAAAGGGTCAAACTCGATAGAACAATTGTTATCAGTAGTAAACCGACGAACGGAAATCAAGTTCTTAATAATGCTAGGAGACACTAGGACATTATTTAGAACAAGAGGACGATCGCGGTGTAGGAAGCAGTATGAACCCGATTGGAGGTAATGGGCAAAAGGGCACCATTGCCGACGATAATAGAAGGAAGGATCGACGGGAGGGTGAGCGAGGAGACGAAAGAATACCGCAGTGGGCGGTCATGTGGGAACCGGCACGAGACCAGATACCACTCTGTGGTGTTCGGGTGGTGGTGTCGAGGGTCATCGTGTTGAAGTTGTTGATGAGTGACGACTGATCGAAGGAGCCGCCAGCCATGGGGTTCCAGGCCGCGTACGACGGTGTCCCGCCGACGGAGGAAGCGCCCGAAGAGGGGCCTGGCGTCACGGGGCCATAGCCGGGCGGCGGCTGGTAAAACTGCCGTGGTGCGGCGCCATGTGGAGAAGCGGCTGGGGCTGGTCGACGCCCGAACTGGGGCGCGCATGGTGGCGGGGGAGGCCAGCAAAGCCGTGGGGCCAAAGCTGCACCATGCCAGACCATGGGTTCCGGTCACGGTGGTGGTGCGGGCTGTGGCTGGCTGCCCGGCGGCCCGATTGCGTCTTGCCGTTGTTCTTTGCCATTCCCGCCGCGACCCGCGGCGGCGATTGCGACCACCACCCGTACCACCGCCCTCGAGGAACCACCTGACCCGCCTGGTCCAGTAGGGGCGGTTGAGCGAACGAGGGTTTTTGCCGCGGCGGCGCTGCGTGTTGGATGCGGGCCGAAGAAGTGTCGCCCGTGGGCGTCATTGGCGTCGATCTCCTCGAGTAGCGACAAAGGTCGCGCGCCTCTGGGAACGCGTGGGAAGGGGCGCTGCATCTTCAAATTCGACACCATGTGCCGGTACTTCTCGTTGAGCCCGCGGAGGAGGGTTAGGACGAGCCGACGATCGCCGATCGGATCGCCGAACTCCTTGAGGGAGGCGGCCATCGTTTCGAGGCGGCGGTACGAGTCCGTGATGGAGAGGTCCCCTTGGCGAAGAGCGCGAACTCGGCCTCAACAGCGGGGCGCGAGACTCACGTTGGCCGAGGAACTCATCTTCAAGGTACAGCCGAGGGCATCGCGGGCGGAGGGATCGCGGATCGTCGGACGGAGAGGTCGTTGGAGACAGTCTTTGTAGATCCCGGTGAGGATGCAGCAGTCCATGGTCGCCCATGCCGAGCGATCGGGTAGGAGGTGTCGGTGAGGACGTGGTTCTTCAGGTTGTACTTGCCGAGTACGACCAAGAACATGGGCCGCCACCGGCCATAGTTGTTGGCCGTCTTGTCCAGCACAGTGGAGATCACGACCTTGATGTTGTGGAGGCCGATCGCGCGGGCGTGGAGGGCTGCGTTGGCCGCCTCCTGGGCCGTGAGGAGCTTGTCGAGGGCCTCCGCATCCTCGCAAGCTTCGCAGCGGCGGCGGCGGCCTTCGGCGTCTCCCATTTAGGGTTCCGCGAGAGGTGTCGGGCGGCAGAACGTGGGGTAGGGTGCCCGGCGAGAGGTGCTCAGCGGCAGGCGAAGGAAGGGGCCGGGCGAGGGATCTCGCGAGCGGCCTGGGTGTGGGTGGAGCCGGCGAGCGGGTGCCCCCGGCTAGGTTGAGCGGAAGCAGGTCCCCCGAAGGAACCGCGTGATACCATGATAGCGAGTATATGATAGGCGATGTATTCCTCGCGAACGATAGTTGTGTACATATAGACCACATGAGGAGCCAGGTACGGCAGGCCCATGGGCTGTGCTATGTTTACATTCCAACACGCAGAAACCCTAGCTACGCCTACGCCCTCGCTTGCATCTCGCCGAGAACGTACGCAAGACCGCCCGCCGCTGCTGACGCCGTCGCCGCCTCTCCGTCGATCCTCGGCAACGGCTACCAATCCATGACCAGGAGAGCAGAGGCTTCCTACGTGAAGCACCATATTTGATCTGCTTGTCCGAATCGTGAGTACATCTGCAACACACCATCTTGCTCTATGTCTTGTCAGGGGCCGGGCCTGAGTTTTTAAGGGCCGGGGCGAAACCAAATAATGGGGCCTTGTGTACACGTGAACAACAAAATGTTACTTATAAACACTTAATTAAGTACATATATAAATATAATAATGCTCATAAAAACAACTCATACATATTAAATTATCTTAAAAAAATAATTTATTTTGATTTTTGTTAAAATCAGTAAAAATTATTGCTTCATATTGTTGATACTGATGAACCCAGTTTGCTGTCAAAACGATAAGCCCAGTTTGCAATGTTGAAGACCCCGTTCTTGATGGCGTGCTGTAGATATCAAATACTACTGGTTCTTTTCTCACCGTCAAAATCATATTTTCTTGACAATATGATACCATTAAAATTTAAAGAAATAGTTAGTTGAAAAATTAACAGGGATCCAATCTGATCAAATTCAATTCCAATCACGCCAGCATGAGATTATCCACGGATACTGAATACACACATCTAATAAAAAAAACAAGGACGTTTGGATACTTCAGACATTTGTGCATACGGAGGAGCTCTAAGTTATGTATGCCTCTTGGAGTCTGGAGACTTCGGCACGGCGACTCCCGACTACTTTGAGGCATTCCGTCAGAAGTCAGAACAGGTGGTGGGCATCCTAGCCTCCTAGGTGAGCAACAGCAGAGACAACCAAAGCGTGCACGATGGGCATGCCTGCAAACACGAGGAGTACCACGGTAGCCGCAGTACTATTGCCAACCAATCAGAAGAAAGGAAGGTGGTAAGGAGATGCAAACTGCCTCACGCATGCACTCCCTTCGTCCTCGTCGGGTACAGACAAGCAGGCGGCCTGAACTCGCGCGCTCACCGGTTGCCGGACACGGGGCCTCGGACGAAGAAGATAACAAGCCAACCAATCCATAGTGTATGGGATATACCTGAGGATGGGCCCCTTGGGATCGGGGGCCCGGGGCGGCTGCCCCGCTTGCCCGCCCTCAGGGCCGGCGCTGTGTCTTGTTCATGGATCAATTCTCCTTGTTTCTTTTTCTTCTTATCCCCAACAGAACCAAGTGCCGCTCTGCCATAAGAAAGCATTGGTTGCTGCCGCCGTCGATCATCAGCACGCCCTTGCTTGCTCCGAGCAGACCTAAGCAACCCTTGTGAGTTCATCATCGTCTCTTTTTGATTCTCTGAATCGGCTGCTGCTCTTGCCCTGCGGACTGCAGTAGCCATCGCTGAAGCTCTCCTAAGTCTCAACGAGTATAACTTGCACCGTGTCTTGCTAGTAGCTGTTACAATTCCTATCTGAATCGATCCATCCCATTGCATGCTAGCTTGATGATATCAGAATGATGTCAGGATGACATGGTCATGTTTTGTGGCCGTTTTCCCTAACAAAAATAAATCTAGGAATACAATGCAAATACATATGCACATCCAACCATCTTGAGCCATCCATCCTTAAATCTTTGGTCCAGATTAAAACGTACCGCTTCACCAAAACTTTGCTAAAGAGACCCTAAGCTCCTCAATATCTAATCATGGTCTTTTCAGCAATCAAAATTAGATTTAATTATTTTTTTCGAAAATCAAGTTTCAATTATTTACAGTTTTGCCACCAGTTTTCAAATGCGCATAACTTTGTCGTTTAAGTCCGTTTTGGTGATCTTTACATCGATTTGATCGTAAACGTGTAGATTAGTTTTATACACTTTTAAATCTACTTTTCCACTGTTGGTGTAATGTTCTAACTGTAGCCTTGTTTGTTATGCATGATTGGCCCTATATGCTTGTGTGTTGTTGATTGAGATCAAGTAGACGGTGAGCACTACGTTGATGTTTCGGAAGAAGTCAACCATCAAAGAGGAGTTCATTGGAGATTTTGAAGTGAAGAACGGATCTATATTTAAGGCAAGTTTAGTTTTGGGATATGCTAGCTTTAAACCATGATCTTATGACTTGTTTAATGTTTATGCATTGAATGTTAAATATGAATAGTTGATAACATGGTTCATAGGCCGAAAAAGCTTGTGTTTATTTTTTTATGATGCTCTTAGCTCTCCATAAGGACTTATCCTTTGGCAAAATTCGGGATTTACCATACAACTATGGGGGTCACATGGCTCGCTCTAGTCGGTCAAAGGACCTTTTCTATCTTTGTTGGTAGTTTGCCGGAATGGGAGAAACGGGGCTGTATCGCTCGTTGGCTATCAACATTGTTAGATAAACCTTTGAAAGGCTTTATATGGTTTCCGGGTGTTTAGGCCTAATTAACCTACTCATTTGAAAAATATGACTCATAGTGAAAGTGTACACCTCTGCGCAGAGTTAAAACGATATATCGGCCGTGTTAAGCGGTCATGAACGGCCCTGGAAAACCGAGGGAAGGATTTACTTTCTATTGATGATGTTATTTATGATATATCCGTTGGCTATACATGTTTATTTAATTGTTCATAATTTATCATTTTATGCTATACATTACTTATGTTATAATGATCATGGGTTTTGGGTAGATATTGCCTAGCTATATTTGCGAATTTGACATGGACTCACTCTTGCTATTTCCCCACACATCAGAAAGTAGTTTGGCTTGTGATCAACCAGTCGGTCGGTCCCCTGTGGAGTCTGCACCCGAAGATCGAAGTGTCTTTCCGTTGTTTGCTAGGCTGAGGTTATTTTTTATATTATGTTCGTTATATTTTAAGCATTGTGAATTGATACTACTATTCATTTGTAACTATATGTGAGATTTTACTTCGTGGCTCACATATGGGTTCATCTGGTTTTGTTCTTAAAACCGGGTGTTACATGCAGGTTCTCACCCCCAGCCCAATGACACCCCTCGTCCTCGTCGATTGGTGGCTCCGCTCGTCCTTGTAGGTTCCCCAACCTTTCGGAAGGGGTTTGACACCTTGGTGCTGCTCGTCACCTGGGAACTCTGGAAGGAACGGAATCGTCACGTCTTCGACAATGCCGCCGAGACTCCCTGCTCAGCTCGGGAACGGGTTAAGCGTGAGGCCGATGAATGGTGCGCGGCGGGGTACAGGGTCCTCGCGCCACTGCTCTCCGCAATTGCGTAGACATTACCCGCCCCCGTTTTTCCCGGTCGCAAAGTTGTTTCCTGTTTAGTACAACCATTCCAGCTGCGCTGTTTAAGCCGGCGATTTGTGTTAGTGTGCCTCGTCACATTTGTTTGATGGCACCTCGCCTGATAGCAGTGTGGCTGTAGACAAACTCTTTTATCCCTTAATGCAGTACGTCCAATGTGGACGCTTTCGAAAAAAAAGTGAACACCATTGATCTCGATATCAGATTCATGACCTGCTCTGTAGGCTACGCTTGTCTATATTCATACCATGCATGATGGCTCATTAAATCTCATCAGAAGTTTAAAAGGTCCATCCATGCCTCGGCCATATGAAAAATCCCAAATTAATGTACATCTTTAGTGGCTACAATAATTTTATTTTTCAAATCTGGCCAACATTACTTAGGCTTCCAAATTGCTCACTTAATCACACGTAACACTGGCCACTGGCAGCAGCATGTTCTGGGCAAAGGCTTACTCGATCCTATCTTCTCAATGCTTATTTATACTCTGAAGCGTGAGACTAAATAGTCCAACACACAGACACCAAGAACAGCAGCTCACCCGTACTCATATTTTCTCATCACAAGTTCAGAATTACCAAACCTGCCTGTGCAGGGGCTTGATTATTCCTTACATCGGATCTTTCTTTGTTGGCTCTCCATGCCTCCATGCCCATGCATGGCACACAAAGTCACAATTGCCAACCAAGCGTATAGTCTGCCGCCTAGGCAAGGGAGGCACCAGGAGACACCCAAACCTGACAGGATCGATGCTTTGTTCACACACATGTTTGGATTCCCAAATTAAATCGTTGTCTAGGCCTGATCTCCACTGGCACCGAAAAGATGGCGCCGACAACGGCGACAAGATGATTCAATGGGGTGTATGGGCTGGGAGGCACTCTTGCATCCAACGCCACCGAGAAGATGATTTGATTGGGTGTATGATCCAGATGCAAGTCACTCTGTTAGTGCTGAAGTTTTAGTCAAACATATTTTGTTGCGCGATTTGCAACAGTGGACGATGAATCTGACAATAGGGTGGGTACAAGCGATGGAAAAGGGAAAGGCTGCAATGGAACATAGTAGCCTCTGCAACTGCCTGTTTACCACAGCTTCTAGGTGTTTCGGTTCCTCTTTTAAGCACATTTGAGCAATACTGTTCTTTCAAACTAGTTTTTCTCACTTCGTAAATTATATTAGGAGCTAATGAAGCCATAATTTTTTGAGCTTCACAGGCACTGATTCCTGGGGAGATATATATGTCACACAGAACATCATAGTTCAAGTTTACACATATAGAGTTCAAATTTCATAGATTTTCATGTTAAACAATATAGAGTTCACAATTCACAGAAATTTCAAACTTTTTTTGTTTGGGTGGGGGGGGGGAGGAGCTTCCCCACCTTGATATATTAAGTGGAGTTCTCCATGGAGCTGGTGGAAGATTCAGAATTACAAGCGAGGAGGTATGATCGGCAGTCGTTTACAGGTTCTGAACTCACACGCCTTTTTACAAATAGCTAAATCATCGTCGAGACACAATCGTCCTATTATCGCTATGCTCACCACGAAAGAAGCTTCAAACTTTATAAATAGGGAGGAACTGGGAAATCTCTCGCGCCAAGACGTTGACAATTGAAATTAGGAGTAGAAGAAGAGACCATGATGGCTGTCGTGCTGTGGTCGGAAGAGCTAGCCTACGGCCCTGCCATGCAAGCCATGCAAGAAGGAGACCGACGAGAGACGAGCTTGAGAATGCAGTGCCCCGTGTTGAGGAAGAGGACCAGTTGAGAAGCAAGCATTTTTTGACCAAAGTTGAGAAGCAAGCATTGGGAGCCAGATCATGAAGACAAGGGAAACAACGATATTTCTCCACCATCTCTCTCTCTTTGGATCTTAGAAAATCAATAAAATAATTGTTATGGTGTCCTTCAATAAATTGTGGAGATCTCATAATAATACCTAGCAAATTTTGTTGTCAGTAGTGTGGACTGGTCAATTTCACCTTTGTTCAGTGTCCCAGGGCATCAAATGGTTTTTGCTTTTTATATATGTATTACATGCAAATGCCATTGATCTTCATATCAGATTACTTTTTTTTTTTTTTTTTTGAGAATGACACAGTACAACGCAGACAGCTCACAACACGCACGCACACTCACCCCCTGAATACACGCGACGCAAAACCCTACCCCTATGAGCACCTCCGAAGGACTGGACAGCCCGGCAGATCTGGAGATTCTCGAAGTCACCATGGGCGCCTCGTCGTCGATGGGAACGCCGCTACCACTTAATGCATAACGCCGAAAAATCCTGGAAAAAATCCCAGGAAAAGATCGCGAGCACCAGGATCATATCAGATTACTTTTTTTTTTGAAATTATCATATCAGATTACTTGCCTAGCTAGTTGACCGGTTCTCTGTAGCTAAATTTGAAGGCTCCTCAAAAGAATTTCATTTGAAAAGGCCCATCAGCTCACAGCCATATATGAAAAAGCCCACAAATAGAACTTTAGCGGGCTGCGGATGTTCTGCAGATGGCCGTGTTCCGTCCTGCCAAACCTTATTTATAGTCTTGCCCGATCGAGAGACCAAGTCCAACACAACAGAGAGCCAAGACTGCCTATGCAGGGCGAATTGGCTTGTAGTCCAATGGTAGGACGGTCTAGTGGGACGCTACCCATAAGGGTTCAAATCCTAGTGCTCGCGCTTTTTCTTGGGATTTTCCCAAGATTTACCGGCGTTATGCATTAAGTGGTAAGCGACGTTCCCGTCGATGACGAGGCGCCTATGGTGACTTCGAGAATCTCCAGATCTGCCGGCTGCCCAGTCCTTCGGAGGTGCTCATAGGGGTAGGGTTTGCGTAGGTGTGTTCATAGGGGTGAGTGTGCGTGCGTTGTGAGCGTCTGCGTTGTACTGTGTAATTCTAAAAAAGACTGCCTATGCAGGAAGCACGCTTCGCTTGATTCATTCCCCTGCACAATGAGGACTCCGACATATATAGGAGCTTTCTTTTGCTAGCTCACCAGGAGAGCCCAATATGATCGCTGTCTGGCCATATGGGCGAGGGAGGCACCAGGAGAGCCCTTGCAGCGAGGGTGATGATAGCAACAAGTCAAAGGAGATCAGGATGTTCTATTTTATTGACACGTCCCAGCCATTAAACCTACCAATACACACTCATAATACACACTTTCTCCACGTGTGACGGCATGGTCTCTATCTTTGGTTAAGGACAGTGGCGGGGGGCAGCCAAATGCTCCAAGCTCATCATGTTTGGTTGGCTGCATACTGTGATTGGATGACTGATGTAGTAAATTTTATTTTGTCGTTGTCCAAGCATGAATTGGTTGGAGGTGGAGTTACCTGTCGGCAAGGATAATGCTTGTTTTCCTGAACTCTAGATCAGCAAAGCCACCGTTGAATTGGTTCTTGCAAATGTGATTTAAATTAGTTTGTCAATTATATTTCTTGAATTCAAAAGACAAGGCATTATACAAATTTAAGATCCATATGTAAGTTGAAGGGGAAATACCAAATGTGCAAGGTTCAGTCGCAGTTGGATCGGCTCTGGTTTCAGGTGTCTGGCGTTGCTCACCGCCCTGGCCGGTTAGCACCCACACTCTCATCTCCGTAGTGCAATTTGCTATTAGTCAGTACAAGCTCTTGTTTCCACCATTTGGTGGCGATATGTGTTTAGTGTGCCCTCCGTGTTAGTTACGTTTTTTCGCCGTGTCTATCCATAGTCTGTGTAACTTCCTGATTCCACTTAATGATGAACATGCAAATGCACGCTTCCGAAAAAAAGGTTAGGTCACAGTGAGGAGTAATTTCCTAGCATGTTCAGTTCATTCAATGAGAAACACCTAGTACAATGCATCAGAGGACCATGCCTCCCCTATTTGTATGGACTCTTGGCCTCTTCCCTGTGTATATTTCCTACAAATGCCCCCACAAATCAATGGCTTGAGCAGCAAATTGTCTAGAGAAGCAGTGGTGTTTGAAATGGGCTCATGGACTCATCCATCCTCGTCTTCTTGCAATCAAACCTGATGAGGATCCAAGCTTTATTCATTCACTTTCTTTGCGTGTTTGGATTTCCAAACGGTTGTCTAGGCTCGGTATCCAATGATACCAACATGATGACTCAGAGGACGTTGTATGGGATAGGAGGCACCGGGATATCCGATGGCGCTGAAAGGATGATTAAATGGGTGTATGGGCGAAGGAGGCGCACTTGTCTGAAGGATTTGGCTTATCTTTTTTGTTTCTTTCTTTGTTTCTTCATTTTCTTGCCCCTTTTTTTGCTGCTCCTCCCCTCCTGTATCCTAGCTACTTGTTTTAAACTTAAAGTCACTGCCGGGGCTTCGGCCCTCGAGAATCTTCATAAAAAAAAAAAAGGAGGCGCACTAGCACACATCTGACTGTGTCGAGAAGATGATTTAATGGGTAGTATGATCAAGATGCAAGACACTCAGCTACTGCTGAAGTTTTAGAAAGACATTTTGGCTGTATTTAGAGCCCCAACTTCTCTGCAAAATTTCCTGCATTCTTGTCACATCGAAACATTGAATGCACCAAAAGACACATGCCCGGAGTATGAAATTTAGGTAAAAAAAAAAACTAATTGCACAGTTTAGATGTACATTGCGAGACGATTCTTTTTGAGCCTTGTTATGCCATGGTATGATAATATTACCACAAACAAACGAAACGTGCCACAATGCTTTTTCAGTTCGGAACATTGTTTTTCAGGCCAAAATCCGGCCAAATTTTTTTCCAGGCCCGAATTTTGGGCTCTAAACACAGCCTTTATTGTGGGATTTGCAGTCATGCACTATGGATCTGACAATAGAGAGGTACAATTTTTTGAAACGAACCGGCAGAAGAGCTGCCCGCTATATTAAAAAGAAGGAGACGCCCGAAGGCGCAAGTTACAACAGAAAAACACAAAAAAAAAAAAAAAACTAAAACTCACCCGGTTGGATTGGGACATCAACGCGGGTTACCGTACAACGGCCAACATGGCCAAGACTAAACACACACAGCGGCGGAGAGACAGAGAACAACCTGCAGCACCACCCACAAACCGCATTACACAGCGGTCGTCGAAAACCACAGGCGAGAACCAAGCGCCAAAGATAAGCAAAAAGGCGGACACCACCACACCGAGAAGGCCACCGCCGTCTGCAGGACCCTTCGCCGCGGTGCGCTGCAACAAGGCCGCCATCCGACGGAATGAAAACACCGAGACCGAGCCTCCACAACACGCGGGGGACCTCGCCGCATCGGGCTGTTGTACTCTCTCTTGTGCGTGGGGGCCTCCTCGCCACGCTTGCCACAACGCTCCATGCTCCGGCCTCGTTTCAAAGGTTGCCGTCGAGACAATGAGCAAAGTTGCCCCCACCCACGATGATCATCTTGAAGCAATCAGTCCGCGCCAGCGGGTCGCCGCTCCCTCGTAGCATCTCCACGCACAAGGCTGCCGCTGTCGAGCCATGGACCGGGGTTGTCGCTTGCGCCATCTTCCGACGTTGTACCACACCGGGTGGTTCCAGCCATGCTGAAAAGACCCGTCGCGATCCGCTGCAAGCCGAGTCGTCCCCGTTGCCGTTGCCGCCAAAGCCGTCAAAGACGTAGTCCCGCACCGCCGCAGGCCCTTGCGAAGCAATGCCGTCGCCGCAGTCGGCGCAAGCAGCGAACGACAAAGAGAGATGACCCCGTCCACCAACAAGAAAGGAGCCTCCCGGCCGCGAGTAGCCAACACCCTTCACCTCGGTCACACCTACGGAGGAGCCAACACCGGCCGAAGTCGTCAAAGAAAGTGGTCCAGCAACACCAAAGCCGAGTGTGGTCTCTCGAGACGACGCCTCAAGGAGGGACGACGCCAATGGCGCCGTCGCCGCCGTCGAGAAATGGGCGGGGTTTTCACCCGCAGACCAGCGGGGCTGTAGCTCCATCATGGCGCCCCCCCGGGGATTGCGGCGTCCGAAGACGCCACCGCCATGCCACCAGCGTAAAGCTGGTGAAAGCTTTCGCTTGGAGCATGAAGGCCCGCCGCGCGCAGCATGGCAAAGGCACACCGGGACCCGCCGCGCAACCGCCCCCGCCGAGCAACTCCTCCGTCGCAATCCCACGACCCACACCGCCCGAAGACCAGCTGCTCTGCTGCTGCACACCGGTACTCACCACCACACCGCCCACTTCACCACCAACCTCGAACACGCAGTCCACCTCTGTCGCTACCGGCTCCACCGCGCCTCCGACCATGCTCCCGAACGCCAGCGCCGGGCGCGGATGCAGGGGGCCACCGGCCGTCCACCACCACGTAGCGCCTCCACCACGAAGGAAGCCGAGGCCGCCGCCGACCGCCGCTAGGTCGCTGCCCTCGACCCCGCCCGCCGCCGCCCTTGACCGGCCGCCTCCCGGCGCCCACCACCACAACCACCGCTCCAACGCGAGATCCAGCCGAAGGAGGGCGGATCCGGCTAGGAGGAGGCGGATCCCTGTAGATGGCGGAACCGCGCCGCCCGCCGCCGCCCGATATGTTGCCGTCGGGCCGCTCCGCACCAGGGGCCCGCCTTCGCCGAAGGAATGCCTCGCCGCCGCCATCCTAGGAGGCGCGCGGGCCTCCCGGCTGCCTCCTCCCGGCGGGGAGGAGCGCCGGAGCTTGGGAGCGGCAGCACTAGGGTTTCGCCCCGTGCCGCCCGTCTCTTGCGGGAGTGGCGCGAGGGGTGACTACAGCTCTGTTTCTTTTCTTTCGCTTTCAATTTCAACTATGAAACTGTTTTATGACTCCAAAGTGATTGGTTATGTGCAGGTTGGGTCATAGAGAGGTACAATGAAAGGACAAAAAAAAAAAAAAAAAAAAACTGCAAATGGAACGCATGTAGCCTATGCAATTTCCTGTTTACCATGGCTTCTAGGTGTTTCGGCTCCTCCGTTAAGCACATTTGAGCAACACTGTTCATTCAACATATTTTTTTCCTCTCTTCACAAAATTATATTATCGGGAGTTAATGAAGCTATATTTTTTTGAGCTTCACGGGAACGATTCCTGGTGAGCTACAGTATTGGCACACAAGCTCCTCGAGTGTTACCATCTGAGCCATGGCTTAGCTTATGGACCAGGAGCAGGGGTGTACAACGTGCCAAAATTTTGTATACTACACGCATTCATTGCTACTGCCCACTGCATTTTGTAATAAGGAATCTCCACTGCTATAGAAACATTTTCAGACACATTCATTTTTTCTCGGAGGCAGCTCCGTCAAAAAATCAACTGTAAAAATGACTCTAGGAGAGCAAACTAATCATCTCTGAAAGTCGATTTTTTAGACACGATCATGTTTTCAACCCATGCCTATACAAAAAAAAAAAAAAAAAAAAAAAAAAATTGAAGCTCGTGAGCTCTATTTTTAAACAGACATGTTGGAGGTCATTTCCCCAAATATCATATTCCTGACGTGGCTTTCTAGCATGTCCTATAGGCTAAGCTTTGCGTACGTATAGTGTTGAACCCCATGTTTTAAATCGCGGGCTAACGAATTTAGTGTCAGCTTCAAAAAAACGCTATTTCGACGCTATAGCGGCGCTATTTGGCGCTATAGCGCGCTAATGACCATCGCGACAGCAGTTTCTAGCCGCTATAGCGCGCTATTTAAAACAGGGGTTGAACCACATAGGCTCCTCTCAGGATGTCATCGTAAGTTTATAAAAGGTTCATCCATCTCACTTCAATATGAAAAATCCGAAAAGTAATTTCAGCAGGCTGCAATAATTTTCCATCAAATTTGGCTAGCATAAGTTATTAGGCCTCCAAATTAGTCGATAAATTAAACAATCACATGTAGCACTGGTAGGTAGCAGCAGTGTCCTGGGGAATACCTTCTCCGTCCTTTTCCCCTTCTCAGTCCTTATTTATACTCTTGGCCACCAGAAAATCTTGCTCAGTTTGCTCACCCCTCCTCATGTTTCAATCATAAGTTCACTGTTGGGGAGGCGACCCTCACAGACCCACCCCATCAACTCCTTGGATCTAATACTCCACCCTCAATAACAAGCCAAACCCCCACTCGGAACTACCAGGGTCAACCTCCGACAAACTAACTCTCTCATGGCAGGAAAAAGCTCGCAGCCAAACCTCAGTGTTTGCGGAGGTCTCGACGGAAATACCAAGCACTCAGCCAAACCTCCGCGTTTGCAGAGATCTCGGCGGAAGGACCAAGCGCTCAGCCAAACCTCCACGTTTGCGGAGGTCTCGACGGAAGGACCAAGCGCTCAGCCAAACCTCCACGTTTGCGGAGGTCTCGACGGGAGGACCAAGTGGTCAAGCACGCACCTATGACGTAGGAACGACAGAGGTCCAACGAAGACGGGAGAAAGAGCTTGCAACCGAACCTCCGCAGTTGCGGGGGTCTCGACTGGGAGTAATGGTGCTCGGGCCGGCGGCGGCCAAGGACAAGCAAAATCTGGGGCTACGGGAAGCCAGTGTGTGCATTTACCCTTGTACGCTAGGCGAGTGAATGTACAAGTGTGCCCCTGCATGGGCCCATCAGTCAGCGCGACCATGGTTTGTACCCTTTTGTTATCCACCAATCTGCGTCTGCATCTCCCTATAAATACCCGGGCATGACACGGGAAAAGAGGGGGGGGTTGGTAGCTGAATTTATGGCCATTTAGTCGAATTACAGTTTTTGACCTTCCGCAAATTGTCTCACCTCCGCATCCGTTGACCTCCGATCGATCCCCCTTCCGCAACGCCAGCGGAGGCAGATCGGCGGAGGCCGACACCTTGATCGCCTTGACGCCGAGTTTGTTCCTTAGTCAGTTCACATCCCGTGGGAAGCCCTCGCCCCTCCTCCGGCGACCTCCTGTAGCGAAGGTCGGAGGGGCAGGAGTGATCCCCACATTCACCTTGGAGCTTTCTTTTGCTAGGTCAAGATGACTCAAATTCTAATTGTCGTCTCACCATCTCTAGGCAAGGGAGGCACCAGGATATATCTCTCTCGCCAAGATGGCCAGCTGCCACTGTACACGACAAGAAAGCAATCAGCACATCTGAAGTAGTGAGGCTTCCTACAGGCAGACCAACCTTCCGGCTAGCCTTGCCCGTTTCGAGTCCGAGAGGTTGCGCTGACAAGTTCAAGAGTCTGTGCATTAAGGACTACTACGTGAACAAGAACTAGATGCATCAAGTAAGTAGTGAGTCGAATAATAGCTATAACGGAGAGGCACAAGAAATTTGTAATCAAACTCTGAAACCTGTCCTCATTATTGCCTCCGCCTTCTTCCCCTTTTCCAAGTCTCCTTCCCTTTCGCTCTTCTTGTGCTAAAAATTCTGATCCTGGTGTTCGATCTGCCGCATGACAACTTCACTCATCTCTGGTCTGGAGCGCTTGCGGAGCCATGGATCCGAACCTCAAGCTCGTGCTCAATGAGCTCGGCCAGTGTTATGACGACCATGACGCCGAATAGGAGCATTGTCTCTTTGCAGATTTTGACCACAAATGCACTTCCCGTGACATGTTTTGGCTATATACGTGTCACTAATGACACACATTAATGATACGTTTGTTCAATACGCGCCATTGATATCTTGACTCTAGTAACATGTTTTTACATGTCATTGAGTTATGCACATCACATACGTATCATATATGTCACACATTTTTTTCGGCATCACTGATGACTGTTTAGATGCGCCACTAATATGTTTTTCTGACATAGGACACAGTGTAGTTAAGGAAGAGACAATGGATAAGAATAGGATATGGATTTCTCAAAAAAGGACATGCAACTGGGGAGGTAAAACAAGAGACTTGTTTGTTCTACACTCCTACATTTTTCTTGAGCTGCCTTGTAGTATCTGCTCATACACACTCACGCCCACACTACACACTCACACCACACACACGCTACACTCCTACACATTATAAGTTAATTAAATTGTAAATGTGGGACAAATCCCACTTTGGAGAGGTAGGCATCAGAGCAAAGTTTGTTAAGTAGCACTTATTACATGGCCCATCTTTGTACTAAAGTTGCTATGTTAGTTTCTACATAGAATATAACCAATTTTTTTTTCTTGAATTATCATTCAAATGCCTACCTATATATTTGTCCTCCTCGACTCCTCCATGTGTATGTAGCTACAATAGACTAGACCAACAGTCAGCTGTAACAAAAACCCTGAACCAAGAATGGACCTTACCAACCGTGTTTGAGAGGAGCTCATGCTAGTTAATCTCTCCTCGTCTTCTTGGAATCAAACCTGATGTTGGTCCTAGCTTTTTCCATACGCTTTCTTTGGCTCTATGTCGTTTCCACTTCGTAAGATCCAGGTGCAATTCATGCTCTACTGGCATTGATGTGTTTTAGTTGGACATACTTTAAGTGATGCATGATTTGTAGCCATAGACGATGGTTCTGAAAATAGAGTGGTACAAGGGAAAGGAGATGAACTGTAATGCAACACATCCTACCCAATATTTATTGAGAGCCTATTTTTATCTGATATGGCTTCTCTTTTAGGTACTTTGTAGCAAACCATGTTTATTTAAGTTGTTTTTCCCTTTCCTTACAAAATACACTAGGAGCTAATGAATATATAATACTGCAACAAGTACAATATCAGAGTTGAAGGTCTCAGGAGCCCTGCCAAATTAACGAGCTGTGAATGCAATGCAGGAATCGATTAGGGAGGAGGTGGCAGGGCTGTACTCTGGACAAAATTGAGTACTGTTATTTTTACTCATTTCAGTACTGTTCATCATTTTCTGTACTGATACACATTTGTAGTGTTACTGCTGCAGTACGTCCTGCTATAAGCAATCTCGACAACAATGGAGATCATCAGCATTTTGGTAACTATCAACATGCAATAATTTTGTGTCAATTCGGCCAATGATACATGGCCCCCGCCAAATCAGTTACTTAATTAAGCACATGCATGCAGCTCCAGCAACATGGTGTGGGGAAAGACCTTCTATATGTCTACTTTCCTCTTCTCAATCCTTATTTATACTGCCACTGTCCTGCAGTAGGCCAGACTTGCGAGAGCCACAAGACCAATATATATAGTCCAACATAACGCTCGACAACAATAGCTTGTTTCCCTATGCGATGAGGATGAGGCATCATAGCTTTCTTCATGCTTCTGATGGCTCACCACGCTTCCTAATCGTTGTTTGGTCAATTGGGCGAGGGAGGCATCAGGACATTCGCCTACACAGTAGCGACAGAAACAGCAGCAGCAAAGAGGGCTGAACTCTGCAGACGACTTGCTTTGCCATGCAAGAGTTTGAAACTGAGGTGCAGGATAGCAGGAAATTGCGGAGGAGCTTACCCCTATCTTGGATGATGCCGTGTGCATAGAGATGTCAGTGTGCCTTGATTGATGACTGTATGTGCAAGGAATCTAGCAGGGTGAAGAGGTCAATTGTAGCTCCCATGAAAATGCAAATGGTAGAAATGTTTTCCTGTGGTGGGTCTTGCAGGGATATACATCGTTCCCCGTTCCCCATCCCTGCGCGTACTCGCCTCCCATACTTGTAATTAGGACTTGTGCCAAGCATGTGTGCACTGGCGTTTTATCAAAAGTTATGCAGTTTTGCTAAGAATTGTTGCCTTGCTCTGATTGCTGTTCATTTACTTAGAATTGCCGTATAGTCGATTACTCATATATGATGCACCAATACTTGCTATTAACTCAATAGTTTACAAGGTCATACGTGATGTATTGCTGCAGCAGAGCATCCTTGCATTGTAAAAGATTCCTCCAGATCACAAGAATTAACCGACGTACATTAAACATTTGCTTGACTCTTTTGATATGTTATTATTGCTTCTAACTATATATCACCACGTGAACGCCATTGAATTGCATATCAGATTTCTGACATGTTCTGTAGGCTAAGCTTGCATATAGATGTACCACGGAGTCTCCTCTCAGGATCGTCTCATCACAACATTCACAAGTTTAAAAGGCCCATCCAGCTCACAGCCATACGAAAAGGAGCCAAAAAAGTATAACTATAGCGGGCTGCAGTAATCTTCTGTGTCAAAACCAGAGAACGGAGGTAATTGAAACGGTTATGAGAGTTGAGTAGGTAGGATATCTGGTTTTGAAGTTCAAGTAAAAAACTGATCACATCGACAGAAGGAACTTGTACCTATTTAGCAACATGCAATAATTTTGTGTCAGTTCGGCTGATGAGACATGGCCTCCCATGGCGTGGGGAAAGGCCTTCTATATCTGTCCCTACTCTTCCCTCATCTCAATCCTCTTATTTACACTGCTACTGTCCTTCAGTAAGCAAGAGCCACGAGACCATTATATAGGCCAACACAAACACTCGATCGAGAACAATAGCTTCTTTCCTTATGTGATGAGGATGAGGGATCGTAGCTTTCTTCATGCTTCTGTTGGATCACCACGCTTCCTAATCGTTTTCTGGTCATTTGGGCGAGAGAGGCATCAGGACAATCACCTACACAGCGATGACCGGAGGAGTAGCGAGAGACTGCTGAACTCTGTAGACCTCACACTTGCTTTGGCAGTTTGGCATGCTAAAGTTTTAACCATAGGTGCAGGATAGCTGGAAATTGCGTATGAATTGACCCTTATCTTCGATGCCATGTGCATAGAGATGTCACTGTGCCTTGATTGATGACTGTCTGTGGGGATTCGATCAGCCTTGATCGATCTGTTACAATTACAAATAGGCTTGTAATAACCATTGATGACTGTCTGATGCCTGAGAGGTGTGTTTACGTGATCTGAAGCCATGGCTCTCAGGCATGTTTTTTCAACCGGTACAAACCTCAGTATAATTAGTTTCCCTAGAATGCCAGTAATTCCAAAGCATTAACCGTACATTTCATTGTAATTGTAATAGGTATCTTTATCAGACTTACAGCTGGGGAACTGACAAATGCTCACGTCCAAATCTTTATATATATATATACTACATAAAAAGGATGAAAGGGAGGCAGTTTTTCGTGAGACAAAAACTTTCCGGTCGCTCCACCACCACCCCGTGCGATACCGGGCCTTCCGTGCCCCCCACCTCCCACCGCGTGCGGCAATTTAGCTTCCCAAATAATGCCATTGATTAAAGATCCACAATATCTTAATTCGTTTAATGCCACTTGATCTTTTATAGGAAAAATACTTCATCTTTTATAGAAAGAAAACCAGTCAATCACGTAATGGACGCACACAAGGAAACGCAATCACCGGCTTCCCTCATCGATTCAAAAATCACCGGCCTCCCTCATCACCGCTCAACACCATCACGACAAGTGCCTGCGGCCGCTGCTACCATCCCGCGTTCTCGATCTTGCCCTCGCGCTGCAGTCCAGGGAAGGATCGCCACCCACCGGCCTCGCTCCACCCTCGCTGGCGCGGCAGCGCAGTCGCCGTCAACGTCACACGTGGCAGCCGCACCTTCGCCCATCGTCGCACGTGCTCTGTGATCCAGGTGAGTCTCCTCCCTCGTCTTTCCTCCCTCGATTCGCCTGGGACGTAGATCCATGCACCCACGGCGGGCGCCACAAACTTGGTCCGTGGGAACAGCGCAACCGTGCACTCTCTTGCCATTCCATCAGCGCCTCCATGGCTCCATCTGAAGCCCAGCGCGGCGCTATAGTGCATGAATGACCGCGTGTAGTGCATGCACGAGGAGCCGACCGCAGTGTGGGAGCGATGGGGGCATGGTATGACCGCGTGTGCACGAACGCAAACCCAAACTGATTCATTTGGATTTGGTGCGATCTTTATTCCCATGATTACTGCTGCGTGGAGTTACAGTCTTGTTTGTTCCATCCATATCCATGATCCCTGTATATAGCTAGAGACGATCGAATGTGCCTGTGAATGAAGGGGGAAATATAGCCGTATAGCAGTATGATTGACAATCTTCGTTGAATTAGCACATGGGCTCTTGCTAAAATTTATATATGCTTCTTTAAACACATGACAAGAATTGTGATAAATGTATATGATTGAGGTAATACTGGTGCTTTGGCAGGTTCAAAGTGATGATAGAGGGCATATTTCTGCAATTTTGGAACACGGGACTGGGTGCATATCAGGTATGCATGTATCTATAACATGAAACAGCTAATATTCTGGAAAGTCATCTAAATTCAGAAATAAGCACCCCTTTCAATTATTTCAGATCCCATATCAATCCAGACTCAAGTTTGCAAAAAAAAAAAAAAAAAAAAAAAAAAAAAAAGAGGTTTCATCTATTGATCGTTGAGACTGAGGTGATATTGGTGCTTTGACAGGTTCAAAGTGATGATAGAGGTCATATTTTCTGCAATTTTGGAACACGTTGCCTAAATCAGGTATGCATGTATCTATAACATATGAAAAAACTAATCTTCTGGAAAGTCATCTAAATTTAGAAATAAGCATCCTTTCAATTATTTCAGATCTAATCCCAAGCTATATATTCAAGTTTGCAAATAAATAAATAAATAAAAATAGAGGTTTCATCTATTGGTCATTGATTCTTGAACACACTTTAGTTGAACTATAGTTGAACTATGCTGCTCTAAGTTGCTACATACATGTATGATATGTGTTCAGATCTTCTTTAAAATCACTTATTTTGAAGCTGGCATGTAGAAAGGTTGCTGCGAGGCCGGAAACAGTAATTAAGCTATTATGGGAAAACATAATTGGTAGACAAGGTTTGTTCTAATGGGATTTTAGTTTATTCTATACACAATGTGCACGCAATGCGACGAGGACCACCTGCTATGGTACCCAACAGTGATATTTTTTTTTTTTTCTAGATAGAGTCTGATATATCTTATTTTGTTCTTGCAATTACAATAGCAGATTTTTAAATATTATCAACTATCATAGACTATTTGGGACCCAACAGTGATATTTTTTTTTTTTTTTTATTGTCAGTGGTTGCAATGCAGGTCTTGCCTACAACACTCTGACACTTCTAATTAACCTAGCGTTTTAAGTCATTGTCAATCTCACTTCAAGAGACTTGGTTGTGCAGTGCAACAAGCTTTGAAAGGTAACTGCAGTGGTGTATGGGTAAATTATTTTATAGACGTTTTTAGTGCTTGGGATCCATGTACTTCGCACCTTTGGTAAGATGCTGCAGCATAGTGGCCAGGGCTTTTTCTTTTTCTCAGTGCTGTGAGTATTTTCTGAATCCGATTATGGAGATCTTTCTGTATAGCAAAAAAGAGATGCTGTGTAGAAGATAACATGTACTTTGACTGAATCTGATTAGTAGACTGGATGGACGCACTAATTAGTAGGCCTGCTTGCTGGCTCCAGTTCTGGATAGTTTTTTTATTATTATTTGCAATGCCAGAGAGACATGTTGTGTTTACACAATGTGAGATATGGCTACAAACGTGTGCTTTAAATAGATTGGTGGATGCACAGGCTGAGTAGACTTTTAAGCTTTGACAGTTCAGCAGCACAACAATGACTTGCTACTAAGAAAATATTAGAATAGTTAAAATAGTAGCTGCTAAAAATACTTTATGTTTTTGCTTCAATAATAATACCATTTTTTAAAGAAAATATGCATACCTGTTTATTGATGATTTACTTCCATTCGCTATACAATGCAAGGTAATGGTTGCTACAGTTTGTTGTGATGAATTTGCAAACAAGATGTTTGGATGCATAACCACGGACAAAGTAAGATCTTGCTACTTCATGATCATGAATTTGCAAACAGGGTTTTAGGTTTTACTAATGTGTTTTATGTTCTTAATTTGGGAATGGTTAGATGTGGAGAGTGCTGTCAATCTGGTCCAGTACCTGGTTTTGGGAAAAAAAAAAACTTGGCAATAATATTGTGGAAATTCACTTGCAAGAGTAAGCCCTTGAGTGATTTAAGTCATTGGCAGCTTAATGGTTTGTTCAATTCGATTACTGGTGCTTCCAACTTTACAAGCTATCAAGTATATGTCTTTTTATGTTCTATGCATCTAGACTGGTACACCTTGCACTTAATACAAGAATTTTCTAAACTCCCACTTTATTAGTCTCAAATGTATTCAACAGAAAGCGAAAGCATGCGCTTGATATTACATAGTAATACTACTATATCTATCTGTTTATAAATACTTGCATGCATATTTGCTCTGGGACCAAAGTACTGGCAGTGAGACTAGAAGTTGGTCACATTGTTCTTTTGAAGTCGTCCATGATATCCATTATTTAGCTATGACAGGAAACTTATGTTCATGAATAAAACTGAGGTGTGAATCGTAATTTCTATTTATGACAAAAAAGAAGCTATCTATTTTGATGAAGCTGTTAGGAAAGAAAAAAAAGGTCAACATTTTTTTTTTTTTGAGCAACGAAAAAGGTCAACATTTGGAGTCCTGTATACTGAACATACGGCCTTCTTATACATTTAATATTCTTTTCTCACTCAAGATTAGTATATCTCTTATGCTTTATTTACCAATGCATAATTTTCCTCTGGATTTAATTGCAGTTTTTTGAACCATAAATATAGCAGGGGAAGTCCCCACTATAATTTATTTGCATATCTGACGATATTATTTGGTTACCCGGTAATAATTGCAATTATTTTATATTTGCAAGAGAAACTATGAAAAAGCACTTGCTAAACCTGTGGAGTCTCTATTTGATGCTGTAGACCAAACAACCAGGACATCTCAATCAGAAAAGTTTATAAACGTGGGAAGAGGTAATTGTGTTGGTCTGTTCTTGAACAAGCAAACAATGGAAGTGTATCTGTGTATGTAACACTACTTTATGAAACTCAGAAATAGATTCCTCCAAAGCATACAATGATTACTCCTCAATGCAAGTCACTGTGAAAGCACTTTAAATCAGAAAGTAATTCAGGATTACACAATATTATTATCTTATCATGCGATCTGTTTATTTTTTTAGTATTAAAGTTTAGTTGTCCCATAGCAACGCACAGGTATGAACCTATATAATATAATTTTATATAGCTATATATCATTTCAATTCTGAATCAACGACATCCATGGTTATACCTTAATCATTTAAAAATAACATGATTTAATCTTTTATAAGTATGTTTGTAACTTAATCATTTCAAAAAAAAAAAAATGTTTTTTTTTTTCACTGGTCTCGATGGTTGTAAACCCGCAAGTATTTGTATGGTGAGGATAACATAATTTGTTTAATGTTTTATGAGATTTTTTTCAAGATCGCGTAGTATTGCCCATGTGATAAGCACTAATATCTGCATACACTCTCATGTGTACAGAATGGTATGAAGATGCGTCGGAACTTACTCATTGATTTATTGGCAATGAAATAAATGGATATCGAAGATTTCTTCTGGCCGATATAAAACATTATCTTAGGCGAATTACAAAAACCCCATAAAATAGAGTTTGCGCTTACGTTGCGTTATCCGTGATTGATTGTGTTACTTTCATAAAACTTGTTTGTTGTTTAATTTCATAGTATTATTATCTTATCGTGCGATCAATGTGTTTTTATATTAAATTTAGTTATCCCGTAACAACGCACGGGTGCTTAACTAGTAAATTAGTATAAAGGTATTAGATAAACATTCGCTTCACTCTTTTGATATATTATTATTGCTTTATTATATATATCACCACGTGAACACCATTGAATTCCATATCTGATTTCTGACATGTTCTGTAGGCTAAGCTTGCATATAGATGTACCACGAAGTACGTCTCCTCTCAGGAGTCAGGATCGTCTCATCACAACCACAAGTTTAAAATGCCCATCCAGCTCAGCCATATGAAAAGGAGCCCAAAAGTATAACTTTAGCGGGCTGCAGTAATTTTCCGTGTCAAATTTGGCCCACATGTATGACTTAGGCCTTCAAAATCAGTCGACAAACAACCACAGTAGCACTGGTGGTAATCTTCAAAAACTGTCCTTTCCCTTCTCTCTCTGTCCTTATTTATACTCTTTGTTTTTTTTTTTTTGAGAATTACACAGTACAACGCAGACGCTCACAACACGCACGCACACTCACCCCTATGAACACACGCACGCAAACCCTACCCCTATGAGCACCTCCGAAGGACTGGGCAGCCGGCAGATCTGGAGATTCTCGAAGTCACCATAGGCGCCTCGTCGTCGACGGGAACGTCGCTTACCACTTAATGCATAACGCCGGTAAATCCTTGGGAAAATCCCAGGAAAAGGTGCGAGCACCAGGATTTGAACCCTGGTGGGTAGCGTCCCACTGGACCGTCCTACCATTGGACTACAAGCCAATTCGCATTTATACTCTTTGTTGCGAAACAAATATTCCAAACAGACTCCAAGACAAGAAGCAGGCCAGAGAACCAAGCTCAGCTGTTCACCTGTCCTCATTTTCTCATCACAAGTTCAGAAACAGGTCCGTGCAGGACGTAGGTTTGATTCCCTACATATATGGTGGGGATCGGACATTGGAGCTTTCATTTGTTGGCTCACCATGAGATTCTTCCACCCCAAGTATTGTTGTTTGGCGGTCTGGGCGAGGGAGGCACCAGGAGATATCTTGCTGAGATGACAAGAACTGAAAGGAGCGGGAGAGTCAGTTACCAGTGAACGACAACCATTATCCGTAAAGGACAACCAATCGGAGAGAGTCCATTCGTGTCCAGCCGTGGACGGAGCCGTGGATGCTCGACCCATGCGGGTCTCCTGTCGGGCGAGTACGTGATTGACTCCACACCTCCTACGTCCCCTAGTATATTTGTGATTTCTTCCACGCTTCACCCCAGTACTGGTGTGTATTGTTGTTGTTGTTTTTCTTCTTTGATGTTGTAAAACATAAAATCAGCATTCAGGTGGGAGTAACCCCCGTGACATTAATTTTAAAAGAAAAGGAGTAGAAGAATGCTATGTTCTCGGCCATAACTGCTATGTGTGAAAGAGGAGCCCTACGTTGTAGCTGTGAGGGATTTCAGATCGAGGAGCCCTACCGTGTCCTGGAGACAGATGGCATGTTCCTAGAGACACACTTGGGTTTTTTTTTTTTTTTAAGAAAACAACGAATGTATATTCCACATTGACCAGCAACTTTATTATAAATTTAAAATGCAATAAAAAAACTTGTGAAGTATTTGAAAATTCCTTCGGTACAAAATAAAATAAAATATATACACACAAAAGAAAGGAAAAAAATCTGATCTACAAGGTTGGGCTGCAGCCTGCAGTATACAACAACAAGAAGAGGGAGAGAGCCAAGAGGTGGGGGTGGGGGGGGGGGGTATAGAGAAAGCAAAAACTGATCTACAAGAGAAAACTGATCTACAAAAAGCAGGAAAAGAAAAAGGTCCAAGTCAATAATGGCCAACAGAAAAAAGAACGAAAAATTAAAGAGCCTATGGGAGCTGTTCTACCCATGATCAGTGGCGGATCTAGAATTTCAATTATGGGGGGTACAAATCAAAATTGTAGATCGGCAATGTTGAGTGTACAGTACACATCAATACATGTTGTGGCTATGGTTGTCCTTAATTGGGCCTAGAAACAACATGGGGGCTGTTGTTGGGCTGAGAAACATATCTATTTTATTTAACTATGTATTATATATACACAAGACATTAAAGAGTATATTTTTGCAGAATTTTTGGGGGGGACAGCTGTACCCCCATGCTGTACTGTAGATCCGCCACTGCCCATGATGTTAGTTGAATCTTCTTTGCAGATTTGGCATTGATGCATACCAAGCCAATTTCTTCTTTAAACCATCTCTTCCCAAATTTTGCTGCAGCTACCATGGTAAAAAATGATGCTGTTCCTGAACCTCCAAATAACCCTGCAAGCTCTAATCAGAGTTTCTCTGAAGATTTGATGACCAAAGAGGCGTCTGGCTTCAATAATCATGTCTAAAGGGTCCAGGCTATCTCTACAATTGTTATCAAATTTTTTAGAATCTTAGAGACATTTTTCATGGTTTAAATTATATTATCAGGTACTTGACGTTTTTTGAAGATGAAAACTATCTTGAAAGCCATTTCAAACCAGAGAATGAAGGTAACTGAAATGGTTGTGAGAGTTGAGTAGGTACCGGTTTTGAAGTTCAAGAAAAAAATCTGATCACATCGACAGAAGGGACTTTTTCCGAATTAACAACATGCAATAATTTTGTGTCAGTTCGGCCAATGAGACATGGCCCCCAAATCTGTCACTTAACCACATGCAGTACCAGCAACATGGCGTGGGGAAAGACGACTTTCTATCTGTCCTACTCTTCCCTCAGCTCAATCCTCTTATTTATACTGCTACTGTCCTTCGATCAGTAGACAAGAGCCACGAGACCAATTATATAGGCCAACGCAAACACTCGATGGAGAACAATAGCTTGTTTTCCTATGTGATGAGGATGAGGGATCGTAGCTTTCTTCATACTTCTGTTGGATCACCACGCTTCCTAATCGTTTTGTGGTCATTTGGGCTAGGGAGGCATCAGGGTATTGGCCTACAGGGCGATCAGTGCAGCGGCAGCAAGAGGCCCGAACTCTGCAGACGTCACACTTGCTTTGGCATACAAGAGTTTTAACCAGAGGTGTAGGATAGCTGGAAATTGTGGAGGAGCTTACCCCTATCTTGGATGTCGTGAGCATACAGATGTCAGTGTGCCTTGATTGATGACATGCTGTGGGTATCTCACTGCAAGTAGTCTTTCACGTGCAGAGGTCAATTGTAGTTCCCATGAAGATGCAATGGTAGAAATGTTTTCCTGTGGCAAGTCTCGCAGGGATATAGATTGTTCCGCGTTCTTCATCCCCGCGTGTACTTTCCCCTCTTACACGTAATTTGGCCTTCTGCCAAGCATGTGTGCACTGGCGTTTTATCAAAAAGTTATGCACTTTTGCTAAGAATTGTTGCCTTGCTCTGTTGCTGTTCATTTACTTAGAATTGTCGTATAGTCAATTACTCATATGTGATGCACCAATACTTTCTATTCGCTAAATTGACAAGGTCATACGTGATGCGTTGCTGAAGCAGAGCATCCTTGCATTGTGAAAGATTCATCCAGCAGCTCACAGCACAATTGCACAGCTCACAGCAGCTGAGGATCTAGTCACACCACTGAGGACGCTCTTAACCACATGCAGCACCCGGCATCATGCATGGTGTGCCGAAAGATCACCTCTATCCTATTCCTTCTCAATCAATCCTTAGTAGTCCTACTGTCCTGCAGTATAGGCGAGAGGCCAAGGACCAATATATAGTTGAACACAAGGACAGCAAGCGGGCCAAAGAGAAACTCTCACCCAAGCACATCATCTTCCCACAACAAGCGTGCACTGTGCAACTTAATTTATTTTGCAACTCAAAATCTGAGAAGTATTGTGAAGAATATCTTTGGTATAAGTGTATAGTGAAATTTATTTAAACATGGGACGACTATCAGAGAAAAGACGAGATCAAAACCATGTTCAGAACTGCCTCCATCAGCTCATCATCACCCTTGATCTGAATCCATGGCTCTCAGGCATGTTTTTCAACACGTAAAAACCTCAGTATAATTTCCCTAGAACGCCAGGAATTTCGAAGCATTAACTGACGGTGACGTACATTTCATTGTAATTGTCACAGGGTATCTTTGTGAGACTCACAGCTGGGGAACTGATAAATGCTCACGTCTAAATCACTTTGCTTGGACATGATCTTGACACGTACTAATAAATTAGTATAAACATATTAGATAAACATTCGCTTGACTCCTTTGATATATTATTATTGCTTTTATATATATCGCCACGTGAACACCATTGAATTCCACATCAGATTTCTGACAATTTTTTTTAGATCACGCCTGCACGATGACTAGGAGATCTCTTGCAGGTCCCAATATGATCGTTGTCTGGCCATGGCTATATGGGCGAGGGAGGCACCAGGAGATCTCTTGCAGCGAAGTTGATGTTGGAAACAAGTCAACAAATGAATGCATATATATTCTAGGTGAAAAAGGTGCTTGGACATGATCTTGACACGTAATAATAAATTAGTATAAACATATTAGATAAACATTCGCTTGACTCCTTTGATATATTAGTATTGCTTTTATATATATCGCCACGTGAACACCATTGAATTCCACATCAGATTTCTGACAATTTTTTTTTAGATCACGCCTAAGCACCTTTTTCACCTCGAATATATATGCATTCATTTGTTGACTTGTTTCCAACATCAACTTCGCTGCAAGAGATCTCCTGGTGCCTCCCTCGCCCATATAGCCATGGCCAGACAACGATCATATTGGGACCTGCAAGAGATCTCCTAGTCATCGTGCAGAGCAATGAATCAAGCGTGCTTCCTGCACAGGCAGTCTTTCTTTGCTCCCTGTTGTGTTGGACAATTGGTCTCTCGGGCAAGAGTATAAATAAGGTTTGAGAAAGACGGAAGTAGGCCATCCATAGAACATTCTTTTTTTTTTTTTTTTTTTTTTTTTTTGCTTTTTTTTTTGTGTGTGTGTGATTAAGGGTATTTGGCATGGCTCTGAAGCCGAGCTCCAGGGTAGTGCTGGGTGGAGCTAGCCAAACACCGCAACTTCAAAAAATCCAATTCCGTGGAGTTAATGTAGTTCTTGGAGCACATCTTCTCCTGCTTCATATTTGCTCAAAATAGACCTAAACGTGGAGTTTGGATAAAATTGTTGTAAAACACACGGACTCTTTCCTAGAAGGAAAGGAGAAGGATGAATCCTAATCCTAGTCCGTTTGTATGTGGGCTCTTACCAAAACTCTCCGGCCTTGGCTGGAATATAGAAAGAGGAGAAGGAGGAATCCTAATCCTAGTCCGTTTATTGTGTGGGCGATTTCCATACTCTAGGACTTATTCGGACTATACATACGTGGGAGATCCTCCATTGTAATCAAACGAAGATTCAGATGAATAAAGAATAGTCTCCCTACATCTTGTGTCTACTTGTTCTACTTTCATCCACTACATTGATTGTGAGAGACGGAGAGGGGAAGGTCCTAACCGCTGATGACAAGTTTCATAACACGTTATCAGCACGACAAGCTCTTCATCGACATCGCCGTTGAAGCTGCCGCCGATCTTCGGCACCGACGCTCGTGCCAACGTCTCGCCGCGACTACTTCGACGACGTCGACATCCCCGACGTTGTTAGCGGAACGGATCTGCTACCTCTACCTTTACAAATCTGCACCTTTGCATCGACTCATCGTCCACGCCCGGCGGGTCCCCGGCCTAGCCCGAACTGTCCCCACGCGACAGGCTTCGATTCTCCTCGAATTCAAGAACAAAGGTACGAAAAAATCGCATCTCGCAGATTGGGTTTGTGTTTGTTCAGATCATCGAGGTGGTCCGTATTTTCTGTGAAAATAGAATTATATATGTAGTGCATATACTCGAAGTACATATATACTTGCAGTAATCGAATCATGGATACCGTGGCATCTGCCTATCTTTTGCATGGCACACACGCATATTGTATTGCATCTAGGGTTAATTAAAAGAAGAAGAAGACAAAGGCACCGTAACATCTAGTTACTGGCTTACATTGCATGTCACAGTCCACGGATCCATGTCAATGCACCTTGCCCGTACTTGTGCGCAACAACACCAACCTTGCAGAAGGAGTTGTTCGGATTTGCATGTCCAGACACAAATCCATGTTGTAGTCGAATCCACCAAGCGACGTGCAAGGCCCGCCATCCCGGCTCGAAGCCGCTAGCACGCCACCGCCTTGGCTGTATGGCATGAACTCCTTGTGTACAACTACTTTGTTCCTCCTACACGGCTTGTACGCCGCTCAGGCGGTGACTGCTCATCTTGGGACCGAATCCAACCAAAGGCTGTAGCACGTACGCTATCGGCCGGCTATGTTCCCGCCTACCAACTAGCCGCACGAAGCAAGCCGGGAAAGGCAACGTGCTAGGTGGTTAGCAAGAATAGAGCCGTATTCAAGCGGAATTATGAGCCGTGGTAATGAGAAAAAATGTGCCGAATTAGCCTAATATGAATATTGGGTCGCATACGAAAAATTCAAGAAAATCCGAGAAAACGGATCTTGCGATTCTATGTGTATAGGTTCCATATTCTTGCGTGATAAATCTTATATTTTCTGGAAAATGAACATTTATGGTGTTTTGCAAACAACCCTTCGTAAAACAAGAAGTATACAAGATAATTAGCCCTAGACCATCTGCTTACTATGTTTCTTATACCCGCATGTATAAGAGCATGTATGTACATATTAAATCTGAAGTTTAATGGATGCTTTGCCTAGCTTTATGTTTCTGTAAGTAACAAGTAGAATTTAATTCTGAAAATTGCTAAGCGCAACCATGATTTATATACCATGTAATTGCAAGGATAAATCTTGAATGATTATACTAGAAACATGGTAAAGGTTCATGAGCTCTCTAAATCATGTAGACTTTAGACTAATTATTGGAGAGTCTCATATTTATTTTTCTAGCATATGATTTTTTTGGGATGAATGAATGCTTGGTATACATTCTGAAAATTTTACATATACCATAATCTGAAAAAATGTTAGGGCGCTTCTAAGAATATTTCGAGTAACCATCCACTATCTTTTTTGCACCTTGCTAGTCGTTTACATGTAGTAAACTTATATGCACATGGTCCAAGTTACGGTATTTTACATGCCTTAAAAAGAAGAAGCAATATCCTGAAATTACTCGAAAGTAAAAGTATTTGTTACGGTCATTATTAAATCCATATAGGATATTTTTACTGCCATTGCAGTGTAGTAAACTGAGTATATATATTTCTGAATTACTCTCTAGAATGAGTATATGGCCGATAGAAGTAACAAATGCATTGTGAGACTCATTGCATGAGTAAAATCCCAAATTATGATTATAGAATATCATATTGCATTGAAAGTCAAATTTTGAAGCTTGTATGCTTAACGCTGCTCTATAAAACAATAGCTCGAAGCTTTGTAAATGTCTAGAAGACAAGATGGTAAATAAAATTTTATCAAACTATATTCTAGAAGAAATATCTCTTGTGTATAGAATATCAAGAGCAATATAATACATGAAGTATTTGAATTTACCATTAGAAATTACTCAAATTAAAAATTGAGTTAGAATTTTTAGACAGACTTTATGAACCAGGATATTATCGATTGCAATAACTTTGAATATATGGCTTGCATATATGTTACACCGCTTGAAGGCGTGTGACTACATATCATAACTATTCAATATAAAGCATGAAACTCTTGCATGTCAACTCTAGAAGTTATGACATGCAAAATGGATATTATTTAGAACATTTGAAGTTTCTCTTGAAGAAGAACTTGAATCATGTGCTTATATATTTGTTATCTTTTTGAATTTCATATCCTGAAGTATTGATAGTAGTGGTGGTGGTGCATTAAATTTTTAGTTCCCTGTTGAATTACGTGGTCAATGGTTAATTTATTAGCCCTGAAGACTAATACGAAATATTTATTATTCTTAGTTGCAATTTTTACTTGAAGTAATATGTGTGAACTTCTCATGGAATAAATTAGATTTATATGTTTTCACATATAAACAAATTGCCTATTGCCTATCAAAATAAATTTTGTATTATTTTTATCCGCAAAAGAAGCCTTAATTAGCCACGAAGGTTATAGTTTTTTGTGCATCACTACCATGTAGGTAGATGGGAAACTGAATTTCCTAAAAAGCACATGAATAGTTGGACTATACTGGCATATTAACGGTCTTAGAAGGATCGATTTAGCCAAGAGATTGTATAATTCTAAGTATTTAATTTTTATCTTGAGAACTAGAAATTATATTCTACCCGAGTCCTATGGTGTACACCGAATAGTACATTGGATATCTGAATTTCATGTCATAATCATTGAATACTAGAAGTATGATTTGGATTCTATGGATGCATTAGAATTGATATTCATAGATAATGCTTGAAGCAATTACTACTTGAAGTAGTTATGGCATGAAAAGGGGAGTAATTTTGGATAAAGGCATAAGAAAATGTGGATAATATATATTTAATAGGCATAGCCATCCTAAATCAATTTTAAAGTGCATGTATCGGGACTTGAAGTTTTGCCCGCGTCCCTTCCGGCCGAGTTAACTTTCTCTACTGCACTAATTGCAAGTAAGCTTGTAGCTTTGCATTTTGTTGTTATCTATTATGTTAAGACTGAATTCTAACGTTTCACAAGTACAACTGCATATGTATCTCATTGAGCTACAAGTATCTCCACTCTTGAATGAATATTAGCATAGCAGCTATAATTGTGGCTAGTAGCTATCTTTGTGCTTCCCTCATAATCAAATTGGCTAGCTAGCATGCTATGTCTATATGGTTCCCGTTGAACTAAGGAATGCTTTGCTTTTCGATGCATTGCATGCATAAGCAATAGATTGATCTAGGGCCGAGCAGCCTAAGATCGGGGGAGTGAGTTTATGAAATTTTCTCAATGGAGACTAACCCATTTGATGGGATAAATTATTGTGGAACTAAGATAGTGGATAACACAATTATGATGATTTGGGATTTATGAAGAAAATGCATTAAGGGATTTTTGCATTGATGGCAATTAGAAAATTCTAGAAGAAATTCCATGTGAACTTGTATGTTGCGTATCTATATTTTTAAGTAGTATATGGTCCATATTTTTAATTGTATGAGTACTTGGATCAATTTATTAGGCTAAATAATAAAGAAGCTAGAGAATAAAATAGTTTTTCTAAACTATGTTTTGTGCATACCGGGGAGAAACATCCCTGAGTTCATAGGAATGATGAACATTCTTAAGTGCACTTTAAGTACTAGCTCACTGCATAATGAATAATACCCCCATGTTTAAATATGTGCGTGAATATTTCCCATAAAACCTAATCATAGCATACATAAATGGGCCTCCACACTTGTAGTTGGAGATATATGAATTTGAATTGTTTTAAGCCCATGATAGGGGATATCTATTGAAGTATGCTATTAAAGATCTAATATTGGCATTAGGGGAGAGAAAGCCTATTTTGAATGCCAAATATTATTTCCAGAGAAGAAAAATGATCTAGAAAATTTTCCTAAAGCTTGAAGTAGGAATACTATCACGCACTAAGTCAACTAATAGTTTGACTAATGCTCTTGTGAAAGCATGAAGCGGAGCATATGCCGATATTTTTATAAATGAGAGGAGTAACTTGAAGTTATAACCCGTAAGTTTTGTTTACAAATAGTAAACTAAATATTGCATACTATCAAGCTAAAATCTACGGGGGCCTTTGTAGATTCTAGTTTTGTTGTACACTTGTTGAATAGAAATAAAATGAAACTCCTCCATTCTCATGAAGAGAACACCTCATGAAGAAGGTTGAGCACCTCATGAAGAGGATCATCATGAAGATGAAATCCAACATACTAAGCGCGTATCATTAGTGTTGGATATGTAGAACAATATACCATCTCTGGTTTGGGAAATGACAGAGATAAAATATTCTCACATTGTGAGAGTATTGGGAGAAGAGAAAATAGTTGTCGACAACACTACCTCTTTAATTACGAATGTTTCTCTTGTGAGAACCCGGATCCGGAAAATAAAGTCCATGGCAAAATCACTTGTAGCGATTATATCGGGTCAATGAAGAAAGCAATTGAGGTTGAATCTCCTATTAAGAAGAAATGAATGCTCTGCTATATATCTCGGCAAATGAAACAAATGAATATCGAATATGCAGTTAATAAGTGGATTACGAAAATCCATATAATTCCCGAAGAATATAAATCGCAACTTGTAGAAATCTCATACTAAGTATTAAAGTCTAAGGTATATATATTCATGAATGAATATTGAAGTCTCAAGAAGAGCATGTCCTAGAAGGATTACAATCATTGAATGATTTTATAGTGAATAACTCAACGTTATTGTATATATCACTCATCCCTTATGCAAGAGAGTATGTATCTCATAGAAGAGAATTATTAATTCACTAAGAATTAAAGTATATTCTGAAGAAATTAATCCATGAAGGATTTACCAGTCAATTCTTGAATAAACACCATGCATCCCTGAAGTGAATATAGACCCGAGAGAGAAAATGAGGAATCTTAAACACCATGAAGGTGTCATACAAAACACTCGAAAAGTGTAATGCTAGCAATGAATCTATCGTCCCTCTAAATGCAATAGAAAGAATAATGGTGACTTTGGTATTTAAATTATCCCCTAAATGCCAAAATGGAAGACTGGATTTATTATTAAGTGGTACTATAAAAATCTTGAAGATTTGTAGAATATACCATTTCAAAATCCAGTAAGGAAGAACTATAAAGTATTCAAGCTTGTATAAGTTTGGTACACTATCTAGAAGATGTTGAATATGAACTTATTTTTCCCCTCGTAATCCTCCTCAAAAGGATTTATTATCTTGAAGGATAAAATTTATTTGTTTTGCACAACAAGTGGTTCTTTTTGCATGAAGCATATTGCTCTTTGTTATACCCATATAATTCATGGAGGAATTATAAGCCATACTTTTGAGTCAAATTCAAATGATGGCTTTGTGAGGGGGAGCAATTTTACTGAATTTACCTTGAAGGTAATTGAAACCATTAGAATTATAAAGATCATATTTGCTAAAACATTAAAGTTTATGCATAGATTATGAAGATCAATTTCTATTCACGAAGAATAGAGTATCCTGAAGAATATATGACCAAGAAGGTTAAATGTTGTACTCTTTTTCCCTATGTGAGTTTTTACTAGAAGGTTTCTCACACAAGGTTTTTAATGAGACAACATGTGCAATGCAATTAACGAATGTGATGTACTCTTTTCTCTAAGAACCGTTTTTTCCCACTGGGTTTTCGGATGGAGTTTTTGACGAGGCATATGCATATCGTGGTAATCGCCCAAGGGGGAGTGTTGTAAAACACACGGACTCTTTCCTAGAAGGAAAGGAGAAGGATGAATCCTAATCCTAGTCCGTTTGTATGTGGGCTCTTACCAAAACTCTCCGGCCTTGGCTGGAATATAGAAAGAGGAGAAGGAGGAATCCTAATCCTAGTCCGTTTATTGTGTGGGCGATTTCCATACTCTAGGACTTATTCGGACTATATATACGTGGGAGATCCTCCATTGTAATCAACGAAGATTCAGATGAATAAAGAATAGTCTCCCTACATCTTGTGTCTACTTGTTCTACTTTCATCCACTACATTGATTGTGAGAGACGGAGAGGGGAAGGTCCTAACCGCTGATGACAAGTTTCATAACAAAAATTACACGCAATTGTCACCGGTTACACACATCCGAATCGTTTTCTCCCCACTCCCCTTCTTTCCGTGGTTCCAGGACTCCCACCCGATGGGGATTCCCCGTTTTATGTCGCCTCCTCCCCCGGCCAAGGCCAAGCTAGCCAGGGCTGCCCCTTGCCTCTCATCCTCCTGGAGCGCCACTGCTGTTGGGTGCTCATCTGCCTCCGCGCGCGCGGAAGGGGACGGCCGGGTCAACGACGATGTCCTGCATGGGGACACCACCACCGCCATGGGCAACCTCACCCGGCCGGAGCTCTCCCCGATCTCCCGCCATGCGAAGACACATCATCCACTAGAATTATAATCTACATGCAAGCAAGACACATCATCCACTAGCATTATGTCATGTCATCTACTAACATTAACTTATAACTGTTTATCCCTTTATATAAATAATCTTATTCGAACCCATCAACGATTTTTTTGTGGCAACGCATGGGGTATTGCTTTCTTGATCCTTGAGTCCTTAAGGTTTATGTGTTGGAAATTCTCATTAAATAACTCACGTGTTTATATCTTTCTTTCTATCATCAAATGATCAACTCTCATGTTTATATCTTCTGTTTCCATCATCAAATGATCACTAAAAAACTAACCTTAAATTCCTGAGGCAACGCTGTCTAGATTTTCTTGAAGTTACATATACTGTTAGAAGACAAACACCGAAGGTATGTTGGATCATTAGCAGGTTAGTACTTTCTCAAATCTATTCTTACCGCAAACATATAATTTTTTTGTGTTGTACATTAAGTTCCAAAAATTATCCTCCACAAGTTAGTGACCTATGTTTCCTTTAAAGTTGAAGATCCAAGATTAAGATGATGTCTTTTCTTTAGTTCATTACTGAAATTATTTTTAAATTCCTCTTAGCTAGATTAAATTTACTTTTGCATACCCACAGCAACGCTAGCGGAGAATTCACCTAGCATATGTAAATTTGCACAAACGTGTGCCATCTAGGCCCAATTTTGAAAAAATTCAGATCTAGGTCCAAATTACATGCAAAATCCAAATCTTTTCTGAGTTTAGTTGCAAGTTTATACCCAGCCACCACCGTATCTTCAGCGGAATTTTGAAGGGGGGAACAAATCAACGAAATCAGAAACAAACAAGATATTATTGGTTTTGAAGGTAAGGAGGTTGATCCAAGGCATGCAAAGATTTTCGAAAGGTTGGAAGATATTTTATTGATCGGGCTGTTACACGATGCCCGGATCTTATTGTTCTGATCCTCTCAGTTTAACGACGCCCGCATTGCCATGCTTATCTCTTGCCTACCATGCAACCATCCTACTATATATATGCAACCCAATCCGCAAGGCTAGCTGCAATGCAACCAACCACCACCAAGATCACCTAGATTTATCTCCATCCATCTGCTTCTTCCGCTCCGGCGGCCACGTCCCTCCGTCGTCGATCATGGCGGCGGCTACCGCTGTCACCCTGTCGTCTGCTGCGCGGCAGGTTTCCCGCTCCGCCTCCACCATCTTCACGCGCGAAGTGACCGGCTCCCACAAGCTCACCATCGACGGCTACTCGGCGTCAAGGAAGCTCCCCCAATTGCCCCAAATGAGCTGGGCAGCGTCCTCCCAGCCATTCGAGGCGGCAGGCTACACCTGGCGAATCAGGTACTTCCCCAATGGCGGCAAGGAAGGCGGAGACGATGATTGCATCTCCCTGTACCTCGAGGTCGCCGATAGAGACGGCCATGGAGACTACCAGCTGCTCAATCGTCACGTCCCGGTCCAGTTCAAGTTCAGCTTGCTCGATCTCGCTGGGAACCCGGTGCCCGGCTACAGCCGCTCTAGTGAACAATGCGTCTTCTTGCATAGGTACCCGGGAAGGGCTTCGATAGGATTCGACGACTTTGTCAAGTGGAAAGATCTGCAGGAGTCCGGTGCCCTCAAGGACGGCCGCTTCACGATCATGTGCGACATCACCGCCATCAAAGACTGGTCCGAGCTCGACAGTGGCGGCGCTCCGGTGAGTAGCAGCGTCGTCGTCCCGCCGTCCGACCTGCACCAGCAACTCAGCGACCTGCTGTGGAAGCAGAAGCACGGAGCGGACGTGACCATCGACGTCGCGGGGGAGACGTTCGACGCGCACGGGTGGCTGCTGGCGGCGCGGTCGCCGGTGTTGGAGGCGGAGCTGCATGCGCTGACCGTGACGAGCAGCAAGAAGGAGAAGGAGGTTGCCGCCCGCCGCGTGATGAAGATCAAAGGCATGGAGCCTAAGGTGTTAAGGGCAATGCTCCACTACATATACACTGACACGCTGCCCCAGGAGCTGGAACTAGACCAGGACAGCGACAACGACAGCTCCTGTAGCAGCGACGACGACAGCGACCGCGACAGCTCCTGGACCAGCGACGACGACACGCTGCACGGCGACCACGACGGCAGCGTGGATATGGCGCGTGCGCTGCTCGCGGCGGCGCACAGTACAAGCTCGAGAGGCTGGAGCTGATGTGCGAGGACGCGCTGCGCAGGCGCATCGACGTCGACACGGTGGCAGCCATCTTGGTGGCCGCGGAGGAGCACCAGTGCCAGGCTCTCAAGGCTGCGTGTATGGAATTCATGGCTCGCCCTGGGTGTATGAAGGCGATCATGAAGACCCGCGGCTTCGAGGATATGAAAGCTACCTGCCTCCCTCTTCTCGTCGAGCTTCTCGTCAAGCAGCTGGCTTGAGTACGCATACGTGCGTGCATGGCCGGTGGTAGCTTATTCGCTGCATCGTCACATTTTATATTACCTATTATATATATTTCTATTTTATGCGTTGCATCGTCATTTATATTAGCTATTATATTTTTATTTTATTACTAAATTGTTTGAAGAGGGTGGACAATGTAATTTGTTCGCTAATAAGTTTTAATGATTGGGTTTAGTGAGGATGGATCAGCTAGATTTTCAATTCTCCCCCACACCAATGATGTTTGATGTTTATATATGCGTTCTAGCTGTCACGTTCACTAGGTTTTCTTTTTGATGTTAGGGCATGTCCAACTCATGCTCTACCAAGAACATTTTGCTAGATTCTTTCGGGTTTTAAGATGACATTGTACATGTGGTACACATACTCCCTCTGACCTCCATCCCTTTTTAACCATCGTTTTTACTTCCCCAGAAACAATCGAGGAGATTGCTCCAGCTCTTAACCTTGATGTAGAACACACATCTCAGGCCCATCAAGTCTAGCACAGGCGACTCCAGCGTCAGAAAATTAATATTCACATGAAGAAACAAGGAGATATATAGCACTGCCTCTGCCCCAGTAAAACTAGTAGTGATAGGGGTTGGCAACTGGCAGTGCTTACTAATCATGTAGTAGTGTTATGGTGACTGCGTCGGTGCAGCCATGAAAACTGATAATTGTGAATGTGTCCAGATCCCTAAAAATGGAGATGATCCTGACACACGTACTGTAAAAGTATACTAGGATAAAACAAAAATCCGGCATTGGAATCTTGATTTTGATTTTTTATTCTTCTGATAAATACTATTTTCATAGTTGCATTAAAAAAACATGAAATTTTAGTTTTGTTCTGAATCAAACTATCTTAAATTCAATAATTTTATAGATAAATACTAATATTAATATTGTCAAATAATAATAATAATAATAATAATAATAATAATAATAATAATAATAATAGTAATAATAACAATAATAATAATAACAATAATATGTTAATAAATTCTTTTTTAGATTTGATCAAACGTAAGACCGTTTGGCTTTCAGGTTTTTCTCGGATGGAGAGCTTAATTAAGACTAAGAGGGACCATGGCCGCCGCCAAATGCCCAAATACAAATCTCCACTTGTTCATTAACATTATAAAATCACCACTGTTTCGTGACACCCCCTTCCTATCTCTAGGTCAAGCTCTACCTAGGGGTCGCAGAGCCCTGGGCTGAAGAGGATATACTGAGTGGTAGAGACAGAGGACTCAACAGAGGCAATGACCATGACCCCAATGAATATGGCTGTCCTATATGGACGGCGGAGGTCACATGGAACCTGACGAATGAAGCGGAAGCAGATCCTGTTGGCTTCATTTGATCGACTTCTGATTGGACGACGACGGATGGAGATGGACTAACCGGCAATACATGACGTCACCTCACTTGAAGCGAATGAAGATGGCCCAATAGAGGTTCGCAATAACGACGCTAGGGGCGATGGCGACTTGACGACTTCCACCCACCGAGTTATTTCAGGACAGGATGTCAGGAAGTAGGGATGTGCCAAGGTCATTTTTTTGCGTTTTTCGGTTGTGTGTTGTACTCCCAAGGTCATTTTTTTGCGTTTTTCGGTTGCGAGTCTAAATGCTCTTGTATCCTTTTGGCCGTGTATATAGACCAGATTAATGAAAATCCATTGTCTAAAAATAAATCTCCATGGTTGCCGAGTGTCCAAAAACCATGAAAAATGCCTCTTAAATTCACGTGAAACCACACCAATGGCTAAATATTGTATTTGGCTTTAATTTACCACGTCATTCTGTCTCCAAAATGTTCACAATGTTTTTTTTAATTGAAGAGGCATTTTCATGGTTTATTTACTATTTTTTATAAAAAAACTATGATACCAGCCTGAAAACCAGTTTAAATCAGGGAATGAAGGTAATATAAACCGTTGTAAGGTGCAGGATTTCTGTTTAAAATTCAAGAAGGAAAATAATTCTAAGTCAACAGCTTAGGAAGGTGGAAGGGTTTTTTCATGTAACCAGCAAGCTGCAATAATTGTGTCAGTTTGGCTCACATGGCTTGGCATGGTGTGGGGACAGGCGTCCTTTGTCTTTCTCGTTCCCTCTTTTTTTTTTTTTTTTTTTGAAGGAATCGTTCCCTCTTCTTTATATCCCTCTTCTTTATATATACTAGCTCTTGGCCTCCATGTATCCTGCTTATTTCACCCGTCCTCATATCTTCCCATCACAAGATCAGAACTCAACCTGTATACATTCTAGCTTGTGTTTCCCTACGTGATGACCAATCGACGAGGGATGAGATATCGTAGCTCACTCACCACGTTTCCTAGTGTTGTCTGTTCATCTGGGTGAGGGAGGCACCAGGACATTTGCCTAGACACCATGGATTGTATGTTGTAGCATATGCGTATGCTCTAGACGTCACCCAACTGATGACATGCAAAAGTTAACCAGATCAGGTGCTAGAGCTGTTCCTTCGAAGACGTGCATGCGTACAGGAAGTTAATGGCCTCGATTTGAGATTTACTGCAGTGAATTGTTATTATCACACCACAAGACCAGACCCCCGGTGAGAAGGGGTGTAATCTGAACCTGCAGATCGAATCCTCTTGTAGCGGGTCAGCCACGCCAACAGGAAGGACGACGCCAACGTTTTGTTGGAATTTAGATGGGTTTGGTCCAATAACAAATTCGGAAATTCCTAGAAAAATCTCAAAGGCCCATTCTATTTTTGGTAATCTTGGCCTTCAAGTTATAGAGTCCTGAACTGACTCTGAGTAGAGAGTCCTAAACCGATCGTGATCGCGACACGATGTTCGGGATATATAAGCAGCCTACGGCCATGCCAAAATTAAGATAAAACATCTCATCTTGGTTTAGAGAGGTGTCCTTTGAATGGACAACCTCTCAACTCTAGAGAATTGAGATAGAGTTTTTGCCTCTTCTTGTTGTTGTGCCGCCGTAGCTACTCCAGCCCGATTGCTTGCGTGCACTAGCGATCGGGCGAGCAGGTCTCCGGAACCGCCGTCTTTGCGATCCTGCGGCGGGAGAAGGGCGAATAAGGTTTTTTGGAAGCGCTCTTGGCGACCGCTCCCCAATCTTCATCACGGCTCGCCTTCCCGAAGGACACGCGAGGACCGTCCCAAAGACCGTCTTCATCGACAACTTCTTCGACTTCTTCAGCAGTGCTGATCGACGACAAATGACAAATGACCGAGGACCTCGGCTTCGCTCGAACCTCTCCATTACGTTGTCCTCAACGCCAACCGTATTCCCAAGATCCAATCTATCCGGTGTGCTAGTTGTGCTTACACCCGTTGCTTTGATCTCGTGGACGTGAGTTTGAATCATGCTAGTTTATTTAACATGCTTAATCTAGTTGATCAGTTCATTATGATTTATTTTATGGAATTAATCTGAAATTGCCTAATATTTCAACAATCCAAAAAACCTTATTATAGGCTTTTCTTGATTTAACTATGGCTGTTTTCACTCGACGTGCTGAGACTAGAAAAGTTTTCTAGTGCACATATAAAAGAGGTGGCGAGTTAAGGCCATGCTCTGGCTAGAGGCTAAGATGTTACGGGTTCTTGTTGGATCACCTCGGGGAAATATCTCTAGAAAAAAAAAAGAAGATTCCAGGAGACAACACTATCTTTAGAAGAACAATCCTAAACAGTCTTGCTAGTCATCTAGAAGATGCAAACTTACAATTCCAAGATGAGAGGGCATTGTGGGATCAACTGAATGCAACCATTGGTACATCCGAAGTTGTGTACATTATGGAGAGCTTTCATGACTACAAGATGGTTGCTAACCGATCTATAGTCAAGCAAGCGCATGAGGTTCAACACATGGCAAGAGAACTTGAACTCCTTAAGTATGTCATACCCGATGAATTTGTAGCCGGATGCATTATTGCTAGGTTGCCTTCTTCATGGAAGAGCTTCGCACAATTCTAAAACACAAGAGACAGAAAAATATCGGTTGTAAACCCGATAGCATCTCTTAATGTTGAGGAAAAGATTCGGGTGAAGAATACTATTGAGAAGGGGAACAAGAGCCATTCTAGCACTAATATTGTGCAAGAAAACCCACATGGCAAGAACAAAGGGAATAAATCTTCCAATGCCAAGTTAGCAACTACCTTCGAGAAGAAGAAAAATAATGATGAGGTGCCTTGCTTCACTTATGGACAGTTTGGTCACTTTTTCGGTGAGAATAATAAGAATGTCAACCTCGTGATTACTAGCAATGCTGATGATGAAGAGTACAAGAATGTTCCTACTTGTACTATCGGTATTTCAATCACCAAGTTGGTGGATTGATACAGTGCTAATATTCATGAGTGTGCGACATCTCTTTGTTTTCTTCTTATAAAGAGCTACAAGGTTCTTCTGTCCTAATGGGGAATGGGTCACATGCTTACGTTCTTGGTGTTGGCACGGTAGATCTGAAGTTTACTTCGGGTAAAATCGCATAACGAAGAACGTGCAACATGTCTCTACTATTCGCAAGAACCTTGTTAGTTTTTCCCTTCTTTTAAGAGATGGGTTTAAGGTAGTGATGGAGTCCAATAAAGTAGTCAGGTCTAAGCATGGACAATTTATTGGTAAGGGTTACAACTGTGGCGGCTTATTCCGCCTAAGTTTGGCAGATTTATGTAATAAGTCAGTAAATCATATTTGTGGCACAATAAATGATAGTTCAAGTGTTTGGCATTCTCGTTTATGTCATGTGAACTTTGATTTGATGTCACATTTATCTAGCTTGAAGTTAATTTCAGATTTCACTATTGCCAAAGGTTCTAAGTGCCATAGTTGTGTACAATCTAAGCAACCTCGAAAGCCTCACAAGGCAGCGGAGGAGAGACACTTGGCACCTCTAGAGCTCATACATTCTGATCTATGCGAGATGAATGGTGTGTTGACTAAAGGTGGAAAGAGATATTTCATGACATTGATTGATGATGCTTCTAGATATTGCTATATTTACTTGCTGAAAACTAAAGATGATGCATTAGACTACTTTAAAATCTTTAAGGCTGAAGTTGAAAATCAACTAGAGAGAAAGATTAAACGTCTAAGGTCGGATCATGGTGGTGAATATTTTCCTATAATATTTGATGAGTTTTGTGCGGAACATGGTATTATTCACGAGAGGACGCCTCCCTATTCACCCGAATCCAACGGAATTGCCGAGAGAAAAAACCGCCGCCGACCGACTTGGTGAACGCCATGTTAGACAGCTGGCTGGTTTATCTAAGGCATGGTGGGGGAAGCTATATTGATCATGCGAGTCATGTCCTGAATAGAATTCCAAAGCGAAATAAAGAGACAACACCATATGAGATATGGGTTGGTAGGAAACCATCACTTTCATACTTACGCACATGGGGATGCTTGGCTAAAGTCAATGTTCCAATTAATAAGAAGCGTAAACTTGGACCAAAGACGGTAGATTGTATCTTTCTTGGATATGCTCACAACAACATTGCCTATCAATTTTTAGTAGTAAGATCTGAAGTTTCTGATATGCTTGTAAATACTATCTTTGAATCTCGTGATGCTACATTTTAGAGAAATAGATTTCCTTTGAAAGATATGCGTAGCAATGTTAGTTTTTCTACTGAATTAGCTCTGTTGATACTATACCTATCGAATACCCTGTTGAGTCATTTGAACAACCACTTGAAAAAGGATGACAATGAAGTTCCCGTGAGGAACAAGAGACAAAGGATTACAAAATCTTTTGGTGATGATTTCATTGTGTACCTTGTGGATGATACTCCCACCTCTATCTTAGAGGCATATGCATCTCCAGATGTAGACGATTGGAAAGAAGCTGTTCGTAGTGAGATGGACTCGATTCTTTCTAATGGAACTTGGGAGCTATCTGATCTACCATTCGGTTATAAACCAATTGGATGTAAGTGGGTGTTCAAGAAGAAGCTTAGACCTGATGGTACTATTGACAAGTACAAGGCTCGGCTTGTGGCAAAGGGTTACACTCAAAAGGAGGGCGAGGATTTCTTTGATACTTACTCACCTGTTGCTAGAATGACCACTATTCGAGTACTACTTTCCTTGGCTGCCTCATATGGTCTTATCGTTCATCAAATGGACGTGAAGATAGCTTTCCTCAATGGAGAGTTGGATGAGGAGATTTACAAGGATCAGCCTGATGGATTTGTAGTAAAAGGTGAAGAGCAGAAAGTGTGTAAGTTATTGAAATCTTTGTATGGCTTGAAACAAGCACCTAAACAATGGCATGAGAAGTTTGACTCCACTTTAACTAGTGCGGGCTTTGCTGTTAATGAGTCTGATAGGTGTGTATATTATCGACATGGTGGGGGCCAATCTGTTATTTTGTGCCTATATGTTGATGATATCTTATTTTTTGGTTCCAACATTGATGTGATCAATGAAGTCAAGTCTTTCTTGCCTAAGAGTTTTGACATGAAAGATCTAGGAGAGGCTGATGTAATTCTAAACATCAAGCTAATTAAGGAAGAGAGTGGGATTACACAGTTACAATCTCACTATGTTGAGAAGCTTTTGAGCTGTTTTGGCTTTATGGACTGTAAGCCTTCTCCAACACCTTATGATCCTAGTGTGACATAGAGAAAGAATAAGATAATTGCTAGAGATCAATTGAGATACTCTCGAGATAATTGGTTCACTCATGTATTTAGCCAGCGCAACTAGACTAGATAACTCTTTTCTTTGTGAGCAAGTTGAGTAGGTACATGTCCAACCCGGGTGATGATCATTGGCATGTACTAGAGAGGGTTTTGTGCTATCTTAAAGGTACAATGAGTTATGGCATACACTATTTCGGGCACCCGGTATTGTGCTAGAGGGGATATAGTGATGCGAACCGGATATCCGATATTGCTCAAATCTACGCCACAACCGGGTATGTCTTTACTCTTGGAGGTGGAGCAGTGTCATGGAGGTCTTGTAAATGACTATTTTGACTAAGTCAACCATGGAAGCGAACTTCTTCGCTTTAGAAACGACATCTGCGCAGAGGCGAGTGGCTGCGTGAGCTCTTGTCGACTTCTTGGGTGGTTGAAAAAAACCGATGCTTGGCTATCCCTATGAACTGTGATAATCAAACGGTGATCACTAAAGTGAATAGTGCTAAGGATAATTCAAAGTCAACAAGACACGTTAAAGACGCTTGAAGACTGTCGGGAAGTTGAGAAACTCCAGGAGTAATAACGTATCTTATATACGGAGACAGAACAAAAACCCGGCAGATCCCTTTACTAAAGGGCTATCACGTAATGTGATAGAAATTGCATCGAGGAGATGGGTATGAGACCCATATGAGTTCTGATGGTAGTAACCCAACCTTTTTGATCGGAGATCCCGTGACTAAGAATGCGGGAAGAACAAGCTATTGGTAAAACGAGGAGAGTATATTTATAACCCTCTCTAAGTGAAGATGCAATAACTCTCAAATGCGTTGAGGCAATCGTATGGGCGGGTTGGCTAATGCCTTAATATGTTCTATTGGCTTTAACAAGCGAAGATGTGATCCTACTGAGCATTCTTAAAAGAACATACCTATATGAGTTTGATTTGTTAAACGTCGCGATCTATGAGACTTGGGTGGTCTCTAGTAAGCTCATGAAGAGACCGGAGAGTATGACGTATATGCTCCACCCACGGGGTAAGGCTAACGGCAGCCGGGTACTAGTGTGGCTTTAAGTAAAGCTTGTTCGCACAAAACTTGCAATTCAAGGCGTAGTCCATTGTTCAAGTTGTGAATAAGTGTAGCAAGGACCTAGGCGGAAGTTCAACTTTACGGTCTCTGCCGAAATCTTTGTATATTAAAAAGCGGGCGAGAATTGGTAAATCTCTAAACGGGCATTTGAGATCCGGTGGGGATTGTTGAAATTTAGATGGGCTTGGCCCAATAACAATTTCGGAAATTCCTAGAGAAATCTCAAAGGCCCATTCTATTTTGGGTAATCTTGGCCTTCAAGTTGTAGAGTCTGAACCGACTCACGGTAGAGAGTCCTAAACCTATCGTGATCGCGACACGATGTTCGGGATATATAAGCGACCTACCGGCCACGCCAAAATTAAGATAAAACATCTCATCTTGGTTTAGAGAGGTGTCCCTTGAATGGACAACCTCTCAACTCTAGAGAAATGAGATAGAGTTTTTGCCTCTTCTTGTTGTTGCTTGCGCCGTAGCTACTCCAGCCCGATTGCTTGCGTGCACTAGCGGCCGGGCGAGCAGGTCTCCGGAACCGCCGTCTTTGCGATCCTACGGCGGGAGAAGGCGAATAAGGTTTTTGGGAAGCGCTCTTCGGCGGCTGCTCCCAATCTTCATCACGGCTCGTCTTCCGGGAAGGACACGCGGAGGACCGTCCCAGCACCGTCTTCATCGACAACTTCTTCGACTTCTTCAGCGGCGCTGATCGGCGGCAATGGCGGCGAACACTGAGGACCTCGGCCGCTCTCGGGAACCTCTCCATTACGTTGTCCTCAACGTCAACCGGTATTCCCAAGATCCAATCTATCCGGTGTGCTAGCTTACACCCGTTGCTTTGATCTGTGACATGAGTTTGAATCATGCTAGTTTATTTAACATGCTTAATCTAGTTGATCAGTTCGTCATGATTTATTTTATGGAATTAATCTGAAAATTGCCTAATATTTCAACAGGTTTATGGGGCTCATTGGGCCAAGTGTAGAGAGGCAGGAGAGAGTGCAGCTGCGCTTCCTTGAAACGAGATGGAATTTGTATTAATAAAGGAGAGAAATTTGCTAAAAAAATAAAGGAGAGAAACGTGAGGAGGGAACTCTGAACAAACTACAACAACTCTGCATCCTTCTTCCTTCTGATCCAATCTATCAAGGATGTGTGTCCACCCTCCACCGTACCAAGAGAATTGAACTATGGAGCTTTGGTATGCTGAGTACACCAATGCACTATGCCACAAGGATTGGAAGATCATCAGGAGTCCTTACTCGAATTACAAAGCACCAGCTTTTGAAACATGGACCAAAATTAGCAATAAGTACTTGTTGTAATTATAAAAATATCCCTTTTCTTCAAGACTACAAGTTCTCCCCCAATGTGTGTCCACACTCACGAGCAACTTTATTAAAACAAGTTCATTAAACATGAGAAGTATTTGTGAAGAATATCTTGGGTACAACTATATAACACATAATTTCAGAACAGCCTGTTCTGAATGTGATGAAGGTTTTGCTCTCGTCTATTTGCTCTTGTCCATGTCATATGGGCTCTCACTTGTGTATAGTACCGTGAAGGCTTCTAACATAATTTCATCAGAAGTTTAGGAAGGTGGAAGTGATTTTTTCTACAACTAGCAAGCTGCTTCAATTTTGTGTCAATTCAGCCCACATGGCTTTGCACCCTAAATCAGTCGCTTAACCACATGAAGCACTGGCAGTATGGTGTGGGGAAAGGCCTCCTCTGTCCTACTCCTTCCTTCTCTCCATCCTTATTTATACTCTTGGTCTCCGTGTATCCTCCTCCTGTCTTGTAGGCTATAGGAGAGCGCCGCGAGACCAATGTATAGTCCATTTTGCAACTGTCTAGAACAAAGTTGGCTAGAGAAAACCATACTCACCCGTCCTTGTCTTTGCATCACAAGTTCAGAGCTAAACTAGTGCATGCGCTGGCTTGTTTCCCGATGTGATGAAGATGAGAAATATTGTAGCTTTCTTCATGCTTCCATTGGTTCACCATGTTTCTTAGTCATTGTCTGGTCACCTAGGAGAGGAAGGCACCGGGAGATTTACCTAGACAAGGGCATAGCATGGTGTAGGAGGTGTATGTTGCAGACGTCGCCACATCTCTAGTAGAGGTGGTGTAGACTGTTGGTAGACAACCCCTATACGAGTTTAGTATCACCCTGTATCTGAAGCCACCGCTTTCAGACAAGTTTCATCGGTAGAAATCATAGTATAATTTCCCCAGAAAACCAAAGGAGCTGGAATTCAAGGCATTTCATTGTAATTGGCGTCTTTATCATAAATTCACAACATCACAGCATAACACAATTCTTGTGTCCAACGCAGCTGGGAAACTAACAAATATGCTTGGGTTCGAGTCATTTTGCTTGGACACGATCATGACAAGTACTAATAAATGAAGTAGTATAAATGCATTAGATACAAATAAACATTCACTTGAATCTCTGTTACACTAATTATATTTTGTTTTATATATACGATCACGTGAACACCATTGATCTACATATCAGATTCCTGACCTGCTCTTTAGCAGGCTACGATTGCGTATAGTCATATCATGATGACCCACATAACTTAGGCGTCTAAACTACTCACTTTTTTTTTTTTTGAAAAGGGGATTATATTAAGCACAGATCACATGTACATCCCTGGAGTTTACAGAAAAACAGCCTGCAACTACTGGATACAACAGAGAAACCCCACATCATCGAGCTCCAGCTCGAAACTCAGATCCACCCTCCGGAGACAGCGCCAAACATTGGATGTGCCGCAAAATCTAGCGCCCGGACCACTTCCAGCACGCATCATTGACGTTGAAAGAACATCGGCCGCCATCACATGAAGAGAAGAAGAGGAAGAACAGTCTGCAATCGCCGGTGAAGCCGTCGGCGACCAGAAACGAAGTCCAACGTCGTTGGGGAGCCCAACAACGCCGACATGGAGCACATCCCCAGGGACGCGCAAGAAATCCCCTTTGCACAAAGAGGAAAGAGACCTCCAAGAGCTCGTCGCCGGCATCGAAAGAACGCCCACGGGGCGGGGAAAAGCTCAAGATAACTTATTCCATGGAGACACCGTCGCCACCGCCACGTTGCTGTCACCCAGAAAGCTTCTCATGCCGCCGTCACCATCGAGTGCAGGGAAACCACCGGAGAAGTCTGAGAAGGCCGCACCGAAGGTCAGCATGGGTCCTTCCTCTTCACCTCTCTGCCGTCACCCGCAAGAGACGACCGAGCAGAGAGCAGGAGATCCACGCCGCACAGTCGACATGGATGAAACCAAACCCTAACCTACCTAAACTAGCGTAATAGCTTAGGGAACGAAACCGGCCACCGATTCCTCCCGGTTCCCCGTCCTCTCTGATGCCAACGAGGCCGCTGGAGTGTAGGGGAATCGGCGGAAACGGTGGCGGATCGGAAAATCGCCTCCCGGTCGCCCTGTCTACTGTAGCATGGGGAAAGGTCGGGGACTCAGTCACTCAGACTAAACTTAACCATGCGTAACACTAGCCACTGGCAGCAGCACGTTCTGGTGAAGGAAATGAAGGTCTCCTCGGTCCTCCTCTCTTCTCATCTCAATACTTATTTATACTCTGAACCTCAAGACCAACTGTGCCAGCCGGCAGAGCTGACTGATTATAGTACTGCTATCGCCGATGGCGTTCGATCGATGCTCACATATAATTCCCTAAAAATGGAGACGATCATGACACGTAATATAAAAGTACAAAGGTAAAAGAAAAACTGGCGTCAAAGCCATTTTATATCATTTATCTATAAGACAACGTGAATGTCTTTAGTTAGATTCCTGTGGTGGAATTTCTTACTTGTTCACACGTTCATAGAGTCGTTGTCCTATACTGAAGCACGTCCACGCTCGCCGGCCGTGCTTGCCCAGCCATGCTTACCCTTGCCGTCCCCGCCTGGATATGATAGCACCCGCCATGCGTCGGCCAACGGCCATGGCTAGCTCACCCAGCCGGGCTAGCCCTTGCCATCGGCTGTGCTCACCCAGACGCCGGCCATGGCCACACTCGCCCCCTCTCACACATTCGGGTCGTCTGCTGAGTGCTAAGGAAGGGATGAACTCACTAATGTGTAGGCCTAGGGTATCACTAAGACAGTTAGTTGGCTGCTGTTGGGCCACAATTGGATGGCTGTTGGATTGGCCCAGCGGATCCACCAAGGAGCTCTCTCCCTAATACTTTTTTTAGCAAATAGTGGGATCCCAAATCCACAGTAGAGCTGCTCCACGTTGGATGTGGTGCTCCAAATCTGGTTTCGGAGAGATAGAGCTGGAGCTCTCCCAAACAGGGCCATAGGAGTAGGACCACCAAGGCTTCACAAAAGTCATTTAAAAGCCTAACATGTAACTAGGAGACTGAAGTATCTGTGTCTTTTTGAAACAATCTTATCCATCAATTCATCCCACATGACTTGGTCAGTCTCTCAAAACCCACGGTACTTTCAAGCAGCTGCATGTTGCATTATGTTCTTGTCATGAAGGTCCTGCCCTTGATTCTCTTTCCTTATTAATATGTACTCTTCGCCTCCTTCATGTTCCTGCTGCAATAGATGATCATCAATAGTCCACCGCAACAGACATCTGAACAGCCACCCGCATTGTTTGAGAGAAGCTCACATGCTCATTCCTCCTTGCCTTCACTTCCCATCATAAGTTGAGAACCCAACTTGTTGAGCGGAGCTTTGTTCATGCTCTTGTTGGCTTACCGTATACGTATTTCCCAAATCTTTGTTTGGGAGATGGAGGCACCGGGACATCCAATGGTGGCTACTCTATAATTGTAAGGAGTGGTTCAACTAGCTCGCAAGTGCTCTGCATTTCGTTTTTACTCTCACAGACCTTAGCAATCCTATATATCCACCATATAGCTGTGATATCTTCTATCAAAGTTTTCTGGCTAGACAGAATATATCCTACCATTTAGCAGCAATCGAGCTAGTCTATACCATTTACCAGTCGAATTTGCAATGTTTTGATGGTGAGGTAGCAGATGGCTGCAGGGAAGATAAGCTTAACGACGAAGATGCGGAGGCAGGGAAGATGCAGATACAGATTGTAATGCCATATAATGGAGACATGGAGTAGGCTGCCAAAATCAGAGATTCCAAATCATCTTGGAGAGTGAACGACAGAACTACAATAATATATACTGTTCCATTGATTGTCGTATTTTCAGTGTATATCCTTTTGTTTTTCTGTGTTTTGTGCATCCCTGCAGCTGTTTTGCCGTTTTTTGTTTGTAAAAGATGCAATAATTACTTGCTCAGATGAGAAACATGACCCCTTTTCAAGAATATATGAAAATCCCACTAATATCTATATTCCACATTCACCAATAGCATTATTATGATGCATTGACAAAACTTGAGAAGTATTAAAACCTGATGCATTATATTATATTCGCTGTCAAGCAATTTGCCAACGATAGAAATCACAGTGTAATGCCCCTCTAGTAAACCAAACGAAATTACAAAATTCCATGTTTAACTGCTTTACATTTCGTTGAATTTGGCACACTGTATCACAGGTTCACACATCATAATTCTTGTACCGGCCGTTACAGTCGTTCTTCTGACCAAGCTAAGGCTCAAAGTGAGTGCTGTCGCCTGAGAGCTACGCTTGTGAAACCTATATAGGATCAACAAGCTAGGCTTCTCACGGAAGTCATTAAAAAGACCAAAAGTACGACTAGCGGCCTGCAACAATTTTTCTGCTCCCGACGAGTCCTTTTTGGTCTTTATTATACAAAAAAATTTAAAGAAGCGACAAAGAACACCTATTATGAATTTATTATATAGCAAAACTGTTTTTGCTTTATTATACCCACATGAACACCAATGATGTCCGAAAAGATCGATGACATGGGCTCTGACTTGTGTATAGTACCATGTTGGCTTCTCACATAATTTCATCAAAAATTTAAAGGTCCCATCGACACGATAATATGAAAAAACCAACAGTATAACTAGTAAGAAAAATGCTATTTACCTGCTTCTTGAATTATTATCATGGTCTAATTTTTGTTGAACTTTAAAATTGAATATCCTATCGCCCTTAACTATCAAAACCATCTGAATTACCTCATCCTGTCCTAACTTGAAATAGTTTGTAAACCATGAAAAGAAGTTCCCTTAGAAAGATCTTATAGATAGATCGAGACACTATGAAAAAATGATCCTAATATCAAGCTGCAGTAGTTTTGTGTCAATTCAGCCCACTTGACTTGGGCCCTAAAATCAATCACTTTAACCACATGCATCACTAACACAAGGCGTGGAGAGAAGCCTCCTCTGTCCTACTCAGGCTACTCCTCTCTTCTAAATCCTTATTTATACTCTTGGCCTCCATGTATCCTCCAACTGTCCTGCAGTAGGTGACAGCCGTGAGACCAAAACATATATAGTCCAACAAAACACTTTAGAACAACAAGATGGCCAGAGAGAACCATGATCACCCTTTCCCTGGGCGAGGGAGGCACCAGGACATTCGCCTACACAGCAGCGATTGCAACGAGCACTCATGGAGATGTACGACCTAGATGTCACACTCCCACTTGCATGTAAAAGTTAATCAAAGGTGCTATGGGTGCTGGTGGAACAACAGACCCCTATTTTGGATGGCATGTGCATAGAGATGTTAATGGTCCTATCTGCAGGGAAATCACTACTTATAAGACGGGCAGAGGTGAATTGTAGCTTAGGGAAGTGCAAATGGTAGAAATGTCATTCTGATGGGTCTCACAAGGATATGATTGTTCCCCAATGACCAGCGCGAACATGACTCGTCTCTTTCCTCCCGACTCAGGCGACCTGGGTGGCGACTGTAACACCCTAAATTTTGCCTTTTTGAAAATAGAGCTAAATTGATTTAATTTCGAAATTTTGTGCTCATGAAAACATAGGAAAATAAATATTTTTGTTAAATTAAAATTTATTTTAAGGTAGAAACATGTATGTGCATTCATGCTGGAGCATTACTTTTATTGAGATGTTTGGATTTGTCAAACTTGTAAAGGGATTTCAATTTTGGTTTGAAAAGTATTTGAAATTTTGTTTAAATAAAAAGAAAAGGAATTTTCTTCTCCCTTCTTTGTTTCTTCACTTTGGGCCGATCGTCCAGGCTAGTCTCAATTTCCTTCTAGTATCTCTTTTTAGTTGTGAATATCTTCTGGGCCATGACTCAATCTCCAAGATGGCCTAGACCCTACGAGGCAGCAGTGACTTAATTGCTCCTTTGTTCCACCTCGTGAACGTCCGTTGGAAACAGCCGAGAGCATACCCATAAGACCAGAGCGCGCCGTGTCGCTCTTTCCCAACCCTAACGTTGAACGTCTCATCGAGAGCAGCAGACGTGAAACTCTAGACGAAGTCGCCACGGTTTCATTGTTTTGCCACTTCATCGTCACCGAAGCCATTGCTGATTCTCCGATGCCGAGCTTTACACCAAGGAAGTAGCAGTTCATGATCTATTGAACCGCACGTCCTTAATTGCCATGTCTTCATCATCGATCAAAAAATTCCTAGGTGAGCTCTCCTCATCTTCCTGTATCTATTTCCGTTACTTTCTCAAGTCAGACCGGGGTGTGTACGCCGTGCTGATATCATCGAGCTCCAGCGAAGCTTAGTTCGTCGTCGGCGATGTCCAATAGCGATGCCGGCCGTCTTCACCACTGCGGGTTGCTCCAGAGGCACCGTGCCCAACCCACAACCGAGATGAGCGTGTACGTAGCTGATCCCTGCTCTTTCTCAGCACACGCTACCGCGTCGATCGAAGTTCCAGCCATGCGCGCCCATGTGATCCGCTCGTAATCTTATAGATAGATGATCCAATAGCTAGCCGCATGACATCACAGATGACATCATTCGTTTTCCTGGCCGTTTTCCTTGATAAAAACAATTCTGGAAACACATGAGAAATACGTACGTGCATCATCACCAGCATAGCATGCAGCGCTGTCCCGTTTGTTCTGGTTAGCTTGATGATCGATGGCCTCATCAGGTCATACACACATGGCTGTATTCCTTTAGAAAAACAAATCCTAGAAATACACCACCTTCGATCAACACTTGATCTTTGTGCCGTTTCTTATTCTAGTTCTGTTTTGCACAGTTCATCAGATGCGATTGCCTTAGGTTCGTAATGACGTGATCTATGGGTAAGTAAAATAGTTTAATCAGTTCTATTCTTTCAAATAAAATGATAATTTGATCAAACTAAATGCAACTAGATTTTCCAATTAAAATCAAATTAGCTTTTGCACTTCGATCTTCCTGAGTAGAATAATGTTACATCTACCTTTGTTTTCCAAATCAAATATAAAATTGATTTAGTTCAATTTAGATGTTTCTCTGAAATATCTTATACATACTTTTATGTAATTAAAATAAATAAGCTCATAGTTTTTCTTTATAAAGCAAATCTTTCGGCAATCGTCACTCTTTTCGTCGATACTCCGATTAGAGTGCTTTTTCGCGTCTGTGTGATTTAGTGACGTGTAGAATCGTTTTATAAGCTTTTCAAATTGATTTTCCATTGTTGGTGTACTGTTCTAATTCTAGCCTTGTTTGTTATGCATGATTGGCCCTATATGTTTGTCTGTTGCTGATTGGGATCGGGTAGATGGTGAGCTTTGCGTTGTTGATCTAGAAGAGGTTGATGATCAAGAAGGTTTTTCTTTGGAAGCTTGGACTTGAAGAAAGGATCTTTAATTGAGGCAAGTATAGCTTGGGATCATCCTTGATGTCCTATTCACCTTAATTATTAATTCATGATGCATGTGTCCTCCTTGTTTACCATTAAGGACTTACCTAGTCTTGATTACTTGTTCCTTGACACCTATGGGTATATGCATTGGGTAGTAATTTGCTAGCGCTCAACCAACAAATCTTTATTTATTGCTTTATGGATTAAATCGAGATGATTAGTTGATGATGCCATGGTACATAGGGCGAAAGAGCTTGTGTTGTTTATTTATGAAGCTCTTAGCTCTCCATAAGGACTTATTCATTCGTGATCATCCGGGATATACAGTACAGCTATGGGGGTCACATGGCTCTGACTTTGGTTGTTCAAGGGGTCTACCTAACTTTGTTGGTGGTTTGCCAAAAATTGGGAGAAACGGGGTTGTAGCTATGTTGGCCATTCAATATTTTTAGGAGGGCCTTTGAACGACCTTATATGGTCTTCACTTGGTTAGGGAGTCGAGAACCTACTCTGGTGGAAACCATGACTCGTAGTGAAAGTGTACACCTCTGCGCAGAGTTAACTAAACTGACATGTCAGCCGTGTTCGCGGTCATGAACGGCCTTGGAGACATTAATGAATAGAATTGTGTGCATACTATGTTGTTGATATTAAATCGATGTTGATATCTGTTCACACTTGTGATTAATGGGTTATTGGGATTCCTTTATGCTTAAGCTTAAAACTTAACCAACACTAAAAGCAACCGCAGTTAAGACAGTGTCAGCTTCTAAGCCTCATAACCCCTGGCTATGCTTGCGGAGTTCGACATGGACTCACCCTTGCTATTTCACCCCACCTCGGGAGGAAGTTAGGCTTGTGATCAACCGGTCGGTCGGTCCCCTGGAGTCTACACCGGAAGATCGGGAGTGTCTTTCCGCTGCTTGCTAGCTAAGGTTTATACTTTTATTCTATGCTCGTTATATTTTAAGCATTATGAATTGATTACCATTCATTTGTAAACTATATGTGAGATTTGACTTCGGGGCTCACATATGGCTTCATCCGGTTTTGTTCTTAAAACCGGTGTGAAAGCGGCGCGGGGGGCGGCGCAGTGCGCGTTCCTCGAGCCATGGCGGGTACGTTGGCATGTCTCGGTACACGGAGGAGGGAGCAGGTGAGGGCGCGCACCGGTTGGTGCCGCAGGGGCGATTTCGGGAGTTCACGAGGTGGATGGGGTGGTTGCGACAAATGCACATGCGCTCCAGGACTCGACTCCTCTGCGATCACCGTTCCCTAGGCCATGGCGAGAGCGGGTAGGGGACGGAGTGGATATCGCAGATTCCGCTCCTTCTGAGCAGTTCGATCCGCAGAGACTCCAAACTCCTCCCGTTCCTCGGCGGCGGTGGAGACCCTAGTTCTTCCTCCGAGAAGGGCTACGGGTTCCGGAATCGATTTAGGGAACTCGGCGGAGACAAAGGGGAAGAGCAAGGTGAAACTTCCCCATGAGGTATGTGATCATCCCGATGCCGATCTGAGCGCTCGTCTAGTTCATATTTGGTCGTGTAGCATTGAATTTGGATGTGCAAATACGGTGATGGTGGATGGGTGTAAAGTTGATGAATCCTTGCGGATGGGTGATTCTCCCCTTGGTGGAGCAATCCCATTGAGATCCGCTTGTCCACACCGGGTGGTGATATACGCTCCTTTGTGCAGGTTGTGCAGGCGCCTCAGCAGCCTCAAAAAATCATGAACAGGCGACCATATGGTGTGGGTCGTAACAATAGATTCGATGGCAATCGTGGAAGGGGTTTCAGAAATGACTGGTATGGCCAGGGAAATCGGAGTTGGATTCCAAGGGGAGGAGGAGATAGAGGGGGCAGAATTCTAGGGATTGGCCGTGGTGGTGCTGACCAAGAGCATAGGGAACCAGTACATCGCTCGGAGCAAGTTAATCAGGTGGCACCTCAGGAGGAGGTTGGTACTCAAGCAGGGATTGAATCAAATGAAGTTTAGGCCTCGATCCAACAAGGTCCCCCGAACCTGCCGCAACCGGGTCCTCGAACACGGTTGGGCAAGTGAGGGGAGATCGGAATGATAATCCCGCAATCGACGGACCTCTGCTCTATCTCAAATGTGGGAGAGTTGGCCACAATTCAAAGGATTGCACTAATCCTGTTATCTGCACCAGATGCAAGGCTGAAGGTCATGTGGCACGTGTCTGTTCTGTCAAAATGCCCTGGGAATACAATGCCCCTTTCTTTGGGCTTTCTGCATATGGGCAGGGGTTCCACATGATTGAGAGTGCTCAAACTGATGAGGGGATAAGAGACATGATTGCTGTTCCCTGGTTACTGTAATGACTGGCCAAGTTACTGCAAGGCAAATTGAGGTAGAATTTGAGTTAAAGGCTGGGAAACAATCAAAGTGGAGATGGTATGCCAAAAAGGCAGGGGAAGGAAAATATCAGCTGAGGTTTCCAAATGTGTAGGCCCTTGAAGATGTTTGTCATTTCATTGAGTTGAGAATGAGGACAATTCCTGAGGCAGTCATTAAGGTGGAAAAATGGAAATCCGCTAGTGGCTCTAATGCTAATGTGTGCATGGTTGCTTCTAAGGTTGGAGCACCTATTGAAGTGGACAGGGACAGCCTAACCAAAAATGATTATCAGGGTCAAAATTGTTTGTAGAGATGTATCTAAGGTACCTGCAGTAGTGGATGGGGTACTTGACTTTCATCCTCGTATGATTACATTTTCCAAAGAAAGGTTCCTCAAGAGGGCCACACCAACCCAGCTGGAAATCAGTGGGTAAGGAATGGAAGGGACAATAATACTGAAGGAGCTCCATCTCCCAAAAAGCAAAAAACAATTCAGGACAAGGTTCAAGATCAAGCAACTGCTGGTCCAAGTAATTATGCTAGTGGCTCTGGTAAAGGAAAGCAACAGAATATGGAGGGCAGCCGGAAAATACAGGAACAAACTTCTCACAAAGATCAAAACTCTTCCTCTAGCTATGGTTCTTACTACGGGAATGTCTACATGGGAGAACTTGTGTCACCTAATTCTGGAAGGCTGAAGTTTGGTGACTTCGAGTCTGTGCAGATCAACAAAGTAAGTTGCTTCCAGACTAATGAGAATACTAGCATGGTGATTGATGAATATGGGTCAAACTTCATGCAACACAAACATGACTCATTGCTTACTGTGGAGACTAAGAAGGCCACAAATGAGGAGAACAAGGACTGCTTTTTCCAGATAGATGATTATGTGAAAGGAAACTCCCATAGTAAATGCCTAGAAACAATAATTGAAGAAAAAGAGGAAGAAGAAATGGCAAGAACTGTGTCTCTTGGTCCAATCAAAGATAGCCAGGGTGGTCATGATTGCATTTTCTCTAGCCAAGAGGAGGCGTTACCTCATGTCAGTCTCCAGAATCCAGAAAAGGGAGCAAATTCTGAAATGAGCCAGGAAAAATTTGTCAACATTGGGAGTTAGGAGGTGGGAGCTGATACCTATGACAACCAAATCATTACCTCTGATGACTTGGCTGGCAACAAAGAGCAAGTTCAAGCTATTGATAGCAAGGTGAGTAGTGGGGAGAAGCAGGATATCAAAACAGGAGCTGATCTAAATACTCAATAGACAGAGGACAAAATGAATTGGTACAAGTGGCAAGATGTAAGACAAAGCAAGAGGATAAAAGCAATGGGAGTTTCTCAAGTTAGAGTGGAAGAACAGGCCCGAAGAAAGTATCAAAGGCTTTGGACAATGAAGGTAGTTTCTCCCCCAACCAGAATTCCTTTGTAATTCTATCAAGCATTCAAGTTGCTAATCTTGCTAGTGATATGGGTAACTCTAATGATTCTATTAACTTTGAGAAAATTAATTTACTCAAAGATCTTGAAAATGCCAGAATGAAATTAAATGATCATAACATAGCTAAGAATATGATGAACACTGATAATAATGAGGAGGAAAAGGATGGAGGTGACAATGTGGAGGATCATAATGCTCTAGAGTGGGGGTCTGATGATTCTGACATAGAGTCCCATATCAAGACCCCTAAATCTAGCAATAGCAAGTCTATAAAGAAGAAGAGAAGAAAGACTATGGCTTTTAGGGATTGTCTGATGACCTCCCTGGTTGTAGTAAGAAAGATAAGTCTAAGGTTAGCCCTGGACTTAATCTTAGAAGGAAAAAAAAAAATAAAACTAAAAGGTTCCCAATGATAGGTATCATTTGGAATTGTAGGGGTGGCCAAAAAGGGCTTGGGTCTTTTTATCAAAGAGTTAATTTGGGATCATAAGGCTGAAAAGGTCCTAATGGCTAGAGGGGGTGAATAGCCTATTAAAAATTCCTTCAACAACACTTAAGCCACTTATTAGTAAATAAGATGGCGAAGCTCAAATGCAAGGCAACAAGCTAGCTATGCAAGCCACTTAGCAATTCTAGCAATTCTAATATCTCTAATTTCACACAAAGGCTAGGTTGCTAAGTTACTCCTAGGTGGACAAGTAATTCTAACTAGTTCTACCACTAGGAGCTAAACTACACTAGCAACTACACAAGGCTACACAAGTAAACTAGAGAAGGTAAAGCCAAGTGTCAAGAATACAATACCACCGTTGTAGTGTCGAGGTTGATGCCAATCACCGTGTACAATGAGAAATCTCCAACGAGCTCAACACAATAGACACGATGATTTTTCACCGAGGTTCACGTGCTTGCCGGCACGCTACTCCCCGTTGTGGCGACACACCAACTAGATGGATGCTAAGCTAAATGGTGGTGCCAATCCCACGGTGGGCGCTCAAGCAATCCAATCACTAGAAGGGGTAACACAAGCCACTCTCAACTAGTGCTCCTTTCGCGAATCTCCCGCGGGGTAAGGAACGACCCCTCACAAGAACCACCGGTGTGGCCTCGAACAATCACCGATCGAGCTCAACACCCAACCGAACTCAAGCCGCTAGGGAACCGGGCCAATTCCCAAGAGTAACAAGAAACCCGCGGCTCCTCCGATGAACAAGTGCCTTTAGATGCAACCACCAAGACCAATGCACTTGAATCACACTCAATCTCACCAAGAATCGAAGTTAGTGGAGAGGAGATGAGTGGGAGGGTGTCTCAACACTTGCAAATGAGTAGGAGTGCTTCAAATGGGCAAGAGAGCTCCCTTGTGGCCGTGCCACAAGTTTTATACCCCACCACGGCCATAGCCGTTGGGGAAAAATCGCCGCCGCCGGGCCTAGCACCGGGCCGCGCCGGAAAGCGGAAGACGGGTCGCCGGTCCGCGACCGTCACAAGATCTACGACGCCTAACGGCTAGTCTGCGTTAACGCCGCCACGGCCGGGCGACGCCGGCCAGCGTCGGGTCTAAGTGACCGGGCGCACCCGGTCGGGCACCCGGCCACTTCCGGACCTTACCGGAAGTGACCGGACGCCGCCGACCGACGCCGCCGGTGGCACCGCGCCGGCCGTCCGGTCGAGCGTAAACGCCGCTGCGCCGTTGTTTCGTCGCCGTTTCTTCTCCGTTCCGTCTTCCGTCACTTGTCAAAGTTTGCCTTGACACCGGTTCCTTTCCTTCTCGCACCATGAGCTCGATGATCCACCATGTCCATCCATCATCCATGTCCATGATCATGAAGCTCCACATCACCAATGCCATCACTACCTCTTAAGCAAACTTAGAGTAGATGATTAGCAACATATGGTGTCATTGTCAAAACCAAACATGAGATTCTAAATGCCTATAGGAGACTATGAAACAAAAGTATACTGATAGCTTTTTTAGAAAAATTGATAGCAATAGTGAGTTCAGTTGGATGTGTACTTCTTCTAATGGAAAATCTGGAGGAATGTTAAGTGGTATAAGGAAGGATAGATTTGACATAATTGACTATGAGTGTGGGAGTTATATGATCATTGCAAATGTGTTTGATAAAAAGTTGAACAAAAATTGGTCTCTTGGTAATGTTTATGGTCCAGCTCATGATGACTTGAAAGATGAGTTCCTAGCGAGCTCTCCGAGGTTCTGCTACAAAGCCAAGTACCCCATTTTGTTTGGAGGGGACTTCAATACCATGAGGTTCAGCTCGATAAAAACAAGACCTTCAGGGATAATAATTTCTCTCCCGTCTTTAACCTCATCATTAATTCTTATGAATTAAGAGAACTTCCATTGGCGGGTGGAAAATTTACTTGGAGCAATAATAGAGATGATCCCACTCTGGAAAAGCTTGATAGAATTCATATCTCAAGTTCCTGGGAAAATGAATTTCCCCTTTGCAATCCTAGGAAAATTCTCAGATACATGTCTGACCACAATCCTTTGATTGTGAGAACAGATCTAGAGCAGCATATTGGCTCTAGACCCTTTTGCTTTGAGACCTCTTGGCTCAAGCATGCTGACTTTTACAAAAAAATTAAGGAAATTTGGTGTAAGGAGGTTAAGGCCAAGTCATCTATTGATGTTTGGTGCATTAAAATGGACAGAGTCAAAAATTCTTGAAAGGTTGGGGGCAAAGCTTAAAAGGACATACTAGAAAGTATAAGAAAATCTTAGAAAGAGAGATGGAGGAGTTGGAGAAAAAGGAGGAAGAAGGAAGGCTAGATTATGAGAGTCTTCATCGAAAATCTTTTATCCAAACTGAATTATTGAAATTACTAGAAGAAGAAGAGTTGTACTGGCATAAGAGGTCAAATAGTAAGTGGCTGTTGCAAGGGGACTGCAACACTGCTTTTTTTCATAGGGTGGCAAATGGTAAGAAAAGAAAAAACACCATCTTCTCTCTTTCTCACAATAATCAAACAATTGTGGGGATGATGCTCTAGTGGAACATGCAACCGATTTCTACAAGGGTCTTTTGGTCCTTTCGACCAAGCTGACTTCTCTTTGGATCCTAACTGTTGGGAGGAATGTGAGAAGGTGTCAGCTAAGGAAAATGAGGAATTAGAAAGAAAGTTCAGTGAATCAGAAATCAGGAAGGTGGTTTTCTCTATGGAGAAAAAATCGCGCTCCCGGTCCCGACCACTTTCCTATTGAGTTTTACCAACATTGTTGGGAGATTATTAAAGGTGATCTGTTGAAGCTTTTGATAATTTCCATAACAACTAGCTGGATATTGGGAGATTTAATTATGGAGTTATCTCCCTTCTCCCCAAAGTAAAAGAAGCTAATAATATCAAACAATACAGACCTATTTATGTCATTGAATGTGGTATACAAAATTTTTACTAAAGCACCGACTATGAGATTGGAGAAGGTTATGGAGAGAATTATAAACAGATGTCAATCTGTTTCATTAAAAACAGTAAATATCATGGATGGTATTCGGCCTTGCATGAAATCTTGCATGATACTAAAAATAAAAAGAAGGATGGGCTGGTCCCGAAATTGAATTTCGAGAAAGCTTATGACAAGCGAAATTGGAACTTTCTCTTTGATTGTCTCAAGAATAGAGGGTTTGGGGATAAGTGGTGTGGCTGGATTAAAGTCGTAATGAGCTTTGGAACGGTTAGTGTGAAGGTAAACAATATGGTTGGTAGCTACTTTAAGTCTAGAAGAGGGGTCGCGGGGTGATCCTTTGTCCCCTTTCCTCTTTAATATTGCAACTGATTCCCTAGCCAAGATGATTAATATGGCTCAAAAACAAGCTTATTATTACGGGACTTGTGCCCGAGTATATTGAAAATGGAGTAGTGGTGTTGCAATATGTTGATGACACAATCCCGTGTCTTCGGGATGATGTGAATCAGGCAACCCACCTTAAACTCCTCTTGTAGCTTTATGAAAATATGTCGGTCTTAAAATCAACTTCTCTAAGAGTGAAGTGACGATGATCAAGCATGATTATTCTAAAAATGTGTTCTATTCCAATATGTTTAACTGTACAATTGGAAATTGGCCTATTAAATATCTTGGTGTCCCTCAAGCTTTCGGGTCCGGACTTCATGTTGTGGACTGGATACCAATTTATGAAAAAATCATGAAAAGATTAGATGGATGGAAGGGTAGTGCTTTGACATTGGGAGGAAGACTAACTTTGATCAATTCTTGCTTGAACAACATCCCAATTTATGCTATGTCCATGTTTTGGTTGCTGTGTCAATCCTTAATAAAATGGGCATAGCCAGAAAAAGATTCTTCCGGCAAGGAGGGAGTTTGAAAAAGAAATACCATTTGGTTAAATGGTCCATTCTCACCAAAACTAAGAACAAAGGTGGATTGGGAATTAAGGAGCTTAGAAAAATGAACATTAGCTTGCTTTGCAAGTGGTGGTGGAAAGTGGAAAATGGGAGTGGAATTTGGAAAGACATTATTAGTAAAAATACATGAAGAAAGGGATGGTGAGTCCGTTAAAGAAGAATCCCGAGAATTCTCCGGTTTGGAATGACTTACTCAAAGTTAGACCATTCTACTTAAAAAAAGGGAGGTCGATGATTGTTGGTAATGGTAAAAACACCAATTTACTCGCACGATAAATGGTGTGGCCAGGTTCCCTTAGCTGAAAAAAATTTCCGTAGCTTTTGAGGTGAATAAAGAACAAGATTGTTCGGTAGCTGACATTAAAAATAAAAATTGGAGACTCTCTTTTAGAAGATGGCTCTATGAGGACTTACAATCTCAGTTAAGAAGATTACATGATATCACTTTTCGGTGTGTTATTAATGATGGCAAAGATAGGCCAAGATGGGATCTTGAAAAAGTCAGGCTGTTTTTTCGGTTAAATCTGTCTACAAAAATCTTTGTAGCCACGATTGTGGATAGAAAAATAAGAGAATCTGGAAAGCTGCTATTCCTCTGAAAATAAAGATCTTTGTGTGGTTAATTGATCAAAATGCTATCCTCATTAAAGACAACTTCATCAGGAGAAAATGGAAAGGATCTTCTATGTGCGCTTTTTGTGATGAAAATGAATCCATAAATCACATATTCTATGAATGTGCCTCAGCTAAGTATGTTTGGAGTTTACTAGCTTTTTCTTTTGGGGTGCAATGTAGACCAGCCAACTCCACTCAATTCTGGGCTTGGATCCAGAATATCTTTCCTCATGCCTCTAAAATGCATATGTTTGGTTTAGCTGCTGTTTTTTGGGCCATCTGGCGCATCAGAAACTTAATCTGTTTTTGAAAAGAAGAGGATTCAATCTCCTACCGAGATTGTGTGTTTGATCTGTTCATTTCTCACATACTGGGCAGGTCTTCTGAAGGAGGAGAAGGAGCAGGTGATCATCGGGCGCAGAAGCTATCAAAGCGGCGGCGCTGTCCTTCCACAAACAGGATGTTCATGTACATTCTCAAGACAAGCAGCTGGTGCCTTTTGCTGGAGGTGGAGCCTGAGGATCGGCGTTCTCATCGAAGTTTTCTCCTGGGAGTCTTAGTTCTTTAATTTTGCTCGGTACTATCTTTCTGGTAGCTGGTTACCAGCTTTCGTATGTAACTGAAGTAGTGGTCTGTGCGGTTGCTCTTCTGGGCAGTCCGGTCTTTAGCCCCCCCTCAACTAGGTTCCCTGGGTGTTCCTAGTTGGGGGGGTGGGTTTTTCGCTTTTCAGTGACTCTTTAGTTGGTTTGACTTTGTAAAACTCTATAATTTCGTTGCAAAAGTAATGAAATTCGGTTTGCCGTTGTGGAAGAAAAAAATGATTGTTCCCCAATCGCCATGCTCACATCGTGCGCTCCTCGCATACACGTAATTAGAATTTCTGTTAAATATGTGTGCATTGGCGTTCATCAAGTTATGAACTTTCACTATGAATTATTGCCTTTCTGCTTCCTGTCCATTTACTTGGGAATTTACAGATACTCAGTCATGCATATGTGATGCCCTAATGCTTGCTATACACACTAACAACTGCCATACATGTGAATATATATGTCATACATTGCTTGCAGTTCTAATCAGGGAACTCCTAGATATGTTTTTGCAATGTCTAAATATTTTATTCGGATTTATCTTATCAATCTATATCTAGAACTTTTCATAGAATTTTTAGAACCTAAGGGACATTCTTTGTGGTTTAAAAATGTTACCAAGTACTTCCTCTGTTCCAAATTGTAGGTCGTTTTGGCTTTTCTAGATGCATTTCTTTTGCTATGCATCTGGACATAGTATATAACTAGATGCATAGCAAAAACAATGTATCTAGAAAAGCTAAAATGAACTATAATTTGGAATGGAGGGAGTATTTACTAGTTTTTTAAACGATGAAACCACCTTTGAAAGCCAGTTCAAATCAGGGAAAGATGGTAATATAAACTGTTCTGAGAGTTGAGTGTGCAGCTAGGATTCCCGGTTTTAAAATTCATTATGGAAAATTAATCCAAGTCAACCGTTTAGGAAGTCAGAGGCGACAACCGGTTGCAAGCTGCAACAATTTTGGGTCAATTATTCGGCCCACATGGCTTGAGCCCCAAATCAGTGGCTTAACCACAGGCAGCATGGTGTGGGGACATGGGTCCTCTGTCTTGCTCCTTGCCTCTCTTCTCAATCCTTATTTATACTCTTGGCCTGCTTGTATCATCATTGAGTCTTGTAGTACAAGAGAGAGCTGCGAGAACAGTATATGAAGTCCACCGCCTCACCCGTCCTTGCAGTTATCTTCCCATCACAAGTTCAGAACTCAACCTATACTAGAAACCACGCGCGGCGTTGCGTTGCCGCCGCCCATATATATATAAGCACAGGCACTGCTCACAAAAAAAAATGTCAGCACAGGCCACGATGCGGTAAGTACCAGTGTGGAGAGCAGCTGCTTCCAATAGATAAGAAGTTCATTAAATAGATAGAAAGGATTGCATACACGTTCGTTTTTTTTTTTTGACACGAGGAATCACCCTATTTACATTGCATGAATGGAAATACCAAGTATCTTACAGCAGTTTAAGATGAGACATCAACATAAAAACTAAAGCAAGTTCTGACAGTTCGAAGACTGATCACAGCAATGGACCAGGCCATCAAGGCCGCAAAACAGCAGAGCAATCTATGTTTTTTTATAAATGGGAAGTTGGTAACACCATTTGACTATCATTGTCGCTGCAAACAAAATACAATTTTCTGTTATTCTAGAAACCATGGTATTTCAAAGGAGATAAAGAGATATACATGGTAACATAAAACATTAAAAATAATATGAATATTTAAATTGTGCATGCAATTCAATCATTTCTGAACTCTATATTGAGTTTATGTTCCAATCACGGTCATCGCTCGCTTGTGTGTTGCCTGCCTTCGATGACTTCAGGAGCAAAGAACTGATAAACAGATCAATGAAGACTGCCTGCTAGAAGATCTGTACCATTATCGAGGATGCACTTGCATTTGAGCTACTTTGAACTTTGAAGCAACCTAAAAGAACACAATCGAGGTGATGGCAACAAAATCTAGAATATAATCTAGAAGAACACACTTAGATGACAGCAAAAATGTTTCTTTTATTATTATTTTTTAAGGTTCGTATATCTGGCTGCTTTCCATTTACAAGATATTTTGATCTTATGGTCTTGCTCTGTAGAACTTTGACAACGAAAGTAAATTTGTGTCCAACTAAAGCTGTTATCTTAGCTTTATCATAGTGTAGTTAGAAACACACCAGCTATGCTATGTACTTACTGGTTTCAGATATCCTTGTCTTCTAATTATCTCCACAAGTGGAAGCAATGTGCTATGAGGCCAATTTTGTAAAGGGAGATAGATCATGTTCTGTGGTTGCAATCCTCTCTTAGTTTTCAACAATAAGCTTAGCACCTATGAATTTTGTCATGTGGATTACCATTTGATCGATCATTACAAGGTTAAGATGTTTCACATCATTTTCCTCACTATCACCTCTGAGTTCCCACAACCTGGATACTCGTACCCAGATAGTATAGTCTAATATTCGTGGTCATAAATTGGAGAGTGGAGTAACTGTCATCTGCATCTGCACGGGAAGGAATAATATAGTTAGAACTGTAAAGATACGCATGTGAAGTCCAAACATATGCAGTATTTCCTTGTAGACAATATTTTTTAGTATTTGTTCCACATATACCATTTTCATTTTCAATTAATATGTTTAGCCATTTTTATTGTTTACTCGTGAGACAGTATAACATATAATTGGCCAAGCAGCAACAGTCTTCATCTAACAGCATTATGCAGTGAACTGCTTGCCTGGCTTCGAGGCAAGGCATGTTCGAGAGCAAAGATCCCAGTGATGCTAGATAAACTTTCAAGTTAAGCATGATAGGTGTTTCAATATTAGTATCTAATGAATCAAATATTAAGTCTTCTAGTATCAGATAAAGAAGCCATTCATATGCAAAGTATAACTGTACGCTAAGAGAACTAAACCTTGTAGTCATTTGACCGAACATATGGTGGGCGTCGTCCGTGGTACTGTCGCTAGCAGCTGCTGGGGCATTAGATTACGGCGCAGGAGAGAGCAGATAGGCATGGGGAAGATGTACAGCTTCGGGGCTACTTGCCTTCTTCCTCATGGCAGCCATGCCCGCCTCCTTGTGCGGCCGTCTTGGCGCCGCCCCAGCATCTCCGGCGGGACGGGCGCCTATTGCTCGGCCGCCCTGGCTGCGGGTCGAGGCCACCAGCGGCGACAGGTCTCCCGCATCTCGGACAGGCGGATTTGGTCCGCCCAGGCTGCGAGGGCGGACCAGAGCAAGGAGGGGCGGCGGCGGAGAGAAGACTGGCGAGCCGCGGAGGAGGGAGGAGCAGTGCTCGAAGAAGCAGAGGAAGGTTCGAGAAGCGTGCTATCTGGGCGGCCAGGCTGAACGGTTCGATCATCTCGGCAATGCAAATCGAACGGCAATTATAAAACTGGCGACGTGGCCCAATGAACGGCCAGAGCTTGGCTCAGGTTTAGAAAGTTAGAGATATGCACACGCTGGCTTGTGTTTCTCTATATATCTACGTGATGACTCATGAGGATGAGACATCATAGCTCACCACGTTTCTTAGTCGTTGTCTGGTCATCTGGGCGAGGGAGGCACTAGGACATTCGCCTAGACAATAGGGATGTAATGTTCTAGCAAGAGAGGTGTATGTTCCAGACGTCAGTCTACTACTCGCATGTAAAAGTTAACCAGATCATGTGCCGGAGACGGTAGAGGAGCTCTCTTTTCCTTAGAAGGCGTGTGTATAGGGATGTTCATGGGCTCCGATTCAGAAGACCGACTCCCTACAGCAAGTCCGCCATGCCAACAGAAAGGACATCTGAAGGCAAAGAAAGGATCGCGTGAGGCGACCCAACACCAGCGTTTATGGCCGCAGTGGGCTTAAGCATATATAGAGAGGGGAAGTGTCTTGGTGACTGGGGCAGTTTAAGAGGTGTGATGGTTCCCCATCCCTCATATCTGCATACAGTTTGTGTCGATTGATGTTCACTAAATTGTTCAGTTATTTCTAAGATTTATTGCCTTGTTGTTTGCTATTGACAGAACCTACAACTGTCATAGATGTGATGTGATGCATTCTGCGGACAGATCGTGTGCAGCGGCTATTCACACTGAAAGATATGCAGTGGGCATATCTGAACCATCCAGATGAGAAACGTTTGGGATGAGGGATTCACATATTCAGATTCAGAACAACCCATATTAGTTTAGCATCACCAGAATCTGAAGCCATCGCTTTCAGTTCCAGGCAAGTTTGAACTGGTTGAAATCTCAGTATAATTTCCCTAGAAAAACGAATTACCTGGAATTCAAAGCATTTCATTGTGATTGGCATCTTTATCATAGACTCACAGCATAATATAGTTCTGTCTGACTTAGCTGGGAAATTGACAAATGTTTGCATCAAAATCACTTCACTTGGACATGATCATGACTCCTCCTAATGAATTAAAGTATGAAGACATTAGATATAATAATCATTCGCTTGAATCTTTTGTTATTGCTTTATATATATGACCACGTGAACACCATTGATCTCCATATCAGATTCATGACCTGCTCTGTAGGCTACGCTTGTCTATATTCATACCATGCACGATGGCTCATTAAATCTCATCAGAAGTTTAAAAGGTCCATCCATGCCTCGGCCATATGAAAAATCCCAAATTAAAGTACAGCTTTAGTGGGCTACAATAGTTTTCGTTTTCAAATCTGGTCCACATAACTTAGGCTTCCAAATTGCTCACTTAATCACACGTAACACTGGCCACTGGCGGCAGCATGGTCTGGGCAAAGGCTTATTCGATCCTGTCTTCTGCTTATTTATACTCTGAGGCGTGAGACTACATAGTCCAACACACAGACACCAAGAACAACAAGCGAGTCGATCAGAGAACCATATATGCTCACCCTTACTCATATTTTCTCTTCACAAGTTCAGAATTACCAAACCCGTCTGTGCAGGATGTAGGCTTGATTCCCTACATCGGAGAGCTCACCATGCCTCGATCCATGCATGACACACAAAGTCAGAATTCCCAAATCCCAATCGTATAGTCTGGCTGCCTAGGCAAGGGAGGCACCAGGAGAGCTCTTGCTGAGACAGGGATAATCACAAGGTGTTGGAGGGTAAACAGACGTTCAAGATCCTTCACACATCCCAGCCATGAAATATTACAAATCATCAGTAAGATTGAAAGAAGATTATCCTGTGTGAGCAGACTACTCTCATATAATGGCAGACTAATTTTGATAAACTCAGTTTTCTCAGCCCTCCCTACTTTTTACATGTGCAGTCTCAAATTACCACCCATGGTGGTGAAACCAGTTGATCATTTCAGAATGAATTGTCTATGGGGCAAGGGAGAGGCAGATTTAAGAGGGAGATGTCTGGTGGCATGGGAAGAAGTATGCAAAACAAAGGAACAGGGAGGTTTGGGCATTATTGACATCCAGCAGCAAAATGATGCCTTGCTAATGAAGCATCTAGATAAATTCTATAACAATGCGAGACATTCCCGGGTGAAATTAACTTGGAGTCAGCTCTATTCGAATAGCCAAAATCCTCCTCATGAAAGGACACCCTGTGGTTCTTTCTGGTGGAAAAATGATGTCCTAAAAGCTGTTTGATAAATTCAAAGGATTAGCCACCTGCTCTCCACAGAAAGGCAACACTGCTTCCTTCTGGCATGATGTTTGGATAGATCAAGCAATGAAGGAAAAATATCCTCAACTGTTCTCTTTCACCAGGAAACCTAAATGCTACATTCGATTCTACATGAATCAAAATCTTGAGAGAATTTTCAGTCCCACACTATCTGAAGTAGCCAGACTACAATTAGATGAGGTGAACACAGTTCTGGAAAATCTACACCTGGATGAAAACCAAAAGGATACTTGGACATACTCTTGGGGGAACCCAGTCTATTGCAGCAAGAGGGCCTACAAAATATTAACTGCATCACCTCGTGTCTCCCCACTATTTAAATGGTTATGGTCAGCTAGCAACCCCGGCAATCAAAAATTTTTCTTCTGGTTGTTAGTAAGAGACAGGGCTTAATACTAGAAACATGCTCGAAAGAAAAACATGACTCTAGCCAGCCACAGCCACGTGTCCTCTCGCAATTCGGACACTAAAGAAACCTATCTTCATCTCTTCTTCCAATGCACATTAAGTAAGGAATGTTGGGAAACATCTCCTGGGACCTGAATCTGAGCCCAATAGAAATGTTTCTTAAAGCCAAGGAAAATTTCAACAATGTCATCTTCGAGAGAAATTGTCATCTCGTGTATCTTTGGTCTATTTGGAAAACAAGGAATGCCATCATTTTCCAGAATGGTCGGCAAGAAGTGGATGAATGGAAAAGAATTTTTAGTGAGGAATTTAGCCTGGTTTGTATCAAGGCTAAACCAAACAGAATTGTTGCACTTCAAAATTGGAGAGATAGCCATGTTTAGCCATGTTTTGTTTTCTATTTTGGGCCTAGTTGCCTTGTAAATTCCTGTACCCATTCTTTCATTTAATTAAAAAAAGAGAGTCGGGGGCTCCCGACCGGTTCGATCAAAAAAAAAATTGACATAGCAAAAAAGAATGCACCTTTGCGATCAGTCTCAATAATGGCTTAGTGCATAAACCGGGCTAGCCTTGTTCACTGGACAGTGGCGAGAAAGAATGAGCTTACCAGTTTGCTCAGCAAACCTACACTTTCCTCAATTTTGGAGTGTGGACACGGATGTCAATGCATTGTTAGCTAAGTAGTTGCAATCAGTTATTTGTAATCTTCGTTCTAGCACTATGCCAGAAATCGCTATCAGTGACGCTACTATTAGTGACTCGAGAAACAAAAAACGGCGTCACCAATAGATTATCGATGGCGCGGGTTAACAATATGCGCCACGATTAGCTGGTGCCCATCCTCTAGAATCAATATGCGTCACAAATAACACCTTATCTGCGACGCGTCTTGTTAACCCGCGTCACAACTAATATCTGTGACGCGTGTTGGTCGGCCAGCGTCACGAGATATGTGTCCGTATCGGTGATGGCGGGTCAACAAAATGTGTCGTAGATAATTAATGTGACGTGTGTTTTATAGGCAGCGTCGTTGATAGGCACACCTAAATGTGACTCATTTTTTTTTTTTGATAAAGTATACCAGTATTAATTAAAGGAAAAGTAATACAAGTACACCGTATAAGGATACGGATGATAGCTACCCGCCTATAATCTATAAGAACCCCAGCAAATAAGAAAATTACAAACCGGTCCTTAGACCCATCCGAACGAACACCGGCCGCAACCGTCTCCGTCGAAGACCGCGCCGCCACCGGCCGCGCCGCCAAACTGAAGCACCAAAAGCGGGAGAAAACCGCCCGACGTTGAGGTGGGATGCGAGAAGACGCCGATCTCGCAAAAGGCGAAGAAGTCGTTGAACGCCCATCCGTCGGGATCACTATCCAGGTTGAAACGACGATGGTGGAGCCGACGATAGCATCCTCCATCACGGTGAAGCCGAATCCGGTCGAACCACCAATCTTCCGGAAGACCCGCGGCCACCACCGCATCCACGAAAGTAGGGGCCGGGGGCCTCCACGCACCAAAGGCGCAAAGACCTCGCAGTTTTAACACTCCTAAACAAGATCCAAGAGCGGACCTTACCTCCACACCTCGTCGCCGGCGCCGGGAGACGAACGCCCGCCGAGACGGGAAGAGAGCGAGAGGACATTATTCCTAGATGACGGCGCCGCCGCCGCTCAACGCCATCATCGGAAACCCTAACATAGACCTAACCCTAACCCTAGCTCCGGGGACACACCACCAACTTCGGGAAACACCGCCCACGACCATCGCCAGGCGTGGAGGCCGGCTCCTCACCCACCAGCGTCGAGGAGGGGGGCCGGCGGGGAGGGGAGCCGGCAGCGAAGGGAATTTGGGAGCGAGGGGTGGCGGCGCTGGAACTTGGAGGCTGTACTTTCGTGATTCCGAAGATTATTTTTAAATGTGACTCATTCTGTGTACCTGCGTCACAAATTTTTGGGATGGGCTATTGGGCCTTGTCTAAACACACAGTAGTGCCGCTGCCCATCTAAATCAGAATCATCTCCATTTATACACAGCCCATACCTGACCCGTCTAACACTTATCCTTCCATACATACAGCCCCAAACCACTCGCTCATCCAGACACACAGCTGCTGGCTCGTTCCGTCGGTCACCATCCCATCCCCATCCCCGTACCCTAACCCTAACCCAGCACCCAGAGCATACCGGCGGCAGCGGCAAGTCAAGCAGTGCGCAGCGGCGCGAGCGTGCGGCGTGGGAGGCGCTCGTGGCTTAGTGCAAGCGCGAGCAGCAAGCAGATGCGGCAAGCGGCGCGAGCAGCTGAGAAAGATGGTGGTGGCGTCGGTCGGATCTGTTGCCGTCCCGGCCACCGCCCCTCCCCTCCCCTCCCATGCCACTCGTCCCTGTCCTGGCCGAATTGTCAGAGGCCCGCTCGTCCACGGAGGCATCCCTAGCAGCTGCGGCGGAGTGGACGTCGGAGGCACCTTCGAGCGGACGTGGGTGCGGGCGCTGCCCCTGCGGCGGCAAGCACGAAGAGCTATGTGGCCAGCCCCAGCTCCAGCTAGCCGTGCGATGCGGTCCCTGCTCGAGATCCGGCAGCTGGCCACCTCCTTAGTGGACCACGACATCTCAGGTGATTGATTCCTCGCTTATCCTGTTACTTGAATGGAAGTTCTATTGCATCTGAAAATGTACAAGTGCTTGATTCGAAATAGCCTGGTAGTTCAGAAATCAGGAATGCCTCTGTTTGCTAATGAGCTCACCTACATATTTATAAGTATTTTTCATCGTTGCTGAAAAAATTTGAGTCCATCTATAAGTAGTACCAGGACATCTAGGATTATTTAACTGTGCACAAGGTCACTCACATGACAGCACAACACTGATGAAAAGACATGTTTAGTAAGGCCAACTAGTTGTGCTGAACTTGAGTTTTATTAGGAGACGTGAGCGTACAGGAGATGCAGACTAGGTTTTTTATGGTTGGTGTCTGTTCAGTCCAGTGTGCATCTTGGAAGTATGAGGTGTATAATCTGAGTTTATTGCTTAGAACCTAGTTAATCCAATATTCTCATGTTTAGAAGCCTGGATGAAAATATAATTACTGAAATTAGTGAATCCAATATTGTCAAGCAGATAGTGATGACTTGGTTGAAATTTGAGTGCTTTAAAGTAGACTGCATTCTCAAGTAGCTGTATCAGATGCTGAAATTGGGACAAGTATTTATATCAGTAGATAAAACTTAACTCTGCAACCAGCCTAACTATGAACATTATCTGAAATTCATATAAACCAGTACATGTTTTATGCGATGCTCTGCTAGCTCTCTTCAGTATCTAATCTTAAACTAATCTAGTTGTAGGAACTAGAATTGCTTTGTAAACTCTTGAGCTAGCATGATATCTTCATGGTAGTAACTAGAATTGCACTTGTAAACTCTTGAAGAGAGTACATGTTTTTAGTCCTGGTTGTTTTTTCACTGCAGTTCATCAACCACAGCTGCAGGAGCAGATGGCCAGCAGTTACTCTTTTTCTTTAGTGGCAACTACAGGTTTGGCAATAGTATTCTAGAACTAGAACAGTCTGTCTTCTACCGTTTTCTAATAGCTCAACTATTAGCCCCTCTGTTTATTTTAGTGTAATGTCCCACATTGTTCCTTAATTAACTTTACCTTATGTTAACACAGCAACATGTATACCTTTTGTTATCATGTGCTACTCATGTTTGTGATGTGTGGAAGCACTGATGATCTACTGCACTGATGATCTGGTGCTGTTTTTATTAATAAACAAACTATCTGATTTGTTCATGATATCTAATCTGTAGATGGCTAGAACGACAATCATGCTAGAACTGTCAATTTGCTTAGCTGAGTGAGCTAGTGCTGTCAAGTATAAAATAGAACTACACACATAAATATGGCTATTGTTATAGCACAGGACACGATAGGTCACCAGGACTTAGATACATTTAATATTTTAATATGTACATACAGTTAGACTGTTAGCCAATTCATTTTGCCATGTTGTACAAGTGTACATGAATAGCTAATTCATTTTGTATTACAGCATGTGTCAGGCAAAGCTACTACTAATTCATTTAATTTGTATTACAGTTTGTATGCCCCTTTTACAGGTGATTGTCTAAATGTCGGCGCAGCCCTGCAAGGTTCGTACCTACTCACCTACTCATCGATTTGCTTCTAATCTTACACTTGGATTCTTAAACAGCCCGAGTTGTCTTCCCTACCTTCTCTTAGCTTGCAGTTTTTAACAGTTTAGAGGAGCAGCATGGGAGGTCCTTTGTTTATTGATTTCCAGCAGCAGCTTTCATCTTTCGTCCTTGTGCAAAAGCAGGTGGGCAGCAGCACGCCAGCAGCTTGCCTCTTTCATGATACAGTTTATTTAGCTTGCTGCTAGCTACTCACCTATAGTTTATTTTCCTTGTCTGTATATTGTCATTACTCAGGTCTAGCATATCTATACAACCTATTTAGTTTAACTAGTTTAGGTCTATTTTTCAATCTGTAAATATCTAGTTATTAAAACTACAGTGTTCTGCACAACCCTTACTGTAACTATCATAAATAGTTGGGGTTGTTCATTCATCCTTACTGTAATTTGGGCGAAGTAGTGTTACTTTGCCAGTTGGGATACTTTGCTAAGTTTATAATGTTGTTCTAGTAAGCCATTAAATAGTTGGGGTTGTCATGAATGATATCTAATCTGTAACTATCATGATATTTTCAGGTCTTCTTCTGTAGGAGGCTAATCCATTCATGACAGCAAGGTAAGCCAGCTCCTCTCTTTGTTCTGTTGACAATGTAGCAAGCAAATTAAGTAGAGAAAGATGGGAACTAGCTTTTGTTTGCCTGACTCATGAAATAGATACAAGTGCTACCTGTTTTTCTCAATCCATATTTGTTCAAATGAAATTTGTTGATCTACAAACTATACTTACATGTACTTGATGTGTGGATTAGACAGAGTTAATACTTTGTTTTTTGTGTACTTCTTCCATGCGTTAAATGTTTTTTTTTTTTGTGTACTGCAGGTACTACATTGCTGCCATTATCAAAGTGTTATGATCCAACGTGGCATCAATAAGGTGAATGCCTCTATAATGTAATTGGTATTGTGCATCAAGAAAAACCATGGAGCAGTTAGCTGTTAGAAAAACCATAGAGTACTGCTAGAAATCTGCTCATGTATCAAAGTTTAGACAGCTCTCTGATCATTTTAGAACCCAGTTTTGCCATAAAAATTAAGTACCAAGAAATTTTATATTAGAATGCCTATGTGTTTGGAATCATTTTAACTTAATTTATCAATTATATTTTTATAATGCAGGCTCTCACCGACCAATGTCCTGGAGTAAACAGAGATGATGCATTTTGTATTGACTTTAACTAGATTATTATAAGGCAATAGGCAATATGCCATCTAGATTTGTGGTTGTCGTATTACTGTTGCCTATGCATGTATTTTTGTTCCTTTTGTAAAGATGTACAAGTAAAATGTTGGGTTCATTTATGTGTGTATATATATATATATATATGATCATTGTATATAATATATATATGACCATCGTATTTTTTTGTTTTCTAAAATAGCTATTAGTGACATTTATTGGCTACATGTGTCGCCGATAAAGCCTTATCGGTGACGCGTGTTGCCAATACGTGTCGGCGATAAGGTGTTATCGGACAAGTATTGCCAATACGTTAATACGATCTGATGTTATTGGTGACACTTTGTGTAGCCAATACGCGCGTCACGATTAAGGTGTTATTGGTGACACTTTGTAGCCAATACGGCGTCCGCGGATAAGGTGTTATTAGTGACACGTAAATACGCGTCCACGAATATGCCCTTATCTCTCGACGCAAAAAAGGGTGACGCGTGAAAAAAATGTGCCGGAGATAGCAAGAAACAAGTGTCACGAGATAACGATTTACGGCATAGTGTAGCTAAATTCTAGCATCGATCGTGTTTGGGGAGGACTCGGTTGGTGGCATGCCTGGCCGTGATCCATCCCCGTTAGAGTTTGGTCGAGTCACGCCGTGGCGCCGCATGGCGCATGTGGTGTATGCCGCAACTAAAGCGGTCTTGGCGCAACTTGTGCGGCGCGGCGTGGGAGTCTTGTAATCGAGGATACTATAAATATATCAAGATGAGGGGCCAAAACGCTGCGGCGGTTGACAACAACATATCCACTTTTCACGTCTCATTGTTATCCGAGATCGCATCTACTAGCGCTCACTCACCGCGTTCACCACGCCGCCGCCGTTGTGGGCGTTCATCGCTGATCGTCGTGTTCTAGGTCCGACAAGTGGTATCAGAGCCGTTGGAGTGGCGATGCCCTGCGAGTGCGGCGGCGATAGAAGAAGCTCGGTGGTTCGATCCATCATATCGGTGAACGAGGAGTTGTGAACATCAAAGCGATCGCCATGGGTAATGGTGCGAACGAAGGACCGATGGAGAGGGCATTCAATCGGTAGCGGGTAACTTGACTGGGCGATCGCGATGCAAACCAACTATCGGGGGTGGTCGCCGCACATCCAATGCAATCTTGAGGGCATGTACCTCTAGGATGCGTCGAGAACGACAAGGTCGGCGTAATGGCAAGATCGGTTGGCGGCGCCTGGTGCGATTCTCCGCGAGATGCACTTGATGCTCTTGAACAAGAAGTCGGCGAAGGAAGCTTGGGAAGGAATCAAGACTATGCGTCTTGGTGCGGAGCGAGTTAAGGAGGTCAATGCCCGAACTTGTTGAGCGAGTTCGAGCGGATCACGTTCAAGGCGGGAGAGACGATTGGCGACTTTGCAATCCGAATCACTAAGCTTGTCACCGATCTCGAGAGGTCTCGGCGAAGAAAGCATGACCGATGCGGCGGGTGGTGAAGAAATTTCTTCGTGTTGTGTCACATGCTATTAAGATGGTGAAGGATCTCAAAACCCTAACCATCGAAGATCTAATCGACCATCTCAAAACCCTAACCATCGAGGATGGACCCCTCGGTGGAGCGGTCACGGAGAAGGCCGGCAAGTTATTGTTGACGAGGGGCGAGTGGGCGGCGTGAAACAAGAGCCGCATGGTGTCCGATCAATCCGGATCCGCACGAAGAATGGCGGTGGTGGCGGTGGTCACTACGTCAAGAAGGACAAGCCCTGGAATGTGCAATGTTCGGTCGCAGTTGGATCGGCTCTGGTTTTAGGTGTCTGGCGTTGCTCACCGCCCTGGCCGGTTAGCACCCCACACTCTCATCTCCGTAGCGCAATTTGCTATTAGTTAGTACAATCTCTTGTTTCCGCCATTTGGTGGCGATATGTGTTTAGTGTGTCCTCCATGCTAGCTAGGTTTCTCGCCGTGCCTATCCATAGTCTGTGTAACTATTCCAATTAATGAAGAATGTGCAAATGCACGTTTACTGAAAAAAAAAGGTTAGGTCACAGTGAGGAGTAATTTCCTAGCATCTTTAGTTCATTCAATGAGAAACACCTAGTACAATGCATCAGAGGACCATGCCTCCCCGATTTATATGGACTCTTGGCCTCTTCCCCGTGTATATTTCCTATAAATGCCCCCACAAATCAGTGGCTTGAGCAGCAAATTGTATAGAGAAGCAGTGGTGTTTGAAATGGGCTCATGGACTCATCCATCCTTGTCTTCTTGCAATCAAACCTGATGAGGATCCAAGCTTTGTTCATTCACATTCTTCACGTGTTTGGATTTCCAAACTGTTGTCTAGGCTCGATATCCAATGACACCAACTTCCAGAGGACGTTGTATGGGATAGGGAGGCACCGGGATATCCGATGGCGCTAAAAGGATGATTCTGTTGGTGTAAGCATGATGTGTTCACTGAAGATGGACATGCTGTCGTGAAGTCGGATAGATAAGAGTGCAGCATAATTTGAATTATCGAGCTGGCGGGAACGGTTGAAGCCTGGACAATAGCGATCACGTCCACTGCATTGCTCTATCGGAGCAGTTGTTTTCGCTGACGTGTATCAGTGTGTAATTTGAATTTTGTTGTTGTAAGTGTGTTTTAACTGCTGGTATAAGTAGTGGATCGTCAGAGGTGTGGGTTAGCACCTCAAGTCATTTGTAATCGTGTTTGAACTCTGTGTAATCAAAGGTGAAAAGGGGCACCGTCTCCCTGCCGGTTGCCGTGAGTGTCATCCTGTGTTCATGCCAATTCTACTCATTCTTGCGCAAATCTGATTCATAGGTCTAGCCACCTTTCAAATTTTCTTGTGATCGTTGATCCATTGTTTACAAATTTAATGGGTGTATGGGCGAGGGAGGTGCACTAGCACACATCTGGCTGTGCCAAGAAGATGATTTAATGGGTGGTATGATCAAGATGCAAGCCAGTCTGCTACTGCTGAAGCTTTAGAAAGACATTTTGTTGTGTGATTTGCAGTCTTGCACGATGGATCTGACAATAGAGAGGTACAAGGCTCAAACGAAGCTCACCCACAGTTTTTGATTCTTGAAAACTTCAAAGCTGAAAACGATCTTACAGATGAAAATGACATTTGGTCAACACAGGGAGGTAACTTCTTGGCCTCCAAAGCCTACAGGTTCTTCATGGGCCATAATCAGATCTCTCAGGCCTTCAAAAGGCTATGGGACAATTGCTGTCAACAAAGCACAAGTTTTTTTTTTTTTTTCTGGTTACTTCTAAAGACAAGCTAAGTACCAGAGATATCTTGAGAAGAAAAAAACCATGCACCTGCAGTCATATAACTGTGTCCTCTGCCAAAATAATGAAGAAAAGACGGTGGAACATATTTTTCTGCACTGTCAATTCTCACCTCGATGCTAGAGCTTAATCGGAATTGATTTGCACAATCAACCTGACCTCTTACACAACTGATTTAATCAGAGCTCAGACGAACTCAAGCTTCTTCATGGTTCTAGCAACCACGATGGACGTAAAGGCAATCCTAATGAGCTGGGCCATCTGGTCTGCCAGAAATAATCTATTCTTCAAAGGTGTTCCAGCAACCACGATGGACGTAAAGGCAATGTCTCCTAAAGGTGAAGACAAAGTTTAAAGCCTCTTTTGATTTATGGATCCAGAATTTATTGTAATTTGTGCCTCCTTTCTTATTTTCTTCGTTTCCTTCTTTGTTTCTTGAACCTATTTTGATGTAAGACCCTTTCTATTAATTTTCAATAAACTCCTGTAGGGGCAGTTCTGCCCCTCCAGTTTTATCAAAAAATAAAAAATAGAGAGGTACAAGGAAAGGAAAAAAAACACTGCAAATGGAATGTATGTAGCCTATGCAACCACCTGTTTACCGTGGAATGCAACCACCTGTTCACCGTGGCATCTAGGTGTTTCAGCTCCTCCGTTAAGCACATTTGAGCAACACTGTTCATTCTAAATATTTTTTCCTCTCTTCCCAAATTATATTATTGGGAGTTAATGAAGCTATATTTTACAGTATTGGCACACAAGCTCCTGGAGTGTTACCATCTGAGCCATGGCTTAGCTTATGGACCAGGATCAGGGGTGTACAATGTGCCAAAATTTTGTATACTACACGCATTTTGTAATAAGGAATCTCCACTGCTATAGAGACAATTTTCAGTCACCTTCATTTTTTTTCTCAGAGGCAACTCCATCGAAACCCAACCCATGCCTATACACACACAAAAAAAATGAAGCTCGTGAGCTCAAACAGACATGTGGTTGTTTGGACGTCATTTTCCCATATATCATATTCCTAACGTGGTTTTCTAGCATGTGTCCTGTAGGGTGAGCTTTGCGTATAGTGTTGAACCACATAGGCTCCTCACAGGATGTCATCGTAAGTTTATAAAAGGTTCATCCAGTTCACTTCGATATGAAAAATCCCAAAAGTAATTTTTAGCAGGCTGCAATAATTTTCCATCAAATTTGGCTAGCATAAGTTATTAGGCCCCCAAATTAGTCGATAAATTAAACAGCCACATGTAGTACAGGCAGGTGGCACCAGTGTCCTGGGGAATACCTTCTCCGTCCTTTTCCCTTCTCAGTGTTTATTTATACCCATGGCCACCAGAAAACCATGCTCAGTTTGCTCACCCCTCCTCATGTTCCAATCATAAGTTTACATGGGAGCTTTCTTTTGCTAGCTCACGATGACTCAAATCCTAATCGTTGTATCACCATCTCTAGGCAAGGGAGGCACCAGGATATCTCTCTTGCCTATATGGCCTTCTGTACCTCGGCACGACAAGACAGCGACCCACTCAGAACATCTGAAGTAGTGAGGCCGAATAGGAAGACACGACCCAATGTGAAGGTTGCCAGCCGAGATGCTTTGAGTAGCTAGCGAGTCCAAGAATAGCTACAGCGGAGAGAGGACAAGAAATTTGTAATGAAGGGTAACCGGGTCTTTTTAAAAAAAAAAAGAAATTTGTAATGAAACTCTGAAACTTGTCCTCATTATTGCCTCCGCCTTCTTCCCCTTTTTCCAAATCTCCTTCCCTTTCGCTCTTCTTGTGCTAAAAATTCCAATCCTGGTGTTCGATCTGCCGCACGACCACTTCACTCCTCTCTGGAACGCTTGCGGTGCCATGGATCTGAACCTTTTGTTTTTGAGAAAACAGCAGGGGAGGCCCCTACCTATCTTTTTGGTATTGTATTTAAATAATATTTACAAAGTGAACAAACATTACAAGGCAGTCAACGCCCAAAGAGAAAAATAAGAGTACATTAATGGAAATTCTCGCGCCACATGTTAAGAGCATCTGCCGTTCTTTTCTCAGGGCCTTGAAACAAACCAAGCCGATTTCATCCTTGAAGTTTCTTTTTACAATGAGGGAGATTGAAGGATTTGGCATGGAAAGTAACAGCATTAATGAGCTCGTGCTCAATGAGCTCGGCCAGTGTTATGACGACCATGACGCCAAATAGGAGCATCGTCTCTTTGCACATTTTGACCACGAATGCACTTCCCGTGACGTGTTTTGGCTATATACGCGTCACTGATGACGCACATCAGTGATACGTTTGTTCAATACATGCCGCTGATGTCTTGACGCTAGTAACATGTTTTTACTTGTCATTGATTTGTTCACATCAGATACATAAGTTCGCTATATGAATGTGATATATGTGTGTTCTATGTTTGAATGGATGTGATATATATGTCATTATGTCTGCTTGTCAAGGTGGAAAGCAAAAATAAAATAAAAATGACAATTTTCTCCATCTTTGCCGAGTGCAATTGCTCCGGCACTCGGCAAAGCTGGGAAAAGCTCCCGACGTGGCACTTTCGCCAAGTAAATTTGCAAAAAAAAAAAAAAAAAAAAAAAAAAAAACAAAAACTCTTTGCCAAGAGGCGTATAATGTGGCGCCGACAAAGGTGTCATCAGTTGTAACTGAAGCTAATAGTCACTTTTCTTTGCCAAGCGCCAAATCCTATGCTCTGCAAAGCCTTTGCCGTGTGTCCGGTGGTACGGCACTTTGCTGAGTGCCACGCTCGGCAAAGGCTTTGCCGAGAGCCAAAGTGCCCTTTTGGCGAGTGCCCGTGGCACTCGACAAAAGAACCGGTTTCCTGTAGTGCATATCATATATATAAGTAACACATTTTTTCGGCATCATTGTTGACTGTTTAGATGCGCCACTAATATGATTTTCTGACATAGGACATAGTGTAGTTAAGAAAGAGACAATGAATAAGAATAGGACATGAATTTCACAATAAAAAAGAATAGGACATGCAACTGGGGAGGTAAGAGAAGAGACTTATTTGTTCTGCACTCCTACATATTATAAGTTAATTAAATTGTAAATGTGGGACTGATCCCACTTTGAAGAGGTAGACATCAGAGCAAAGTTTGCTAAGTAGCACTATTACATGGCCCATCTTTGTACTAAAGTTGCTATGTTAGTTTCTAGGTAGAATATAACCAATTTTTTCTTGAATTATCATTCAAATGCCTACCTATATATTTGTCCTCCTCGACTCCTCCATGTGTATGTAGCTACAATAGAGGAGACCAACAGTCAGCCGTAACAAAAACCCTGAACTAAAAATGGACCTTACCAACCGTGTTTGAGAGGAGCTCATGTATGCTAGCTAATCTCTCCTCGTCTTCTTGGAATCAAACACGATGTTGGTCCTAGCTTTTCCATACGCTTTCTTTGGCTCTATGTCGTTTCCACTTTGTAAGATCCAGGTGCAATTCATGCTCTACTGGCACTGATGTGTTTTAGTTGGACATACTTTAATTGATGCGTGATTTGTAGCCATAGACGATGGTTATGGAAATAGAGTAGTACAAGGAAAAGGAGATGAACTGTAATGCAACACATCCTATGCAATAATTATTGAGAGCCTATTTTTTATCTGATATGGCTTCTCTTTTTAGGTACTTTGTAGCAAACCATGTTTATTTAAGTTGTTTTTTTCCTTTCCTTACAAAATACACTAGGAGCTAATGAATATATAATACTGCAACAAGTACAATATCAGAGTTGAAGCCCTCAAGAGCCCTGCCAAATTAACGAGCTGTGAATGCAATGCAGGCATCGATTAGGGAGTAGGTGGCAGGGCTGTACTCTGGACAAAATTGAGTACTGTTAATTTTACTCATTTCAGTACTGTTCATCATTTTCTGTACTGATACACATTTGTAGTGTTACTGCTGCAGTATACGTCCTGCTATAAGGAATCTCGACAACAATGCAGATCATCAGCATTTTTGTAACTACTAGTGGCAATGCACGTGCGACACGCACGTGTCTATGTAAAAAGTCATATACATCATGCGTGTAGTATAGTCCATCATGTTTTTACTCTAGGCATAAACCTTTTAAATATTTTCAAGATCAGCACAATCCAGAGTTTATCTTAATAATGCTATGTTAATGGTGAATCACTAACTGAGTCTTGTTATTCTGCACAATCTAATTCGATCTATCAGCTAGCCACAGAACAAACATTAAAACTCTATCGTTAACTACTTAACATATTGAGGGCATATATATACATGCTATCATAGAAATTATCAAGTTGAAGAGGTAGCAAGGCATAGACAATTCTCTTTTCCTATGTTCTGTTTGACGATGTTCAAAAATAAATAGCAATGTCCAGGCTGGGCATTGAAATCAAATTGCTTCTTTTTTTTATTCCTCAAAAAATTTTTTGCTTATTTTCTAAGCCTCTGCCCTCGTTCTGTTCAATCATTTATTAAATCAAATCACTGGTTGCTCCCAGCTTTTCCTGCAAACATCATACCAACACTGAACTGAGGACAACAACTACTCCAAAAAAAACATCTTAAAAAATTCACAATCACTCAACAATTAACATGCACAATAATTCAAGGCATCACAACATGTACGACCAACGATATTCTGCATAACCAATATTCAAGTACATAATGGTAAAGTAATAAACATGTAAACAATGAACATAACCATTTTCTATCAAAAAGAAAACAAGGCAAATCATATCTAGTTGATAGTAGAATATTTGAATGTACTCAAGTAGCGTGAAAAAAAAGTGCATACATAAATAGTAAATTATATTAGATAGCAATGACCTGAATATTGCATCCCTAAGCATAGCAATAGCATTTCAAAACTCAAATTAAAATTAAGCAAGCCAAACGAATCTGAACAAGTGATAATATGTCACAAGTGATAAAAAAACTATAACAAAGTTGATAAGTTTGGTGAAGTACCTAATATGTTAATAAAATTTAATTTTAACCAATAGCTTTGAATCCTCATGAGTAGGACCATCCATAGTTTAACAAAAATTTTTTTTGCAAAATCGACAGTTTAACAATTTGAATCCAAGGCGTTATTTTTTTTAGTAAAGCTCACCATCTTTGGCTATGTTAGCTGTGCATTATTCTTGTTTGATTTGAACAGGATGATATAAATATAGAATAGAATCCTAACCATGGAATACATGCCAGTAAGATGCACCTTAGTTTGATATATGAATTGCTAAGGGTTTAACTGACCTATACATAGAGGCCACAACCCTTGGTTTTTCCTAAAAACAGCACCATATGTTTAGTGTTAATAAATGAGATAACAAGGTAATATAAAGCTCAAAAAAATTCAGTAAAGCTTACCATATCTGGCTAGGTTAGCTGCATTTTTCTTGTTTGCCAGTGAGACACGCCTTAGTTGATATATGAATTGCTAAGGGTTCAGCTTACCTCTACATAGAGTCCTCGATCCTTGTTTTATTTTTTTGCCTATAAATAGCAGCATATATATTTAGATAACAAATATAATGTAATGCCGACTTCACAGCTCACCTTGTCACCTGCTGGTAATTATGTCCAAAAAATAGAAACCATGACCACATGGATAGCCATCTTGTAATACAAGTTATCATTTGAAAGAGAATCAATTTTGTGGTAACTCCAAAGAACATTTAAAAGTCGGTAAGAAATGTGTTGACACAAAATAGGGTTCGCACCAACACACCGAGGACGGTCACGATGGACCAACGAGTATAGCAGGGATAAACAACACACTTTCGCGGTGAAGAGCGGCGAGTTTACAAGCAAACTAGCAAAGGATAACTATCGTGCTTACGCGGACGAAGAACGACTAGATTCCGAAAGCAAACTAGCAAAGAAGCCGCCAAAGCTCTCGCCAGGGACCCCGCCGTGGTGGGGCGTCGCCGGGTTGCCCTAGGTCGGTCGGCAAGCCTAGGGTGCCATCCTTGGTCGTCGGATCAAGGCATGAACAGCACGTAGAAGGTTAGAGAGAGAGATTAGGGTTTGAGGATGTGTTTGTGTCGATTGGATGTAGATGGGATCAAATCGGCCATGAACCTCTCATTATATAGAGGGGGGGTGGTCTTATCCCCTTAGGAACCGTCTTAGATACATTTCCAAACATAAAACTCGCCCAAAAACCGATTAGGAATCAAATCGGTTCAGAATTAGAGTTTTCCAATTCGCTGGAGGGCAGAGACGAAAATTTCTGGACACCCCAGACATGTCTGGGGTCTCGTCTGGGGTATCATCTTGGGTCCAAAATTCATCCATCCAGACTCCAAATAGGGTGATCCATATATGTTTTTCGATCAGCGCGATGAGAGGAACGCAATGGTGAAGCCCATTATTGATTTTGAGGAACTTTACGGATCTTGAATAGTCATGTCTTAGACCAAGACATTTTTGGGTGTCAACACATGCCCCCCTGTTTTCAGGTGAAGGATGCACGAACCTAGAAACAATACCAAACAACACGAATGCCCATCGTATCGGGTTGTCCAGCTGACTAAGGGAAATACTATGTATCAGCCCATTTTTGTTCTAAGAGCAATGCATGCACCGGCCATTGTTTGGAGAACACTAGGCCTCTTGCCAAACACTAGGAAATACCTTTTCAATACCTCTTGTTAGTCGCTTTGTTTTGGCATTCTCCACTTGTTGACTCAAGCACATAGGAATTCCCAAATATCATTTTGACCACCTCAAAAGGATCTTCTTCTTGATAAGCTTGATCAAAGTCTTGTTACTAAATTCGCTTGTCCATTGGCTTGAGCACAATATGGAGATAAATTGAGCATATTAATCTTATATGATTCGGCAAACTCCTTTACTTCCTTCACCATAAATGACGCCCTTGATCCGTAGTTAATGTTTGTGGAATGCCGAATTCATGGATAATGCGCTCGGTGATGAACTCAATTACCTCCTTATGTGTCATGTTCTTCAATGGAACCGCTCCCGACCATTTAGTGAAGTAGTCGGTAGCAACCAAGACGAACTTATGCCCCCTTCAAGATGGAGGATGAATGTGTCAATGAAATCCAAGCCCCAACCACGGAAAGACCACGGTTCGATGATAGGATGAAGCATAGCAGCCGGCGCTAGCTGAATATTCCCAAACCGTTGACAATCTTCATATCTTTGTAGTAACGAAAGCAATCGGTCATCATAGTAGGCCAATAAAAACCAGCCCTTCTTAATAGTCACTTCATCTTCGGGGACGATTGATACGTACCACAAATGCCTTCGTGCACTTCTCCCATTGCAACTTTTGCTTGATCGGTTCCTAAGCACTTTTAGCAACAAATCTTCGACGGTCCTCCTATAGAGCTCACCATTATGTAATGTGTATTTGAAAGCAAGCCGCCCGAAATATTCTTGCCAACTTTAGTACTAGGATCCTGCAAAAATGACAAGAGAGGAGTTCTCCAATCTTCTAAACCGATACTACCATTGTTTAAAAAGCGAAATAGACCGATTTAAAAGAATTCTACTTTGCTGTCCCAAATTATAAGCGGCATCGGTTTGTCCAATTAATCTTGGTTGAACTAAATTTTCACTAAAATCTGAAACAAGCAAACTTTCATGCATCGGCAAATGTTGTAAATGGAAATATTTATCTTTTACCTCAAAGCCGGATGCACACCGAAAGCAAGCAAGTTTGCTCTTTGCATATATTTGACATGCAAGTATCTAAGAGCACGATTAACACCATTAATCGGTCAAACTTGATAGAGTAAGACACGATTGAAAGCGCACATATATATTATCGGCTCAAATACGATTGAACATTAGATACGATTTAAACATGCATAAATTCAATCGGTTGAACTTGATAAAAACAAATAAAACCATGATTAAATATACAGCATAATCACTAAGTTTGTCAATCATATATATACCTTCTTCTTGCCCCCAGCCTTAAGTTACCCAAGTAAAAATTCCATAGGGGCTTCCTCAAATAGCACGATGGTTGTAAACATTCATCGGCTATATTGCGTGCGGCGGGCGATAACAAAGTATCGGCCATATGAATTCACACACACGAGTATGCATGGCCGAAAATAAAATATTTTTGACTCTTGATCATCGATCGTTGTAATAATCCGGTGACCCTCCATAATATAAAGACCCATACCAAGGATCAGCATAAGAATATGAGGGATAACCATGCATACCGTGAGATGAATTCCACATGTGCACAAAAGTGGAGAAAATAGATGATGCCATGACCAATGATTTTGATGATTTGGTGCAAACTTCCAACTTGGCAATTGTGTCTTGAATCTTTTCCTTTTATTCTTTATTTGTGATGCATCACTTTCCTGATCATCATCCTTTTGAACTTCAATTCTTCTTTTTGGAACCCATGCTAGGCCCCTTTCTTTTAGTTTCTCTACGCTGAGCTTCGCAATTCTTGTTCCTGCCACCTTGGTAAACTGATTGAGCATGTCGGTTTTGTCTTCATTGTGACAGCGACAATTCTTTCTTGGTCCTAGGTACTTTTATTTTCTTTTGTTCAGATTTAGTACCTGCAATATAAATGGATGAATTTTCAACTTGTTTACCATTAATAGCCAGATTTTTCAGCAATGTAATTGGCTCTTTAATGGAGGCATTCATATCTGAATTTTCCTTATTCCGTCCATCATACTTCACGCGGTAAACTTGCTTTACCACTTTCTCTTTTGGTACAGCTCTGGACCGATTTTGATCAAATCGGTCTTTGTAAGATGATGACTCTTTCAAGCATTTTCGACTGCATACTCAACATGTTGTGGCTCGAAATATGATGGAACATTCATCTTCCTTTGCCAATGTTGCGTTTGAGGTTTATTCTTTGGAGGCAACTTTGATGCTTGGATTTTCTTTAATCGATTTGCTTCCCTATCTTTGTATATTTAGCTAGAAGCTCCTCGAAAGCTAAGCTTAGGGTCTCCTATTGCCTTTTTCTTGCCTCCATTAGCTTTATGAGCATCCTCCTTTTCTTCATCTTGATGAAAATGCTCCAAAGAATGACCTCCGACCATTCCCTTGCTCAATGGAATCAATCGGCTTTTGGTGGAGATGGAGATATTTTATTTGCCCCGGTGTTCTCTAACATTGGAGCAACATTGCTATCCTTTGAAATATCTTCAACTTGAAATTTGAGGATAACAACTTAGTCTTTTCTTGAGGGTTTTCCATCTCTCTCTTGGATGTTGGAGCCTTGAGCTTCAAGTGAATCGGCTAGTAGTGCAAGCCGATTAAAACCTCACACCATCGGGGCCCGATTGAATTTAATCGGTCCACTTGTTGAGACTCACAAAATCTTAATCGGTTATTATCAATGTCCGATTGAATCTCATGATGAAACATACCGCATGTATGAATGTTATGATTAAATGAATTACACCACTTGCAATATGTAAACTCTTTCAAGTTCTCGAGTCGATGGCAAAGCATTGTGATCAATAATCCTAATAAATTTATTTTTCGAAGAACATGTCAAAGACATGATCACAACGGATAACACCAAAGGTGAGCATTAAATTTGTGTTCGATTTTCTTGTAGAATCGGCTTCAATGCTTGGCAGCGAAGAGATTAAATTTGACATCAATCCATTCGCCGCACCTTTATAATCATCTTTCATGCCGAATTAAATGTAGAACAAACATCGGCATGAGCAATATTCTTCAATCTCAAACCCAATCATAAAACCCAAAGTAATTGCGTAACTTATATCTCATTCGGGACCAAGTATGAATTGAATTTAAAATAAGTAAAGCAATCCACATATATGTGTAATTCACATTAAACATTGGGAAAAGCTTTAACTTCAACAAACATTGTCATCGGCCTTCCAATTGAAGACAACATGTAGGCCGATGCAATCTTGTACCTTAGTGACACGGGACATAGCAAACAAGGTTCGCTCTCGACGATTAGCTCATTGTTAGTAATACCCTTGGATGAAATTTGTGTGCCCTCTTCCCCGTCATTGATCTTCTCCTCGCACCCTTTTAGTACCTGCGTGTCCATCGTAGTAACGATGGTAGAGGCGACATTCTCTCGGTGCACCTCGAAAAGATCAACAAAGCCAGAATCGACTTAGCCGACTCGAAAGTCGGTATGGCCGATTCAGCGCAGGAACAGCCCCCCAAAAGTGTAGCCGATTGCTCCTCAAACGCATCACAGTAACATTGAGGATTGGCTTAACCGCCTCTTCATCTAGCTCGAACAACGCTTTTGCATAGTTAGGCGAGTTTTGAGTGAATCATTTAATGCAAGCCAATTTGAAACTTGTTTGCCATCAAAACCAATTGAACCCAATCGGTCCGCTTGTTGAGCTTTAGAGAATCTCAATCGTCCTTTATTAATGGCCGATTGAATCACACGACGAAACACATTGCAATTACAAGTATTATGATCATAAGAATTGTGCCACTTGCAATATGTGAGCTCTCTTAGATTTTCATCTGATGGCAAAACATTGTGATCAATGATTCTAATAAAATTATTCTTCAATAAGATATCAAAGACCTGATCACAAAAAAGGTAAAGTCAAAGCTATATTTTATTTTTACTAAGCCGATTCTTTTGCGGTCGGCTTCAAAAAGCTAGGCAAAAAGCGAAAGGATCGATTTATTATCAATCCATTCGCCATAGCTTTACAGTTGCACTTTGAGGGGCTGTAGCTTTGACAAACTAGAATTATCGGCCTTGCCATATGACACGTAATGTGTTGGCCGATAGAATCTGATTTTATTTTTATCATTAACAAATAAAATTGATATTACCAATCGGTCTACTACTTCCAATGATATCTTTAATAGGTGCGTAAATTGAGATAGTATGACCGTTGGAATTTAGAAAAAATATTTGTGTTTTCTACCTTGTTGATCATGTCAGAGAGATGAACATCCTTGATTTGAATAACGTGGCTTTTCACCTTCAAGGAACGATCAACATCATCAGTGCGAATCATTCGAAGGCACATCGGCACCGCAGGGACTCGAAGAAGCAGCCACCGATCGGATGTCGGTTCCATGGTCCTAAACACCAATAGCAACAACGAATCGCCCCGACCGATGGATAACCGCCTAGCCGATTCAAGGTACGTGGCGGGAGTAGTCGGCTTGGCCGACGAAGAGTCGGTTTAGCCCGGCCGTAGGCGGCGGCTGTAGTGACAAGTCGACCCTAGCCGACCGGGAAGTCGGCTTAGCCGGGCTGTGAATAGGTAGGCAACCCTTCCTTCATGCTTGCGAGGGGGTTTGATTTCTATAAATGATGTAGTAATCACTAGATAAGTACACGACCCCCTTTAGTTCCCGAAAAAGTCAAGTCTAGCTGGTTTACGTCGCTTTTCATGTTCTTCTATAGCAAGACTTGATTTTTGAGGATTTGTCAATAATCCACTATTGGCCGATGACCCAAATGTGATCGGCTTTCTCTCATTGGTCTTTTCAAAATATTTACAGAATTGCTTCTCTAAATCAGACCATAATTCAATAGTACCTTTGGGCAGCAATGTGAACCATGTAAAAGCAATACCAACTAAGGATAAAGGAAAATATCGTACCTTCACATAGTCTGCATTATCATAATAGTCCAGCTGTAAAAGATATGCATTAATGTGTTCTACAGCAGATGTACTACCTTGACCACCGAATTTATGAAAATTAGGTACCCTCCATCCATCAGGAGCTTGTACTTCATCAAAATACCATAGATACGGTCTATGATAGGTGGGCACCTGCCAATCAAAAGAACCAGGTGGATTTCTAACATGTGCTAAATCTTCTTGAATTCGCTAACAAGATGAAGCCGAATCATGAGTTTCAGCACTTAAATGCCTTGCATCATTGAAGGCAATTCTCTTATTCATCGGTTGGTCTTGTGGCGAACCACATGTTATGAGCTTATGACCGATGAATGTGGATTTACATGTTGCATATTGCTAGTAGCACTAAAACCAAATGAATTTGTAGCAAACATCGGCTCTTTATTATAATAGTCACTAAAAATTATCAGCCGATGCAACATATCTAGTATTATCATAACTAGCAATACCAACATGAGAATTTATATCACTTGCAAAATAATTATTATAATCATGAGATGAAGTTGCAAGCTGTACCTTGGGTAACTATAGTAATATTGTGATGGATCGTCATCTCGGTACTCCATGTTTCCTTGTAATTTTCTGATGTTCAAAAATATATACTAATTTACGTGGAACAGCAATGAGTGCAGCTCTAATCCCACCGCTGGCACTTCACCTCCGGGTAGCAAAACAGTGTAGCAAATCTTATTTTCTCTAGTCCCGTAGATGCAAGTATACACGGCACAACTTTCCACGTGATGACAAGCTGCACAAGCTTATGTGTATGCTGATAATATAGAATATAATAATCCAACTTTCGATGACAAGCTGGACGAGCTTTACAATTCACTTGTATCAGACTGTGATAACCTGCCAATACGAGATGAGCACGCAGCAGTCCGACGAACGCAATCGGTTTAGGCCTGATTGGTTGTGCAGAAAAGATATAATCGGCCGTGAGGCCAGATGTTACTGCAATCACGTAAAGAAAATAATAGATCAATTGAGAATATGGCTAGGGCAAATAGATTCGGCTGCAAAAGTAGAATCGAAGCAATCGCTTTTTCTGGGGAGTCGCCAAAAGTATGTTGACACAAAATAGGGTTCGCACCAACACACCGCACGGTCACGATGGACCAACGAGTATAGCAGGATAAACAACACATTTTCGCGGTGAAGAGTGGCGAGTTTACACGTAAACTAGCAAAGGATAACTATCGCGTTTACGCTGATCTAAGAACGACTAGTTTCCGAAAGCAACTAGCAAAGAAGCCACCAAAGCTCTCGCCCGGGAGGGACCCCGTCAGGGCAAGGACGTCGCCGGGTTGCCCTAGGTCGGTCGGCAAGCCTAGGACGCCATCCTTGGTCGTCGGATCAAGGCATGAACAGCACGTAGAAGGTTAGAGAGAGAGATTAGGGTTTGAGGATGTGTTTGTGTCGATTGGATGTAGATGGGATCAAATCGCCATGAACCTCTCATTATATAGAGGGGGTGGTCTTATCCTCTTATGAACTGTCTTAGTGTGACACTCCGCCCTCCAAAGCCGCATTACACAGCCCTATCGAACAGAAGCAAAAACACCTAGATTACGGAATAACGAACCTACCAAATTTGAACGAAGTTTAACGGATTTAGAATATGAAAGTTATAGAAGTTTGAATCTGTGGCCGTCCTTTAAATAAAAGAAACTTGATTTCGAAATAAAATGATCAAAATTCAGGTTTAAATCTGATCGGACAGTGGGCAAAAAGATTCAACAATGGATAGCTCATGACGATGGATGCACATGTATTTGTATCGTATTTCTGGATTTAATTTTGTATAAAGGAAAAACGGCCACATATATATGTGTGACGACGACAACGTCATCTATGAAGCAAAGCTAGGAATCATGTCATCAAGCTAGCTAGCAGAAAGATACAACAGGTCAGCAAGGAATTGCTAGCGAGGCACCTCACTGCTATACGAGCATGCGCGATGCTAGCGAACAGTAGTACCGGCGAGAATGGCTAGTCCGTGAGGACCTCGCCGGAGTTCATGGTTAGGCTCTGGTCTACTACGAGAAGAATGAGTGGAAGATGGCAGGCTCACCACAGCTGGTCGATCTTAACGACGAGAAGACGAACGAGGGCGACGATGTGTGGCCCGGAACAGCGGACGTCGACATGCTGCAACTGCAAGTCCGACGTGATTATAGTGAGCAAAATCGATCCAAAAGAATAGCACATACGAGTTCAGGGAGACGATAGCGATGCTCTTGCGCAGGCTTACAGCGGGGACGAGATGACAGCCGGACAAATTGCTTCAGCGGCGATCCAGTAATGGTGGCTAGGGCTCGGCTGCTGTTGCTTGCAATTCAGGGCGGCGCTCGAGTTAGGGTTGAGAAAGGGCGACAGCGGTCGACGAGCTTCGATTTATAGGAGTCCCGGCGTGCGCTCCACGCAGGAGATCCCGTGAAACATGGGATCGGGCGGCATCAGGACGGTGGAGTCCGTCTCGGTGACGACCTCAAGGAGGACACGATGCTGGTGGGTCCTTAGTGGCAGCCTAACAGAGGAGGAGGCGACAACTTGTGCTGCGCGCTTACTGATGGCCAGGTTGGGCGTATATGTGTATATACTAGCAAAAGTGCCCGTTCGTTGCCACGGTCAAGGAATCGAACTTTGTATTCGGGTCACATATGAGAAACATAGGTATGTAATGAGATTGGACTACGTATTCATCATTGTTAAACATGAGTTGTTGTAACTGGTATGATCATATAACGTAGGTTCGACACGGCGAGCATGACTGCAATTTGAGAAGTTAAAAAAAAGTGGATCATAATAATTTTTCCATTGTGCGCAACACACGTGCACACACAAATAGTGAAACTTTTTAACTATTTTTTTAGAACACCATGATAAGTAGGTTGATGTTTGAATTATTTTGATTTTTGACGGAAATTATGATATCATATCATTGTTACTTTTGAAGTTTATGGCTGCTAACCTAAAGAATTTCACCTACAAGCCATCCTACAAATGACTGACCATATCCGATATTCAGTTCAAGAAAATGTCACACCACAGCATGCATGACCACAGTGGTACAGGCGCACAACTATTTGTAGTATCAAGCCAGTTTTAAAATTGTGAAACTTGTCATGAAACATGATGCAATTGAGTATGTCAGTCCAAACATGGTTTCATAAAATTATTTTAGCCATTTATGAGTCCCACCATTTCTTCTCTGTTGCACAGCTCGATCGATGGATCGATGAAGCACGTTGCATGTAGATCGTAAAATCGATTGAGGCACACGATGCATGATGCGATCATCGTGCGTTTCATGACCACGTGTATGTATATGAACTGGCGATGCATCGGTACATACACACAGGCGTTTCATGGCCACTCGGCTCGAGCGAGAAGAAAAAAGGTGCCCGCGGCCGTGCTCCTCGTCCCTTCCGGCGCAGTCGCGTCCGCCCGCGCCTGTCTCGCGCTCGGCCTCACGCGCTGCGGACTGGTAGAGCTCGTGCTCGCGTCGGAGATTGCGGACCGGAGCGCGCGGTAACGGCGGAGCTGGCCTTCGCGCTCGCGTCGGAGCTCGCGCGCGGTTCGCGAGGCGGACCTTGCGGCGGATCTCACGACGGCCGCGCTGGCGGACCTCGCGGCTGATCTCGCAAAGGATGGCTCGCGCGGCAGAGCTCGTGGCGGGGCTCACGCTCCGGCCCGCGCGGCGGTGCTCGATGCCGTTTCTGCCGATGAAACAAATTGACTGGCTCAGTGGGAGTTTCACCCGGTTTGCCTGGGGAGACGATATCTGCCCAGGGCTCAGTGGCGGAGCTCCAGGGGCGGCGGGTCGCAGGGGGTGGGGGCGACGCGTAGATGCGTCGGACTTTGGTCGAGCACAGGGCTGGCGCGCAGAGGAAACCGAGACAGACACAAAAGACAGAAGAAAGCACGGCACGACTGATCTGGCCGTCAGATGCAAATCGTATCGGACTACGCTTCTGGAAGGCTGGACGAAAGATTGGGTGGACGACGGAAATTAGTAGGTATAATAGATATAGATGTGCAGGCATAATATATACAGGCGTATGGGCTGGATTTCCATTGAGCTGGCTTCAAGGATGATATGATCCGACCCCTATTAGAATTGGATTGATTCGATCCAAGCCTGATGAGAAACGATAGAAACAACTCTCAGGCCATACGTTGAGGGCAAGAGATATAGAGGGATAGGGTCTGCTATAACGAAGGAAACCTGCAGTTTTGTTTCCATCGTGAGGGTGATGACGATGACGCAGTACAGGAGGACCTGCATGCCAGCCAAAATCAGAGGAAGAAAGGAAAATAGAGCTGACCCTGTTGAAGCTTGGGCTTGGCTCGCAGCTTCTTCGTAGGCAGGGAGAAGGGCACGGCTGAAAACAAACCAGCATGCTTGAATAGTCCTTCGAGAGAGAGAGGAAAAGAATTGTCCTTTTCTTTTATTTAAACCCATTGATTTGAAATGGCATTTTCCAAAGAATTGAAATCCTTTTTAACTTTCAACAAAACCAACCATCACAAAATAAATCCAATGCACCAGCATGAATGCTCCAACCATTCCTAAGCCTATGATAAATTTTAATTTAATGAAAAATATTAATTTTCCTACATTTCATGAACACAAAAATACATAAATAAATCATTTTATTCTATTTTCAAAAGAAGCAAAATTTGGGGTGTATGTGACACCCGCCCAATTTGGATGTGGCCCATGAGTGTCCTATGAGTGCTGAGTGCACATGTTAGTACCACCTTGCTAGATGAGTAAGGGTGGAGCCAACTTATAAGCCTTTGCCATCCAGCCATATCACCTTCGGGTTAACCCTTTACACGGCGAGGGCGAAAGTGTAAGCAAGGTGATATGTGTATGCAGCGTCTTTTAGCGCCCCTCGGAAGGGCTGTCGCGGGCTTTGGAGGGTGGGGTGTTACAAGTGGTATCAAAGCCGACCTTCGGCCACCCGGCGCCGTGCAAGCCCGAGGCGGACATGGAGGTTCATTGCGCCGTGTAGGCTCATGCGGCGTGCGGCATGGCACATGTGCCGGCCCCGGGCGCACAAATCGCGTGTGCCAAGAGGGGAGGTCCCGGTTATTGGCGCCGACGAGGGACGCCGAGTCCTTTGAGGGGGTGTATGTGACACCCGGCCCAATTTGGATGTGGCCCATGAGTGTCCTATGAGTGCTGAGTGCACATGTTAGTACCACCTTGCTAGATGAGCAAGGGTGGAGCCAACTTATAAGCCTTTGCCATCGCCATATCACCTTCGGGTTAACCCTTTTACACCGGGGGACGAAAGTGTAAGCAAGGTGCTATGTGTACGCGTGCGCCTCGGAAGGGCTGTGCGGGCTTTGGAGGGCGGGGTGTTACACTTAGATACGTTTCCAAACATAAAAATCCGCCCAAAAACCGATTAGGAATCAAATCGGTTCGAATTAGAGTTTTCCACCGCTTTGAGGGCAGAGACAAAAATTACGACACCCCGCATATGTCCGGGTCTCGTCTGGGTATCGCCTTGGGTCCAAAATTCATCCATCCGGACTCCAAATAAGGTGATCCATATATGTTTTTCGATCAGCGCGATGAGAGGAACGCAATGGTGAAGCCCATTATTGATTTTGAGGAACTTTACGGATCTTGAATAGTCATGTCTTAGACCAAGACATTTTTGGGTGTCAACAAAATGCTCTCTACTTCATCAAGCAGATCATATCACTCCATTCCTATCCTCTACGGTGCACATACTTGCCCCTGGCCTCACCTTTGCATGCACAAGCATTGTGTCCCGGGGAGCGCGCAGTGGTGATGCCAGAACAAGAAACTAAGGTTGCTGCATTAATGACCCAAAATCGAAATGTTTGAATGAGAAAATAGGAATGATAGAAAGAAAACATTAGGAAGTCAAGAGTTCCTACAAACCAAATTAAACATACAAAATTAAAGTTACAATAGTTAACAATCAAATTTTCTCCGGATCGAACAAAAAAATGATTCTCTAAGTGTCTATCTGCCTATATTACAAAGAAAAATATTTATTTGAACGAGCTTATTTGACGGGGATGTGTAATCTTTTAGTGTGTGTATAATGCTCCTACATCTAAAAAAAGCTCTGTGGCAATTATAACCAAAGAGGCAACGATTGTAAATTGCATTGGCCAATAGCCAATTATATCACCCCGAGAAATTTTTTAAACATCAGCATGTATAATCCACGAGAATCACATTTGTCAAATCGATAAAGAATGAACTAATCCATCGTGCTCCTTTCAAAAAAAAAAAAAAAAAAAAAAAAACTAATCCATCGTTGCTCGCCACACAAACAAATCAATTCAACCGGTGGCATCACCGATGCCATCCAATGTTAAAGAGTCAAATGCACCACAGGTCCATAAACTTGTAGCACTATCCCACTTAGGTCCATAATCTTGAAAACACGAATTTTTAGTCCCTCGATCTTCAATTTGCAACCATTTAGGTCCAAATCATCCACTTCCTCCTTGGCGCCGATGTGGAATGTCCAGGTCGGATGTGCCCGGCGCCCCCGGTCACGTGAGCCGCCGCGTGCCCTCACACCGCCGGACTTTTAACAAAAAACCCCCGCTTCTTCCTTTTCCTGGGGTAGTTTTCTCGTGTTCCTTGCGCGATCGTGCGGTGCCGCGAGACGGGCGAGAGGGAGAGGGTAGAGGCCACCAAGGAGCGGAAATCGCACCTCCATTCATCGATTTGCCGGTGCGGAGGGGTCCATCGTACGACGGCGACTCCACTGCGCCCCGGCGATCGTGGTGTCACCGCAAGATGAAGGGCGCTAGGGTGCGACGGAAGGACGAGGCGTTGCCGGGATTACGAATTGGCGAAGCACCAATCTTTGTTGTTGTTCATGATGTTTAGGATCCGTTGATTGGTAGGAACCTGGTATTAGGTCATACCGATGGTAGTTGGTCTAGGCTAGGGTTTCTGATTTTCTTGTTCTGGGTTGGTTTTGGTGCTTGGGTAGGATTTGGTACCTGAAAGTGTTCTGTTGTTGTCATGTAGGTGGAATCAATGATCGGTTCTCTATTGAATTACACCATGGTTGATTCTTTGTTGGTCATGGTAGTAATCAGTCATACCTGGATGAGAAAGTGTCTTATATTGATCATGTGCCTGCTAGTTCTTGGTCACCGAAGTGCTTTAGGCAAATCAAGCCATCTTTGCATTATCCGGATGATCCCCAATTGAAGATTTTTTGGCTACTTCACGGAAAAGAATTCCCCAACGGCCCGAGACTCATATATTCGAGATAGTGACACCGAAGTGATGACCTCAATTCTGAGCAAGGTGAAGACTTTTGTGTTGTATGCTGATCAGGGAGGTACTTATGACTCCATACCTTGGGATGATGTTGTTGCAAACCCAGTTGCATCCTTGCCTAGAGTTATCAGCCCTTCCAAACCTTAGAGCATGCCTACAAGAATCGATGAGTTCCCGAAGATGTGCGGGGACATGTCAAGTGATGACAGTGACTTTGTTGATAGTGACTATGACTTAGAGGATGATGATGGCCTGTTCTTTGACAATGTGGATGACTGTGTGACAGATGAAGGGGTTGCTAGAGGGAAGAAGATTGCAAAGGGAAAAAAGAGTACAGTGCCTCATGTTGAAGAACAAGATGATTACTCAAGTGATGATGATGGTCTACAATTACCTGATGATGAAGCAAGTGAACCACCATTTAAATTCAAGTCATTCAAAGCCGAGGACATGTCCAATCCAAAGATTCAAGGTCGGCATGATGTTTGAAACTGTGGAGGTGCTTAGGAAGGCCATTAAAGAGTACAGTCTTAAGAACAGGGTGGACATCAAGATGCCAAGGAATGAAAAGAAGAGGCTAGGAGCTCACTGTGCTGAAGGATGTCCATGGGCATCACATGACAAGAGGGCCAATGGTACGATGATCAAGACTTATAATGGGCACCACAATTTCCAGAAGCAGTGGGTCTTGAAGAGTTGCACATCAACTTGGCTAGCTGAGAAATACATTGAGGCATTTAGAGCTGGCCCAAAAATGTCTCTAACAAGCTTTGCAAGGACTGTGCAGAGAGATTGGAATCTGACGCTAGCTAGGACCAAGCTTGGAAGAGCTAGGAGCCTGGCTACAAAGAAGATAATGGGTGATGAAGAACAGCAAGATAAACGCCTTTGGGATTATGCCCTTGAGTTGAGGAAGACAAATCCTAACAGATTCATTCTATCTAACTCTAGAAGACAGCCTGCTTCAAAACATTGTATGTGTATTTGGGTGCTTGCAAAAGGGGTTTTCTTGGTGGATGTAGACCAATAATTTGTTTGGATGGATGCCACTTAAAGACAAAGTATGGTGGAATTTTGCTAACTGCAGTAGTTGGAATTGACCCTAATGACTACATATACCCAATTGCCTTTGCTGTGGTTGAAGTGGAATGCTTGGATTCTTGGAGCTGGTTCTTGAAAACATTGAAAGAAGATTTGAAGATTGACAACACTGGCCCATGGACACTTATGACTGACAAACAGAAGGTAAATGACATGCTCCCATCTCCTGCAGTTATGACTAACATTGTGTATTAGGTTAACTTTGTACTCATGATTTTTGTTGACATTTTGCAGGGCCTAATTAAAGCTGTAGGTGAAGTGTTCCCAGACTCAGAGCATAGATTTTGTGTGAGGCAAATGTACTCCAACTTTCAGTAGCAATTCAAATGTGAGAATTTGAAAAATCAACTCGGGCTTGTGCTAGATCTAGTCTTGTTTGCCAAGTGGACAGAGAACATGGAAAAGCTTAGGGTTTTAGATGAGAAGGCATATAAGCGGGTAGAGAAAATGCCCCCCAACACTTGGTCTAGAGCCTTTTTTTAGTCCTTATAGCAAGTGTGACATTTTGTTGAATAATACATGTGAAGTGTTCAACAAATTCATCCTAGATGCTAGAGAAATGCCCATCTTGAGTATGATAGAGCAGATTAAGAACCAGTTGATGGCAAGGCACTACAACAAAGAAAAGGAATATGGAGAGATGTGGCAGGGTACCATTTATCCTAAAATTAGGAAAAAGGTGAATAAGTTTTCAGATTGGGCCAACACATGCTATGCAATACCATTTGGCAGAGGGATCTATCAGGTTCAAGGTAGAGGGCACACTTACGTAGTTAACACAGTCGAGAAGACTTGTGAGTGCAGGAGATGGGACCTGACTGGAATACCATGCTCACATGCCATCTCCTGTCTTAGGGATCAAAGAACTCCTCCAGAATCAGTAGTGCATGCTTGTTATAGTGCTGAAATGTATCTTGTGGCATATGGTCCTAAGATCATGCCATGCAAGGATAAAACAAGCTGGGAGAAGGTGAATGGAAAAAAGTTTCTACCACCCAATTATGAGAAAAAGGCTGGTAGGCCTCCAAAAAATAGAAGGAAATTACCAGCAGAGGTTGAAACAGCTACAAGCTCTAAAATGTCCAAACATGGAGTGGCTATGACATGCAGCTACTGTGGAGATAAAGGCCATAACAAGAAGGGTTGCAAGCTCAGGAAGGCTGGAGTAATACCGCTGAACAATGAAGCACAGATCACTGAACCACGCGAGCAAATCAAACACGTAACACTTCACCACGAGATCAGCGAACCACGTAACAAAAAAGCGATTCTGGCGGTCCGAATGCAAATCCAGTTGGCCCACTTCCTGGTGACGACTACTTTGATTATGAAGGCATGTTTGATTATGCAAATGCTCAGGTATTTGACACATGAATTAATGTTTGACACCCTAGTATTTGACACATGACTTAATGTTTGGCAACCTGGTATTTTTTTGTTGCAGCATGTGTATGTTCCTACAGATGGCAGTCAACCATCTTTCTCCCAGCTTACAGATGTCATAGGCACTCCAAGGAGCTTGATTACACAGCTCAACACAGAGGTATGTACAGATGGCAGCCATCTTTCTCTCTGCTTACACATGTACACACATACCTTGACTCCATTACCTGACTGCTTGTTTGATTGAACCAGTACACACAGGCTGCAAATGTTAGTGTCCAAGATGAACCTCTACCTGATCCTGCCTTCATCATGTCCAATCTTCCTGTTGAGAGGCCTGTACCCCCATCCACTGCTACCAAGAAAGGAAGAGCAGCAGCCAAGGAGAAGATGCAGCCGGCAAAAAGGCCAAGGAAAACTTGATTCTGTGGCTTTTCTAAGCTTTTGTCTGTAAATATGTCACTTGGATGCTGATAGCATTTTGCTAGTAGGATAACTTAGTGCAACACACGCCCTTACACATGGTTATGTCATGAATTTTGGTCATGTAAAATAGAGTCATGGTTTGCAGAGACAAACACATGGTTATGTCATGCTGGTTTGGTCCTGTAAGATAAGAGTGGCTTTGTTGCCATGGACGATGGCTCATCACTTTTGAAGAACAATGTCGGTTGCTATAAATATTGCTTCGGGTTCACAAATCTTGTCAAATATTGCATTCCATGGCTGCACGAACCTGCCCTGTTGTGACATGGCTGCGCCACCGCAAAGCGGGGGGGACATAGCGGAGCAACGGAAGCGGCAAAGAAGAGAAAGGGAAGGATGAGAGTGTGGCATGGTTCGATCACGGGGGTTTTTTTTTTTTTATAAGTCCGGCGACGGTGAGGGCACATCCGACTGGACATGCCACATCGCGCCAAGGAGCTGAAGTGGATGATTTGGACCTAAATGGTTGCAAATTGAAGATCGTGGACTAAAAATTCATGTTTTCAAGATTATGGACCTAAGTGGGATAGTGCTACAAGTTCATGGACCTGTGGTGCATTTAACTCATGTTAAAAATTCCAAGACAACGTCATATCATAACATATTGGAGAAAAGTTTTTTTGAATAATTAACAATTGCATGCACAGATTGGGGGTGTTCAGCAAGCCGTTACCTAGGTGGAGGCGAAGCCACGAGTACGTGCTTAACTTACCATGAACATCAAGAAAGCCTGGACTTGAGCGATGGTCACCTGTTGACACAAAGCTAGGGCTTCGCACCAACACACCGGGAGGGCCTTGGACGCCCACGAAGGTTGCACACAACCTTGGAGCAGCGAGCACCGCAACGTGATCACCCAAACCGATCTATTGTTCGGTAGGGGTGATGTAGAGCTCGGTGACAGCTGGAAGAACCTCCGAACGCACCTTCGAGAAGACCCATCGGGAGGATGCATGCGAGGGGTGCCCTAGGACCAGCAAGGCCACCTAGGACATCGACGAAGAACACAGAGATCGCCACCGAACAGCAGGTTTAGAGGGTTGAAGGAAGTAGATGACCTACAAACGGGACAGGAGATAGATTGGTTGTCGATTGGATGTAGATGGGATCAAATCGGCCATGAACCTCTTTATTATATAGAGGAGGGTGGTCTTATCTTTTTAGGAAACCGTCCTTGGATGTTTCGAAGCCTCAAAACGCGACCTAAAAACGATTGGAAATCAATCGGTTCGATCTCGTCACGGATCGACCGTCGCCGCTGGCCGACCGACTGGGCCAACTATAACCAGACGCCGACCGGTGCCCAAAGATCCGTCGGGTAAATGAACTGCCTCGAAAATGAGCTGGCGCACCAAGTTGACCCGGTCGCCGACTGGCCAGACGCTACCCGTTCGGGCGGGCCGCTGCCGACCGACGCACCCGGCCCAACGTCCGGCCGGTTCCAGAGTCCCGAAACCGCACCGCGAAGGCCACGACCGGATGCTGGACCCGACGCGACAAAGATTGACCGGACGCACCGGTGGGCAAAGGCCCGGCCACCCTCGAGAAGCCTCGTCTTGATCTTCCTCAAAAATTTGGCTAAGTCTGAAATTTGCGGTGACTTGGACCCCAAAAATATGACTAAGTCTGGAATTTTACTATGCCTTAGCACTACAGAGAGTGGTCCTTTGCCGAGCACACAGGGTGGTTGGCAAAGGCCGAGAACCGTCGGCAAAGGCTTTGCCGACGGTTGTGCTGCACGTAGGCCCGACGGGGAATTTTTGATCGGCATAGGTGCTTTGCCGACCGCCCCCAAAGCCAACTCGGCAAAGCCTTCGCCGAGAACCAAAACGGCTATCGCAAAAGAAAAGTAGCCGTTAACGAAACCCATAACCGGCGGCCGTTACTCCGCCTTCACCGAGCACTTTGTCGGTGCATTGCTCGGCAAAGAAAAAAAAATTTTTGGAATTTTCAAATTTTTAAAAATAAAAATCTTTGCCAAGCACACTCGCATAGAAGTACTCGGCAAAAGACACCATCTTTGTCGAGTACCACGGAGAGCCGCTCGGCAAAGATTTTTTATTTTTAAAAACGCTTTGCCGAGCACTGTTGTGGGGTGCTCAAGAAAGACCCCTTCTTTGCCGAGCCCATTGCATAAGCGCCGGCAAAGCCGAAGTGGCCGTCGGGTAGCCATTTGGCTCCAGCTTTGCCGAGCGCAATGGCAAAAATGCTCGGCGAAGGAGCCTTTGCGAGCGCACTCCTCGGCGAAGACCTGAAAAATGGTCATTTTTTATTTGTTTCGCTTTCCACCTTGACAAACAAACACATGTATAATATATATCACATCCATTCAATCACGTAACATATATATAACACATTTCACACATTCGGCACATAAAACACAGTGATATATCACATAAAACATGTCGCACAAGTCTACATCGAGTCCGCCAAGTCCAACATCATGTCCACAAGTCCAACATCATGTCCACAAGAAAAACATCAAGTACACAAATGGTCCGCACAAGTCTAACGAGTCTCACAAGTTCATTCTTGAGGCGGGAAGGTTAGGAAAGGTGGATACTGATGGTTCGGGGATGGGAAGGCTTGCTTAACACCTGGAGCACCTAAAGCCGGCTGATTCGACCCCGCGGATCCTGGAGTGGAACCCTTGCACAAAGAAGACAAGGTTGCAAGTGTTAGACATGATTACTTGAAAACGAAAATCGAAACTCTTTGCTATCATACTCACGGGAGTACCGGAACGGCTTGAGTCTGAAGCCGTGGAACGACCGGACCTAGGGAGCCTGGGTGGCGTAGTCAATCCACCTATCGTGGCAAGGAACCTAGTAAGTTCCTCAAACTTGGCCGCCATTGTCACCTGCGTGGCCTCCACCTCCCGACGGTGCCTCCTTTCCTCTCTCTAGGCTGCTGGGCTTGCTCTGGCGTAGGCTGCCTCTCCTCTTCTACCGAGCCTACAACATTTAGCCGTAGTTGTTTCAGCAAACATTATTAGGCGTGTAAAGACGAATATACGCCGAGTAATGCAAACCTCAAGGGCGCGAAAGCGGCCCTGTGCCACGCTTGCTCTAGGGGCGTATCGCCGGGTCCGTAATCCGCCCTCCGTGCTCGGGGCGTCGGCTAGTCTCAAGCCGGAGCTGTCGATGATGCCGTCGGCGACGCCCAACCTCCCGTGCTTCTTGCCTCCAAAAGAGCCCATGACAATGTTTGTATCAATGTCATGGGCGCCCAAATCGTAATCTTGGCCATATTTCATCGAGCCGCCGCCGTGTACTCAACGATCCGGTTGCCCACACTTTGGTTGTTGTACGCCTCTGCCAGGTCGTTCACGTCATAGGAAACGTCGAGGGAGGCCTTTCCCTTGTGCGACATGCGAGGCACACCCGTCCAGCCGCGGTCCTTGCCGGGATGTGCTGCAAATGTGAGAAACAAAGGAAGATGATTAGTGTGTTGGAACGACGATAAAAGAAGATTGAGCCTAACAAAAGAAAAGCATGTACCCATAATTCTTTGTACTCGGGAAGGCTACGGCTGCCTTGGTGGTGTGATGGACCTTGCATCACCAAACGCCGGTCCCTGGCAGCCTCGTGAGTCTTTTGCCACTCCTCTGTGAACCACTTGTCCACGATTTGCTCCCAGCAAGGGCCATGGTCACAAGAACCAATGGGGAATCATCTACACGTCATGAAAAAATGTCGATTAGATCACATTAACTATATTAAATCTCAAAACGAAAGCACCGCTTAGTGTTGTTCTGTACCTCCAAGAATAGTTTGCAGGTCAACATCATAGTCCTTGCATCCTCCTTTGTTACTTTCTGACCCAACACCGTCGCATAGTAGGTTATGATGGCCTGGTGCTTCGTATCCGAAAGCATATCGGTGACGTGTTTTTTTGCGGGGTGTTCTCAAGCGTCGTTGCAGCTTCAGCCTCCTTTCCTTCCTCGCATTGGAAGAAGTTCTGCATACAAATACGATATCAAATTCATGGTTTCAAGAATGTGATGTATTGAGAAAAGGCTTTGTGTGCGAGGACGAGTTACCCAAAACTCCATGAGCACCCGCTCCGCCTTGTTGGTGTACTCCGGGTCTTCTCCCCGGTAGTAGGCTCCCCCTAGCGAGGGCCGGCCCTATCCGCCCGTGGTACGTGACGATGCCGGGGTAGTGCTGCCCGCAAAGGAACCCGACAATGCCGGCGGGCTTGCGTGAGTCACCGCCTGACACAATGATCCAGTTCCCGCACAATGAAGAAATAATATTAGTTTAAATGAAGTAGGCATCGAAAGTGTAAATGAAGTAGGTATCTAAATCTAATTACCTTATCCCTTGGGGGCGAATCACAGGGCGGTGGTGAAGGAACGGAGGCCGAGGGAGTCGTGAGGGGCCTCGCAGTAGACCTTCGCCGCCCTTGCCGCCGCCGGTCCGAACCCGCAGGCGGAGGCGTTTGAGGCACCGGATGCGTCCTTCCGTCGTCGCCGCCGCCGCCGTTGTCGTCGTCCCCCGCCCGGTGGGTCTGCTGGCCACCACGATCGGGCGTCGCCGCCACTAGCTCTCGTCATCGTCCTCCCCCCCCTCCTCCTCCGCGTGGGAGCCGGCGGAGGCCTGATATGACGGGCACCGGGCCTCCTAGACCTCCGTGACCCCTCCGCCGCTCCGGCACCTTTGTCTTTGTCTGGCTCAGAAATTACGGACAAGAGCAACTCACTCCCTTCCTCATCCTCTCGGGGTCGTCGACCACCGCAACCTCCACGACGGGTGCCCGCCATCTTTATTCAATCACTTGTAATCAAAAAATCAACAAGGCATAATTAGAACTAGATGCATTGTAATCAAACTATAAATAAGACATAATTACAAAATAAATAAAATAACATAGTATTACATGCTTTAGAAGTAATTGGGATCATCGTCAGCTGGAACGTTTGTTCGCTCGTCATCGCTGTCAACATTGTCCAAATCACTAAGAGAATCTAAACTACGATTGTTGTCTTCATTGTCCATTCCCAATCTGTCTAGCATTTCTATGTCCTTCAAATTGAACACATCAACACTGTCGTTCTCATCATCGGACATTTCATCGTCTACTTCCATTCCTATATCTGCAGCTAGGTCTATCACAAAACTCCTTGGCGGACCCCCTCTTCTTTATAGAACTCTCCCTCATATGTGATTGGGTTGATCAAGTTATAATCTTCATCGTTTGGGGACGGGTAGTTTACCATGCGGCGCTACCTTCTGCACAACCTCCCAACCCTTAAGATAATCTTTGCTTTGGCAGGCGTATGGCATGTAATAAACCTGCATGGCCTGCTGAGCCACAATGTAGACATCGGATCGTGGATACACGGAATCTGGTCGAACTTCGACTAGCCCAATTGTCGGGGTATGTTTAGTACATTCAGGATCGAACCAATGACATTTGAATATCATAGGTTTAAGATGTGGGGCGCCATAAAATGAAAGCTTCATATATTTCTTCGACTCTACCATGGTATTCGTTCCCTTTATTATCGGTCGTTAGCACGCCATTGTTTGTGGTACTTCAATTGGGTCGACTCTGTTCGTAGCTTGTCGTGTGGAAATGATATCCATTCACATCATAAGCGGTAAATGACCTAACCCTTAAATCACAGCCGTTTGCAACAGCAATTAGCTCGCCACGAGATAGAGCGTCGGTTTGGGCCTTTCTCTTGAACCACAAAATGAAATCGAGTCTCTCGTGGTCCAGCACCTTGTGAAACAAGGGTATCAATTTTGTGTGGCTCTAGAACCCTTGACTCAGGCCAAGTCTCATGAATGAATTCATGTTTGTACGGATCCACCTCGGGCGAGTTGGTCAAGACATAAAGCATGATACTGCGCCACTCTTTGTTGCTCAACTGCTTACTAGTAGATGCACCGCACTTCCGTATTGACCTTGGAAAAGGCTGAGCTTCACTTTTTCGTCAACATTGTAACGAGGGATTTGATCATGCACGCTAGGAAGGTTCTCTGTATAGTATTTTTTACGTGAAGTTTGACACCTCCTCCACAACGTATGCCTCGGCAACCAAGGCTCGATTCGGCTTTATTTCTACATTTTCTCTGTACACTCTTTAGAGTTCTCTCGATTGGGTAGCACCAATGGTACGCACCGGGCTCCCCATACGTACCTCATACGGGGAGGTGCACAATCATATGCTTTGCATCGACAAGAAGAATCTGGGTGGGAAGATTTTCTCCAACTTACGAGTAAAACAAAGGTGCCGCCTTTTCCAACTGTCTGACGCATTTGCCCGAGAGATCGCCTTTGCACATAGTCATGGAAGAAATAACTCAGCTCGCCAACACTAGCCATACATTCTCGGGGGACAAAGCCTCGAACCATTGTGGGAAGCGGCCGCTCAATCCATACGTGATAGTCATGACTCTTCATCCCATTGACTCGCATAGTAGTTAAATTCAGTCCCCTCTTCACATTATGTGCATACCCATCCGGAAACCTCGGTGTCTTCATCCATTTAAGTACCTCCCTCCTTTTTGGATAGACAAGACGAAATCAACATTGGCCTTTCGCCATCTCTTGCCACTGCGGGAGGCCTCATCTCCTAATTTGGTCTATCACATAGTGTTGCCAGTCCACTCTAGCCTTAGGGTTGTCCTTAGACTTTTCAAAGGTCCATGATTGTGCAAAAAGTGCTTCGCAATATTCTTCTCGCAAGTGCATATTGTCAAGGTGATGTGCACAAGAAGGTCATCATGATCAGGGAGCCTCTCCAAGCCCGACTTATGAGTCCACATATGCTGCTAACCATACCCCACAAAACCACCACCTTGTTTATTGGCCACAAGAGAATCTAGCTGAGCACGGACCTCGGCACCGATCTTCATCTGCGGTTGAGGATCCGTCACTACGACCCCTTTGTAAAGTTCTTCGTGTCTTGTCTAAATGGATGGTCAAGAGGCGGCCCGATGATGTAGGTCGAACGACGAAAAACTTACCACCGCGCACGCAACCCGATGAACATCGACGCGTTCCTTGCATATTGGGCACGGGAACTTTCCATGAACACACCCTGAGAACAACCCATATGCCAGAAAGTCATGAATTGAGTACTGGTACCAAACATGCATTTTGAAGGCTGCCTTTGTAGCTCGGTCGTATGTCCATACGCCTTCCTCCCAAGCCTTGATCAATTCATCAATCACAGGCTCTATATACACACCCATCTTATTCCCCGGGTGTCCCAGAATTATCAGCGACAAGAATATGGTGTCCCATTGAAAGGCGACACCAGGGGGGAGATTCAGGGGGATAACGAATACAGGCCAACATGTATATGGGGTGGTACTCATTCCATAAGGATTGAACCCATCTGTTGCCATCGCGACACGTACATTACGCGCCTCCATTGCTTTCTCGGGATGTTTGCTATCAAAGTATTGCCATGCTTCACCATATGATGGATGTATCATCTTGTCTGGACTGTATCGCTTGCCATTTTTGTGCCACGTCATCTGTTTAGCGGATTCCTCGGTCATGTACAGCCGTTGAATCCTCGGTACAAATGGTAGATACCATAGGATATTTTTGGCGACGTGACTCTGCTTCATCTGACCATCTCCAGTTGGCACCTCTTCGTACCTAGAGGCTTTGCACTTTGGACAGTGCTTTGCATCGGCGTGCTCTTTCCTAAATAGGACACACCCATTCTCACAAGCATGTATGTGCTCATACGGCATCTTAAGTGCACTAAATAGTTTCTGTGAGTCATACATGCTCGATGGTAGGTTATGGCCCTTGGAAGCAGGGTGCCAACCACGGACAACAACCTATCGAAGCCTGCTCGACCGATGTTTAATTTAGATTTCACCCCTAATAAGCAACAAATGTTGTCCGGTTGCAAAACCATGGTGTTCTCATGAAGGGGTTTCCCAGCCGAGTCCAACTTTTCATAGAAATCCTTCGCCTCCTTCTCCATCGCCTCCTTATCAGGTGCTTGGTTGAAAAGTGCTTGGTGGACATCATCTACCATATCTACAACCCCGGCATCACCATCACACTCCTCGAGGCGTGCTCTCACCACCTCCTCTCTCATACGTTGTGCTTCACCATGGTAGACCCACACGGTATAGTCCTTGGTGAATCCAACATCCAGAAGATGACTTTGCATATCCTTTCGGCAAACTCTCCTCTTGTTGTCACATTTACTGCAGGGACACCAAACTAGCAAATGACCACGAGCATGAGCGTTGCCCCATACCATTTCAAGAACTCATTGGTCTTGTTCATCCATTCATCATCAAAATCATGCTTACTTCTCCGACCATTGTACATCCACTAGCGGTCCTCCATCCTTTAGCAACCACGAATTCCAACCATGAGTTCGATCTACATGGTGTTCCTACTCTCTAATAGGCCAAGATAGGTCCTAATCCCACCCGCGGATGCGTAGATGGGTCAGTTTCTGTTGACACCCAAAATTGGCTTTGTCCAAGTCATAGTAAAATTCCAGACTTCGTCATATTTTTGAGGTCCAAGGCACAGTAAATTTCCAGACTTAGCCAAATTTCAGAGGACTTCAAAAAGGAGCTTTCTAGACACCACCGGATCTTTGGAACCGGTCGCGTCCGGTCACTTCTCCAGCGACCGGTCCAGCGACGGCAGTGCGTCGGTCGGTCGCGGCGCGAGGGTGGTGCGAGCTTCTCTATTGCCAACGGACACCGAACACCGGCGCGTCACGGCCCTCCGGCGGCGTCCGGTCATCGCGTCGGTGTGCTGTGTGTGATTTCGGTCGGTTTCGGACCTTTACGCTACCGGCCGGACGCGAGCCACGGTGCATCCGGTGGTACTGTTCCGCGAGTCCGGTCAGCCCGATCCGGGCCGTGTCCGCACGACCGCGAACCGATCTCTTTCCTAATCGTGTTTGGGTCGGATTTTTGATGCTTGGAAACGTCCCAAGGGCGCCTTCCTAAAAGGATAAGACCACCCTCCCTATATAATGAAGGGGTTCATGGCTGATTTGATCCCATCTAACAAATCGTCAAAACACAACACGTGTCTGTACTTTTACTCATTTTTATCTCTTCCAAACCCTAGCTTGCTGTTCGACGATGAGCTCCGTGCTACTTCGCCCGGCGCGTTCTAGGCGCATCCGTTGCTCTAGGACAACCCTTGGTGCGTCCCTCTCCCCCCGGGTCTTCCCTGAGGTTCGTTCGAAAGGTCTTCCGGCCGTTCACCGAGCTCTACATCGGCCCTAGCGATCTCTTGATCGTTCGTGGTCATTCGATCACGCTACGGTGTTCGCTGCTACAAGGTTGTGTGCAACCTTCGTGGGCGTCCAAAGCCCCCCCGGTGTGTTTGGTGCGAAGCCCTAATTTCGCGTCAACATACTTTTTGGCGACTCCGCTGGGGACGAAGACAAGGCGTCAACTCCAGTTCAACCTTGAAGCTAGCACCATGGCCCCAGGCGATGAGGCTAACAAGAAGAACAAGGATCAATCAGCGGAAATCTCCGCCGATAACATACGGCGTCCCGATTCCATGGATGATCTCCCTGAAGATTTGAAGAAGCAGCTCCAGGACACGATCAACGCCGTCCAAACGGCTTTCTTCAAAAGTTGCCACAAGGATAGGTAGAACCGCGTGCATCAATATCAAAAAGCACATCTACACCGAGCTCGCTGCACCTGCACCACAAGAGGTAATTCCCGTTGCCCAACCTATTAATAGTGATGCTGGTGTCACGCATGACGGTGTTGCTAAGATGATAGTAGACCAAAGTACTACTTTAGTTGATATGATTTAAGTTCTTACTAGTTCTTTAGACAAACGTTTGAAAATCATAGAAGGAACTTCAATCAATAACACACAATCGGGAGTAGTACCTCAATCTTCTGTAGTGTCACCAACAGTTGTTGTGCCACAAACAACAACTCAATATCAATATGGCATGCCGTTGGATATGGTTTTACATGCTAATGCTAGTCAACCACAATCGGCTCCTATAGCTCCTGCTATTAGAACCGAATACCGGTGGGGCTAGTACTTCTTCTAGCCAACAAAGATCGGCTCATACATTGAGAATCAATCATGATGCTTCTAGGAATTCAAGGTGCATGATGCTATGTTAAATTCGGCAAGGGGGCAAGCTCCACTACCGAATCCTAACCCCAATCCTATGCACAATTTGGGGGCACATGTTCCTTTGCCAAACAATGCAGGGGGGCAAACAATGACACAACAACCACCGAATAATGTACATAATCAAGATGTAAATGTAGGAAACACGGCAGTTCCCAATGGCATAGAGGCTATTCTAGCTCAATTTAGAGAGGAATTCTCTAAATCAATGGAGAAAAAAACACGGGGATTCGCCTTGATTCCATCAATACCGCCTATCAAAAGTCGTACCCTTCCACTTTTGACTATCTAGATGCACCTACTGGGTGGAAGGTACCTGATTTTCAAAAGTTTAGCGGTAATGATAATAAAACCACCATGGAACATATTAGTATGTATCTTGCACAACTAGGAATTGCTAGTACTAAGGAGCATATGAAAATTCGTAATTTTCCTTTATCTCTTACTGGTACTGCTTTTCCATGGTTTTCATCTTTACCTACTTGTTCCATTCATTCTTGGGCTGATTTAGAAGAAAAATTTCATGCTCACTTTTATGTTGGAGTCCAAGAAACTTGATTGTCCCACCTTACATGTGTTAAACAAGGACGTGATGAGCTTGTTCTAGATTTCTTTAAGAGATATAGAGAAGTTAGAGGTCGTTGTGTTAATGTTCATATTTCTAAAAAGGGACCTAGTTGATTTTGCTTTTGCTGGTTTGCATTCTAATATTAAAGAAAAACTTGAGTTCTAGCAATTTAATACTTTGAATCAATTGATTGAGAGGGCCAATTCAGTTGAATCGCGCCTTAAAGATTACAGTGACAAAGAACTATCGCTCTCATCGTGCCAATGTGCACACACTTGATGGTTATTCTTCATCGGATGATGAGAGTAAAGAGGTGTTGGCTGCTGAAATTAGGTGGCCACCTGAGAATAAACAAGTAACTCGCCCCTCTCTCAAGCCGATTAGTAAAAATTGGAATGAGGAGATGAAGTTTACTTTTGATGTATCTAAATGTGACCGAATCTTCGATGAATTCACTAGTAGAGATGTTCTCATTGATGGCGTTCACCATTGGTCACTGAAAGTGCCAAAATCGTCATCCAAAAGCATCACGACGAGTTTTTGACGAAATTCATATCGTCACCGAGGTCGCGTCACATTTGGTCATCGGTGACGAAATGTATATTTTCGTCACAGATGTTCCTACAACCAGTGACGAATAACACGTCGTCATGGATGTGGTTTGAATCTATGATGATGCCATTTAGTCATGGAAGAACCATCATTTTCGTCATAATCTTCCATCTAACGGTCGTCTTAACGGCGCCGTTAACGGCGTTTTGTAGTCCGTGATGATCCGGTTACGTCGCCGAGTGTCTTAATTTGTCGTCATTACCAGCCGTTTGGTACCGTTCGACCGGCGTTGGAAGCGACAAGGCAGGCGACATGGCTACTAACGTGGCGTGGCAACTGACATCATGCTTCCGAGGCTACGTCACGTCACATAATACTCTTTGTCATCATCACAAAAATAATTATATATTCATCACTAAACACTCATCAATTTCATCACAAAAATGCACGTGATTTCTTTACTATTTGCAAATAATATTGAAATAATCAAACAATTCAATAAATAGATCTAGCCTAGTATTCTAGTGCTCCACAAAAATTGTAGTCATTCCAAAGACAAAAACATCTATTATAACCCAAGTATGTGCTATTCAGCCTATATACATACACTAAGAATTATGGGATTCTAACTATAGCAACTTGTTTCGTGGCACTGCTTGAATACTGTGATAAAGTGACCCTGTGACCATTAGAGGGCAGATGTGGATCTTTATCCCTGCAAAAATAAAGCAATAAAGGTTTAGTAGTCTAATCTATAATTTAATTTGAATGCAATTAATAAAAGTGTGTGATCGAGAATATGGAAACTTTAGAAATATAATGATCTAAGTGCATGCCACATAAAAAGTTGATAGCCCAACAAACTGCAACAAAATTTAGATTACAATGTTTTTCTAGAAAATATAAATTTATAACCAATATCAATAAAAAACAGTAACCTCTACTAGACTACTGACGCATGGAAACATCATTTTTCTTTGTGCAGTCTCGACAAACATGCAGAATATATTATTAAAAGGTAATATGTGGTGGTTCAATTAAAGGAGCACCTATTCACTGTGAGTATGCATGACCCTAATATCAGCTATTCAAGATATTTGCTTTGATTTTAGACCTACAAAGTGCAAATACACAAAGGATGCTTGGAAATCAAATCTGCAGGGCACAAAAGCAATTGCAATTATCTAAGGAGTAAACTAGATATATCGTCAGGAGTTCTACAGTATCCAACAGAACAGATACTTGCCAGACGCAAAGGAAGGTGGACAGATTCAGGTACAAACTCATCGATGACTGACTTGGTGATCTTCCCACCGAGAGGCCATAAGCAAGATCCAGCGCTCCCGACTTGGACATCGTATAGGCGATGGGAATGGATCAAATGCACCTGCAATAATTGTTGTCTGTCAGAGTCAAACGCGTCAGGATCAGAAACGAGAAGACGAGCAGAAGACAAATAACACAACACACGCACCCAGGACCTCCTTTCTCCTCCGGCAACAGCCGCCGCACGCCAAATCGCTGCCTGGTAACGAGAAGACCAGCAACAGACAACCCAGAAGAAGATCCAATAGCCGCAGTAGTCGACGCCATCGCCAGAGAAGACTACCACGCAATGGCCAAGGAGAGGAAGACCACCACACAATGGCCAAGGAGAAGAAGCCAGGCAGACGCCCTACTGTCGCCTCTCTCTGGCGCATGTTGCAGCAGGTCGGGGCTATGCTCGACGGCGACGGGACTGAGATGGGTGATGGGGCGGCATTGGGCTAAAACAGAGCGCGGCGCTTGGGAGGAAGGTGAGGCGGGGAGGGATGGGCGGAGTAGGGGGCGGTTGTGGTGGGAGGGTCGTGCGGCGCTGAACCCCAGAGCCGAACGGTTGCGGCGTAGGGATGGAGGAGCTAGGGTTTATAGTGTTAAATGGGTGGAGATAGTGGGCCGGCTCTCATGGGCCTTATTTATTTTCTTTTGCTTTTGTTTTCCGCTTTTATTTTTCTCCTTTTATTTTCTCTTTTTTTGTTTTCCACCTCTTATGGGTGAAAGATGTATAGTACTATTTTTTGAAATCATTTGAAATTTTTATGAGATGATTATTGAGCCAAAATATATTGTTGTGTGTATTTGTGCATTTTTAACCAAGTTTAGTAATTATTGTAATTATTTATTGAATTACTAAGGAATAAATGTTAAAATACCATTAAGTGACTAGAAAAATCTAAAAACTTGCATAGTCACATGATTTTGGTGTATAAGCGTCATATAAAAAACTCAAGTGATTTTGACAAAGTGTTCTTACACATCTCTCACAAAGGCATATATGTATCACACATGCCCTTGTCACTTAGTGGGAGATGATCATCCCCGTGTGGGATGTATAGTTTCAGTTTCTCTAAATCATTTCAAATTTTTCTCGGATGCTCGTGGATGCAAACTGTGATGTTGTGTGAAGTTTTGAAACTTTCAGACCAAGTTTACCTATTACTTTAATTATTTGTTAAATTACTAAATAATAAACGTTGAAATGCCATCAAGTGGCTAGAAAAATCTAAAACTTTCATAGCCATATGATTTTGACGTAGAAGCATCATATAAAAAATTCAACTGATTTTGATAGAGTGTTGTTGTACATCACTCACAAAGGAAAATAGAACTCATATAGTCCTATATGACTAAGTGAGAGATGTTTATGGTTATGAAGGATGTGTAGTACTATTTTTGTCTAATAACAGATCCTAATCAGTTCTAAAACTCTTATGATGAACTTCATGCGCCTAGTTTGCACCTCCAACACGTAGTGCATGGTTTATGTAAGGCAAGATGATGAGAGCAAACAAAGCATTCTTGTAGCTTAGTGGTTAAGTTTCGTTGCTCCCAACCTATCGAAACATTGTAGGTTCAATTCCTCACTTATGCTCTCTTTTTTTATTCATCTAGATTGATTTTTTTTTTTATTGACTTGGAGTGGACGGGCGACATCTACACACGACTAGAGGTGGTGGTGCTCGGGAAAAATAGTTTTGATTTATGGAGGAAAATTAAATTCACGTATGAGAGATTATATATACCTTAAAGTGCATCAACTATATCAAAACTAGTTCTAGCTCAATGGGAGGTGATTGGTTGTGATGCGTGAGGTCTTTGGTTCAAACTTAGTGAGAATCAATTTTTTTATTGCATTTTTTAAGATAAACTGTTAACTCACTAATACCGTATCTAGTGATTATAAAAGTTTTATCATAAATCCTACACGCCAAAAAGTAAGCTACCATACAAATTTCATAATTTTTGGAACGCAAAAACTAGTTTAATTAATTACAGTAAACTCTAGTTTAACAGTTGCAGCAAATAGGGTGTTTTATCTCTCCACTTTGTAGAGATTTTTATATTGAGTTTAACAAACTTTGATTTTTATTATATGTAACATTAATTCATAAAATTTCAAACCTTGTACTCTACCTTTGCCACCGCTTTGCTGCTCCTTTCAAACACCTGGGGACAATTACGATGACGTAGATCACCCATCTAGAGGCCTTTTTCTACCACCTCGACGGCCAAGCGATCAGGCCCGACGATTATGGGTTTAGGGCCATCACCTATGATCGACTAAACTAAATGAGGCACCAATAAAGCCGGATAACGAGCCAACTCGGCAAAACGGTTCGGCTCAATGGAGGTTCGGCTCGTTAGGATAACGAGCTGGCTCAAACTTTCGGCTTGTTATCTTAACGAGCCAAGAGTCCAAATTTTGGCTCGGCTCGTTAAAAAGCTCGAATGATTATAAAATTAAGCTCATGAGCCAAGTATAAAAATATGTAAATTATAATATTTATATTTATCTAAAGTTTTAAAATAGTAATAATATGAAAAGTAATACATCTAGGCACCTTAAATTGAAAAATACATGATATGCACTAACATATATAATGCACGACATAAAAGTAATACAAGACTTTGATATATATTTTTGCAGTTTTTTCAGAATGTGTAGCTTGTTTGGCTCCGAGCCGCCGCGAGCTGGCTCGAAGCCACACTCGTTATAGCTAACGAGCTAACATCCTGGCTTCGGCTTGGCTCGTTATCCTAACGAGCTGAGTCGAGTCGAAATGCCGAGCCACCACGAGCCGGCGAGCTAACAAGCTTCGAAGTTTTTCGTCCAGCTTTTTAGGCACCATCCAATTATCATGTTGAAAGGTTACAAATAAAAACTTACATCCTTTTGACAAGAAATGTTGACTAGTCTAGTGGTAACACTCCTACTTAAGCAACGTATGGTCATGGGTTCAATGCTTCACGGGAGTGGATTTTTTGCATTTTTGCCAAAACAAATTAACTCATCACGTTCTCTCTTTTGCAAAAATAATTTGGAACGGGCCGTCTAGGCAACCCTCAAGCTGCTTTCCGACCAGAGCTGTGGCTCATCGTCCAAAAAAAAAAAAAGTGGGCCCATGTTGGTAAGGCCCAACCTGCTGTCAAGCCAGAGCTATGGCCCACTATGAAAAAAAGGTGGAGTGCGGCTCACGCATTGCACACAGCCACACACGAAATCTATGGCGATTACTAAAACTCATCTGTGTAGCAGGACCTACAGCCCGACTTTGTAAATAAAAATGGAGGGGCAGTCTGGGACCTATAGTAGAGCACAACCGTGGCAAAAAGCGGGGAAGTAGCTGTGGCGGTAAAAAAACGCCGTGAGGGAAAAATAGACAGATTACCTAATGACGATTACCAAAACTGATCTGTGACCAAATTGTTTGATCATTAGGTGTGCCAAACGAGTCGACATAGCAATCCATAATCTATGACGACCTCCTTTAAATGTTCTGTGACCTTATTTTCAGTATCGTCACTAATATTCAAGCTAAAACTTCGTCACCACACACTTATGACGAAAATAGACATTTTGTCATTGAAGACATATCCTTCTATGACGAAAAGTGTGCGTCACGAGCAAATCGTCACGGATGATCATATTTCTACTAGTGATTGTTGAAAATCGGTATCATTAAGATTAATTATACTATGCCTTCTGCAGATGTATTGAGACAATGGGCTTTTTGCAAGCATCATAATTCTTACTCACATGCAACTAATGATCGCAATTTCTTCCGTCGGCAGGTACAATCGGCGCTTAATGAGGGCCGATTAACTCTTACCGACATGCAGCTAGACAAGAATCCTTTTCCAGCTCATGTGAAAGTGATTGAAGCAGGCAAGCCCGAGGTCCAGAATTCTGCAACTGAGAAGTGTGAAGCCAAGGCTCCTACCATCTTGATCCATCCTGAGCAAGCTGCTACTACTCAAGGGAAGAACGTGATCATTGGAGAGCCACGCTCCGTACCGAATGTCGCTAACAATTCGGGACGGCAAGTATTGGTCGAGAAGAGTGAAGAAGGCAAGACCAAGCTCACTATTGTTGCAAGCTCGGCTACAGGCATTACGCGGCGTCAAGCATGGCTAGATGGTCTTGCGGCGCGGGGAGACCAAATAGGCCAGTCGACCGATCGGCCAAGATGATGAGGTCCCAAGCCTACTACCCCAAATCGAACCAACTATGCAAGTCGGGTCACCGGGTCTTGAGGGTCCTAACTCTCTTGCTTCCAATGTGCGGTGTTGAAAACTTTTATTCCACAAAAGCCGAAAGTGGGAGTGTGGAAGACCAATGAGGCAAAGAAGCATGTCAAGCCCCAAAGGCACATTTGATGTGGCTTTTGGCGAAAATACAAGAAAGACAAGGCCGATTCTAAGAAATCGGCCGATAAAAAGAGAGTCTCGCCTCCTAAGCGTGATAAAGGGAGAAACAAGCGAGATGGCTATGACTCCAAATGTTGCTTCTTCTTCACAAGTTGTTCACCCAAGATTCACTCGTTGGGGGCCACCAATAACACCTATGGCGCCAACACCACAATGGGAACCGAAGGGAGTATATGTTCCATATCCTTCGGGTCCTATGAAGGAAGGAGGTGCTGCAAACATGGCCAAGCAAACTGTCTTTAGCCGATTGGGTCCACAATCGAGCTCTAGCAGTGTGGAGAAGAAGGAGATACCCACTTCTCGCTCTCTCACTCTTGAGCAATTGGGGAAGGCGCCTATGCAGCAGGTGTATGTCCCAAAGAAGAAGATAGAAGTGGTTGTGAAGCCCGCTCCAGTTGCTACTCCTCCACCCACCATTACTATCGGCTCGATGGCAGCTCCCATCTTTGATGTCAACAAGCCGATTGTGATTGAGGAACAAGAGCCTCTCAAGGATCAAGATCAAGCCATGTAGGAAGCCGTTGAAGTTCAAGACAAGAGGCAGAAGCCTGTGGATCCTCGCTACCGGCAGCCCAAGTGGTGCCCAATTGATCTAGACAAAACTCAAAAGAGGAAACTCCAGCGAGCGAGGCAAAAGATGCTCAAGCGCATGGCTGCTGCACAAGGGCAAGGACCAATCTTGCCAGAGCTTGCTAAAGAGATCAAGAAAAAAGAAGCTGAGATGGTTGCAGCTGCTAAGAGGACGACCAAGCCGCTTGCTAAATCGGTTAAGTCAATAGTGATTCAAGAGCAACCGCCCAAGCCCGCGGGAAGAGATGGCTAAACCAAGTGTTGATCTTTTGACACTTCTAGCCCAGGTGGGGCAGCTAAGCCACCGAACAAGTTGATGTTTCAACCAATACGGTTGAAGGGGCTGCTATTGCCTAACCATCGGATTTACCGACTCTTGAGCCGGTTCAACCGATTGTGTCAGATGTTCCTACAAAGAATCGAAGATTTTTCTACTGTTGTTGCCGCTTTGCTTGGAATGGAGGTGCCCAATCGAAGATGAAGAGATGGTGGATTATGAGCCTTCACTAAAGCATGGCGAGATGAACACTATATTCCTTTCTCCGATTATTATGTGATCGGCGGGGGGGAGGATGATGAAGTAGCTACAGCAGAGATGGCTTTTGGAGTACAAGATGCTATATTCAAGAAGCCCGTGGTGCCTGTGAGACATCTCAAGCCGTTGCATGTGCGAGGACACATTAATGGGAAACCAATCCGCAACATGCTAGTGGATAGTGGCGCAGATTGTCAATCTCATGCCATATGCACTATTTCAAAAGCTTGGTGGCAAGGAGGAGGAGCTGATCCAAACCAACATGACCATCACAGGGCATAGGAGCAACCGCGCCAATCCCTTCAAAGGTATTGCCAACTTGGAGTTAACCGTTGGAAGCAAGACCATGCCTACCGCTTTCTTCGTTCGATGTGGAAGGTAGCTATGATCTCATACTTGGTCGTGATTGGATTCATGCCAATCCATGTGTTCCTTCGAGCTTGCACCAGTTCTTCATCCAATGGGTGGGAGATGCCGTAGAGATTGTTCATGCGGATAATTCGGTTGAGATTGCTACAACCGATGTTGCGCCTAAAGGGTCCGGATTTGCTTGTCTTTAGGGAAGAGACTTATCCAACTATCAATATGTCAGCTATGATGAGCGTGGATTTGTTCCTGTGACATTGAAGCCGATGGATAATTGGCTCAATATCATTATATAAATTGTTTCTCAATGGAAGACAAACTTCAATGGTTAAAGCATAGACTTGAGCATTATCGGGCTGAAAAGACCGATTCATGTGAAGCTATTGATGACTTTGATGAGCTCAATAAGTTGGGCCAAGGTTTCACGTCGACCGACCCTTTGGAACAAAGGTTGATATTGGAGATGGTTCCGTACCACGGCCCGACTTATGTGAATGCTAACTTGGAGGCCGATTATAAATCTAAATTAATCGTGCTTCTCAAGGAATATTTTGATTGCTTTGCATGGGACTACACCTGAGATGCCCGTGGCTAAGCCGAGATCTTGTTGAGCATCGGCTTCCCATCAAAAAGGGGTTTAGGCCATTCAAGCAACCATGCAGGAACTTCAATTCGGCCATCAATGATCGAGTCAAGGAGGAAATTGATTGGTTGCTCAAGGCAGATTTTATCCGTCCATGCAGGTATGCGGAGTGGGTCTCTAATATTGTTCCGATTGAGAAGAAAGATACCGGGAAGATAAGAGTATGCATTGACTTCAGAGATTTAAATAGAGCCACTCCTAAAGATGAATATCCTATGCCTATTGCCAACATGTTGATTAATGATGCTTCCGGGGCACAAAGTTATTAGCTTTCTTGATGGTAATGCCGGTTACAATCAGATTTTTATGGCGGAAGAAGATACCTCCAAGACTGCTTTTATTTGTCCCGGATTTGTCGGTTTGTTTGAGTAGATTGTCATGACTTTTGGGCTCAAGAATGCAGGCGCCACCTACCAAAGAGCTATGAATTTAATCTTCCATGATCTCATTGGAGTAATTATGGAGGTGTACATTGATGATGTGGTGATTAAATCGGCTTCGCATGATCCTAATTTAGCCGATTTGCGTCTCGCCTTTGAGAGGATGCGCTATTATGGTTTGAAGATGAATCCGCTCAAGTGTGCCTTTGGAGTGTCATCCGGGAAGTTTCTCGGATTTATCATTCATGAGAAAGGCATAGAGATTGATCCTAAAAGGATGGAGAAGATCAAGGCAGTTCAAGCACCTCAATATAAGAAGGATTTGCAAAAATTCTTGGGTAAAGTGAACTACTTGAGAAGATTTATTGCTAACTTATCCGAAGATTATTCCTTTCACCCCCATACTCAAGTTGAAGAATGAAGCTGATTTTACCTGGGGGGCAAGCCAACAATTCGCATTTGATAAGTTGAAGGAGTATTTGTCTTCACCACTGTTCTTCGTGCACCCAGAAGGGGGAGTGCCTTTCCGATTGTATATCGCCGAAGATAAGGTGATTGGGGCTGTTCTTACTCAAGAAGATGAAGGAAATGAATATGTTGTTGCTTATCTTGGTCGCCGTCTTCTTGATCCCGAGACAAGGTATGCCCACATTGAGAAATTATGTCTATCACTCTACTTTGCTTGCTCCAAGATGAGACATTATCTTTTGTCAAGCACATGCGTGGTAGCATGCCAGGCCGATGTAATCAAACATATGTTGTTTCGGTCAATCCTTTCTAGAAGGGTAGGCAAGTGGGCATATGCTTTGATTGAATATGACTTGACTTTTGAACCGTTGAAGATTTTAAAAGGTCAAGTTCTTGCTGATTTTATGGTTGAGCATAGCATAGACATTGATCATGAAGTGGATTATATTACTTCTACACCATGGCGCATGTATTTTGATGGATCGGTTTGCAAAGATGGTGCCGGTGTCGGTATTGTTCTTATTAATCCTCTTGGTGCTAAAATTCCAATGTCAAGCCGTTTGGAGTTTAAATGTACTAACAACCAAACCGAATATGAAGCTCTCTTATTCGGGTTGATTATGTTGAATGCTATGGAGGCCGATCATATTGAGGCATATGGTGATTCATTATTGGTGGTACGTAAAGTATCCTGGTGAATGTCAATGTTTGGATGGATTACTATGTGCTCGCCTCAATATTTGCCTTGATTTAATTGGTAAATTTACTGAATTCAAGATTCGCATATTCCAAGAGAAGAAAATCATACGGAAAAACTTGCTAGCTCAACAAGCTTTTCGGTTATATCAAGGAAGGTGATCGTGTAAATACAAAATATGTGCAAAGAGCAAACTTGCTAGTTCAAAATGCAATTGGCTTTGAGGTAAAAAATAAGTATTTTCATTTACAATATTTGCCAATGCATGAAAGTTTGCTTGTTTCGATTCTTGTAAAAATTTGGTTGAACCAAAACTGATTGGACAAACCGATGTTACTTGTGATTTGGGACAAAGAAAGTAGAATTCTTTTTAAATCGGTCTATTTCTGTTTTAGACAATGGTAGCACCGATTTAGGAGATTGGAGAACTCCTCTCATGACATTTTTGCAGGGATCCTAGCACTAAGGTTGATAAGAATGTTTGGCGGCTTGCTTTCAAGTACACTTTGCATAACGGTGAGCTTTATAGGAGGATCAAAGATTTGTTGCTAAAGTGTCTAAGGACTGATCAAGCAAGAGTGGCAATGGGAGAAGTATATGAAGGCATCTGTGGTACGCATCAATCGGCCCCGAAGGTGAAGTGGTTGTTGAGAAGGGCTGGTTTCTATTGGCCTACTATGATGGCCGATTGCTTTCGTTACTACAAAGGATGCGAAGAGTGTCAACGGTTTGGAAATATTCAGCTAGTACCAGCTGCTATGCTTCATCCTATCATCAAACCATGGCCTTTCCGTGGTTGGGGCTTGGATTTCATTGGGCAGATTCATCCTCCATCTTCGAAGGGGCATAAGTTCGTCTTGGTTGCTACCGTCTACTTCACCAAATGGTCGGAAGCGCCCATTGAATAATATGACACATAAGGAGGTAATTGAGTTCATCACTGAGCACATAATTCATAGATTCGGCATTCCACAAACATTAACTACAGATCAAGGAACGTCATTTATGGCGAAGGAAGTAAAAGCGTTTGCCGAATCCTATAAAATCAAGATGCTCAAATCATCTCCATATTATGCTCAAGCCAATGGACAAGCAGAAACCACTAACAAGACTTTGATCAAGCTCATCAAAAGAAGATAGAAGATCATCCAAGGAAGTGGCATGAGGTCTTGTCAGAAGCTTTGTGGGCTCACCGCATATCAAGGCATGGTGCTACAAAGGTTACTCCTTATGAGCTGGTATATGGCCAAGAATCAGTATTACCTGTTGAAGTGAATTTGGATGCATATAGATATGCCAAGTAGAATGATCTATCTCCTACTATGTATCATGATTTGATGATGGACAATATCGATGAGGTAACCGACAAAAGATTACAAGCTCTAAAGGAGATTGAGAGAGATAAAGCTCGTGTTGCTAGAGCCTACAACAAGAAGGTCAAGAGCAAATCGTTCCAAATTGGCGATTTAGTTTGGCAAACTATATTACCGATAGGTTCGAAGAGCAATGAGTTTGGCAAGTGGTCACCAAATTGGAAAGGTCCTTTCAAGGTGGTCAAGGTCACGTCCGGGAATTCCTATGAGCTTGAGTCAATAAGTGACGGAAAACGCCAAGGCACTGCGGTTAATGGGAGATACTTGAAAAAATATTTCCCTAGTGTTTGGCAAGAGGCCTAAGTGCTCTCAAGACAATGGCCGATGCATGCATCGCCCTTAGAACAAAAATGGCCGATATATAATATCGCCCTTAGTTATTGGACAACCGATTCGATGGGTTTCGTGTTGTTTGAATTACATTGTTTTCAGGATCGTGCATCTCTCACCTGAAAACAGGGGGGCATATGTTGACACCCAAAATTGGCTTTGTCCAAGTCATAGTAAAATTCCAGCCTTAGTCATATTTTGGAGGTCCAAGTCACTGCTAATTCCCAGACTTAGCCATATTTTTGAGGTCCAAGGCATAGTAAATTTCCAGACTTCAAAAAGGAGCTTCGACACCACCGAGCGCCCAAATACTTCTCCAAATGACCGGTCCAAATGAATCGCGTGCGCATCGCCTGATCGGTCACGCGGGCCGGCCATGCTTCTCATGCCCGACCGGATGCTGAACACCGGCGCGTCCGGTGGTACTATTCACAGAGTCCGGTCAGCCCGATCCGGGCCGTGTCTATACGACCGCGAACCGATCTCTTTCCTAATCGTGTTTGGGTCAGATTTTGATGCTTGGAAACATCCAAGGACGCCTTCTTAAAAGGATAAGACCACCCTCCCCTATATAATGAAGGGGTTCATGGCCGATTTGATCCCATCTATCACAAATCGTCAAAACACAACACGTGTCTCTACTTTTACTCATTTTTATCTCTTCCAAACCCTAGCTTCTTGTTCGACGATGAGCTCCACGCAACTTCGCCGGTGTTCTAGGTGCATCCGTTGCTCCTAGGACAACCCTTGGTGCGTCCCTCCCGACGGGTCTTCCTGAAGGTTCGTTCGAAGGTCTTCCAGCCGTTCACTGAGCTCTACATCGGCCCTAGCGATCTCTTAATCGTTCGTGGTTGGTCACGCTGCGGTGTTCGCTGCTACAAAATTGTGTGCAACATTCGTGGCCGCCCAAAGCCCTCCCGGTGTGTTTGGTGAGAAGCCCTAATTTCGCGTCACAGTTTCCATGCTCCGATCCGACCGAGATAAAATTTGGTAAAGACCTCCCCTCTCGCTCTTCTCGATACACGCCCCGAAGGGAGAGTATGTATCCGTGAGAACAATGGGGAGGTGATGCCAAAACTCGCCGCTAACCGGAGCGGAACATGGAAACTGACCCATCTACGTATCCGTGGGCTGTCCAAAAAACGTGGACAATTCGAAACAGATATGGTCGTAGATATGCAAAGAAATGCATACCTCCAATCAGATCTCTTTCGGACGGAGACACCTAACTAGGTTACGCGATCTATGACCATCATATGTAAAGAGGGGTTATACCTAGCGGTGCGTGCGTACATCCCAGCCGGTGGCGGTGAAGTCACGTGATCCGGCCGGCACCGACGGGTCATCACCGAAAAAAAAGACGGGTTCAATTAAAATTTCGACAAACCTCCCCTACACGCCGAGGTTTTCAATATACCAGAAGAAAACAATCGGCACCATGGCCGACCAACACATATGCATACACATCGAACTCAATTCCTCATTGTCGGCACACATTCATATACAACGACCACTACAAGGCACGAATGCTCACCTTGCTTGGGCGGTGGATCGAACAAATGAAAGCGGCGATGATGAAGGACGAACGAGCACCAATGCCGATGGACCACGAGCGATGACAACGAAGCGGGCGGCATGAGGACGGCGTCGACCTTCTCCTCCTTCCTTCTCCTCCTCCTCCTCCTCCCTCCCCTCCCTCCTCCCTCTTCCCCCTCCCCCTCCCTCCCTCCTCCTCCTCCCTCTTCCTTCCCTTCTTCTTCTCCTCCCTCTTCTTCTCTAGCGAGTAGAGAGGGCCGGCCGCCTACCCTCCTCCCCTTCTCCTCTCCTCCTCTTCCCTCCCTCCTCTTCTTCTCCTTCTCCTCACCGCGGCCGGCCGCCCCGTCGGTGAGGTGGCGCTGGGCAGGGGCGTCTGGGACGGGACGGGGCGCGGGGCAGGCGCTGGTTAAAGGGTCGCCGAGCGCGCGCGCCGGGCGGCGACGGCAGGCGCGTAGTCGCGGCGCCGGCCCGTGGCGGCAGGGCCTGGCGCCTTGGCGTCTGCGGAGGCGAAGGCGGCCGGCGGCGGCGTGGGAGGCGGGGTCGCGAGGGCGGGAGGCGCAGCGCGCGAGGAGGCGCGAGCAGGCCGGGAGCCCGCAGCGGGCGGCGGGAGGCGCGCGGCGGCGGCCGCGCGGAGGCGCGGCGTCGGCGCGGTGGGAGGCGCCCGGTGGCGGCGCGTGTGTGCGTGGCGTGCGTGTGTCCGTGGTGTGTGCGAGTGTGAGTGTGTGTCAGTGATTGATGGGTTTAGGTTTTCTTTTATTTATTTTAACTTTAACTTTCTTCGCCGAGCCGGATCGTGGGGCCATCGGCAGGCCAATCTTTGCCGAGAGCCGATCGGGGGCCGCCGAAAGCCAATCGGGGGTTTTTTTTTTCTTTCTTCCGAATGCCGCGATTCGGGTCGTCGGCAAAGGCCAATGTTTGCCGAGAGCCGATCGGGGGGCGTCAAGAAAGGCCAATCGTGGGTTTCCTTTTTATTTTTACTTTCTTCGCCGAGAGCCGGCTCGGGGCCGTTTAGAATATCATCTTGCCGAGCGCTTCCGGCAAACATTTAATTTTTTAATTTGGCTTCCATTTTTTTAAGTAGCCTTGCTACAAAAAAAACTCCATGTTGAAGTTTGGTAATTTTTTGAACTTTTTATTATATTTTATGAATTTTCGGCGTTTTTCTTGATTTTTTTTCAAACTAAATTTTGACCTGCAATTTATTCAAATAATGGATCTAAGCGATTTGAAAAATCGTATTCATACTTGTGAGTGTACCTTGAGGCCTCATCCAGTCCACGCCCCAAAAATTCGAACATCTTGTGTGCGAAAACATGTCCACTCACTTGTGGGTGAGTCATTTTTAAATTCTACAAAATGCAAATGAAATAGAAAAACATGAAATTTGACGAGTCATCGTTATATTGCATGTGTACACCGTGGTAAAATTTTGAAAAGTTTTCATGCAAGTTTGCATCCCTGGGACCGCTAAAACCTAGACATCTCAACTTGAGTTTTTGTTATCACATGCGTGAGATGTCTTGGTAACGCCATCCGAGATGCAACCGTCCACGAAATCGACTCAATTTTTTTTTTTCATAGTGTACACATGCGATATAAGGACAACTCGTCAAATTTCATGATTTTTCAACTCCGTTTGATTTTTATAGAATTTTAAAACAATCGACCCACAAGTGAGTCGACGTGTTTCGCACACAAGATATCCGAATTTTGGTGTCGGCCATGGATGAGGACTCAAGATAGACTCACAAGCATGTTTATCATTTTTTGAATCATTTAGATCAATTATTCGAATCACTTGAGTTCAAATTTTAGTTTTCAAAAGAAATTCAAATAATACATGAAAATTCATAAAATATAGTACAAAGATTGAAAAAAAAATTGCAAACTTCAACAACGAAGCTCCATGTACTGTAGCTAAGCTACGTAAAAAAGTTGTGATGGCTAAATCAAAAAAAAAAAATTGTTCTTTTTCGAGAGCCGAAGCCTGCCCCCGGCAAAGGCAAACTTTGCCGCGGCGCCGAGATGAGCTCTCGGCAAAGCCATTCTTTGTCGAGTATTGCAATGGAAGCACTCGGCGAAGCCTCGGTGCTCGGCAACGCCTAGGGACACGTGGCGACGTTCGGTGGAATTTTTTAAAAAAACTTCACCGAAGGCGCCCGAGGCGGAGCTTCGGCAAAGGTGCTCCGCTTTGCCGAGAACCGGACGGCAAGCCGCGGCGAAAGGATGCGTGAAGCAACGGTGTTACGTTGGCGCCAGCTATGCCGACAACTTGCCTTCGCCGACTATTGGCCGTCGGCAAAGACAAGATTTGCCGAGTGTTTCTTTTTGCGAGCACCAGGTTCAAAGCTTTGCCGAAGTGTTGTCCTTTGCCGAGAACTTGGTGCTCGGGCGAAGGCGCCTTCGCCGACGGTTTTTCTTTCCCGAGGATGGTCGCCGGGCGAAGAACATCTTTGCCGAAGGTTGACTTTTCGGGCCGTCGGCAAAACGCAGCCCCGCCGGGCGGCCCCCAGCTTCCCATAGTGTAGACAAATCCATTTTTGGGTGTCAACATCACCACAATTGCATCGGCCAGTAGGATAGAGGTGAGGGCTCATGGGATTGCAGCACCGATCATCGAACAAGGCGCCGTGGTTGGGGATGGGATTAAAGCTCAACAAGCTAGGGGGCGGGGTTTCAAAGACATCACCGAGATCACGAGTTCCATGTTGAATTAATCGTTGTTCCATTGAAGATTCAAAATCAACTCTACAAACCATTGCCCATTTCTCGAATCCAAATAAGTCACGCATCAACACAAGGTGGATGGAGAGCAT